>SAXG01000011.1:0-600000 GCA_012932865.1 Amylostereum areolatum
AGGGTCGTCGAATCGTGGGTATGTGTAGTGATTGTTATGTATTCTATGCAGCCTTTCTGACAATCCTCACGCTATAATGGTAACTCAACAGCGTCAAGATATAGGTTCGGAACAAGCACGCCTTCTTTCAAAGTCAATTCCGGCTCCGCCGCCCTTTGTCAGAAGGGGCTTGCTTCAAGATGCGCGATACTAGTGACTGCCGTCGGAGTATACAAGCTCGTCCTCTCGACTTTACGGTCCATGCATATCACGGAACTTGTTTTTTGTATGTATCCCGAGGCTTTGTGCTCTTCAATATATATTTTCTGCCCTGTAAATCAAACTATAGCTCTACCAAGAGACCCTTATGTGCAGGTGAACTTTGTCCCTCTGTTATTCAGTATTCAAGGATCGGGTTGGTATCCAACTTGGTTCACAATACGCGCATACATGCATAGAACGGTTCACGAATTTTTCGATGTGTATTAGTGCAGGTGGGAGGAGTATACACGTCGGTGTGTATGGGTTCCTGTCGAAATCACGTACATACGCCGTCACGTGACTCTCTGATTGAGGACGAGCCGTGTCCGCGCGCGGCGCGATAGGAGAGGGAGAATTTGCGCTCGCCCTCCTAAGCTCCTACCTCCACCATGTCGAACCAAGGAACTTCCAATGGTGCCAGAATATCCTCCCAAAGGCCACGAACCCCCTTGCCCACGCCAAAGGGATGTCGGCCGATTTCGCGTGCGCACGACTTGATGATGGTGTTGTGCAGGTGAGGACGGCTTCGAGGCCACCGTGTATGCCAGGCGGCGTAGAGACGCGAGGGGCAGAAAACCCATCCCGCACGGTGCGCCATGAATTCTCCAGCGAGAGTTTTGATCTTCGTGATTGGGGTCTCGAATAAGAAACAAACAAACTCGCGAAGCGAGAGGTGAAGGAAAAGGATGAGAGAAGCCACGAGATGGCATTGGGCAATGAGGTCGGTCTTGATATTTACATCGGCGGGGATTTTGAGGGCATCTGATGCGAACACAGTATCCCATGACGGCGTGAAGAGGAGGCCGTTCGCGGTGGGAGCCACCATTGTCGACGATGTCATACTCCGAGCTCGGTCGCGTACGCGTCGTCACAGTGTCACTGGTCTGTGATCCCGTTACAGTCCTGTCACCGGCTCGACATCTACGAGCTCAGCGCCGTAGAATTTTACGGGTGCGTCAAAATTGCATGGATAGGCTACATGACAGTGAGATTGATATGATAGGTGGATTTTGTACGAATGGAGGGCTCCCGATTCTACAGCGAGTCCGATGTAGGGGTTTGGACTGTGATGCCGCTGGGAAGGAAGGCTATGCAGTTCCGAGTTGTCCCTTGAGGTTGGAAAGTGTCTGAAAGGCTAGGTATGATTATTATTAAGATAAATTTACAGGTTCTCGAGTGAATCCATGCATGTGGGGAGGAACGGAGGAAGGAGGATCAAGTCTATGTCCGACGCGCATCTTGAAGCAAGCCCCTCTGCAGAGGTGCCCGCGGAGCGCGGCCCGGAGCAAGGGCTTGCTCCGAACCTAGTCAAGATAAGCTTCGCTACCCCACCTCTGAATAGGGTGGCTTTGGTAAGCTTTGGTTCAACGCCCGACTCGCGTTTACCCAAATCGAATCGTCATAATCGGAGGAGAGGAAGGGGTCGATGCTAGTCATAGGGGTGTCATCAACGACCCCGATGTCTGGTCTGGAGACATGCATTCGTTGCATTCGTCCTCCGTCCAGCTTCCACGAATCGACTACGCGAATAATTTATGACCTGTAAAGTACGCCAGAGATATCCTGACCAGTGACATTGACATCTACGACTTGACCGCACGCTGTCGACAGCGGCTCCGCACGTTTCGGGATTGCGCCTGCCTATTGGACTGGTCACGATGCTTATCTTTGCGCAAACCCACATGGAAAGTGCATGATGCATTTGTCGTGCCGTTGTTTGCCGCCGTGGCCGCCCAAGCGCCGCTGTGGATGTCACGGCAAGCAAACCGTTGGTCGTCGATCTTGGCCTCCTGTAAACCGTCGCCTTCCGCTAGCCTCGCGGCAATTTTTTAGCAGGGATACGGGAGTTGGCACTCCAAACATCCTCTACACCAACGATGTCCGAGACAGCCTCCTCTGATCGCATAGCAGTCAGTTCTGTGCTTTCGATTCGATATCAAAGTGAGACTACTCATGCTTGGGGCTCGGGCCTGCGTGATCGCGATCAAGGTGAAATAAGCTTCCGTGTCTGTCAGAAAACTACCTATAAAGAGCGGTGCCGAGCGCCGAGAATATGCCTTCCGAGCCCCTTTGCCCCTGCTCTGCCCCCCGTCTTCCGTCTCCTTTCCCCGACGAGCCCCGGTCCTGCGATCTTCCTCATCGCCCTCCGTACCGACCACGATGTCTGAAACAGAGCAGGGGAATGCGCCTCCTCTCGTCAACGACGACGACAAGGAGCTCGAGGCACTGGGATATGCCCCCTCCTTCAAGCGCGAGTTCAGCAATCTCGCGACGGTGCGCTCCTTTGCTGCTTCTTACCCGACCTTTTGTTCATTTCGTTTCGGTTACTGTATGGGGCTATCCTGGGCTATCTGTCGGTTCTGGAATGTAGATTAGCTTCGCGTTCAGTATCATGGTGCGTCCCCCTTTGCTTCGACACGGACTTGCAGCTTACACCGGACGTGCTGATGATAGGGTCTGTGCTCTTCGGTCGCGACGACGTTCAACACTCCTCTTCTCACCGGTGGACCCTCCTCTGTACGTCACCGTCTTCTCTCCGAGATAACACACCCACTCATATATATATGTCATCAGGTCACCTGGTGCTGGATCCTGGGCGCTACAATGTGTTTCACGCTCGGTGAGTGCCTTTTCACCATCTTCTACATCCTCCGTCCAGTCCAGGATCCTTGTCTTCGACCTTGGATCGCGAGCGTCCGCGATGACCCATGTCGGCCACGCTACATTCCTCTTCGATACGTTGTGTGCCGTGTATCTTTGTCGGCGCTCCCTGAGTATCTATCACATGGGCTCTGGTTATGGACGGATCAGCGCAACATACTCTAACGGGGACGAGAGTGGCACATTTCAAACACGGAATCGGGTCTCGTCTCCATGATCACCATGCCATCGTGTTTGTCTGCCAATGCTAATGAGTGACAGGTTCGAGCATTGCTGAAATCGTCAGTGCCTATCCAACCTGCGGAGGTTTATACACAGCATCTGCCCAATTGGTCCCCAAAAGGCACCGTGCAATCGTGAGTATATATGCTATCCCCTTACAAACTATCTGCTAACAAATGGTAGGTCGGCTGGGTTGTAGGATGGCTGAACATCCTCGGTCAAGTCGCTGGATTATCCTCTACCGAATTTGGGCTCTCGGGTATGATCTGGGCTGCTGTTGTTGTCGCCAAGGTGCGCTGGCCTTTCAGAGAACTTTTGAACCTATATTCGAGCAAGTGTAGGATGGGCAATACGAAGTCACGCCTGGTAAAGTCGTCGGTTTGTTTGCTGGCCTCCTGGTTTTTCACGGTATCCTGGTACGTTACCCGCAAATTGAAGGATGGATCCAGCTCATGGGCAACAATACAGAACTGCCTTGGGACGCGTTACCTGGCTAAGTTCACCACGAGCTTCGTATTCGTGAACCTTGGCACGACCATTAGTGCGCACTGCACATTCACCTGCGGACCTTTGCACTAATAACGCCTCTCCAGTCATCATCATCGTCTTACTGGCCACCACGTCACGCTCCGACATGCACACAGCAAACTATGTTTTCGGGACGGAAGGTGTCATCAACGAGACTGGAGGATGGCCCTCTGGCCTAGCGTTCTTGTTCGGATTGTTGTCCGTACAATGGACGGTGCGTTTTCTCCTTCCCAGTCTCGCCTTTACACTAACATGATCTTCGTAGATGACGGTGTGTGTCGCTCTGCCTAAGTGACGTCGTTTGCTGAAGTTTTTGCAGGATTATGATGCCACAGCGCATATATCGTGAGTGCATTTTGTGTTTCACCAGGCTGAACAAGGGCTCATGGCATTGTTCAGCGAGGAAGTCAAGCGCGCTGCGTATGCAGGTAATGGATCTTCTCCCAGCCGTATCTTGCAGTGAAGTTCCAGCGCTTCCGAGTTCTTTAGAAAGTTGCTAATGCAGTGATCTCAGCTCCCGCCGCCATCTTCGTAGCAGGTATGTCCCCCCGTCATATCTTAACTTCGGTACTCAATGTTTGCCCCAGTCATCGGGACCGGTGTCCTGGGTTGGATATTCAATATCGTCCTGGTTCTCTGCTCTGGACCTCTGTACGTCACAGGGTACATTGTAGCGCTCTGTGTTACTGAGGCTGATTGTCTCCAGTGAAAACCTCCCGGGTGCTTCTAACTCCGCAGTTCTCGAGGTGAGCCATCCCTTTTGGTGCCGTCAACCGTTTTCTGAAGCATCGCCGAAAAGATAATGGTTCTACGTATGGGCAAGGCTGGCGCTCTCTTCTTGTGGGTATGTACTGCAATTTCTATCATCGTGACATCGGTTTCTGATATGCGACATACCAGACCTTTGTGTGCTTCACGGCCTTCTTTGTCTGCCAAACGGCCTTGCAAGCATGCTCTCGTACTGTGTATGCCTTCAGTCGCGACCACGGTATGTTATCGTTGTCCCATCGGTTGTCTCCTTCTGATCATCGCACCTGTAGGTTTCCCCGACCGTGGATACTTCGGTCGCATGAACAAGTTGACGCAGACTCCGATCAACGCTATCTGGGCGACGACAGCCTTCAGCATTCTTCCAGGTCTGCTCGACTTCGCCAGCCCCGTCGCCGCCAATGCCATCTTTTCACTCACGGCCATGGCGCTTGATCTGAGCTACATCATCCCTATCTTCTTGTATGTTTTTTGCTGTTCCCGTGACTTTCTCGTGGCGCTGATTCGCCCGTTGTGTTGCAGCCGCCGTGTGTACCAACACCACCCCGAGGTACAATTCAAGCCAGGTCCGTTCTACATGGGTGACGGCTGGTTCGGCTTACTTGTAAACGTGAACTGCATCCTTTGGGTGCTGTTCGTATCGGTGATATTCTCAATTCCGACGGTGCTCCCCGTGACGAAGGACACGATGAACTATGCATCCGTGATCACCGGCGGCGTTGTCATTCTGTCTCTGTAAGTTTATCTCCACCCCATGTGCCCTCGTCATTCTAAAGTTCCTCTCTTCGTTCAGGATTTGGTACTTCATCTCGTACGTTCTTGGTTTTCGTGATTGTTACAGGTGCTCTAGACTTGTTTCTCCAGCGGCCGCCGTCACTACCATGGTCCTGCTTCAACTGTCGGCCATGAAAACCCGCCAACATACGTCGAGGACGACGAGGCGTTGGATGAGAAAGAGAAGAAGCTATGAACGCTCTGAACGACGTTCGATGCATTGGGTCGAGTTACAGCGACGAAACCCGATTTAACTAATGCTGTATCTACTGTAGAGGTCCTTCAACGGACGCACAACTACGCATTTCTTGGACACTCATGATACTGTTGGTCGGACGAGAGAATGAGACTTACATGTTTGGTTCTCAAGAGAAGTCGTGCGGGGGTGAATGTGGGTCAGGGTGAGTGCTTCGAAGCTCGTGGAGCTACGACTGGCGATAACTGATATGGGCTTTTCAATAGAGTCTTGTGGACACCTAAGATCTCCGTTCCTTCGACTTCTATGCTCACTCCTATACATGCTTCTCTGCCTTCAATAACTTTGGTCATGAGCCCAGCATCGATACCAGCACTGTGCCTGCTCATGTTGTCCGCGATACTGGACCCATAGCCCTCCTCGTAGTCTCCACGATCTGCCACGACCATGAATCGTCCCGTCCTTCTGTTTGTTCTGACTGTGACAGTTTTCTGCAGCTCGGGCTATGCGTTATGGCCACAACCTCGTCAATTGTCCACGGGTACCACGCCCCTCATACTCTCCTCAGACTTCTCGATTGTCCTATCGATCGCTAAACCACCGCAAGACCTGGTCGACGCCGTCAATCGCACGATGACCTTCCTACACAACGACAGGCTGGAGCGCCTAATCGTCGGGAGGAGTGCAGCCGATCGTCCCCTCCTCGCCTCTGCTTTGTCACTCAACTCGTTGGATGTTGCCTTGGGTGAGGGCGCGACCATCAGGAGCGTTATGCAAGAAACGCTTCGACCACTCGAGGAGAGGCAGGAGGGGTACTCATTGACTGTACCAGCGGATAGTGGCAGGGCAAGATTGGAGGCGAATACGACGCTGGGGTTGGTGCGGGGGTTGACCACCTTTAGCCAGATGTGGTATTTCGAAGAGGGGGAAGGGAGGGTGTACATGGTGAATGCGCCGGTAGAGGTGGTCGACGAGCCAGCCTTCGTAAGCGCGTCTTTTGTTAGGCTGGAGACTCGACAGCCTCATAGCTTGACAGGCTTATCGGGGGCTGATGTTGGATACTTGCCGTAACTTGTGAGTTATGCTCTATCTTGCGTGGTCGACAGATGTGCTCACGAGGACTTAGCTTTCCGGTAGATGACATCAAGCGATTTCTCGATACAATGAGCTGGGTCAAGGTGGGATCCCGGTGTCAAGTCTCGATTTCCTCAGAAGATTAACGAGTGTTCTACATAGCTGAATATATTCCATTGGCACGTCGTGGACAGTCAAAGCTTCCCTCTCCAGGTGCCTGGGTTCGAAGAAATCGCTCTCAAGGGGGCATACTCCGCATCGTCTGTGTATTCCCCTGACGACATTCAAGACCTCGTTACCTATGCTGGCGAGGTTCGTCGCTAGCTAGATATAAATTTACACTCGGAATCTGACGTCATCGATAGCGTGGTATCGACGTAGTGGTGGTATGCTGGGCAACGGAATGTTGAACAGATTCGGCATTCTAACGCGTAGCTTGTAGGAAATTGACACACCTGGCCACACTGCCATCATCTCTGAGTCGCACCCAGAACACGTCGCTTGCCCACAATCCACACCCTGGGCAATATTTGCCGAAGGTGTGTGAGAGGAAGACTCACGCACGTCGCGAAGTTTATTTCCGTGTGGGTCTCATGGATGTTCTGTAGAACCGCCCGCCGGACAACTACGATTAACTCCCCCGACAGTCAACTTCACCGCCGGTCTTCTCTCCAAAATCGCCAAAATGTTCCCGTCTCCCTTGTTCAGTGCCGGAGGGGACGAAGTCAACGTGCCCTGCTATGCTCAAGACCCAGATATGCAACAATATATCAATGCAAGCGGCCTGACCCTTAACGAGACTCTGCAAACTTTTGTCTCTGCGATGCAGAGTGTGTTGATTGCAGAAGGAAAAACGCCGCTTCTTTCGGAAGGCAAGCCACCAATCTCCTCGCTCCTCGTGCTTCACGGAGGTAAGCTGAACTTCGCCGGTTCCTCGCAGAGATGGTCCTGGAAAGCAATCTAACGGTCTCCAACAAGACCATTGTCCTGTGAGGTTCAGCCTTCCTCGTGGCTCTCCCTTACATCCTCAACGCCTACTCAGGGTGTGGAAGTCTTCCAATGACATACCCCCTGTTGTCGAGAAGGGTCTTCGAGTAATCTTTGCGGCTTCCGATTACATGTTCTTAGTGCGTCTAGACCTTTTCTACCCACCTCCACTTACAAACGACCACCTATCATGTAGGACTGTGGCGCTGGTGAGTGGATCGGAGCGGATCCAACTGGGTAAGCCTGGCCGTGGTCTCTACTTCGCGTCTATTCAAATCGACACACATGGGCCCGTCATAGAAACAGCTGGTGCGATCCCTTTAAGACTTGGCAAAAGGTTCAGTGCATTTCCTCGTGTGACAACGCAACGCCATCTACATGCTGCTTTCCTAGACCTACTCTGTAGACCCCTTTGCGAATCTGACGACAAAACAAACGTCCAGAATCGTCGGAGGTATGTCTTTGCTGTGGCTGGGCCCATTGCAGCGTCTCATGAAGTGTTCAAAGGACAACATCTTCTCTGGACGGAGCAGTCTTCCCCCACAAACATGGACTCAATCACCTGGCCTCGCGCCGCTGCGGGTGCGGAGGTCTTTTGGACCGGATCGCGCAGAGGGAATGTGAGCGTCGCTCTGCCGCGGCTGCACGATGTCGCATTCCGGATGGTTCAGCGTGGGGTGCGCGCCATACCATTACAGCCAGAATGGTGTGCATTACGACCGGGCGTGTGCGACTTGACTGCATAGGAGGGTTTTTATTTATTAGCTGGGCCCTTCTTGAACTCTTCAAAACCTTGAACATATACATTCATACTTCTGCCGTGGTAACGTGTACCTGGACTTGTCGACAATACGTAAAACGCAGATAAAGTGCGAGCAATCGCACCGGCGGCAATGGCGTCGCATACACTGATACAGTGCACTTGTTGCGACCGTTCCTAACCGCTCCTTCGGCGTCCTTCCTAACCCCTTCCGACCCTCATCAACCACGAGCCTAGCCGAAACTTCGTCTTATATACCTACTTCTCAGACGAACAACGATGGCCCCCCCTTCACCCTCCTCACTAACTTCTTCACAAGATTTCCATGCGCGTTTGTTAGGACGCCTACCGCCCTATGTCGCAAGACTCACAAATCGTTCTGGACACTCGGCTGAGAACTGACCTCTTTGGTCCACGCATTGTCGATATTTTTCTACAGGCACTCCAAACAGGATGGGTCGCTGCACAGTTCCTTCGCTTTTGTAGCGAGATCAACAAGTACTCGTTGACTATCCGGAGTATCGTGGTCTTCGTGTCGGCAGTGGCATTGTGCGTTATTCATCGTTTGCAGACGACCATGTACTAAAGGGATTACGAAGGTTCCAGACTTCGAGTGTACTGTATGCAGCTTGGATAAACTTTGTGGTCCTCCGCGACGACCCTCTTTCTTCGGTGCGTCGCGTTCACTCTCTCGCACTCTGTAGCTTATCTGACTGAACCTACAGCTCAGCCCAATATGGCCAGACAAAATTATACCACTAGAGGTGCAGTGCATGCGCTTCGGCCTGGACTATGACTCAACCTCCGACACAGGTCATGTTGATGGCTACCCCAGTTCAGGGCTTTTTTGCCTGGCGATGTTATTATGTGCGTTCATACATTATCCTCTATTATCTCCCACCAAATCCGATGCTTTGCCCTGGCTAGATACTTGATCAGAGTCGTGCCGTCCTCGTTCGTCGTATCTCGTGTTATTTCCGTCGTCTGGCTGATGATTTCTGTGACTAGATTGTTTTCATTACTCTCCTCGTAACCTCCTCCGCCAGCGCTATCTGCGCCACATATGACGTGTTTCAAATACGCGTGCCTATTCCAACCGGGCCTACAACCACCCCCTCAATCATCCGACAAGTTTATCCTTCCTGTGCGTCGATTCCCCCTACAGAGGATGCATGCTTATACTCCGGGAGCCACTTCTAAAAGATGCGGTGGCCCTTATCCTACCTGCAGGTGAGCTCTGGTTGTTGTATATACCTCCCCTACAACGCTGGTTTTACCTCCAATCGCTCTTTTAGTAATCGATATCGTTATCACTTCGATCCGTACGTCCTTCCACTTTTCCGTTATTTAGCAATATGTCTTATACGGTTCTATCATAGTGCTCACATTTCTCATGAGAACGCTCCATGGCGTTCACACGCGCAGGGTACGACGAGTAAGCCCCGGCCTTCGTGACATGTCCTGGGGACGACGGTCTCTATACTGACTCTTTCTCGCAGCTAGTTGTGCGTCTAATCGCGTTGTCCGGGCAAGCTGCTGCTCCGCCCTGTGTCTGTGCCATTGTCGCCTGTAGTTTATATATGTGGATTTCATTCACGGTACGCAAGCTTATGGTCGACCTCTGCCATCTGTGATAGCGTCTGACACTTGGCTTAGCACGCCAGGTCCTTCTGGGACGTCCCATTTTTGTCTTTCCCAGGGAAGCTATATGTCTCTTCCTTGTATGTGAATCTGTGCGTAACGAAATCTTGTCATGTTCAGCGTATCCAATATTCAATATCCACGCCTGACACAGGCAGTCGGGCTCAATATTTGAGGTCGCTCGACCGGGTATCGATCAGGCATTGGCAATTGGCAGCTCGACCGCTGGCATTTCGACTCAGGGAGGGATTGAAACCACAATTTACATGGAGCGTAGCTCGGATTCAAGGGTGGAGAGTCAATTCACATCGGTGTGTGACGACTTCAGACAAGAACTACTCGCATACTGATGAATGATTATCTCTAGAAGGAATCAGTGGAAGGCATACCTTTGACCATCTTGACCTCTTACCATAGTGCTTCATAATCAATTTCTCGTTTACCAGTTTCTGTCGCATGCTCCTCATGGACGCATGTTACACACGCACCTGGTCGCGCACATCCACGTTGGTGGTTTTCCCATGCACTATATGGTCTGTTTTCCGCCATCCGAACGCCCACGAGCTCTCGAAGTTTGCATTCTCCAGCTTCAGTTGAATGATTCAGTAAGAATGGCTAGTATGCGAACAAAACACGACAAAGTTGGAAAAATGTCCAAAGGCTTCAACCCGGCCGTGTGTTCAAGTTGTCAAGTGATGCCGATGAAACAGATTGATTAGGTTGGACATTCTATAGTAAGAATCGGAGAGGGTAAATGTAAGCAACACTGTTTGAAGAGATCGTGGTATCGTACAAGTAAGTAAGTGGTGCTTGTTAGTCCCATGCTTCGTGGAGCCCGTGGATGTAGCTCGTGGTGAACACCCAGTCCTACCTCACGATGTTGTGTTCCCCGACCCGGGTGGAGATAGGGTCCGTTTAGAACGATCGTTGCGACGAAGTCGCTTCACTGCGCCCTCTTCGTCTATTGAAGCACTTCGCTTCCTCCTGCCATTGTGGTTGGAAATGTTTTCCGGTTCAGAATCCCCAGATACAGATGTGATGCCGTTCCGAGGGGGTTGGATTTGCGCGCCGTCGTCGTTGCGCCAACCTGGATTACGAAGATAGTGATTGAATATGCGCCAGAGAGGGATAGAGCTTTTGAGGTCTTTGATTCTAGACTCTCTTTGCGCTTCCGCCTTTTGGGAAGCCTCCCACGCTAACTTTGATGATTTGTTCGCTCTCTCCACGACCTCTGGGCTGAATAAACCCGGCGGTGGATAAAATGGTTCCCAGGGCTCACGTTGTGTCTGGGGGAGGTAAAGCGGCTTGAAGAGATTACGAGCGGCGTTCATGAGCGAGATCAGGGGCCTGGGGAGGTCGCTGCTGGTCATAAGATCATCGGATGTGAATACGCTGTTCAGGATCATAGACTTCCTCATGTCGCCTCCGACAACCTCGTTGTCGTTCCCCTCGGTGTACGCGTCGAAGACTTGGAAGAAAGTGAGAGCAAAGTCCGCGCGCCGTCCACATTGGGTAGGACGGTATTTGAGGACATGGTAGAACAGGACGTGAACGAAGGACTCAAGATCATCCCGCAAAAGGTGGTCCCGCTTGAACGGCTCCTTGAAAAGGGCCACAGACATGGATTGAATCGTGCCCTATTTCACATATCGTCAAGCGAACGTCTTATGAATGTGTGGATACTCACGGTTCGCCGTCGCCATTGTGGATCGGAAGGCACATCCATGCACCAACACAGGTCCCAGTCAATGAGCATTCCGTTGCCGTCTTCATCGATCAAGATGTTACCAGCGCTGATGTCCTGGTGAAGGGTCTGTGCATCCTCGTACGCAAGCCGATGACCTGTAAAATCAGTATCGTCAGAAACGCGTGGACGATTGAATACGGTAGAAGTAAAGATTTTTACACGTTAACGCGTGAAAGAGAACTTGGCAAAACTCTTTCGTCACTTTGAACGTGTGTAATGGGCGCCCAATCTTTCCGAGAACGATGCGATGGTGGGTGAGGGGATTAACATCTTCTGTATTGTACGCCCAGTCCTTCGTAGCATAGTCTTGGGTAACGGTTACCTGCGCCTTCCTGTTGGGTCGGAGCCTTGTCAAAGCATACGGTCGCACTAAAGGAACATCGCCTCCGTAGCGATAGTCGGGAAGGTATGGGACTTTCTTTTTGTTCAGGCGCTGATAGACCTCGCCCTCGACGGGTATTCCTGGGAGTGAGATTCGCCAGGTGTCCTTCAAATACACCACGGTTGGGGTCGCGGTGTCAGTGATGTCGATGCCAATGTAGCCAGATGTCGATCGGCCAGGGAGGGTGTCGGGGTATGATTGGGGTTGACCGGCGATAACGACATGGCAATCGTTTCCATCCCATACCTCAAAACGACGGAGGGTCTCGTTTTTGTCGGGAAGGGTGTGATAGGACAGTCTTTTTCGTGCGGCGTCGAAAGCACCGTGGGCGAGCCGAATTTCTTGGTCGCTTGGCATAGAGACCGTTGTATCGAAGCCGCGCTGGGCTGGAGTCATGAAGTTGAATCGCCAGAGAAACTTGGTCAGATACGTCGTCGTTTGCCAGTTGAACCGCTCGCTGAAGATAGCACCGCTTCGATCCCAACGCATGAGCCGCGCTTCTTCGTGCATGATCAGCACAGAAAATGTGAAGACACGATGCCCGCTTTTGAACATCGCCATCACGTACGACGTCATTTCTTCTCGCGCGGCTTGGGATTCTCTGTCGATGTATCTTGGATCGAGGTTTCGTCGATTTTCTTGTCCGCGTGGGGCGTCTAAAACGTCTTCGCATGGCTCCCGCTCTCCCTGAGGGTTTTTGTACTTGAGCTTGAAAAAGAGGAACGATTTTGAGAGTATTTCGACGATGCGCTTCCCGTCGAGGGCAGAAGACGATGGTGTGGAAGATGACGGAGCTTGGGAGGAAGCCGGGGATACCAATGAAATGGATGTCGACGGGGTTGCAAGAGCCTCAGGATTGTCTGCTTCATCGAGCACATTCATTTCCACTTGGCGAAATGTCTCCGCGTATTCCCCGTGAGCATGCAAGTTACGAGTATCTTCAATACTGATGTTGGGGCAGTAAGGTTTGAGGGCCCGGATCTGATATTCATACCAGTTTATTAGCTACTATCGAGCTCAATCCTCAAGGATGGAAAAGACGTACCAGTGTCGACTCGTCGACCTGCGAATCCTCTTCAAAGCACATCAAGCCTTTGTTTGGAATAGCGGGGGCCGAGGCAGGGGGCTTCGGTGTGTGATTGTTGATGAACTGGTTGGGAGGTTGAGGGCCAACCCAAAGTCCATCCATATCCTGGTCGTGCATCTGGTACATCTTTTTTGCAAGAACCCCTTGTTACGTCAAGTTATGCTAGGATGAATCAAGCTTGAGATGGCGACGAGTATGCTGGATAGCCGTGCAGGATAAGCTTGATAGGTTGAAGTGGACTGGACAGGTGGCCGGTGCGCCGTTGCTCGTGTAGAACTTAAGGCGTGATAGGAGCCACTGAGCGGTGTTTGGTAGCGTTGTTCTTCGCGTTGGCGAGGGGATTTGGAAGAGTGGAAGGGTGGAAGGGTGGAAGAGTGGAAGAGTGGAAGGAAAAGCAAGCATAATTGCTATATAGGCTGATCATGGTGTCTTCAATTTAACCGACGCCTCTTGGCGCCCATTGTTCGTGTTCGCGCCTATGCTTGTGTCGACGTCACGCGTCGATTGTCAAGCAGCGCCGCTGCGGCGACAAACTTACGATGAACGATATGATCTCCGTTGTCCCTCGTGTCTATTGTCCTCTAAATATGTCAATATGCATAAGTCCGACCCCGCAACCGACAGCCAATACCCAGTTTTCATCCCTAATAGCCTCCCGCTGCCTCTTCCAACCGCCAGCGTACGTCGGGTCCTGGCTTGGTACCATAACGCAACTCAGCTTGTCCCACTATTCCTGCCGAAATGACACCCAATGGAGATACGACCGACCTTTGGCTTGGACCCCAACACTGGCCCGGTTAATGAAGGATTTTCTTCCGAAGCTTCCAAGAAGAACCCCTACTTTACCAGATGGTGGCAAGATAGCCTATCCCTCAAACTCCCAGGTTGAAGGGCACATGCTCGTATGTATTTGCCTCTCTCGTACGTGATGGCAGCGCCGTGACGCGTGAAGAGGAATCAGAATAGCCTGGATAACGACTCGATCTGAACACTGATTTGTTCTCCTAGTTTGTCTAAGAAACATCCAAAAGGGCAACTCGCTACGTGGTCAGGCAGGGGGGGCGTAGGTGACCTGCGGATTTGACTTGGTGAACGATGTACAGTCTGAAATTGCATCCTGCCCATATTTTCGTATTCAGAAGATAGCCCTCGAATTGAAAACTCGCGACACCACAATCAATGCTATGTATATATAGCCCTAAGTACCTGGCATATTCAATAAACCCGCCATATACAAAGCAAACCCCTACTAAAACATGGATCTAGGGGAAGAATGCTGCACCTGTCCATCCATTTGGTCGCCCCACACCCATCCCAGATGCGCGGCAACATTGACAGGCGACAGCGGCCGTGGTGACCCAATGCTCTCCTTCAAACTCTGGCGGTCGCGCTCCTTACGCTCCTTTTTCCCGGCGAACATACCCTTCCATCCACCCCCAGCCCGTTTAAATGCCCGCCGGAGGAGGGATTTCTTCGGCGGTTCCTCAGGAGGTGGTGAGCGCGAGCGTGTGAAGGTGGATAATGGAGGCGACGGTGGCAACTCGGCGAAGTGGGGGTGTAGGGTGGATGGACAGGCCTGGGGCTGTCCCTGCGGATCCCGAGACGACGAGGTCACGCAGTGGCGACACTCGCATGCAGTTGTCGAGAGATGAGATACATCTTCAAGGCTGTATGCCGCGACGAAGCCATCCACGCGTCCGCGCGCATCTGGAACCGGAGGTGCCAGTAGACCCGGGGAAAGTGCAAGCGTCTCGTATTGAGGCGACATTGGAGGCGACATGGTCTCGTCGCAATCGTAGGAAAAGTCTTGATATCTGATTTGAGCGTAGGATTCCTCCGGAGAACGGGTGGAGGGGGCTGAGCTAAGGTGGGCGGCGAGGGATTCATCGGGGCGGAGGATAACGATGGTAGGGACGGGCGCGCCGTTGAAGATGCGCTGCTGCCTTGGTCCGAGGCGTTTGCTGTCGATTCGCTTCATGGCTTGCAACTCCTGGGCGACGGCCATCAGCTCGGCAAGAGGATCCAGACATTGAAGTTCAGGAGACCCAGGTGTGGAGACGGGAGGTGGAGGTGAGAAGAGAACACGAGGCGTTGCCTGTTGAATGGGTGGCGGGGGAGACGATATGGCGCGAGGACTTGGCGTTCGCGGATAGGGAAGAGAGACGGTCGGAGTGACAGGAAGATGTGCGTCGGTTGTGATGGTGAAATCGATGAAAGAGAAATCCGAGTCGAGGGGGATGGCACCGTATAATGCGTCGTCAAGATCTAGATGTGTGGCCTTTGTTGCAGAAGGGCTCATAGTACTGGACATGGACATATTGTAGAAGTTGAGTCCGGCGACAGCAGAAGAGTCGTACGCGGGTTGAAGGAAAGAGAGCGGCGGCGACGAAAGTCCAAGGTCGGGTAGAAACTCTGGGGCGCATACATCCAGAGGATCTGTGTAGGGAGTTTTGAACGCGTCGAGCCCTCGAAAGAATGAACTGGGTGAGAACGAAGGATCTACGTCGTCGTTTAGTTCCAGCCCGCCAGGACGCGTGAGACCGTCGGTATCAGGGGATTGTATGAGGCATAGAGGGCTTGGTATACAGTTAGTGTTACAAGGTAATCCAGGACTGCAGTAGGGTGGGATCGGCGGAAGTGGTGGTGGGGGTGTGGTGGGCGAGCGGTTAGTTGATACTAGAGATGTTACACGCCGGGCCAGGGCACTGAGAGAATTCTTCCTGCGTAGGCGTCCACCGTCTCCCTTCGCAGATTTTTTCCGCTGAAGGGGATGGTATCCTAGCGGAGGTGACATGGGCGGGCGGAATGTCTGGGAGCCGGGAGAACCGGGAGAAGGAGGCGCTGAGCGCGGGATATGAGGAATGGGTCTGGGTCCGAGTGGGATCGACGTCAGGTCCTTCAGCATGACCCCGGGGTGGAATGGCGATTTGGGGGCGGAGACGCGAAAGGTAACGCGACAGCGTGGTGCATCGAGGCGGGAGGAGAGATCCCTCGATCGGTATATTGTTCGTCGCGTTCACGTGATTCTGTGAACATAACTTTAGCTTTCTTCGACTGTCTCATTTCTACCACCACCACCACCACCATCGACGATCCCCCTCTTCTCTTCTTCCGTCCTCTCAATATCTATTCTAGAATCTTTGCTTCTGGATACTCTATGCGATTCCCGGGAAATCTTGGCTCTGTCTTGGACCAGCACCTCAGGGACCCGGATACCCATCTGCAGACCAAATCGCAACGGGCTCAGACAGTCTTGCCTGGATGAGACCTATAATTCTGCACAAGGCCAAGGGGACTGTGAAAATTTCCTTCCTTCTTAACACTCAAAGATGTTAACGTCAGAAATCTTTCCTCCAACCCGCGATGGCCAACTCGATGCCCTCCAATGTATATTGGATGGGATGCTGCAGGAGTCAGGATACCATGCCACGATACAAGGTATTTGTTTTCCCCAATTTTACAAACGTACGCTGATTTTTTTGGAAGGTCTTGAACAGTCGCCTTCGTATTGTGCATCAATAGCCTCCCCATCCCTGACGAAATCACCTTCCTGCCCTTCTCTCGCTTTCATCTGCAATGCGAATCTTGTCGCATCTCAAGCCCCTGTTTCTCGTTACCTCAAGGCGCCGTATGGGTACACTCCTCTCGGCCTAGCAATTTCCTCTATCTTTCCCAAGCGTGGAACGCCTCATCATCGTCCACCCATCGGTCTCGGTCTACCGCGCACGCCTAACCGCCAGCCCCGCGCATCCACAACACGCCTCGCCTCCCTCCAATCGCCCCCACCGCCCTTGTTCTTGGGGCTTGAAGATGAAGGGGACGAGGATTCGGGCTTACCTCCTATGACACGACGGGTTTCATATCAGACCATCCCGTGGATCGACCCGAAGGACCGACTGCGTCAGTTTGGTTCTCTGCTGGATACCCTCCGCGCAGATTTTATTACAGAGTCGTCGTCAGAAACTCTTCCATCGACAGCCCCCTCCAAGTTCGCGCCACACGCATCTTGGGATTCATCGCCTTCGCTTTCAGCCTCTCGATATGCCGCGACGACGGAGTGGCCTGATACGGACTTCTGGGACCTCGAGGGACGTACACCGCTGGCTTTCTAAACAAGGTCTGTGAAACCATCATGGGAACCTTTTCTTCCATTGTATGCCGCTGCGCGCGCACGCTATTTGTATCTTCTGTGTTCCTGTAAGCCCTGCACCCGGCGCCCCCCATTGTATAGTAGTGTATTGCTCATACAGTATGTTTGGATGGATGTACCTACCATCACTGTTGCTTCCGCCTGAAGAATTCTTTACCGGTTTCGCACATACGTACGGACAAATTCGAGAACCTCTGAACGATCTGAACTTTGAAGGGCACGTATAAGTACGTGGACCTCACCGTCTCGGAGCGTTCGTACACAATTACTACACATCAGACAGAGCATAATGTAATGTACATGACGTACACTTGAGTACAACGTACTAGATATCCAGCAGCTTTAGCAGAGTCGGTACAGCGAGCGCAGCCAATGAAACCCCTTGAAACCCCTCTTCCTGAAGATAATCAGGCCATGTCCCAGCGCCAATGCTACAGCCGTCGCCTCTGCATACCTCGACGGCCATTCACCGCAACCTGAGCCAACGTCGATGAAACCTGGGCGGCGTTCGCGGCGACGGAGGTTGTTGGTGCAGGACTAACGCCAAGGCCGCCTGTGGCGTCACCACTTGCGCTGGAGCCCGAGCCCGAAGAGGTCGACGATGGGTTTTGACCATTACTGCCACTTCCAGAGCTCTCTTGTGGTAGGCCGCCGGGGCCACTGATAGTTTTGTCATTGTTATTGTGCGAGCGCGTCCCGCCAACCGCTCCGCCGATGACTGCACCGATGATCACGAGCGCCGCGACGACCAGGCCGATGATGCCCCACTTGGTTCGGTACCATGGACGTTTGAGAGGTGGGATGACAGGTGGCGCGGATGATGCGTAGGGATCGAACTCGCGATTGGATGTGAAGATGGGGATGGGAGCGGAGGGAGAAGGCGGGGTGGAGGACGTGGGTGGGTTGGGGTGACCTTCTCCAAGGAGGCCGACATTGTATCCTTCCTACGTCCGCCGTAGAACCGAGATGAGGTGGCGAGAGTACACGAAAACATACCTGCTTCTCTGCGCGAGTGGGGTCTGGAGCAGATGCGAGCAGGCTCTGATCGTAGTGATTCGGAGCGAGCTTGAGTTCGTGGCTTGTCATGACTGGAGGATGGGTAGCGCGGCGGAAGGGAAGGTGGAGGTAGAAGATGGACGATAGCTTGTTGGCTGTACCAGTGCACTCGAGCGCGCAGGGCAGAGCGCCCGGATGCGCGCGACAGATGTGAAAGATGGACAGCCGTCTGACAGCCCCCGCTGATGCGGCGGCATGCCCTTCATTTTCGACGCTTCCGTGGCACGTGGCCGCTTTCCGCTCCTTCGGACGTCCGACCCTCTTTTCCCGCTATTACCCTCGTATCAATGGTCGAAAGGCTCTGTGTCTTCTCTTCCTCTCGCGATTTCATGGAACGCATCCCCTTCAGGGCTCTCAGACATCTTCCACGCAGGTCGGTGTCTTTGAAGCTCGCCGTTCAAACCATGGACTCACATTAGCAGCTGCAACTAGTCGTACCGGCGGAAGATGTTGGTTTGCCCCAAGTTCCCCTCGCCGAGTCGAGGCTGTTCACCTCCGATTTATGAATACAGACTCGACCCATTCCGTGGCTATCCGCTCGTCAAAACATCTCTTGTACTCGCTCTTACATCTCGGACTTTGTTTGAACTTTGTTCTCATCCACCGACGCTTGCCTATCAAATGCCGCTTTACGGAGACGGATCAGCAGTGGGTCTCTGACTCTTCCAAAAGTATGTTCACAGCGTAGGCGTCGGAAGCTCCAGGAACTGACATACTCCGTCCCAGTCCGACTGTTTTCTGCTCGGTGGAAGCAATTGGTCGAATGTCGGGTTGGGTTTCACTCCACCCTACTCGCGCCTACTCGCCCACGAATGGACATCCATACTCCTCTTCTCGGCAAATCCGACCATCCATATTCTCGGTCTAGGCCTCGTATCTGACTATCGGGCAAGATCGCATGTTCGCCCCTTGACCCTCGCAGTTGCAGATATTGACTTGTGCCAACGCACGACTTTGGCCGACTCGAGGGCCCACCGAGCAATATAAAAGGGGAACTTTTCAGCTTTGTTGGAGATTCATCCGCTCCTCGTTGGTCGCATCCTCTCCGCAGCACACCTTCTCCTCACCACCTTCTTCACTTAACATCTATTTCTTCGCCATGGCCCCTGGTATGGACTATACCCGTGCTCCTGAGGAGATCGTGTTCGCTTCACCCGCTCCGACCAACGTTGCGGAACCTCTCGCCTCCGCTCCCTCATCGACGGTGTACTACAACCCGCGTCTCGATCCCAAGAACTTCCTCGAGGGCCCACTTTCGTTGAACCCCGCGACGCGTCTGCGCCAGATGCTGGCTCGTCCTGGCATAGTTGTATGTCTGAGATGCATCCCTCATCTGTCCCATAAGCCCATGCGTAATTTTCAGGTTGCCCCAGGAATTTGCGATGGTATTAGCGCACGCTGTGCGATGGAGGCTGGTTTCACCTGTCTCTACCAGAGGTAAGCGATGTTTACGCTCGAAATCGACACGCGTCAGCTATAGATACTAACCGGCGATTCAAATAGTGGTGCAGCTACGACAGCCTCGCGTCTCGGTATGCCAGACCTGGCCATCGCGACCATGAACGATTTCGTCGAGGTACCTCTTCTTCTAGCTCACATCGTGCGCATATACTCACCTACCTCACCGAAAGAGCGGTCAAATGGTCTGCAGCCTCGACCCTACGATGCCTGTTATTGCCGATGCCGACACCGGGTTTGGCGGCCCCGCCAACGTTGCCCGCACGGTCACACAATACGCGAGAGCGGGCATCGCGGCTTGCCACATCGAGGATCAAGTGCAGACGAAACGGTGCGGACATTTGTTGGGCAAGCAGGTCGTTTCCCGGGAAGAGTTTGTCACTCGCATACGTGCTGCTGTCATCGCACGCGATGCCATCCCCGGTGGTTCCGACTTTGTTATCATCGGGCGTACGGACTCGGCGCAGGTGTTGGGCATGGAGGAGGCGCTGTACCGGTTGAAGCTCGCGGCAGATGCTGGTGCGGACGTGTGCTTCATCGAGGGCGTGAAGAGCAAGGAGCTCCTCGAATCTACCGTCGCTGCGCTCGCCCCTAAACATGTACGTGCATGTACTTCCCGACCGTCAAGCGCACTAATTCCATGCTTCGCAGGTCCTTGTGAATGTCATCTCTGGCGGCCTGACGCCCTCCTTCACGAGTTGGGATGCGGAGGCTATGGGCGCGAAGATCATCAGTGCGTCTACATCTTTTGTGGGCGTGGCGCGTTCTTTGACAGCGGATTTTACAGTCTTCTCCCTTGTGTCGTGCGTGGCTGCGCTACACGGTATCCGCGCCGCCATGCATTCGCTCAAGAAAACAGGGACAGACTTTACATCCGCGAAGGGGATGGACCCCAAGGCATTCTTCGAGGTTATGGGTAAGTTACCTCTTCCATCTAGTGGCGTGTTACTTATGGCGCATGTAGGCTTGGATGATGTTGTACGCTTGGATGCGCAAGCCGGTGGAAGTGCTTTCAAGGTTGTCTAGATGCCTTCCACGTATGAGCAGATTATTTCTGGAGGCAGGCCTCGGCTGGAAACGCTCAGACACGATAGACAGCATTAGAAGTTTAGAACTGCGACTGGCTTGCTTGTGTACTAAATTCCTCCTACCTAGACGTACTCACTGTATTTGTAGTTTTGCACTAGAACCAGACAGCCGGACGCTGGAATATTATGTATGGAATATAACATCTTCCCAGGGGATTTTCGCATGTTTGTCGACTTCGTGCGGGCCCCTGTCAGTCATATGAGGCATTGTTCGGAACACCGGGACAAGTTTGCATCCCGATTCCCGGCCGGTTATGCTTCTTGCCCCTAACCCTCATCATCATGGCTGGTCTCTCTGCGTTTTGGGCCAGTGATCCATCCTGTTTTCTTCTTCCTGGGCCCTACTCTCGCCCTCGTCACGGTCCACTGGCGTCGTGTCTTCAAGCTCACGATCATGTGACCGCGTCGCCATATCCAGGCGCCTATTTTTCCGTCGTGCCCTCTCCTCATGTTCACACCCTTTATTCAACCAGACCTATGCGAAATCCCTAAACCATGCCTAATCCCATACCAAAAGAACACATCAACTATATTCTCACACACGTTATTCTTCCACCCAAACTTCCATCCGAGGACGATAGCAACAACGCATGCGATTTTGCCTTTTGCCAGATCCTTACAAGTGCGGTCGAAAGCTTCAAATCTCATGCCACGGCGGCTGAAAAAGATGTGTGGACGCGCGTGGAGGGCTTGACAAGACACCTTGGCGACCTGACGGAAGCGATGACAAGGGAGAGGATCCGGAGGGCGTTGACGATGGCGCAGCCAGGTGGTGAGTCTGTTTGCTCTGTCCTCATGATACTTTTGAAGCCCCCCTGGGAGCGAGAGACAAGTCGGTGGCAGCCTCTTTTTTGGCTGCTAGTACTGCCTGGGACACAACCGTACGCGTGTACAATTGCTAACTTTCTTTTTCTCCAGATCTGCGTGCAGTGTACATGCGCTCCCAGAACGCCTGCATGCTATTCACAAGACAAGAGGCGGAGACCTTAGTAACAGCCTGGGAAGCGTCCCCTCGAGCGAAAGACGTCCTCAAGCCCACAGGAAAACTCATTTGTTCTTACCCTGGACCGGCCGTTGCCATCCCCAACTCCGAACTTGACGATGCTGTAGCTCGAGACGAGCTCTCTTCCGTTTTGGCGCAACTCGCCCTCTACGATACAAGCGCGATACCCATGACGCACAAGGCCGGGTCCTCGGTCCCTGAAGAACGCGAAGCCGCCGATCCTGCATATATCACGAACTTTGTTATGGCCGTTTTACGGGGCAAGGGACGTGCGGCAGACGTTCAACGCTTTTCGAAGCGGGTTGCAGACGACTCTATTGCAGCGAGCTCGACGAAGCCGTGGCGGCGCTCGCCCTTGTGGCTCTCCATCCGCGTGGCCATGCAGGCTTCGCTTCCAGAAGCGCAATACAAGGCCTTTATGATTTACTTTCACGCCTACCTCGTCGACATCGCGGTGAATATGAAGTACGGCAGCGAAGTCCTGTACTTTGGCCAGGCGAAGATGGCTCGTCGTCTCCACAAGCTTCCCCAGGCGCCGGCCTTCGTAGGGGCCGCGGTCACGCAGGTAGTGGACAGAGCGCAGGGATTACTTGGGACGCGGTGGAAGGCGATCCGATTGGAACAAGAGAAATCGGCGCCATGGGATCCTGCCACTTTGGACCTCCCCGCTGCGACCCACCAGTCACTCACTAACTCCCGAGAATACCTCCTACAGGCCCTCAATGGGAACAATGAACGTCCGGCCGCCGTAGAATTCAACCCCAAAGAACGCCCTCGCATGCGCGACATCGACGAGTTGAGCGAGTTTATCGAGCATGCCGCGTTCAAAGGCGCGGAGCCCCGTCTTGCCCTCATGGACTTCGAACGTGCCATCCGCAACAATATCGACGCATGGACGGATCGCAACCTGTATGACAAACAGGCAGCGATCGTTGTTGGCGAGTGCATGGTGCAATACCTCGATCTTGCGTTGGTTCAATACAAGGACAGCGCAGAGGACCAGTCCTACATGATTCTCACCGCGATGGAGCTATGGGTGGCGCTCGACAAGATTGTATTGGAACAGTATCCACTGATGAAGGAGTATCCTCCCGTGATCCCTTCGTCGTTTCTACAACCTACCCTTCTTCGTCACACGGAAACGATTCATCGCGCCAACGAGATCCAGAAGTACCTTCGCGTCCGCGAGATGCAAGCTCAAGCCCAAGACCATCTCCAGTCGATTTTCTCCCCTGATGCAGTCAATGATACATCTTTTAGCGTACGATATTACGACGAGGCCGAGGCTCTACAACAGTTACATCGCGAGATTCAACGCAAGGCCCGCGACGAACGTATGATCAAGCGGGACGAGCTGTCAACTTTGAACGGCAAACACGCTAGCCTTAGAAGAACCGCCGACAAGATGCGCCACGAGTACACAGAGGAGCGCGTGCACAAAGCGGCTTGTCCCCGGTGCGCACTGGAGACGAGGATCAATGATATGAAGATCGACATGCATGAGTGGCCGCTCCCGGAGGACGAAAATGCGGCCAAGAACGTCGTCTTCGAACTTAACGTCCCATTCCCTTTTGCTATGTGGCGCTCGTGCACCTACCGCGTGCTTGTCGACATCGGATCGACGCAACCGCGAGGATATTCAGGGACGTCCTATCGAACTGGACAAATATGAGCCACTGACACACTGGAGTTCTAAATGGTTCCCTGACCGGCGTGTCACCGTCGCGTCGAGTCAAGCATCGTTCTCCCATAGTCATTTCAGTCGTGTTTCTATCCCAGCAACAGAGACCTCGGTGTTGGTTAATTGCACCCTCCACCTCCGACTATTTGATTCCGAGTGTCACTCATTGGCATCCGGACCTTTCATCACGGATATCCTCGACCGGTGCACCCTAAAGCTCCCTAAGACGGGGCCTTATGCCACTCTCGACTTTGCCGTCCGCGGGACGACTCACACGCCCAATCAAGTCATTGCGATGCAAGGAGACTGTCCCGATGGACTCTCGCCCTTCGAGCACCACACATACTGCATGGTCCGATGTGGAGCGCGCCTACAAACTTTGAAAGTTATTGAGCAGATTACTTCCCAAGATCTGACGTGGGGCCGAGAATAAGTCAATACACTGCTTGCCCAAACGATGTGGCAGTTGGGATGGTTATCTCAAGATGGGGCCTTGCGCGAATGGCATCAGGATCTGGAGAACAAGAAAATCGCGCTCAGATTGCTGGAGACGAGCATGGAGCGTCTGAAGAGCATTGAATCCAACTGGTTAGAGGCTGTGACGGTTCGGTCTCTTGGTGCGTTTATGTTACTGTCGTGTTGAATGATAGCTGATGTTTTATCAGTCACCATCGTTGCTCGCCTTCTGGCATCGACCGTCGATGGCACCAGCGAAGTTGCTCGGCAAGCTTATATCTTCATGCGAAAGGCTCGCGATGTGACTTATCAGTGGATGCACAACCTCGCCGACGAGCTTCAAAGTGTAATGGACCAACAGCGCCTCTCTGAATTTCAGAGTCGTCTTTGTGACGTTGCCGCGACATGCAGGGCCACTTATGATGTGGACGACAAACACCTTGCCTCCCTTTTCAGCTCCCGAGGCGATGTCGCACAGTTCCTGGAATGTTCCGTCACCCTCAACGACAACGCGCCTCCTCTTGCGAACAAAGTTGATCAGGCTCTTAAGGCGGTTCTTAACCGTGATCGGAGGCTGGCCCATTATCTGGAGAGGACCTTAGAGCGCAAACTGAATAACGACTGGGGCAGTCCCATTCTGAAGCAGGCCATCACCGCGGTCTGGCCTGGATATCGTCCGCGCAGTAGCAGCTGGGAAGCCCTGCCTGTTCCGAATTCGCGTTGGGTAACGGCACGCACACGGCACGATGCTGCTGATGGCGCCCAACAGATCCACTTCAACCTGCTGGATGGACGGTTGCTCGTCAATGGCAAACCTCTGGGTCGCTTGCCGAAGGATATTGTTGTGCACCCACTGTATGTGCGCATATTCGGCAAGGTCGGTAACTTCGTTTTCCGTGTTTTCTGTGGGACGCGTGTATTGACATTCAAACTCCTTGGTAGAAAATCCTGAATGTTATCCCTTCCGAAATGCTAGGCATGGAGTTCTGCACGCGTACAGAAATCTCCGGGTATCGGGTTAGTCTCTGGGTTTATTCATCTCCTGCCGTCCTTATATTGCCCATTAGGTTCACTTCTACCTCAACATGGCGCGCAAAGACCTGGTCATACGGGCGCAAAGGGGTGCTCAAGTTCTACAAATAATCCCACACAATATCCTGGAGAACGACTTCCCTGCGTTTTTCACGAGAGGTCAGACCCATTGGCTCGATCTCGAATCAAAAAGGATGGAGTTCCGCCCAATGGCCTCTCTTTGGAAAACGTCCCCGTCAAATTGGACCCTCCATTTCTCACACACCCACTCGTCTTACATGGTTCAGGGAGCCTCCCCCACGAAGCTTGTCGATGTCAGGAGCCCGGTTGCCAGCATGATCCATGGCCGCATTAGCCCGTTCGAGAAGCCAATATACACCAATATCACGTACGATTCCAGCTCCAGCCTTCTTCTTGCCAACCTCCCTCGCTCAAGGCTAGCATTCTCCTTGAACAACGCTGGAGATCTCGAATCGCGCAATCTTCCCGGCATGGTCATCGACAACAACCAGTCCATTGGCGCCCTGTTTGGGCTAGTCTCGCGACTTGTTCTGCGACCAAGAGATCCGCGAACTCAGCCACGCCGTATTCTCATCCCTACTGGGAAAGCCGGTTGCGTATTAGATGGACATACTCACGTTGTCATTGACACTGGCGACAACGATCGCATCCAGTACCATAGCTATCGCATAGACGTCGAACTCGAGCGTTTGAAGGGCAGCGGAACTCTCCAAAGCGAGCTATTCAAGGCGTATCTTCATGCACTTACAGGACATTTTCTACAAGATCCCCTCACAGGTATGACCGGGACAGAAGAAGCGTTGCGCGGGCTAGCTCAGCCACGGTGTCATTCCTTCCAACGGTTAGGTCCTGACGAGAGGGAGACTTTACGCCTTCTTGCGTCGTTATCCCCGAAGATGCTCTACTATCCCCCTCGTGCGGGCATCACTAACATCCAAATGGTCAAATGGATGCCCAATCTCTCGTCGTTTAACCAACACCCGCGTTTCCTCGACATCGCATGTTCTATCATGGACACAGCCAAGACTCAGGAAATGTTCTTCGACGACCCTGTCAATCTATCTGCTGACGGTCTCGACTCCGTTGCCGCTGTTAGCAATCCTCATCTCATGGCACGAGCGACCCGTCGCATTGCTGTGTTCTACCCTCCCGACTTTACAGGGAACCCCTTCGTGGAATGTGCAGATGTTCCATACCTTGGTCGAGATGTAGCCGACGGTCCAGGACGCGGTCGAGAGGCTGCAGTGTGCCAAATTGCACGTACCGTGGCAGCCTGGCAACCTGGACTCCCTGTGGATATTTCCCTTGTGCCAATTCGAGCCCTTGGCACGATGGGTCCAGGGAGAGTGCTTGGTACAGGTCAATTCGACAGTCTTGGATTTTCCCTCGAACGCAATCTGGATCTTCATGCAAACTTTCTAACTCTCCTAGACTTATGTCGTGGAGGTCTCAGTTCTCATGTCAAAAAGTGTCAATTATCCTTTCGCTTAGGGTTTTATGCATATCATGAAGCGGAAGAAGCCCGTGCTCTTCTTCCCATTTTTATTGCCTTTGCCACCATTCCTACATTCCGTCAACTGCGGCTTCCATCACATCCATCGTACACTCCTTCCGATGGTGTTACTCCTGTTCCAGTCCGCATTGCAGAGATCGCTCGGACCGCTGCCGTGCCCCTTACCTCCAGCCCCACTTGGCATAGCGAGAAGCAAGGGCCGTCGGAACGGTACAAGACATATGTCACACGAGTCACCACGATATACGAGTCGAAGCTCCGTCGGTACTCTGGAGAATTTGCCCAGGCGTTTCTTGCCCAAACAGACAGGCCACCTAATAGTTCCCCGCGCTGCGCCCTGGTTCAACATGGGACAATGCGTTGCCAGGCGTTCAAAGTTATTATGCTAGCTGCAGACACAACGTCGTGCTTCGCGCATTCACAGAACAAACCATTCAAGTCCTCGACCAATATCGCGTGCAGACGCCCCCTTTTGTTCGAGAATATATGTTTGGAACAAATCTCGCACACGACCCTCCTTGTCTTGCCAGTGCCGTCTCGTTCTCTGCCCTCCTAGATCAGCGATCACCGCCCATCCCTCGCACCCCTTTGCGTTCATTCCAAGGTCAAGCGGTGGAATACGATCGTCCTGCAGATACCGAAAATCTTCGAGCCATTCTATCAGAATTCACATTTTCTTCGGACGTGCTTCATCAACGGTACGGCAGTGACCTGGAAAAAAGTCGAAAGGATCTGGACGGTGGTATGGTTCCCATCGTTCCTACAGAGCATGCTCCCGCAGAGGATGTGGATCGTCACCTCGATCAAGCCAAGGGTCAAATGGTTATCTACTTCAACCTGATTAGGTCGGCTCTGCAGCCATCGGAAGATAGCTCGGCGGAGATTGCGATGGAGAGAGCAGGCCTCTGGCCTTCGCTCACGCGTCGCACTGTTTTGGAACGACTCTCTCATACGCTGATTGATGGACTCCCCCGAGGATGGCAGAGGTCCATCGTGGCGTTCGCTCTCCGCCTCTTGGAGTTCCAGAGGTCGAGTCGCCTTCTCGGACTTGCTTTGAAAGGCAATCCCGAGGAATTTGCGAAGGAAGCGAACAATAAAGTTACCGATGTCGAGGCTTCACCCGAGCATCCAGATTGGCTCCTCATTCAGGTGTGTAGGAATCACGTCCTTGAGTACATAGTCGTGTAATGATCGTCTTTTCATAGATCGATGGTGATTTCCTTGCGCGCAAGCTGCAGCTCGACGTCGCTCGCGAGATGATCAGCCCCTCGACTGGGGCGAACATGGCCCTTCAGCTGAACATGGGTGAAGGGAAATCCTCCGTAATTGTTCCGCTGGTGTCCGCCGCTGTAGCTGATGGAGACCAACTTGCTCGGATCGTTGTTCTAAAGGCCCTTACCGTCCAAATGTTCCACCTTTTGGTTGATAGACTGTGCGGACTAGCTGGCAGGCGAATTTTCTACCTTCCATTCTCTCGTAACGTGCATCTTTCCGCCGACAACGTTTCGAAGGTGCAAGACCTCTATACGCAATGCGTCCAGGAGAAGGGGGTTATGATCGCACAACCGGAACACCTTCTGTCCTACAGGCTCAAGGGGATGGATGTGCGTCTGCACCGCTCGGCCAACGGCGATGTCGTCATTGCCGACAAACTTGCAGAGTCACAGCAGTGGTTATCACAGCATGCACGGGACATTCTAGATGAAAGCGACGAAATCCTCCATGTAAGGAATCAACTCAATTATACTGTCGGCACGCAACGCCCCATCGAAGATCACCCGGACAGGTGGACGACTACACAGCAAGTGTTCGGTGTTGTTGCCAGGATTTTCGCTGCTATCCAAACGCTATATCCATCCCAGGTGGAGTTGCGTGACCATTGCAGGTCCCGTTTCCCCTCCATCCGCGTCCTAGGTCCAGATGCTGCGAGATCTCTGGTAGAGAAAGTCGCCACTCAAGCATTCGCCGGCAACATACCCAACCTCGCGCTCGCACTCCTGCATGGACCAACGAAGCAGGCAGCATACAACTTTATAATCAGCTCCGTCATTGACGAGAATGACTACAGTCACCTCAAGTCCCACCTAGCCGACAGCAGCAGTTTGTGGAAGGGCCTTCTCCTTCTACGGGGACTGCTAGGTAATGGCATTTTGGACCATGTACTAAGTCAAAGGCGTTACCGTGTAGGACTATGGTTTGGATCCGCGCCGCACGATGCTTGCTGTCCCGTATCGCGCGAAGGTAAACTTTGTAAACTTTCGTTCTTGCCACAAAGATCTATCGGTAGCACATTGAAGGACGTGCCCAGCTTACGATCCGAGTTCGGCCACCAGGACGTCGGTATCTGTCTCACTATCCTTAGTTACTATTATGAAGGCATTACAAGTGCACAACTTCACCAATGCTTCGGCCTACTGCACAAACAAGATAACCCGTCCCTCGAATACGAAAATTGGGTCAAGAAGGTTGACGGTCTACCGGTAGCTCTGCGACAGCTGACGGGTGTCAATACTCGTGACGTTGACCAGTTCAATGATGTTTTGTTACCCCACCTTGGACGCTGCCACGCTGTCGTCGATTTCTTCCTATCCCAGGTCGTCTTCCCTAAAGAAGCGAAGGAATTCCCGGAGAAACTCGCATCTTCGCCTTGGGACCTCATCGATCTAACTGAACGTGTTACGACGGGCTTCAGTGGCACAAACGATAACCGATATCTCCTTCCCACTTCCATCGAACAATGCGATCCGGTTAACCAGCTGAGCACGAACGCACGTGTTCTCATGTACCTTCTGCAACCAGAGAACGGGAACTACATCTGCACGCAAAATGCGGGTGAAGGGCCACGTTCCGTCGATAGTTTCCTGCAGCTACTCGTCGAGCAGGATCCTCAACCTCGCGTTCTGCTGGATGTCGGCGCGCAGATGCTGGACAAGCAAAACAAAGATCTTGTATGGGATTGGTTGTTGCTGATGCCGAACGTTGACGCCGCCATATTCTTCACGGACTCCGATGAATTGACGGTCCTTGCGCGAGACGGCACCGTCGAGCCCTTCATCTCTTCGCCATTCAACCAACAACTGGACAGGTGTATAGTCTACCTGGACGATGCGCATACAAGAGGAACCGACTTGAAGCTGCCTCGGGATTACCATGCCGCCGTCACGTTGGGTCCGAAGGTCACGAAGGATCGCCTTCTCCAAGGTTTGTTCATGTATTCTTACGGGTATATCAGCCTAATGTTGCTCTGGCAGGGTGTATGCGCATGCGCAAGCTCGGTCACGGTCAAAGTGTCATGTTCTGTGCACCGGCAGAAGTCGACACCCGCATCCTCGAGGCTCGCACCAATGCCAACCCCGCGGCGGCGGTAGGTCCTGTCGCTGTGCTGGACATCATACGTTGGGCGATGCTCGTGTCCATCGATGACGTCAAGCGCAACGTCCCTCAATGGGCACAACAAGGCATGGACCAGGCGCGCCGGCATACTGCCCTTGCGATATACTCCAATCCAGGAGCCAATTCCCAACCCGCATCCGAGGCAGAAAAAATCGAGATGTTGAAGGGAGCATGGTTGCAACCCGAAGCGCGCACCTTGGAAGTGCTCTACGGTCGTCGACACGGAACTGAGCAATCATTATACCAGCTGGCCCAGACGTTCCCTTTGATCGCCGCCCGCCTGGAACTCATCGGCGTGACGTCGCTTTCGGACAGCCGCATGGAGGAGGAGCAAGAACGGGAGGTCAGCCACGAAATGGAGAGGGAGCGCCAGATCGAACGGCCGCCACAGGCGCAACCTGCGGAGCACGTATTGGACGCTTCTGTCACGAGACTCGTCAGCCGGGGAACGATTCAACCTAACACGGTCTTCATGCCTCTCCATCTCCCGCTCAGGTCCTTGCCTACCCACCAATGGCCATGGTCCGCGTGTCTGCTCGCCACACGCGATTTCGGTCAGACGGTCCTCGGCGTACGATACGACGAGCTCTCCGACTACCTGCGTCCTGTGAACTGGATCCTCTCCACGGTCGTAGACGACGCACCGGTGCTCGTCGCCATCAGTCCGTTCGAGGCGAACGAGCTCCTTCCAGCTATACGCAAGTCTAAGAAGGTCCACCTGCACCAGTACACCCCACGGGTCACGCAGACGATGCACTCATTCGACGACCTGCAGTTCAACTGCATCCCTCCGCTCCCCGAGGATTGGGCCGCGCCCCCACGCTCGATGCAGCTGCAGCTGGATGTGTACGCCGGGCAGCTCTACCTGCCCGACGCCGCGGCGTACATCGACTTGTGCGCGTTCTTAGGCGTCTACACGCGCGAGTTCGAGGGTCTGGGCCAGCCGCAGAGCGATGGATTCATCAAGCCCGAGCATCGCCGAGGCATCCTGACGGAGTCGTGCAAGTTCGACGTCAGCCCTCTGGCGTTGCTCAAGGAATTGTTTGGTCTGCGGAGGAAAGGGACGGGGTTCGCGTCGACGCACATGGGGAAGATACTGCACGCGCGTCTGTTGCAAGACGACGACTTCACTTAGGCTAAGGACCGCATCTGGGGGGAAGGGGGATACCAAAGTAAGCATGCCGGTCGCGAATGTTTGGCATCGGTGTGGCACGGAACTTACTTTGACGTTTAATTTAGGCCATGGCGCGGGCTGTGTGTGCGCGATGATCATGATCGATTTTGTCCTATAGTTTGAGATCGATCAGGACTTGTGCCGGACGCTCGAGCATGCAGATATCTTTTTTATCTTACGAACGTGGTATAATATCTATCTTTCTTGTTACCGCTCGCGACGATTGGACTAAGAAGTTACAGCACATCACCGACCGCTCGGAAAACATCAGGTCGTTGTCTGCCGCAGCCCTTGATATGATACTCACTCCAGGCGCGGTGTCCACCTTTTTACTTCCCCCGGACCCTGCAACATCGTCCTCGAGGCTTGGACGAACATGTTTTCTCCTCGGATGCATCAACGCCGTGGCCTCGTCCAATATACATAATCAAACAGCCCAGGTTCCATCGGCGTTATCGCCCGCGAGACGACACTGCATCACAGCATCCGTGATCCCGCCATGCCAGCAGTTCAACGTTCAACCGTCTCTCGACTTTGGCGTCAATCCCGCATTGAGTAAGTACGGGTCCTGTTTTGCAACCCTGAGTGGACCCCTCATTTTTTGAGTTCGTCGTCGCACAGGCTTATGCAGGTCCCTCCCGTCTTATCAATAGCCTAACGCATTGAAAGGAGTCACAGGGAGAATTTGACCTTGCGTACGAGCGCCCGCCGGATCACACACGCCCCCAGTGAGCGCGGACCCATTGAACGAGCCCCGCTCCGCGATCAGTCTTCGCGACCGACAACGTCCCCCTCGTCAGGATCTTCTCCGTTCTTTTCAGTCGCGAATTAACGCGCCTTTTCGTCTTTCCCACTTCGCCGGCTCCGGGTGACGCCCCACCGTCGGCGGTCAGCCGGTAAGTAAGTATAATGTCGACGACGCACGAGCTGCGTACTGGAGCGCACGCGGTGCCGTCGCGGATTTCTACCCCCGGGCCGTCTTCAAGTTTAAAGTTCCTCTGGACTTTGGGCCTCTTTCTAAACCCGCACCTCCTTCGGCCCCCCCTCTCCCCTAGGGCCCCTCCGCGCCCCCTTTCCCGAGATTGAATAATCGTGCAGACCGGCCGGACCGCGTGCGCCCGCTCATAACGGACGAGAAACTGGAAAGGAAAATAAGGTCGAGGCAAGTCAGATCAGTGCAGTGGCACGGCACGGCACAGCACGGCGTGGCGCGTCACACAGTACCATCGACAGGCGATCGCGTGTTGTCATGGACTTACAGGTCGGACGGACGAGCATCAAGGCGATGTAAGGACTGTACTGACCTGCATCCCTCATGCCGCTGCCGGCGGGCCAGCAGTCACGCACCCGCACCCTTCATTTTTCATTTACTGTCAATGATCCCTCCCCCCCCCCGGCCCCACATGCCCTAGATCCACGGCAACTGCGGCGCTGCAGCATTTCGTGGACCGGCCGAGGGCGAACGATAGCGAACGATGGGGATGCCCCCCCCCCCCCCCGCTCCTCTGCGAAGGTGCAGACCGGAAGCCTCGCCGGAGCCTGGATCGAGCGCGTCAGTAAGCAACTCTTGCCAGCGAGCTGAGCGCGGACGCGCCGCCGCCTGGGGTCCGAGCCGTCTGAGCCGTCATCGCGAGCGTCTCCTCCCCCCCTCCCAACCCGGGACATGCCATGATGCAGCAATGCGCTGATGGTGCCCAAGTTGCCCGACGGCCTGAACTTACTTATGTACGTTTTCGGCTCGGACGCGAGACGCCCGCCGCGCGTCGACTTCGCGAAGCAGGCCCGGGACTCGCACCATCATCATGATCCATTGAACACCCTATCATCGCGACAACATCTTCCCAGTCACCAGTCAGGCCTCGGGCCTCAGGCTGTGATGTGCACCGCCGCCTGGTGTGTGTGTAAGTAAGTGCGCCTGTATGAAGTCCAGTGTGCCATGGCATGATCATCCGAGCGCGTTCGCAAGGCTGACGGGCTGTTCGCATCATCGAAGTTCCCCCCCCCTCCCCCCTGCAGGACGCATCGAGCATCGACGTATTGAACCGGATTCGCCATCGGGCGAGCCGCTATAATGGGAGGGTTGGGGGGAGGGAGGGATCCACACGCACACGCACACGCACACCACGTTCGTCCGCTCGCGACGGGTAAGTGGTAAAGTACACACATACATACCTCATATACTTACATTTACATGCACGCGATCGATCTCGGGATCGCCCGTCGTTCCCGCTCTGACGACGAGGGGAGGGGGTTCTGTTCGTAAGCTGATGTACTATGTTTGCAGTCGCTCGCGGGAGAAATGGGAGGGAGAGCCATGGTCCGGCGTCCGTCGCCGTCGCGAGATGATCATGCAGGCGTTGGGTCCTCTAATTCCAAGAGCTCCATGGGCGGAGCCTGAGCCTGATCGTCTGATCCTCAGACGATTTTGTATGTGTGTATGGATGCATGTAGTATGTATTGGAGCTCTGGACTCGGGATGTCGATGCGTGGGCGTACGTAGTAAGCGTAGGCACGCCACGGTCCCCGCCGGGCTTCGCGCACCTGTTACTCTATCGGCATTCGACACGAGGCGCAGGGCCGGGGGTGGGGATGGGTAGCTCTGGTAGCTCCCTGAGGGCAGTGGGGGCCGCCGTCCTTTCGAAGTCACGTTTCTTCCCGTTCCAGTTCCTTCTCCCTATCTATCTGGTTCTCAATTCCGGCGTCGCGGCTGCAAGCGGTGCGCGTTCGTAAAAAGACCTAGGTAAGGAAGTAAGTAAGTAAGTAAGTAAGTAAGGACCGTGATATGCGTACACAACTTACGCTCGTCCTTCGCCGGCGCCGCTTACCAAGTGGGCTACTTACATAGTGGTATGTAGTACCACATACTTATGTTTGTACACCCGCCGGGAGGGACGCTCCTACATAGCATGTGTATTAAGGCCTAAGGACGGGAGGACGGGGACACTCTCCGCGCGCGCGCGCGTTGATCCATCGAGTTGTTTGTTGGATCATCGAACGATGAATGCACGAGCGCATTATCCGAAGACACTTATCCGTCCACGAACCGTGGGCATCAGCGACCGGCGACGGGTCCGGTCGAACTTGAACTTGAACTTGAACTTGATGCAGCTCGAGTCGACGGGCGGGATCGGTGCCAGTGCCAGGCGAGGACGAGGACCCCCATGCCCTCGGGGCTGATCCCGGCGAGCGGCCGCGCAGGAGGTCCACGTCTGCCTGTTTTTCTGTTTTTGTTTTTTGTTTTTCGCGCGCTGCCATTACATAGCTGTACCGTGACTATGCGCGACAAGTACTGTTTTAGATAGACGAAAGATCGGGAAGGGTGGTGGGGGGAGGGGGGGTATAGATTGACATGCACGCGTCCGCTCGCCCCTTCTCTTCATCCCGAGGCGACCGTGCTTCGATGAGACTGGGCGTGGCAAACCCTCAGCGACCGACCGACCGACCGACTGACCGACCGACTTGAACCAACCCCAATGTGATTGTGATCGTGAACAGGACACGCCGCCCGCGCCGTCTTCGCCTTCGCGTGCGCTCCCCGGGCCATGGGCAGTCCTGAGCGTACCAACACTGAGCACGCAGCGCGGGACGCCCGCCCCGGCGCGATTCGATTCCTGAACAAAATAAAGCAAAAGAGCATCGACTCGGGACGGCCGTCGTCCGCGCGTCCGCGTCCGCGTCTACTGCATCTGCGCGCACCGCCCAGTCCTGTCCCATCCACTCCGACCCCATTCCATCCCATCCCATCCCACCCTGCCCGGAGCGCGGGGACCTCGGCCGGCATTCAAAATATTCAAGAACGGAAAGAAAGAAAGAAAGAAAGAAAGAAAGAAAGAAAGAAGACGCGCGACGCCGTCGCTGCTCAGGCTCGCCCGCGGCACCTCTGGAGAGGGGGCGGTGCGCAGGTTGCGGTCGAGCCTGAGTACCGTGCGTCGATCGGACGCGACCGCGCTAGTCGCGCGCGTGGTAAGTCACTCCTCACTCACCCGCTCGACATTCCTCGGCGCCTCGATCCTCAGATCCCCAGCGAACGCCGCAGTGGGCAGCGAACACGGACGCGGTCGTGGACAGGTAAGGTCAGTAAGGGACACCGCACCACGCTCTCCCCAACCCCCCCCCCCCCCCCCCCCCGCCCCATGTCCTTCTCTTTTTTCTTTTTCCCAAATATAAGGAAGATAATTAACAAAAAAAAAGATGGACGGACGGAGGGGGTACGGAGCGTGGGCCGCGATCGAGCGAGCGAACGGACGGGGGAACGGAAGAACGAACGAGAGAGAGAGAGAGAGAGTACACGGAGTCCAAAGGCCCTGTCGCCCTCCGCTCCGAAGAAGGCGTCGCCTCGCCCCGCGACGGGCCCCGATAGGCCCCGATTCGAGCGAGCCCTTCGAACCCATGTATCCCACCCCACCGATCGCCCCCCTCTCGAAGACGCAGAACGTCGCGGTCGCGGTAGCCGTGGATACCCGCCCGCATCGTCCAGGGATATCACAGTATGTGCAGGTCAGAAATCGGACGCAGGACGACGAGCGAGCGACGCCGCATCAAGACGCGCGCGAAGAAGCCCAACCGCAGGGCCAAGAACCTGAACTGAACAGAACAGAAGGACGGAACGGAAAAAGAAGGGACGAGGGGAGGGGGGGAGCGGGCGGAGGCATTCCACGGCACGTACGTCGTGGGGGTGGCGTCCGTCGGCCAAGTGGAGCCCCACCCAATCGACCAGAACGTGAACCTTGATGGATCGCAAGCAAGCGTCGCCTCCGTTCCCCGCGGTAGTGTAAGTCGCAGCGACGATGTCCGCCACGCCCGGCCGCGCGGCGAAGCGGACAGGAAAAGAGAGAGAGAGAGAGAGAGAGAGAGAGAGAGAGAAAGAGAAAGGCTCGGTCATTGTCAACGAAGACACGAGGACTCAAGGGTCCGGGGGAAAGAGGGGGAAAGGGGGAGGGGCCCGGGAAAGGTCGCACGGTGCGGGAGAAGCCTTCCCTCTTTTTTTCCCCTGGGGCGTGAGGTGGACCGTGACTGGCCGACCGCCTGATGCGGCGGATGGAAGGGATGCGCTGGGCGGTCAGCCCATACATACGCCGCTAGCGGGGACGATTTTCTTTTTGGGGGGGGGGGGTTGATGGATATGGGATGGGATGGTCACGGTTGGTGTGAGGGGATACGGGAAGGACGGGGGAGGAGCGGGGAGCGGGAGGGCTGGTCACCGCGGCCTGGGACGGGGAGGACGAGATCGTGTTGGGAAATCGAAGAGGAGAGTGGGACGACGGCGGCGGCGGAGGAGCGACGAGCGCGGGGATCAAGGGCCTCCTCCTCGCTCGCGCTGTCTATCCATCCATCCATCCGTCCATCATCGCGCCCCCAGTCGATCCGCGCGGACCAGCGCCCGTCTTGGCACGAGCGAGCGCGCTCCTTTGTTCTCCGCGCGCGCGAAAGGCGAGGTGCGCACGTATGACGTTGACGGTGCGCTGGTGCGGGTGACCCGCGGCGTTCCTCGGTCCATGCTTCTGCCGCGGGTGGGTTGCGGCGCAGATCTGGGACCGCACACGCACACGCACACGCACACGCACTGGCCGGCGGGTTGATTGAGGAGGGACTAGGGTCGAAGCCGATGGACGCGGAGAGGGAGTTGGGTTGGGTTAGGTTAGGGGGGGGAGGAGCGCGGACGAGGCTTCGGCGTCGTCTTTTTGTCTTTTGTTCGCCGGTCGATCGATCGAGGGGGCGGGAGGGGGGGGGCACGTCGATGGGTATGCGCGCGCGCGCGCATTGTCCGATGTGGCACGGGCACGGCACGCGTCAGTATGTACTTTACCGCGAGGACGCGTGGGGGGTTGATACCCTCTCCGCCCTTTCCGGGTGCGTGCAGGTCGATCTATAAATGGAAAAGGACGGAGCGGAGGGGGGGAGGAGGGGTGCGCTTGGGCACGTGCGGCCGGCGGGGGAGGGGGGCGGGGATTCCTGCGCGGGCGCGTCTGCGGGGGGATCGCCGGAGGACGCGCCCCCCCCCCGTCCGGCCGTACCACGCGCGAGCACGGTGGGGGGTGCCAGGGACACGCCTCGAAAAGCGAAAAGCGCGAGTGGGACGCATTCCGACGCCGTCAGCTTGCTGGAGAGGAAGGGGGCGGGAGCGATCGAGCGGGGATGGTGGCTCCGATAGATATCCCTGCTGCCTGCTTGAGGATATGGGAGGGGGGGGGGGGTTGATGAGCAGATGGGACGGATGACTGGGGATTGAATGGAGGCATCAGCGGTCGGCATGGTGCGGCACGCACGCACGCACGCACGACGGGGAGGAACGGTAGGACGGCGCGGGCGGTGGGTACGTAGTGTATGGGGGTGTGGCGCGGTGTGGCCCTCTTTTTTGGAGTGCACGGTGGTGGTGGACCGCGTTGTGGTTCCGTGTGGATACCGAGTGGGGGGTCGGGGGGCACGTACTACGGCGTCGGGGGCGGGGCGGGGGAAGGGGGAAAGGGGGGACCGGGACGCGGGCGGAAGTGTGCCGTGGGGGGGTGCAGAGGAAAGAGCGGAGGATGACCGAGCAGAAGAGGGAGGGGAGGGCGTCATCGCCGGCAATCTAAGAAGGAGGAGGGCGCGCTTGGATTCAGAGGGGGCCACGCGTTGGGCAAGGGGAGCGGAGCGCTAGCGGGATCCGCGCGGTTGATGTGGCAGGAGAGGGCGGGCCAGTGGCGGGCGGCTGTAGATATGTCGACTTGCGAGCGGGAAATGCAGAGGAGGGCAGAACGGAGGACTGGGACCGGACCTGGCAGGCTGAGGCTGGCCAGCGCTCGGTCGCGTTGATTGAAGCGGTGCGTGCCCCGTGCCCCGATCACACCTGCTCTCCCCCATTCGGTTGGGCGGTGCTCGTCTCCCCCCCCCCTGCCCGTCCAGAGCTCCGTCCAGCTCAGAGAACGGGGAGCACCACGGGCGGAGAGGGAGGGAGAGAGGGAGGGGGACTCGGAGGGAAGACGGGCACGTGGAGGGGCGTGGGAAAGGGAAGGGAAGGGGAGGGGAGGGAGGAGCATTGTGTGACGGGCGCTTGGGTGGACGGTGGGGGCAGGTCCAACGCGAACGATATATATACGCCGAACCCTAATAGATCGACCCCGACCTGCTCGCCCTCCTCCTCCTCTTTTTCCTTTTCCTCGTCGTCGCCGCCGTCGTCGTCGTCGTTGTCGCCCACGCCCAGGTATTCACCGGCCGCGTCCCGTCTCGCCCGTGCCGCCAACTGATCGTCCGCCGTCCTCCCATCCTCCCTCTTATAGCCACCCTCGGGGGTTCCCCTTCTCTTCCCCTTCCTCCCTGCTCTCTACTCGTACCCTTTCCTACTCTAATCCCGATAATGCTCAACCAACACTCTTTCCATCCCGATCCCGATCCCGCCTCCTCCAACACCAGCTACTATTACGACCACGTCTCCTACGTACACGCCTCCCCCGACTTCCACAATGCTCTCCACGACCTCCCCTGAGCCCTCCCTCCCCCCTTCAAGACCCAGGTCCCCGCCCCGCCCCATCCCCATGGCCCTCACTCAAGACGACCTCGCCCTCTCCCGCGCCTCCTCCCCCGCCGACGTCCCCATGTCCGCCGTACAGGCTTTCTCCCAGGACGACGGCCGCGCCGGCGGTCTCTCACGCCCCCTCACCGTCCAAGAACACGACCGTCTCGCCAACCTCGAGCGTCTCAAGTTCTTCCTCGCCACCGCCCCCTCCGCCTGGGCACGTTCCTCCCAGACCCCCAACAGCCCCCCCAGCCTCTCCCACCCCGCCCTCAACCGCTTCCTCCTCCCCAACCAGGAATACGTCACCTGCGTCCTCTGGAACGGCCTCTACCACATCACCGGCACCGACATCGTCCGCGCCCTCGTCTTTCGCTTCGAGGCCTTCGGTCGTCCCGTCAAGAACATGAAAAAGTTCGAAGAGGGCGTCTTTTCAGACCTTCGCAACCTCAAGCCCGGCGTCGACGCTTGCCTCGAAGAACCCAAGGTCCGTCTCCCCTCCCCCTCCCTCTCTCCTACCTCGCTGACCACGTTCCCCCCCCCCCCTTCCCCTTCCGCAGTCGCCCTTTTTGGACTTGCTGTTCAAGTACCAGTGCATCCGCACCCAGAAGAAGCAAAAGGTCTTTTTCTGGTCAGTGGCCACGCACGCCCATCACCCTTCCATCATCCCATCCCCATCATCATCATCATCTTCATCCCCATCTTCATCATCTCACCTTTTCCCAGGTTCTCCGTCCCCCACGATCGCCTCTTCCTCGACGCCCTCGAGCGCGACCTCAAGCGCGAAAAGATGGGCTTCGAACCCACCACCCTCGTCGCCGGCGAACCCGCCCAGTCCTTCACCTACGACCCCAAGCGCACCCTCTACGAGCAGTTCGCCAAGGCCTCCGCAGAGGACGAGTCCGACCTCGACGCCCACAAGAAATCGGACGGCCCGGCCTCCCTCAACGGCGACGCCCAGGACCCCCGCGACGACGGCGCGTCCTCCTCCGCGGACGAATCCGCTTCCGCTTCCGCTTCCGCCCTGCCCAAGCCCCCCGGCCCGAACTCCGCCTTTCTCTCCATGTTCTCCCTCTTCGAGGGCTCGCCCTCGTACAAGACCCGCCGCCGCCGCCAGCCCAAATCCGCCGCGCCCGCGCAAGCCCTCCCCGGACGACCACGCGATGTACACCCCCGTCGACGAGCGCCAGATCGCGCCCAGCGTCGGCCACAAGCTCGGCATCGGCCTTTCCGCGTCCGACGTCTTTCTCGCGCAGGCCAACCCCGGTCTGCACAGACGCCCGCCGCCGCATCAGCACTCGCTCCCCGTGCCCCCCAGCGCTTCCGCGTCCGCCTACGCCCTCAACCTCGACGCCCACCCGCTCGCCCACCCCTTCCGCGCCGAACCCCAACGCCACAACTCCTTCCCGCTCTACCCTCCTCCCTCCTCCACCGCCGCCCCCTCTGGTCTCTTCGGCGCCGGCCCCGCGACCCACAAGGTCAAGGCGTTCACCTGCCCGCTGTTCTCCTGCGGACGGCTGTTCAAGCGGATGGAGCACCTCAAGCGGCACCTGCGCACGCACACCATGGAACGCCCCTTCCCCTGCCCCCGCTGCCAAAAGCGCTTCTCCCGCTCGGACAACCTCAACCAGCACCTCCGCATCCACGCCCGCGCGGACGCGTCCTCGGGCTCGGCCTCGGACGACGTCGACGAGCTCGAGGGCGACGAGCTGCTGGACGACGACGGCGATCTCGCGGCGTACGTCAGCGGCCTGAGCGCCAAGGGGCTCGGACAGGCCACGCCCATGGTCGTCGAGGTCGAGGTCACGGGCGACGTGCCCGAGGAGGGCATGTCCCCGCCGATGCACGCCCACGCGATGCAGGAGCAGCAGGCGTACTTTGCGCCGCCGCAACGGCAGCCGCCGGACGCAGGACCCGTTCCAGCAGCAGTGGGCCGCCGCGCTCGCGCACCAGCAGCACCAGCAGCAGCAGCAGCAAGCAGCAGCAGCCACAGCACCCGAGTCCCGCGTTCTCGCACATGAGCATGTCCTCGCCCCAGCCGCGGCTGAACGACGCCTCCCTCCCCTCGCACGCGCACGCGTCGCATCCGCTGTCCTACGCCTCGTACCCACCCCCGACCGCCTCCGCCTCCGCCCCCGTTCCCACCGCCTCCGCCTCGCTCTCCGCGCCTTCGCACCAGTCCACGTTCGACCACGCCGCGCTCTACCCGGCCTCCCTCGGCCTCGAGCTCGACCTCGGCGTCGGCCCGATACGCAGACATCGGAGCGTGACCCCCGCCGGGCGCGCGAGCGAGGTCATCCGGAGGCCGAGCAGCTCCGCGGCGGAGTACGCGCCCGGGGGCGGCGCGAGCGCGAACGGGCGGGGGTACCATCCCTACGCGGCGGGGAGGAGCGCGTCGACGCGGTCGAGTCCGGCGGGGCGGACGAGCCCGCCGTACTTGGCGTCGCACGTCCACGCGCAGACCCAGCAGCAGCAGCAGCAGCAGGGGATGATGGGGATGGGGATGGGGATGGAGGACGCGACGGGGCTGAGCTTGTTGGATTTCGAGACGCAGGAGTTTGAGGCGTTCGCGCAGGCGGGGACGGGCGCGGGCGCGGGCGCGTATGGGCAGCAGGGGTACGGGGGGAGGCATGCGGGGCCGCAGGAGGGGTACGCGTACGCGGGGCAGGACCACGGCGCGGGCGCGTATTTCGCGTCCGCGTCCGCGTCCGGCCCTGCGCACGCGGTCTCGGGGTATTACGCGCAGGGACACAGTGGGGAGACGGCGCAGGTGGTGATGTAGGCGCCGTCTTTTCCTCCTCGGGCGGTCCCCCCGGGCCTCCACCCTCCCCCCGTCCGTGGGTGGGGGTTTTTTTCTTTCTGTTCTGTGCTTTTGTTTCGTGTTGTTCGATTTCGCTTGCTTGTAGCCCTCATCCGCATCCCTCATCCTCTCCACCCCCCTCACCGCTCACGAAGTTCGCGTCTGTATCCTCACACACCCCACACCCCACCTCCTCCTCGTATCTAGTACCATCCATCTAATCCGGCATATAGCGCATAGGCTGCCTGTTTTCTCTCTCTCTCTCTCTCTCTCTCTCTCTCTCTCAGTACGTATCGCCGTCGCGCACGCGCCCCTTTTTAATCGTTTCGCCTTCCTTTTCGTCCTTTTCGTCTGCTTTTTTCTTTTCGCGCCCGCTTGGTCTTGCTGCAACGTCGCTCACGTCCGTCCGTCCCCGCCACTCCCCCCCCCACATCGTTTTCGCTTACGCCTTGTCTACTTGGTACTTAACCCCCCTCACCCGCCCCTAATCGTTCCCCGCCTCGCGCTGCGCGCTCGTTCTCGGTCTCTCGGTCTCGGTCTCATGCATTCATATATGTAACGTACCTCCCCCCACCACTTAATACGTTCTCCGTCCCATCGCAACGCACCTCGACCCCGCATACGTATCGCTTCCTTTTTTTTCTTTCTCTCTCTCTCTCTCTCTCTCTGTCTGCTCGTTTCGCTACTCTTACTTGCCCCCCCTTCTTTTTCTTTTTCTCCGCGCGGACGTAGTACTGCGCGTTTAATCCTGTTCTCTTTTTCGTTCGCTCCGCTTCGAGGATCCGCTCCGCGCGGTCGCGCTGTTATCGCTATGTATCGTGTTGGTTTTGTCGTTTTACATACCGTGTACCCCCCTCCCTCCCTACCCCTCCCCCTCGTACGCTATTCGTAGTACCCGTCGTGCTTACTAGTCTATCTCGATCGCGTAATTGATTCCTATTTCCCTCCGACGACGACGACGACGACGATGCCCCGCTCCCTCATTTTCTCTAGCTCTCTGGGAGGTTGTGCAGGTTGAAGGGCGTGGGTACGTGCGGGGCAAAGTAAAAGTAAGTATGAAGTACGGTGGGGTGCGTGGGGCGGGTTGGGGACCAGCGCGCGCGACGTTCGCGGGTTGTAAGAAATTAAACATGTACTTGGCCAGGAGGGGAGGGGGGGAGGAAGAGGGAAAGATGGGGGTCGCGTGCCGCAGAACGTGAGCGGTGCATGGCCATGGATCACGGATGGATCGAGTATGTATCTTTATCTTTATCTTGTGTGGGTAAGTAGCGCCGGGCGAGCGCGCGAGCGACTGTACCCAACATGAAGGCAAAGTAGGAGAACCCGAGCCCGTCGACTCAGACTCCGGCGAAATCGGACTCGACCGGACGCAGGAGACGGACTTGGTATAAGTGGGCTGAACACCGACAGGACCCGCGCTTCGAGCTTCGCGCGTCGCAAGCGTTGAACGTTGAACGTTGAACGTCTTCGAAGGAGAACGCGGCGGCGTCGACTACTTACTTGATACCAGCGGGCAAGACTTGAAGAAGAATTTCAGAGCTCACTCACTCACTCATTCATTTCGCGACCCCGGTCGTCGGATGAGGAATGAGCGGCCTGCCGGTGCAAGGGGTAAAGTAGGGATCGTCAGGCCAGTGTCCTTGGGTCCTTGGGGGGAGGGAGCGCGACGTCGAAGCCATGACAATGGATGCCAATGACGATGCTGAGTCGCGAAAGGCGTCGGGGCATCGTACAAAAATAAAAATAGACAAAAGAAAAACGCGTCGGACCTAGTCTCTCGTAGCCAGACTCAAAACAGAAGACAGTCGTTCTGCCGGACCCCGTACGCGAAGGACATCGCTGCGGACTAGTACTTACTGACGCGTACTGCCGGCCTACGGATCGCCCTGCCCGTCCCAGACGTACCCCGCGAACACGTTCGGCCACCACCGCACCTCGCCCGCCGCCTCCGCGCCCGCGCCCGCCGCCTCCGCGCCCGCGCCCGCGCCGCCCCACCCCCCGACCTCGCCCTCCGCCCTGCACACCTCGCCCGCGGCCTCGGCCTCGGCCATGATCTCCGCCGCCATCGCCGCGCTCACGCGCTCCCTGCCCGCGAGCTCGAGCGCGCCGAGCGGGAGCGCGGGCGCGCGCGCGCGCGAGGATCGCGCGCGGGGCGTACGCGGGCGCGTGCAGGACGGCGAGGCCCGAGGGCAGCGTGCGCACGCGGAGGTGCGGCGGGAGGTGCGGGAGGACTTGGAGGAAGGTCGGGGGGGGGATGAGCGCTGGGTGGGTGGGGAGGGGTGCGTCAGTCGCTGGTCGCGGGTGACGGATACGGGAGGGGGGAAGGAGGAGGAAGGGGGGGAGGAAGAGGGGGGAGGAGAGAGGAAAGAAAAGAAAGACACGCACCGACGCCGCGCGCGCGGTTCCACCCGCCCCAGACCTCGTCCATCCCCACGATCCCGCGCCGGCCGTCGCCGTCGCCGACGAAGCCGTCGAGCACGCCCGGCGAGCTCGCGCGCGAGCTCGGCGTGCCACCGCTTTTCGTCGCGGATCATGTCGAGCGTGACGGGGGTGTGCTCCATGCGGAGCCCGAGCTGGACGAGGGACGCGCGGAGGAAGGTGGCGGACTCGGATTCGGTCGTTTGGGAGGGCGGGATGAGCGTCGCGGGGGCGTAGGCGGAGGGGGGCGGAGGGGCGGAGGAGGAGCCTGGGGGGGAGGAAGAAGAAGAGGAAGGGGAAGCGGTTGCGGGCGGGGGAGGCGCGACGGAGGAGAGCGCGGTGAGGCGCTCGTTGAGCTCGGCGGAGAGGCGGATCATCTCCCGCGCTTTGACCATCAGCGTCTCGAGGTCGTGCAGCGCGCCGGTCATGTCGTCCGTCCGGCTCTGCGCGGAGGACGCCGCGGTGCGGATGAGGCCGTCTGCGGCGCGTCGATAGGTCAGTGTCGGAACTCCGGGGTGGGGGCACGGGGGAATGGAGGGGAGGGGACGCACTGATGCCGGAGGTGGGGGCGCCCGAGGAGGGTGGGGAGCGCGTGGGTTTGACCTGTGGAGAAAGATGTGAATGACGGGATGAGGGGAGGACAAGGGGGGGGGGGGGGAAGGACGGAACGCAAGTCACCTCCCAGGCTTTTCCGAGCAGACTTCGGCGCAGGGCGGCGTACAGCGCCTTGTCGCCGCCCTTCCGAAAGCTGAGCTTCATCACGTCGGCGGCGGGGCCCGGATCGGAGGGCGGCGGGGGCGTTCCGGGACGGGAGGCGGGGGCGGATTTGGCGGGGGCGAGCGGGGTTCCGCAGATCTCGCAGGCGGGGAGGGAGGGGTGGTTGAGGAAGGTGCAGGCGGGGCAGGCGGCTTCGCGGGGCGCGGGCGTGCGCGAGGGGGTGGTGGGGAGGGAGGTCGTCGCTGGGTTCGGGGCCGCGGCCGTGCTTGCCGTCGCGATCGCGGTCGCGGTCGAGGCTTTGGCGCGGGGGACGCCGCAGAGGGTGCATTTGGCGGCGGCGAGGCTCGTTCCTGGGGGATTTCGAAAGCTGCAGACGTCGCACGTCCAGCTGTCCGCGGAGGCGTCCTCAGTGGGGAGGGCGGCGGTGGTGGCGGTGGCGGCGGGACGGTGGGGGGCGGGTGGAGGTAGAGGGTGACCTTCGGGGAGGAGGTGAAGAGGCCGGCGTAGTAGTCTGTGCGGGCGATGGCGGCGAGGTCGAGGGCGAAGGAGCGGGCGTGGGGTCTGGTGGCGTCGGTGTAGAAGAGGCGGTGGGTGGTGATGGTGAGCGTGCCGTTTTGGTGGTCGGGCGCTTTCTGGAGGCTGGGGTCGTCATTGAGGACGGGCCGAGGATGGGAAAGGAGGAGAGAGGAGATGGAGGACAGCGTGCGCGGGTCAGGCGCGTACATATGCGCCCTGTCGAGGGCAGCTCCGCCACGAGGGCGTTGTCGACCGGTGCGAGGGTACGTTCGGGGACAGGGATGCGAACGATGGAGTGGCAGGATGACGCAAGATCCGTGCGCCCTCGCCCACGGTGTTGCGCGCAACTGACGATGTCCGTGCGCGGTCCCTGTCCGCATCAAGGGGGCAGCCCATCGCGCTCGGATCCCGTAGAAGGGAACGGGGTACGGCATGGGCGCAAGGAGGAAGAGGATGGTGGGGGGATACGGACGCAGGAACAGGACGGGAACGAAAGAAGGGGACGAGGGACGTACCCGTCGTAGATGCCCACCCCGTCTTGGTTCCCGATCGCGTCCTCGTCGTCGTAGAGCAGGGCGGGGACGGGGATGGTGCCGTCCACGGACCTGGTGTGTCTGTGCAGCGCCATCATCGGGCGAGGTAGAAGGCAGAGATGCGATGTTGTCGGGGGCGGCGGGGCGGCGGGTATCAGAGTTTGAAGGGCGGTAGGAAGGGGATGTATGCGTGAGATGGTGAACAAGAACCGAGGGAGGGGGAACGGCGAGCTGAGATGTGCGCGGTCACGGTGGGAGCTCCCGTCCGTCGTTCGTCCTCCTGATTGGCTGTGTCCGCGAGAACACCTTCAGCTCCTCGACGCGAGGCGTGATCGAGCTATATTTGAGACCACGAGCACGAGCAAGCGGTCGATGTCCCAGATCGAAAAGAGTACAGGTGAGAGAACGAGGACCGAGGACCGAGGACAGAGAGCGTGCAAACGCCGCGCCTTCAACTTGATTTCTGCCCTCACCGACGCTCTCGACGACATGCTTGCACAGGCATCCACCGCAGTCTAGGAGCTCGCTACCAAACAAAGACTAGCTCTTGGCGAACGCACAGTCTACTCACTCTAATATCGCCGACGAGCACACCAAGCTCGACCCCGCGCGCAGCCCAAGAACACTCTCCACCGCTGCAAGGCCCTACACTTGCCGTGCGACGGCTCCCAGTGTATGGGATCTCGGATCGGGATGAGGACACGGACTGCACCGGCCATGTTATCGTAAACTGGAGCCGGGCCCAGCATATTCTCACCGAGGCTTCAGCGAGCGACTGGACGTGACCCGGAAGAATGCCACGCTCGCACACGCTCGTCCACCGTGGGTTCCCCTCCCATTCCCCCGACCTGCTCCTCGCCCGTTTCTCGCATCTCTTTCCCCTTTAAATGCCCGTCCGACTCCCTTCGGCGTGCCTTTCTCCGCCTATTACCCTCCACCCCCGACCGTCGTCGTTCTGGACTCGCTATGTGGTGCGTAATTCGCTCCCAGCTCTCACCTACTGTCGCCCCTCAGCCCCCTTCGCCCAGGTCGCTCCTTCCCCGTCCGCTGCTCTCCATCGTCGGCGCTATCGCCCTCTCCCCCCTCCTCGCTTCCGCCGGTCAGGTCAACATCACCGTCGACGACATCGATGCCTCCATCCAATACCTCTCTGCCGCAGCCTGGTTCTCCTCCCGCAACGCATCCGGCTGCGCTTTCTGTCTCGCCCCCGTCAATGCCGCTATCGCCTTCAAGAGCACCTGGCACCATGGCCTGCATATCATTCCCACCAACGACGCCGACGACACGCCTAATACGCATGTAGACGACGACGACGACGACGACGATGACCACGACCACGACCACGACGATCACGACAGCGGCAAGGGACGGGGGAAAGGAAACGGTCGACGGCAAAGACGGCTCACTCGGCGGGAGGATCGCGGTGAACCGCGCGGCATATACCTCGAAGACCCAGACGCCGCCGCGCCCGTGACCGCCTCCCCGTTTACGGTCCCAAAATTCGACGCGGACGATCCCCAGTTCGTCGACGCCCCCGTCACCGCCCAGTTCAACTTCACCGGTCAGTTTCCCCGATTTCCCCCCGTCCCAGGCTCTGACGATGCACGTCGCAGGCACGGCGATCTACCTCCTCGGCCTGCTCCCCCTCTTCCCCCCCGCCAACTCCAATAGCACCCCCACCACCGTCAACCTCACCTTCACCCTCGACTCCCGGTCCGCGGGCACGTTTCTGAACGTCCCCTCCTCGGACGGGCCCTTCGACTTTGCGCCGAACACCACCCTTCTCGCCCTCACAGGCCTCGTCGACGCCCGACACACCCTCACGGTTTCCCTCGGGCCCAACTCCGTCCTCCTGCTCGATTCGTACGTCTACACGCAACAAGACCTCGAAGACACCGGCGGCGGTAGCACCACCGCGCCCAATTCTCCGGGCGGACCAACCGCGGTACCCAGCTCGGTCGCGCGCCCCAACACCTCCGAATCCAGCTCCGAGTACGTCTCCTTGTCCCCCCCCTCCCCTCCCCCTTCTCCCGTCATTTCCCCGTCCTTACCCCCCGAATCCCCAGCACGACCAAGAAACACAACACCGAAACCTTCGCCGCGGCCGTCGGCGCCTCCCTCGGCGTCCTCTCCATCGTCGCCTCCTGTCTCGCGCTCAGCATCATCCGCCGCCGCCGCCGCTCCGCACAGCGCGAACGCGAGCTCGCCGCCGCCGCCGACGGGGCCGTCCCGCAGATGGCCATGATCGGCCCCGCCCCGTTCGTCCCGCGCTTCTTCCCGGGCACGGTGCCCGCCCACCCCCCGCCGTACGCCGGTCCGCCGGGCTTCGCTCGCGCGGGCGACGGCGGGGGCTGGGAGGAGGACATGGACGGGCTCGAGGACGTTCCGCCCCCGTTCACGGTCGCGATCGCCCAGCCGACGTCGCCGCTGCTGGCGAGCCTCCTCGCCGCGCCCGCGATGGCGCTCCCGCCGCCGAGGAGCCTCCGCGCGGGAGCGGGAGGGAGCGGCGCCGATGGCGAGGGGGACCCGGGGGGAGCGAGCACGGATACGCCGCTGCTGGGCGCGTCGAGTTCGCGCTCGCGTCGGTCGAGCTACAGGAGCGCCGCGCCGCGCTCGAGGGCGTCGTCGGTCGTCGTGCCGCTGATGCAGGCGGACGCGCTGGCGGCGGAGGGAAGGGGAAGGGGGCCGCGACCGACGGAGGGATCGGCGCACGCGGCGGCGGGGGGACAGCTGCGCGGGGACGAGTCGGAGGGACACGAAGACGAGGTGGGGACGAGGACGGGGGGAGATCGGTCAACGTCCGCGCCGATACCGAGCATCCACCCGGACGCTGACGAGGTCCCGTGATGGCGTGGTCGTGCGGTTCGCTTCCCAGGTGAGTTTCGCGCCGTCCACGTCCTTGTCGTCGGGGCGTATTTTTCGTTTTTCGTTTCGCGCGCGCGTCGCGGTTTCCGTCGCGGGGGGGGTGGGGGTGGACTCGAGCGGGCAAGACGTCGTCGATTCGCTCCCTCCGCATCGGGAAGCGCTTTCCTTTTCCTTGCGCCACTTACCGCTGCGGCGGAGCCTTTCTGCTCCCCCCCTACGAATCGTTTTTACCTTTGTTGGCGTTGCTTCTTCTTTTTTTTCTTTCGTTCGCCCTCCCACCCTCTCGGTGCGGCGCCTCTGTCCCGGCGGTACCGTCTGTTCTCCGCCTTTTACCATGGGTGCCGGGTGGGGGGAGGATACCACCGTCTCGGGTGGGGCGTGTGTCCGCGTCGCCGAGCGATTGATTCCTGACCCAGCGGCCGTGAGGCCCTCTCGCACGGCGGGGCACTGTGGGTGCGCCTGGCGCTATTTTAGGGGCCGTGCACCTATTTTCCGCCCTCGTACGATTTGGGTTTTTCGTTTTCTCTCTCTCTCTCTCTCTCTCTTTCGGTTCCCTCGTCCTGGCGTGTTTCAATGGAGTGGGGACATTGCGCTGACGAACGCGCTCCGCGTTTCCACACAGGCACGCCGTCGCTTTTGGATCTGAGGTTTCATGAAGCTTGAGCGCAACCCCTCACGTTCGTTGATTGGACTCGTCGTCGTCGGGTCGTGTGTTCGTTCGCAGCGCGCTGTACATATGGTCGTACTTACTACGTCCCGGGTCCTCCGTCCCTCCCGCCCTCCCCTCCCTCCTTATCCCACTCACTCGCATCCCACCCCTCTCACGGCCTATACCGTACTGTACGGCGCGAGGCCCCCGACGCTGGTTTTGTGTGTTTTTAGATGTGTGTGTATACGACCGGTCTCCTCGTGCTTGTTTTTCCTTGTCGCATCTTTAGTAGTTTAGTTTTTAACCCTCACTCGGCGCGCCTTCGTTGCGACGTTCAATATTCCTTGTGACACCGCGCGCAAACGTCAATGAATATCCAGCCGCCTGTCGATGTATCCTCGAGGGGGGAAGGGGCTGATCGCTTCAAAGTCAACTTGTCACTGGCGTGCAGGGGTACACGTTAGTGGCACGTCCCCTGGCTTTCGTGGGGAGCTTCTGGACGTGTTGCGCGATGGCACGCGCTGCGAATGCAAGTACATAAGTACGTGGTTATACAATTCGTCCGGGGAGAGAGTCTGTTTGAAGAAGACGGAGGCTGACGGAGGTCGCCGTCAGGGGCGAGGAGCGCCGCCGCGTGTAAAAGGAGTTCACGGAATTCGCGATAGAGTTGGACTGTTGGACTTGCGCGGGCGAGGCGGGGATGCGAGACGCACGCGGTGTTCCGATCCGCGCGCTCTTCTCGGACTCGGACGCTGTTAGGCAGCGACGACTTTTTTTTTTTTTGCCTAACCCACTTCGAGTTCGGCCAGCGAGTCCCACAGCTCGACACTCACACCGCCGCAGCATCTGATTCCCTCCGGATCCCTCGATCAATATCACTGCTGATCCAGCCAACGTATTTAAAACGAACGCACACGCCGATACGAAAATTCAAAATCTGTCCGATCTGACCCCCGTCCGAAAAACCTCCGTCTGGTCTGATGTCAGATCCATATGCGTACGGATCGGCGCCGTGGCCGGGAGGCCCGGTGGCATCTCAGCGTCATTGAACGTTGAACGTTGAACTTCGCCGTCTCTCGACTCTCTACCGCCGTGACCTGGCGCAAGTCCGTCTCGCTCGACGCTGTCGCCAAACGAGCAACTTCGCACCTATGAAAAGCAGCAGGACAGATATAAAGATCTAGTACTTAGTCTACAGCTACTCTGTGTACCCCGTCCATCTTAGGTCCACCCTCGCAAACTTCACCAATTACCACTTTGAGTTTCAGCTGCATGCCGTCTGAACGTGAACACCGATCTCCCAATGCTCACGGATCGTCTGCTACGTCGACACTGATCCTGCAATCCGCACGACCTGTATGTAGATTGACCTCTGATCTGTAATCCTCACGGAAGTACCCCCGAACAAGCAACCCTGAGTATAGCCTGCCATACAGTTAATACACGATGCACGACCACCCCACCCTCTCGCGCTTGCGCCGTCCATCGTCCATTGTCCGTTCCTCCGCCTAATCCGTGAACATGCCCCCGCTCTCCGCCGACTGGGGATCCCCGCGCCCGCCCAGGACGCGCACCTCCTCCCTCGCGGCCGCCCTGCGCTCCCCCTCGGCTTCCTTCTGGAGCGACTGGGCGCTTCGGCTGGCGACGTTCCCGGTGGGCGCGGCTGGGGACGTTCAACATCGCAGGGCGGGATGCGCGCGTGCAAGGGGAAGAGGGATTCAACTAAGTGAGTATGCGGAGGGGCGCCGCCGGGTCGCGCGGACGGACGGGCGGACGGACGTACGGCTTGGATCGGATTTGGGGTAGACTTGGCCTGGGTTTTCGGGCGTGGCGGGCGGGGGAAGGCCGTCTCCGTGTTGGTTCGGGAACTTGGCGTCGGCTAGGGGGGGGTTCCGTCGTAAGTTCGTGGATCCGGACAAGCCGCAGGCTGGTACGCCGACGGAGGAGCCTGGGAGCGCGCGCGGAAGAGGGACGTACCTTCGCCTAAGGTTGCGGAAGGCATGGTCGCGCTATGGGATGCGGAGGCGTTCGAGGGATGTGTGAAGGTGTTTGAGGATGGGCCGGGGTGGTGTGAATGAAAGGGTGGGTGGTTAGGTTGAAAGTCGGGAGGCCGAGAGCTGTCGTCATATGTGGCGGGAGCAAATGACGCGTGACGTCATCTCCGTTGAAACTTCCATTGTCCGCGACCGACACGACTTGAACGCAGGCGTACGCGTGCTTGAAGGGTACAATATTGACTGCCTCCAATTTCGCAGACAATGCGTCGTCTCGGAAAAATCCGGCCGTTAAGATTGCAGACCTACTCGGCGAGGGAACGTCAGTTGAAACCAGACCAGTCAATGGGCGCGAGATATAAGCGGTGACACTTACTGAGTCACTCGAGGCGACATCGTGATTTGGAGAACCGGGATGAGCAAGAGCAAGAACTGGAACCACTGAGCGAGGCTCCCATCACGACCCGTGTGCGTGGCAGCGTGCATGGCATACACAAAGAAGATGGAACATAGGGCAGATTTACAGTAGAACGTGAACGACGTGCGTGGACGATTTTACAGGGTAAGTGAGGTGGATGGACTCGAGTGGGTCGCCCTCGAGCTATGAGAGTACTTAGCCCTTTTGGCAGGACGCCCCGAATCAGCCTGCGACGCTCGACGGGTTTCGCTGATAATTTGTAGGTTGGTCGCCATCGAGGTTGTCCCAGCATCCTTCGGAAGGAGATGTTCGGGGAGCTGGTCCTCTGCACGGTCATCCTGGGGCCATTCAACCTCTCTTTGCTCCACAAAAAGTTTGAAAGCCTCTTCGAAAGACCGAGACGACTGCAGCGCAACGAGGGTCCGATCCCTTTGTTCGGCACGCATCTTGGCTTGTGCGCTGAGGTTAGCGTCGAAGTCTCGCAGAGCGTCCACCGTTTCGTCTTTTTGCTCCTTGGTGCCAGTGGCGATGCGCTTTTTCCCTCTGCGTCCAGTGGATGCCAAAGTTTCGTTTTGAGTGACTGGGAGAGGGGTGGCCTCGGTCGCCGCCTTGTGGGCCATAGCAGCTTCCAGGTAGATGCCTTGAAAGTAGTTGCGCAGCCTGTTCATCAAGCCAACGAGAGGTGCTGGTAGGGGTCCCAGTTCCAGTTCGGAAGGTGAGAATGTCAAGCAGGCGAGCATTGCCCGTCTCGCACTGCCACCTGTAACCTCGCCGTTTTTTCCAACTGTGTGATCATCGAAAACCGCCATAAACGCTTTGGGGAAGTTCGTGTCGTTTGTGTAACCAGCAGGTCGATACTTGAGGATGTGGTGGAAAAGAACGAGCACAAAAGACTCCAAATCGTCGCGGAAGAGGTGATCTCTCGCCAGCGGATACATGAACAGTTCCACGGACATGAACTGGAGGGTTCCCTAAGAATAAGGTCAGATAAGTGTGACTTGATTGAGTGAACAAGGATGGCACATACTGTTCTCCATCGCCGTCGTGCGCCCATAGTGGCCTCGAGAAATCTATTTCGACAGAGGTCCCAGTCGATTAGCATTCCTCGCCCCTCTTCATCGATTAGAATGTTTCCGGCGCTGATATCACGATGCAAGATGCCGGCATCTTCATACGCCTTGGAGTGACCTGGCACATTGTGAAATGTAAGCACGGAGAGGACAATATCCTTCGAGTGTTCACTCACAAACAATGACATCCCAGAGGACGCTACAAAGTTCCCATGTACTCGTGAACGTGTTCAAGGCCCGGCCGACCTTCCCGAGGACAAATCGATGGTGCGTGTGTGGTTGACAACCTTTCGCCTGGTAGGCCCAGTCGGCGCTCACATAATTATGGGTTACTGTCTGTTGGAATCCACCGCCATCCGGGACATCGCCTCCGTAACGATAGTCGGGAAGATAAGGAACGCCGTGCTTTTGAAGGTGCTCGTAGACTTCGCCCTCGACGGGCATCCCGTCAAGGGAGATCCTCCAGGTGTCCTTCATGTACACAATCTCCGGCTTGGCGAGATCGGTGACGTCGACGCCAACGTATCCGAACGTCGCTCGACCAGGGAAGGAATGAGGATAAGACTCCGGGCGACCGGCGACAACGACATGACAGGTACCATGATCCCAGACCTCGAAACGACGGAACTCTTCGTCTTTGGCAGGCAAAGGGATCTTTCGCTCTTTTTGGCGTGCATCGTCGAACGCATCGCGAGCTGCCTTATCCTCGCTCGGAGAGGGGGCCGAGACCGTGGTGTCGAACCCGCGCTGAGCAGGAGACATGTGGTTGAATCTCCAGAGAAACTCGGCGAGGTAGCTTGTGTCCATCCAGTTGAAGGCCTCTGAAAACACGACGCCGCCGCGGTCCCAGCGCATGAGGCGTGCTTCTTCCTGCAGGATGACGACGGAGAAAGCGAAGACGCGACTCGAGTTCTCGAACAACGTCATCGCATACGAGGCGAACTGGCCTCGCGCCCCGCCCGCCTTGTTCTCCAAGTGCCTCGGGTCACGGTCCTTGCGGTTAGGCAGGTCGGAGGGGGTGGTGAAAAGGTCCTCGGTCCGCTTTCCGTCTTTGAACTTGAGATCCCAAAGCAACTGCATCTTGCCGAATATTTCGCGGTAATGCTTTGATTCGGCTTCCGTTACGGCGGAGCGACCGCGTTTGGGGGGTGCAGGGTGGGATGGCAGCGTATCGGGGTTGGGAAGAGAGATGGGTACTGATTCTGAGGGAACGGGGATGTCGTGGGTTGAGGGATTGTTGTTGGATGCCGGAGAGACGCTATCCGTATCCATGGGGGTGGCACCAGCCATCGAACCGTTCGTGTCATTGTTGTTGGCATCGACCTCAAACGATGTTTGATTGAAGGGATTGTCCCTCCTGTTGAAGGTGCCGACGTCAGGTTTGCGATACAGACCAGAGCTTTCGCCGCGTCCCGGCGTCGCGTGCATATCTTCGTGGTGCAAGTCTGGACAGAATGGTGCGATAGCTGCGATCTGACGAGAAAACCAGCATTGTTAGACATGAAGCACGCCTACGATAGCAGCGAAGCTGCGAGCATGGACACATACCAAGTTGGTTTCATTCACGCGTCCGGCGAGCCTATCAAAGTGTATATCTCCTGGACGTGGTTCGGGTGTTTCAGCCAGGAAGTCGTCCATAAAATCTTGCACAGGCATTGGCCCGACCCAAAATCCTTTCATGTCCATGTCGTATTTCGCGTAGAGAACGTCCGTTTTAGGTGATCGGCGCGTAGCGTAACGTTGTCCAGCTCCAGGAGAGGGTCTGGGCGGCGTGTGCTGAAGATTAGTTCGAGGGTCACTGGCAGCTTCCACCCTGCCAGGATCTGCGGGCTTGTTCGGCGATGAAGTTGGCTGAGGAGACATTTTGTCGGCAGTAGTAGTGGGGGAGAGGAGAGAAGGTTCACTTACGGGGGGAAATTGTACTCGAGTATTTATATGCGATGCCTCTCGCTATTGCGCTTGAGGGTCAATGGCGAAGATAATGGGAAGACGTTGGCGGTGCCTCTGGTACATTGTTCGTGTTGGTGTCACGGAACGGTGCCGGATCACCGGTGGCACCCGGGCCGTTTGCTGCCGTTTGTCCGCTCCCCCGGGCCTCCGCAATTGCAGTTCGCATCTTTCCCAGTCGCTGTTCAGAGTAGCACCTGGTGAAGGCTGGCGTGTCTTGAACGCTGGACTCGTAGTAGTACGTTCTAAGTTGATGATGATGCACTAATTTCACGCGTTACACCACCGCTTACTGGCATTCGAAGATACTTAATGACAGACTCGCCGGTTGAAGTCGAAATGACTGGGAACTTGTCCGCCGTCTCCATATCCTCAGATCGACATGTAAGTGTACCAGCGGTCGTCACAAAGTTCCAAAAGGAACAATAGCCCACGAAGGTGACCCCGGGCCCAGTGGCGCCACGAGAATATATTGATTTTCCGGTCATGGGACCCTCGGCGAAGACAGAGGCAGACCACGGTCCACCATGCGAAAGAAAAAGATGGATCGATTGCGGAGAATGCACTCGTCGGGGTCACTGAACCGTTTGTTCCGCACGTAATGTACAAGGATATTATGCCTACAAATCATACATACATAAAATAGCAATGCTACCAACGATCCGATGCCTACTGAGGAATGTGGAGTTTGCTTACAAGGCCATGCTGGTCCATGATCTTCGCCTTCCAATCACGCTCGACTTCTGCCAGGTCCCAGTTCACGGAAACGTATCTGTGTGTAGGTACGAAGATCATCAGCGTCGTATTCGGCGACCTTGATTAAGGAGATGTTACCTTCCGCTCAGCCAGTCCGCCCGTCCTGAAGTGAGATAAAGAAGCGACGCGGCCGAGAGCCGCGGAGAATCGTACGTGGAGATCTCCCAGCCCGTTCCATCTGATAGGTCGCTCTTCACGACGCCGGGGTGCACGGAGAACGCCTTGACTTTCGGGTGTTCTGTATCTCACCTCCATCAGAACGCACGTAAAAATGAAAGATGGAAGGATGTACCAAGGACGATGTACTCAACAAGACGGTTGATTGCATGCTTGGAGATATGGTAGTCGCTCGCTCCAGGAAAGCGCATGTGCGACGCCTCGGCGGAGATCACGACGATGTAGCCCGCGGTCTTCTCGAGTAAGTGAAGGGAAGGTCTATAGCCCCTGATCAGCGAGGTACTAGACAAGGTGCATCATAGTAGGAAAATTACAAACCGGACAAAGTTGAATACCCCACGGGTGTTCACTTCAAAGGTATTCCACCACGCGTCCGGACACTTCAGTGACAGAGCTGTGGCAACATTCATCAGCCCCCCTCCACACTTGCGCGGTCCCAGGAGAAAAAACGTACGCTTATCCCACGACGTCAACACTCCTGCATTCGCCACCAACACATCAATCCTGCCAAACCTTGCCACCGTCGCATTTACTGCGTCCTCCGCCTTATGCCCATCACGAACGTCCAGCGCGAACGTCAGCACCTGCGCGTCCGGCCTTTCTCTCGAGATCACACCGCGCGTCTGGTCGAGGCCTTCCTGGTCGCGCGCTACGAGGGCAAGGCGCGCGCCCGCGCGGGCGTAGTGCAGCGCGATCTCGAGGCCGATACCGCGCGATGCGCCGCTGACGAGCACGACCGCGTCCGTGAATGTTTGCGCGCGGAAGTGGGCGGTGGGATCGATCGCGGGGTAGATGTCGTGCCGGCGCGTGACGGGGAGCGTTTCGTCGAAGCCGATCATCTTGCTGAAGTCTGGAGCTGGTTTCTTTGCGATTGCAGTTTCCCGAGAACGTGTCGCGGAGGTGGGTAGGGAGGTGGAGAAAGGACGCGTCGAGAACGGGGAGAAACTGTGAACGAAGCACGTCGGCTCGACAGAAGTGAGAACGCAGACATTGAAAGGGGGTCTGATGCCCCCAAACTGGGGGAGTACTTGTACCGGCGCGCGACGAGCGTCTGAGAGGGCGCGTTCTCTCGAGGCGATTCGGATCAGTATAGACGTGGTACGGCATGCTCGGGTTTGGAGAAGCATTTTGCGGCGGCGTGAATCCAATTCGGTGTAGAATAGACGGATGAGGGGTTGGCGTTGGAGAGTGGGGACTTGTGATGTCGAGTGGCGAAGACAGTGGGATTGGAATTGGGTGTATCGGAGATGACTGTGGGGCGGTGTGTACGGCACCGGAGGAAGGAGAAGACAAGGATTTTTAGTCGCCGGAGTGTTCGTGGTGTAGTCTCGTGCTGGATGTCCGGCGAATTCACTAGCATTGTATGAACGTGTCGTGGGCCTTCGGCTTGAGTGAGTTCAAGGGTTCCCCAGGACGGTGAGAAGATGTACTCGAGAAGAGCCATGTAGATCGCCGCGAGGTTTTGGTGGGGGGTGTCAATATGTTATGAGTCCTTGTACAGAAAAGATGAGCCGTGTGGCATTCCAGACTTACGATACTCGATGCGCGCAGAAGTTGTTAGAAGTCGGAACGTCCAAGGCGAGACCACAAAGACCGGCACTGAGTGTTTGTGCGCACCTACGTACATACGCAGTTGACGGCATAGCCATGGCGTTTCAAGTGGTGAGCATACCATCCCCTCGAGTTCCATATGCCTTTAGAGGTAATTGGCAGTTACAGAGCAGTATACTTGAGCAGTACCGTCGACGCCAGTCACCAGAGACCAGGGTCCAGAGACGAACGCCAACCAAGTTCATTTCCTGCGCGCCTTTAAGTATGTCAAAGTCTCCCTGACATCGAATGGTCGGGAATATCGTGGAACAAGTTACCAGTCATAACGTCGGCGCAGTGGCGCACACAAGTCAGAATAAAAGCCAGCGAAAGCCAAAAAAGCTGCTCGAAAAATTATCATTGGCTCTGATGCTCCGGAAGATGGCGGCCCGGCCGATCCTCTCCTGTTCCCCATGGTTCAACCCCAGTGAGAAACCGTCATACCTACGGCCCTACGGGCTTTACCTGGTCTCTGTAGTCGTTACCCGGTGGCAGTTCTGCGGCGAGTTTTCATTCATAATGGCGCAGGGAAGCTGACCTTATTTAGTCTGCTTTTCTCCGCGACGCGCTTGTCGAGTGAGAGGGGGAGCTCGCTGATTGGTTGAGCGACCTTATCGAGACACGTTATCGCAGAACAATATTATTTGAAGTAATAGATCAACGCACTGAATGCGATGTCGACGACGATTCTTCACCATCTTTGGGCTCCTCCTCATTCCGTGGAAAAGCATAAGGCAATGCAATACGAGGTGTGCATATGAATCCTACTCATTTGTTCCAACCAGTGTACCCAACGACTTCAAGCACTCAGGCTTCAGGCTTCACCGGTCACCGGTCACCACTGTGCGTTAGGTCTCGTTAGGTCCATTACTAACCCCCGCGGCACACAATGCTTTCCATTGCGACGATGATGTACTACGAGGACGACGCGCTGTCCACGCGCTCCATGCACGGTGTCATGAAGAACATTGCCCATCACTCACTGTAAGTGCGGGCGTAATAAGATGTGTGGGAAGGACAGCTGGAAGAAGGTCATTGTTTGCATCGTCTCCTACGGTCGGCAGAAGAGCAACCTTTGCGCGCTATCCGTCATTGCGGCCATGGATGCGCACCACCACGTACCACTGGCAAGAAGGACAAAAAGCACCGTCAATTGTTGCAGCCCACTGCATCTACGAATACACCACTCAAAGTACGTTGCTCGTCGTCAATTTAAACATATACCAATCAACTACCCAGCTCTCGAGCCCAAGCTTGATGCCTCTAGGCAAGGAACTTCATTAAAGGAAGGGTCAAGCTCGATTGTTGTTTTCATTCGTGCTCTATCCTGCTCTATCTGTATTATACTCAAGGCCTCAGGGCTTCTGATCTTCCTTTACACATACTTGTGCTATTATACATGTGCTAACAAATTGTGTTGAACTCGAAGGAGGTCCTTGAGGCCTGAGGCTCTAATTTATGCTCGTCAACTTGTGAGCGGCTTGACTGACGAGCTCTGATGTCTTGTACACGTGACATGCCGAAATCCGGCAATCACGCTCCCTTGGACACTCGATAACAACGCCCGTAATGGAAGCAGACGCCAGATAAGAGGATCCTGAACTTGAGAAGTGTTGACGAATTATCTCGTCTGCCTCTGGGAGACTAACCTTATTCACCCTCAATACAGACAGATTACGAGGAAGGAATTCAATATGTAGACACATGGACAGTTAGTATGTAGTTACTATACACTGACCCATCATGTGATTCACTAAAGGTCCAGTTTGCGAATAAACCTCACTGTCTTCACGAGCGACCGCTTGAATTCCTGAGACACATCCAAGCCACGTTGGCCCCACTGCGAAAATACCACCATATGGTACACGCCACCTCACCACACTCCACTTACCAGATGGCACCGTCGGCGGTCGGTCAGTCAACAGACATGTTTCAAGCGCTGTTGAGATTATGCATCTGCCTTACCGGGTGATCTTCCACATTTACGAGGAGGAGGGATGCGCAATAGATATTACTTATGGTTGAAAGATGAAGTGCGCGCGTCGAGAGTTAAAGATAAGTAAATGCACGGCGCCGCTGACAAAACAAATAACACGTGATCTCAAGCGGCGAGACGGCCCGGGGACGATCTTCACATTTCTGACGCCCCGACAAGACCTGGTTCTTCGAGACCAGGAATTTTCGACGCGATTCTCGTCGATTCGCGAACACGTGTCTCGCGGAATCGCTGGAACACGCGATGACAATAATTTTTGACTGGGAATCTATTCAACACGAGTCACTTCGCGCAATGGTCTGCTGTTGCCAGACATATGTACCTGAACCTGCCTGCTGTTATGTAGCTTCGCGTCGATTGGCACAGGGTTGTTGTATATATTGTTCACACTATTCAAGCAGATCGAGCTTCGTGGGAGATTGGGACAGACAACAGGATATATTGAGGGTGGATAAAGGATTATGTACATTGTGTATCGTACACAGGTGGACTCGTATCATAGCGTCAAGCGGGATACACATGGTGCAACCCCGCTACTAATATACCCCTCCTTCGGGATTCCGATTCCTGAGGTTTTTCGTGTGCGTTCACGGAACGGGGAAACTGTAAACTCGAAGTAAGTAGACATGTGTGGACACGACGTGCTCACTGGTGACGCATTCCCAGTGATTGTGCCGTGTCTGACCATTGCTGTCGGGATATGATGGTGTGAGGGGGGAGAATAGGGGGAATGGGTCAAGGGAGGGAGGGCGCCGGGTGGACAACGCCGACTACTACACGGAGCAGCCCATCTGGACACCTTGAGCGACATAGAGACTCACCAAACGGTCCAAAACGCGCTCGACACCGTCCAGCCACAAGCCCTGCTATGTACATGTACTCCGGGCTCTTCAAACGACGAGGCCGCATGACTGGCAAAGTTGTTCTTCATCCAGATGTATGCCCTGGTGATGTGTTAGTAGCATTCTCCAATATATCAACATAAAGCGCACAAAGCAAGGCTCCGGTGAGGTCAGAGGAGGAGGAAAAATACGGAGTGCGGGAGGAACGAGACAGTAGAGGCGAAGGGAAAAACGACAAGTCGAACAGAGTCGAACGCGCGAGAGATGGGTGTTGATACGTGTTTGTCGCGACTCAAAGTGACTTGCTACTAAGATAAGGTAGAACACCGACAAACAAAGGGGACACCAGTTTGTTGAGGCTCGATGCGAATCGACCGTAAAATACATACAACAGCATCCAACTGACAACGGAAGGGATCCTCTAAGCACATCAAGGAAAGGTACGCTACATCAGTGCTACGCGAGCCGCGGTGCGAAGGAATCGTGTCAAACCTGGCCTGCCATTCCATGCGGACCTGAAAGTTCACCGGAATCGCGGTGAACCCGGTCGACCATCACAACTGGACCCGCGAATCCCTCCGAAGCTCACAGAAAATCTCGCTTTCTCACTGGGGTTCAACGTTCAATCCCTCTCTTCCACCTCCGAGTCTTTCCATGTTCCGCCCTCGGATTGCACAAAAGCCGACTCCCGATTCCGTCAACACCCACTTGTGTCTCCGCGACGGCATTCCACTCTGATCGACTCGCTCATCGAAAAATAGGCACAACTCCCCCTCCCGCGGCCGAAGCCGTGCCGTGCGCTTCCTCATCCCGTTGTCTGACCTCTCCTCATCTTTCTGCAACAACATACCCATAATGCCCCGCCGAGGACGCTCATCGTGACCTCTCTCATGCGTTGGTCAGCAACGGGGACCATGGGGCGTTATGTTGACAGAACTATCGGCACGGACTCGGACAAGACTCGGACTCTTGCTCGATGCTCTTCTCCGCATCCCGGACGCACCCACATCGCTCTCCGATTCCGAGCTTGCCTCTGGTGCCAATCCGACACCCACGATCGACAGAGCACACATACTTAAGATGCACAGCCCTCCGAAGGTATGCTGTACATGTAAGTGCTCGCTCAGCTCACTTACCTTAGGCCTTCGCAAAGATGGAAGATCGGTCGAGCAAGGAGTCGGTGGCTTTCCAATGGCAGGTTGTTCTCGGGCGATAGATCCGAAGAGTGAGAGTGCTTAGAGAGCAGGCAGGTCAGATGGCTGAAAGGTAGGTCAGCGCGAGCTCGAAGGGGATGTGGCTCGAGTCAGCCTCACTGGAGCTTGAGGCGAAAATTGCGGTGATCGTCACGATCGTGGCGAGCGAGAGCCTATATTGGTCCTCAGGCGGAGCCTGGGCAAGCTTATCCTTTTCTTGGACATTCCCTGAGCTTTGCTTGCGCCTTGAGTTCTGGTACGTGTGCATAGCTAGGTGGCCATGGCCCCCTCCTGAGTTAATTTCCCGTCATCGAGTTCCGTTTGCTTGGATCGGCTTGCCTTCAAAATTTCACGGCTCAAAGCCCTTGCACTCCTGTCTATTTCTGGAGGCGCTGCTGGTGAACTTCTTCAGCCCCTTTGAAGGCTCGATACGCGCAGCCGTAGTACGGAGAAGTCGCAGTGCGGTAGTCCTCATTCACATCCCCTGATCACTGGTAAGACCGGCGGCTCGCGATCGTTTCCCTTGTGTTACTTTTATTTCTTTGAATACACTGGCACCTTGTGCGTCTTCTTCTCTCCTCTCTGCACCCGTCCCTGCCGACGTAGCATCCTTCGCTCGCCATGGCGAACACGATCGAGTCAACAACGTCGCGACGTCTGGCACGTCCGCTTGTGCGCGCGTTGTGCTTGCAGCTTAGCCGAACGCCACACGTCCGCGCGCGACGTGACCGGTAACCTGACACACGCTCGGAATCGCTGGCGCTCCGGACGCACGCTCGGGCGCCCAGCATTCGTGCTTTCAATTTTTGTGTATTCGTACACATGTACGATGGGGTTGGTCGCGTGCGCTAAGTGGATGGGATGGCTGTTGCGGTTGCTACTTGACGACGTACCGGTGCGCGCACGCGCGGGAGAGAGGGGCGGTTATGCACGCCCGTGACCGACGCGTCGCACAACCATCGGGGTCGAGGAACACGAGATGAGCTCGAGTCTTTCAGTTGTGGAGCAGGGTGTACGACCCAGGGGCGATATCGCACGTTGAGGAGGAGTCGGTGTATACACAGGGGTGGCGGGACCTGACAGGGGCCTCCTATGCAGTGTGCATCCGACACCCGACGCCGAGATAGTTTTCTGAGAACTTGTGGGAAGGGATCTGGGAGCGCATTTTTGCCGTCGGCCGCATCGTACGTGCGCCACGTTGGCTGGGAAGTGACGGCGACGGACGCGGCGACGAGCGCGCATTCACGAGATGCTGCGCGGGGGTCACGACAAAGCAACAAAGTTGGCGCCCCTTGGCCTTGTGGTCCGAACCGTACATCTCCCGCCTTGTTGTACATAATGGTTGTTCATGGCTTCCGGTCGAGAGTTGTGAAGGATCAAGGCGTTCGTGATTGCGCCGGAATGCGATTGTGGAGGGTCGGACGTCAGAGACGACGTTCAGCGAGCTGAGAGGCGCGTAAGTCTGACGCGTTGTATCCGCAGCGAGACATCTCCATAGCCCGGATCTGGGAAGGGGAGGCCTGGGGAGGATTCAAATCGGCCTTGTATAAGCGAGATCTGAATCTTGGCGAGAATGAACGAGTGCCGGGACCCGCCCGAGCAATGAATCGACGTCGGGCTGGACGTTCGACAGAACAGAGATGGGGCCGATCGAATACGAGGGGGTGTTCAGAGGGAAGGTTGTGCGACCGTCCAGAAATTTCGGTGCGCCCGAACGGAGTCGTGTCGACTCAGATGATAGGAGATGGAATGTATTTGAGTTTGGAAGAAGTTGGGCAGGGTAGATGGAGAGACCACATCATGGTGACGCACGTAAGACGCACAGGTGGTGCTGGTACTTAGTACTTCGGTGCTGGTGACCGTCCACGTTCGTCCGACGGGATACATGATCAAAACAATTTTGTTTATGGGGGGGATTGTGGCACATATTTATTTACTGGGAGGCGGGGTCCAATCAGGGGAGGCGGGGAGGCGGATAGATTCCAGGAACGACGAGGAACAAAGGGTCTGGACCGGGCGGCATCGGAGGGCGCCCGGATCTGAATTGGGAAGGCGTTATGACGAAAGCGGGAGGTGTCACAGAAAAAGAGGCGCTCGGCCTGCACCGCCGCAAATTATACATAAACCGGGCCAGGGTCCCCTTCGTCCTCGGGTCAATTTCCCTCGTCCTCTTCGTCCTCCTCCTCATTTTCTTATTTTCTCTAAGTACCTCGAACCTACATTCGTCCTGTGCGCCATGCTCGACTTTGACCCCGCCTTCCCCGCTTTTCACAACGACCTCTTCGTCCCCATCTCAAGCGCATACCCCATACACCACCCGCCGTCATCCACCTACCTCTCCTAGTAGGCCCCCCTCCATGATTTACTCCGCCGCATCCTCGACCTCTTCGCCCACCAATTTTGCCTTCGACCCCTTCGGAGACGAGGACGATTCACAAGGCTCCGGAGGGCGCGAGTCGAGCCGTTTACAAAAGATCGATTTCCTCCGCCAGCGGGAGCGCATGCGGCGCGTCGTCGCTTGGGTCGACGGTGTCAACTATGGCTTCGTGGTACGTCTCCTTTCACCCCTCTCATACCACCTACCATTCTATCTCTCGTCCATTTCATCTGGACCACGGGCCACGGTCTTTCAATGATGGTAGCGATGCCTTGGCGCTTCCTCCATCTACGTACCCCACCCCTATCGTCTTCCTCCCGCTATCTTATCCTTTCGTTTCATAGCGCTGACTCACTCCCCTCTCACGCAGCCCAACTCGTTCTCTCCGTACGAAACAAAATTGGCGAATCATTATACCCCAACCGCGCCTGTAGACCTCGATACCCCATGCATCTACTACAGCACAAGCCCCGCATGTCAAACACCCTCCTCCGTGGCCTCGGAGGGTGACTCAAGCGGAGACGATGAGCCTTACCTCATCTACAGCACACCTGTTCTCTCATCATCTCCATCTCCACCCCCTGCACCTGCCCCCGCGGGCGCCTACACCCACCTCGCTCCGCAGACAATTAGTCGGCACGGCCCCTCCAAGAGTCTCTCTCTTCCAGCAGCGAAGCCCCTCGGCAAGCGCGTTCACCGCCGGATGCAGTCGCTCAGCTCCATCCGCGAGGAGGACGAATCCCGCGCCTAAGTCCCTTCACTCACCTACGGGCACGGAGGGAGTTAGGGCGGCGAGCAGGTGGATATACCTCTGGCGTCTTTTCGGCGCCGATCTCTTCAAACAAATTGCATCGCACACGGTCCGGATACATAGGCTGCATTCTCTCCCCATCCTCGTCATTCCAGTTTCGAGCTTGTTCATATGTCGGTCACCCCCAGTCCCCGCGCACAGGGCAATTTGTACATTCTGTATATGACGGTAGAAGGGTCCTCCTCGCACGGACTCCGCGTATTTATGCCATACCTCCTCGGTTTCCTTCCTCGGTGCCTCGCTTCGTTCTTACTGTACTGTACCACCCCTCTCGATGGTAATCCCTGTATCTCTAGTCATATGCGCGCCACCCTCGCCGCTATCTTTACTTTTATTCCACCGGTCTTTGCTACGCCGTAATTCGGACTCTCTTCTCTCTCAGCCTTCGTTCTTGCTCATTTGCACTTTCTTGGGGCCCCGCTTTCATTGCTGCCCGGCGCACGCGAATACCAATTTTCTCTGACTCTCCTTGCCTTCCACGTCGGAATTGGAGATCGGTGCTTTGGCCGAACGTGTCAATGTGTAAGGAACGTGCGGGGAACGTGTCCCGGCAACGAGGAACGAGATAAGTAGGAACAGAGCCGTGTTCCTGGGCATGACACAATTGAAATGACGTTGCCCTCGCGACCGGCGATGCGCGTCGCGCGAACGCCCCCTGTCCACGTGATTGGCCGTTCCGCGCACGTGAGAATGCTTTCGTTAACAAGTTGCTGCGCGCACTGCTCTAGCAGCAGCGAACTCGCAACAGATGCAAGTCGACATCATCGCAGTTATCGTACTTGCAGACGACCAGGCCCATTATCTGCCCAACCTTCTCTCTTCTATCTCGACTGATGAACCCAAGATGACAGAACAGACCCCGAATGCGATCTCCTCCAGACGGCCTCTCGCGCTCCCGTCGGAAGAATCGGACGCCCTCTGGATTGGACTGGACTTCGCTGACCAACGTTGTGTATAAATAAGTATGCTGGACTTCTGCGGTCTCAGGAATGGCGGATGGATACTCTACGCCTGGACGCGGGATCGTGAACGTTGAACGTTGAACGCTGACGTTGACGCGTTCGCACTATACGGCGCGACTGCGCCCCGCTCTGTTCGCCTTTGCGTTTTCAGGCTTGCCGCTGCGGATCCAACAAATATCTAGGTCGGACTCGGGAGATTCCAGGGGAGGGTGGACACAAGACAGGAATATCGATGTTCTCGGTTGCTGAAAAGGCTGAAGAAGGTGAAGGCTGGGAATGAAGACTGCGGGGCGAGCCTCGGTGGTGGGTCCGGGACGAGGGGAGGCTAATCGAGGGCGCGGGGGCAAGTGTCGATCTGATTTTTCTAGAACGGGAGGGGGGATGCCACCTCTACGAGGAGGTGGAACTGCGGGACGAGCGTCGGGGGTGGTGCGGACAGTTGCATTGCCTCGAGGGCGGGTAGGCTGTCTTGGGTGGGATGCGGTAGGTGGATTTGGGATGATGGAGGGGGTGCTGCGCACGGGAAGGTGCGCGAGCTTCTTGGTGGTCTGGGATACTTGCAACCGCATGCTGCGACGATACATGGCATGTCCACATTCAACAGGAGTCGGTGCTGGTGCGGTGCGTCGGCGCATGAGGAGACCCTCCTGATCTGCTATACACCCGACTTTGACCCGGTCCCCATTCGTAGCTTTTCTCCGCTTCTTTTCGCTGGAAACTGCCGATCGGGAACGGTCCTATCAATACTGCGAAGGCGTCTGGCAATCGGCGACACGCGTTCGCGGGGGGAGTGGTGGGTATTGTGGTGGGTAACGGCGCTTTTTAGATCGGACTTGGTTTAGAAATAGGCAGACCTACGCCTCCTGCTGTTTACGGATCGGGGGTAGGGTGCCGAACTCGTGCTCACCATGAGGTCGCACAGGTCGTGGAGGAGTTAGACTTCGTACCGGGTTCGGAGTCGCTGCTCCGTTTCACTTGGGTAGTGCAGTCTTTTTCTTTTCTTAGACTCGGTACGCGCGACGATTGGGATTGCTGCAAGTTACACGGTTTTGCCAGTATATTTTTTTACGTTTCGTATAGCGTTTCGTTCTTATTTGCACCTTTCCAGAGGAACTTGACTCGAAGGGCCTCGTCATGACGTGATATGTAGGATCGACGGGCTTACATGGCAATACTGTACGTGTTTTGAGACGTCATCGCGGCGACTCTCAGCTACGTCATCCCTAGGTGCGCGTGTACCCACTTCTCTCTTTTCCCCGGCCGCACTCGCACAACGCTTCGCAGGCAAGGAACGCCCTGTGACTACCAGACAAGAAGACTGCCTCTCTGGGTATACTTACTGTGCTCTTATACCGCCATCCGGACAATGTGGGCCCAGATTGTCCCAGGTGGCGGCAATGACTGTACGCCGCCGATAGGTGATCGTCCATGGCCCATCGTCGCAGAGGCCATACCAACGATGTCGGTTATACGTAGAAAGTCAACATAGGATTGTTGCGCCCAAAGACTCTCCACCCTCTTATCAGCCATTCCCAGGACTGGACAGAATAGACCGTAGAACACCGTTAACCGTGGCGCAATATAGTCTTGGTTTATCTATAAGAACCGCACACATTCGGCTCGCCCCAGTTCCAACCCCGAAGGCCTCATAACCCAACGGCTTCCATCGACGTCATCCTCTCGCTGTTCCAGTAGGTCAAGCCATGAAGCTCATCGGCGACAACGAACGACTCCCCGTCACCCTTCACCACGAGTAAACACCTCTCATCATATCCCCTACCTGCAGTCGACCTTATTGACCCTGCTTCGCAGTGTATACCCCGCCATCGACCCAGAACCACACTTCGCAGCGCAGACCTTCCGCACCAAGGTCGTCCTCGTCACCGGCGCATCATACGGCATCGGCCAGGACATCGCACGGTTCTACGCACGCGCTGGGGCGCATCTTGTGCTTGTCGCGCGGACCGCGGCGGCGCTGGACCAGACAAAGGATTTGATATTGCAAGACAAATCGAAGGGGGAGGTGCTGATATTCGTGGCGGACGTTCGGGATTCTGGGCGTGCGGAGGAGGTGATGAAGGCAACGGTGGAGAAGTTGGGTAGGCTGGATATATTGGTGACGAATGCGGGGGTGCTCACGCCATGGAACCAACGTATGTGTCTGGTCCTTGCTATCCTTTATTTAATCTATCTACTGTTGAAGCTGACCGTGATGTGACAGCCTTGGCAGAGAAAGACTCGGATGCGTGGTGGAATACGTTCGAGGTGAACGTCCGGGGCGTTTTCAACTACGTTCGGTGTGCCATTTCACCTTTTCGTTTGCAAGGTCTCTCCTGATAGGGTTTTCTAACGTAACAGTCCAGCGATCCCCTTCCTCGAGGAATGCAAGGGCCACCTCATTGCCATATCTGCGGAGGCCTCTCATATCCGTATCCCCGGTGCGAGCGACTACCACATTTCGAAGCAAGCCATAAATCGACTCGTCGAGTACGTCGTCCTTGGTAAGACACCACCACCGGTCCCTCAGTTGGCGTCCATTCGTCTTACTCAGTTTACAGAACACCCCGAGGTCAAAGCTTTCGCGCTCCACCCGGGCGTCATCTCTACTCACCTCGCCGTCGCGACGCAATGGGAGGGCCTCATCGCGCCCGATACGGCCGCGCTCCCTGCCGCCACGGCGCTCTATTTGAGTGCGGGCAAGGCCGATTGGCTGAGTGGGAGGTACTACTCCGCGAATTGGGACCTGGAAGAGGCGGAGAGGGTTTGGAAGGGCAGGATCCTCGCGGAGCACGGGTTAGTGAGCAAGTTGTGCATTCCGCGATGATCAAGTACGCTGTCCTGTCTTCTTCCTTCAAGTTCTATACAGGAGGATATGGGTTACACTGGCCTGTCACTGCTGCAGCGAGTTTGCTTACCCGATATTTCAACCACTTCAGGGGTTTGAGGTACATTGTATATCATCCATCCTCAAGAGTCGAGTTTTATTAGCGCTGAGGGCCCCCACTCAACAGTATAGTACGAGACATGCAAGGAGGGCCATAGGTGAGAGAGAGGCAGAGCATAGCTAGGACCATAAAGTTTGTACATGCGGTCGTGATCCAGATACCAATACAGAGAAAATAAGGAAGAGATCCCCCAGAAACATGTGTGCCTGCGTCATGGCCGTAAATATGCGTGAAGTTCCATAAGAGCATAGGCGAGATCGAGCTGGGGCGTCCTAGCGCCGCGTTCGACCGTCGCGTTCGGGTCGTCTCATCGGAGACGAACTCGTCGCGGTCCACAAGAGGCGAGAGGGCCAAAGCCCTGCAAATCAGCCGTCTATACATCCTTCCCGACCTGAAGGATCTTCTTCCCGAACCCTTTCGCTTTCCCAACCCACCCCTTTTTTCCATGCCCGTCTGCCACGTCAAGAGTGATAGGGGAGGGAGGCGGCGGCGGTAGCCGCGAATCCTTCTGCTGCTGCTGTTCCTGCACCCATCGCGCGACGGACGCCGCGGTGGAGGTTTGTGCCCAAGGAACTGGCGGGGATGATGGTGGCAGGGGCGCGGGACGTGAAGGGATGAAGGATGGCATAGACCCGAAATTCTCGTCTGATGTGCGCGGTCGGCGGGCGGCAGCTGTGACAGTGGCGCGTCGCTGGAGAGGTTGATCCGGGGGCGGGAGGAGAGCGAAGCTCTGCATTACGGTCGAGGAGTCAGATACGACGATAAAGCCCATAAGGGACGAAAGGAAGAGGGGAGGGGAGGGGAGGGGAGGGGAGGTGAAGATAGGAGTATGTGTATTTGGGACAGAATGAAGGAGGATCGAGGAACAGCCACGTACCGGAAGTTGGCCGTCGTGGGCATCACGGCCGTGGGTGCGACACGGATCTGAGGAGGAAAAGTGTAGGTCGACCAGTGTAGGCGTTTGGCTGTACAGAAATGATGAAGAGCGCTTCTGGCCGCCCCTGCGGCCTTCAGTTGAGAAACCTTGGAGGGCCTCTGGAACTTGCGAGCTCCGGCGTGCCCTGCGTGCATCCTAGGCGACCGCGCTCATCAGCATCCCGGTGGTCGAACAACTGATAGTAAAGAACAGCAGCAGAAGGTAAGGGGGTACTTACCCGACCAGTAGGATTGACCAGTGGTGCGACAGCAACACCTTTGAACATCCTGTCGTCCGTTCCGCCGACCCTCGGTGCAAACATTGCGTCCATGTGTTGATCGTTCGTCGTTCGTCAAGAAGAAGGAGAGAGAGGAGGGAAAGTAGCGCCTGCGCTGGATGAGACTAATGATACAGTATATGTGCGTGTAGCGTGGACGGGGGACGTGGACGGGCGTGCGTGGACGTGCGTGGACGTGCGGAAAGAGAACAAGGGATAAAGTACAAGGGGAGGCGGCGCGAAGCCTCGGGCTCCGGGATGGCCCTCCCCTCAGCACTCAGCCTTCGCATATAAGTACCCACAGAGCCGATCTAAGAAAAGCAACAACAAGCGGTATGCGGGCGCACCTACCCACCTATCCGTTGAATTAAGGGTGCGGAGCTGTCCCTGCACAATTGTCAAAGGCCAGCGCGCACCTCCTAGCCGTACAGACCAAACGTCGGATGATCAGGGAAAAGCACCCACGTCCTATTGTCCTGGACCAACACGCGTCCTCCCGCCACAGGCCCATGGACGGCGGACATGACAATTGCGCGGCCGGGAGAGAACAAAGTCGCGTCCAAAGATGGAAGGTGAGCGTCGCTCAACTAGGAAGGTTGAAAGGATAGCCCTGGGATAGCCGGCGTTCGAGAATGTGTGCTTGCGGGTTCCAGGGTGATATACGGGTTTCTGTTGTGATAGAGAGACGGTTTAGTTGTGTTCAACAGACGGAGAGGTGTAACGCAATGTCTTTTGGGCGCGGGGCAGAACAAAAAGCGGAGTACTCCCGTCCGAGCACGTGATGAGTCGACGCTTTAGAGGACACCAGAAGAGACCACACAGGACCACACATGCAGGGCAACTTCGCGACAGCTGACTGTATTACTTTAATAGTACACTATATGCAAATGTTCATGGCATAACAAGGTGTAATCTGGGCCCGACCAGTTCCAACAATCAACCGACGTTGTACAGAGCGGGACCGGCGATGATGTGGGCCTCGATCTCAGACAAGTTATACGGCGTCACGTAGGGTATAGCATCCGTAATGAGAAGGTATCTGCGAAGGAAGTGTCACTTGATGGAGATGCAGCCACAGAGAATTAAAAGACATACACGGTGCCGTTCAACAATGCCGTCGAGTTATCGCCGTAGATTCCACCACCGGGTTGAGTGGTCGTTCCGGTCGTTCCGTTGACGTTATTGAGTGGCGTGTATGTCGTGTTCAGTTGCGAGATCCATGCGACGAACTAACCGGGGCAACGATATAAATAACGGAAGTACATGACACGAGGTGATGCTTGCCTGTGCTTCACCCTGTGCGAAGCTCTGGGTGATGAGTGACTGGTTAAAGCCGACAACTTTGCCAGGCTCCTCCCACTGGAGCTGCACCTCCCGTCCAGGGAAAGTCACTGACGTGACGTTCTGTGCCACGGCAGGCAAGGTGGAGTTGTCAAGAGGTAGATCGGGCCAGTACGGATTATCCTGTGGAAGGGTTTAGTTTACGTCGGTGATTGTGTAGGCAGAGAAGAAATGAAAAACGCACGGAGATGTTGAGCGCCGGGAAGTTCGTCCAGGTTAGATTCGGGGTTCCCTGAGGGCATGAGGAGATGTAGGGGGCGAGGAGCGTCCACTGCATGCTTTGTGTGATCGATGTCGTGAACCAAAACTATTTCGAGACAAGTCAGCTATGTGGAGCTAGGAGAAACGGGAATACACACTGGCATAGGGAAAAGGCCCTCCCACTGCCTGAACACCATCTGTTGGCGGCCCTCCGTCGCGATCGAATCCTGGACAAGCGATGCCACGTCCTGCGCATCCAAGTGTCCGAGGAAACCGAGTGTACCTGACTCGCCGAAGCGCGTCACCTACAGATGTCCGCGTTAGCCCAGAAAAAGACCCTACGATCCGACATATAAATTTACCAGTCGCGAGAAGTCGATGTAATCCCTAACAGTCGTGAAATTCGGGTATTGGTACGTGCACTGCTGAGTCGCGTTTGCTGGATAATGAGCTGTCGTTAATACCTTCCTGACCAGTGGCATGGAGTTACTTACGACCCACGATGTTCGAAATCAACTCGGCGTGACCAACCTCCTGCTCCGCCATATATGCCAGCAGCGCTATGTCTGACTCGTGAAGCCCTGCATCGCTGAACTGACTCTCGTTGAAGATTGCAAGGCCGTGGCGGAAAAGGTCGAGTTCGATATACTCTTGGTGCAGGGCAAGGTTGAGAGACTGGGTGTCGAAGTCTGAAAGAGGCTTGTAGGCTGGCTCTGTGGTGAAGCCTATTCCGCCAGAGGGCTTGGTGACCGACGAGGCGGAGGGTACGGGCGTGCCGGCAGTCACGGAGAAAGACAAAGCGGTGCTAGTGGCGTTCGTCGAGGCCGTGACGGCGCTGGAGGTAGCGTTAGCCACAGAGGAACTCGCCGTTATTGTGGTCGGAGGGGTTATGACAGGTATGGAGGCGAACGAGGAAGGAGAGGACGACGGTGATGGGCTGATGGAAGAAGCAGAGATACTGGATGTATCTTGTCGCTTGAAGATGGCGGGGCCGGCCTTGGCAAGGACCGCTGCCAGAAGCAAACTGAACGATGAAGCAAAGCGCATGTTGACCGTTAGAGCAGTCGTAAGGAGCTTGAATGAGAGAACTCACCACGATCGTGGTCTTTTATACACAACGGGGATATTGTATCATCGTAGTAATGCGATCAATGGAGCACGGAGTAACCGAAGGGGTGAAGGTCATCCCAGCAAGGTTCGCCTTCCGCTGTCTCCTAACATGACGTTCGCGCCGCGCGCCTATCGTCATGCCGTGTCAACAGTTGTGTGGGTCGACATCCACCGGGATCGCGAGTTGTTTCCGCAGGGAGTAGAACTACCGAAGACAAGTTAGCTACCACGTAAAATGAAGTGACTGACGGCAGCACCTCTGACCTTACTCCACATGGATCCTAATAGCTGAACGAGGCGTGATTCTCCATAGCTGTACAAGCTCCCCGCCTGACTTGATATAACTGGGACATGATCCCAATGTATACCCCAAGCCGCCAAACTTCCAGCAGGAGAGGGGGCACTTGGCGATTCGAAATTTCAGTGACATCGTCTTACTACCTGCCCTACTAGTTGCGCGCGGCGAGGTGAAGGTTTTGGCTCGAATGGGGTAGCAAGCTTAGCATACCCATCACTTGATCAGCGGATACATCGGCGGGGTTGCAGGTTGTCGTTTCGTGTGTCAGAGAGCGTAGCATGATGACGCAGGTGGTCGAGAGCTAATAACTCATGAAAGGAGGTGTTCCACTTCCACCGTTCGCGAGCGCAGTGAGCACGTGACGTTTGAGCGCTTGGGGCTGAGACGCCAGTGCCACTAGTGACTGCAAGCAGCTGCGAGTTCATCGACATCATTCAACTTCGTGCTACACCATGCGATCTTGTAACAACACATCAGACGGGGAGTGTAGATATCGCGTAGAAATATAACCAAATTACGGTCAAATGTGCGGCAAGTCTAAAAATAAGAATGGGAGTTATACCCAGTCCAGCGCCTACCGTTCCCTATCGGTCCTATCGGACCACTAAGCACTACACAACCACAAAGGCACTCCCACCAGCCGCGGAATCGAGTTTCACCACACTTTCAAGACTTAGAGCACGTCAGAACTCTGATACCCCAAGGAGGCTAAACAGACATACCCATGACCTCGAAGAATGCCTTCGGATCCATCCCCTTCGCTGAGGTGAAGTCCGTCCCAGTCTTCTTGAGCGAATGCATAGCCGCTCGAATACTATGCAGAGCGGCGACACAGGAAACAAGGGAGAAGACTACAATCGTCATGGTCAGCACCGTGTTCCGATGAATGTGGCCGGAGATCCCACTCACTGATGATCTTAGCACCCATCTCCTCCGCATCCCACGTCGTAAACGACGGCGTGAGCCCACCCGAGATAACATTGACCAGAACCTGCGAGGGAATTCGTGAGCAACACGCCCAAAGGGGCGAAAGGGCACTTACAGGTTTGGGAGCAAGCGCTGCGACCGTCGACTCCAGCAGCTCCTTGCTCTTCACCCCTTCAATAAAGCACACGTCGGCGCCCGCGTCCGACGCGAGCTTCAGCCGGAGAATCGCCTCCTCCATCCCCAATACTTGTGCAGAATCCGTACGCCCAATGATCACCTAGCAATCCATCAGCTTACGCTCCCTCCAGAAGAATCAAAATACTCACAAATTCAGATCCACCAGGGATGGAGTCCCGCGCAATGACCGCTGCACGGATCCGCGTCACGAACTCCTCCCGAGACACGACCTGCTTGCCCATAAGGTGCCCGCATCGCTTGGTCTGAACCTGATCCTCGATGTGGCACGCCGCCAGTCCGGCACGCGCATACTGCGTCACTGTGCGTGCAACATTCGCAGGCCCGCCGAACCCAGTGTCCGCATCGGCGATGACCGGCAACGTCGGGTCGAGGCTGGACACCATAGCGCCGCTCTAGAAGATAAAGTCAGTAGATGTCCCGCGACGAAAGATAGCCGGATGTGTACCTCGACAAAGTCGTTCATGGTGGCAATGGCGAGATCTGGCATGCCCAGGCGGGACGCAGTGGTCGCCGCACCGCTCTGGTACAGGCAGGTGAACCCAGCCTCGATCGCGCACCGTGCGCTGATTCCGTCGCAGATGCCAGGTGCGACCTGATCGAGCCCTCGTCAATGTGGAGCCAAGATGCAGAACGAGAGCTGCATACCACGATTCCAGGCCTTGCAAGCATCTGCCGCAGCCTCGTCGCAGGGCTCCACGACAGCTCTCCCTCGAGGTAGTTCTTCGGGTCGAGGCGCGGGTTGTAGTAAACACCGTCCTGGAAGGTCGGGGGTGCTGCGTCGAGAGGAGACGGGCCGGGGGCGGGAGAAGTCGAGCGTGAAGTGAAGGAAAGAGGGATGTGCGTGGAAGTCTCATAGGCGGTCTCCTGGGGAGCGCGCGTGTAGTCCATTCCTGGGGCCATTGCAATAGACTCTGAGGCGAAAGTGGTGCAGATGCTGAACGCAAGGAGGTGGAGAAGTGACTCGGCTTTGGAGGAGATGAGAGACGATGTGGAGGAGAGCGAATGACTTTCCACATTCGTGGGCATCCTTCTTATACAACTCCTGAGCTCGCCGAACGTCCACTCAGATCGTCTTCGTCCTTGCGGTCAAAACCGGAGCAGTCCATATCGTTGACCTTGGATGGACGAAAGACATTGTCTGTAGCCTGGAGGAGAAACTCCAGTCCGAGAGAGGACGTGGCTGTTCCCTCCCCGAAGCGGAGCGGACGACAGACGATCTCAAGCCTCAATTATCCGTCACGAGCGACTCTCCCGTTCGGGGGAGACAGCAGAGTCATCTTCGCTAATAGTCGGGTTATGACGGATGAGTACCAGGCGCGGGTTATACGGTGTGTGAGTCGGTGTTCAGAGGGCCATCATTTCTCCGCTATACGGGAAAGCGATGTGCTGCTGGAAGTCCGATATGTCTGGAGACACAGCAAACGTTCTTTCCGCGGAGGTGTTAGTTTTGAAATACACAATAGGACGACCTCGTAGCTCACCAAAGCTCACTACACACCTGTGCAGAACGTGAACAGCTCAGACTGAGTCTCGACTCGCGCGCGGGCCTGGGGGAGTGCGGCGGAAGAGTGTTTGCACGAAGGGTGAACCGTATCTGGATGAGCACCTGAGGCCTGAAGATACGAAAAGAATGCCGGAGTGCAAGGCTTGCTATGATGCAATCGGGATTCGGGTATGGCGTCGCGGGTTGCGTCCTGGACTTCAGCCACAATTCAGCCACAAGCGCGTCAAGAAAATCTCACGCCATCTTCCCGCCGGATCCTTTCGTTGGCTTCGACAGAGGCCTGAAAGGATTGAGATGATTCGACAACGCGTCAATATTCAATATTCAATCTTTGGCATAAGCTGAGGATCTATATATGTAGCTCCCGCTCCCGTCGTGGCACCAGCCGCGTCATCAACTTAAGATAATACCCAGTGCGAGTCCACGGGCGAGCCGCGAGATGACGAACGATGGATGAACTTGGTTGGCACCCGTCGGACGCCTCTGTGAAGCACGGAACGTCATTAATGCTTGTTTTCATGGAAAGATGCATCCCGCTCGTGACTGGGTGATATCTCGGTTTGTACAATCGATTCTGATTCTTCTGTTTACAGAGCGACCAAGAACTGTGCCGCCTTGACCGCGCCTTCCACGTCCAAACCTACCACCAAGGAGACGTGCGCGTCAGGGCGCACAAGTACCGCGCATCCCACCTCTATGCCGTATGTTCATACAAATCCCCCACGAGACATGTCCATCGAAGGCGCCATTGCCGTAGCCCAACATGTCGTCAACGAACACTCTATCATCCACCTTTTTAACCACGGCCACAAGGCATTAAGAAACGGAAAAAGGAACGCACGTGAAGCGATCACAGGACGACCTCCGGCACGTCCGTCCAGTGCACGTTCGCCTTCGCTCCCTGGATCACTGTGGAGGTCTTCACCATTTCCTTCGGCTTCCCACCCTGTACCAGCTCGTTCGAAAACCGCTCCACGAATCCGGGGAGCTTCTCCCTCGAGGCGGCAGCGGTGCCGGGGAAAAACACAAGTTTGAAGGTACCATCGGATTTGATCAAGTCGTGCACGTTGGCCGGATGCCAGTCGGAGAGACGGAGGATTGCGACGGGTGGGAGACGTTCACCCAGGTGTGATATTGGGCGCCAACTGAGAGGGGGTGCTTGAAGGTGTGAGGGAAGAGTCGTAGACAACGCCAACACCCCTAACGCATTCCACGGTAAAGTCAGATGGTGAAAACCTCGAGATAGAAGTGGCGACCTACGATATGAATCGATTCTTGTCATCCCAGATCCTGAACCCTGCTGGTTAGAGAAGATAGGACAACAACAGAAAACAAGTCATGTACTTCTTGTAGTCGCCTTTGCCTCCATCAAAGGCCTTGGCTATGTCCTTGTCGAGGGCGATCAATGCTTGAGCATATGTTCTCCGCTCGAGGTCGTAGGTTGCCAGTAGACTAGGAGACGCCCATCCTCGGAGGACGTACGCGATCTTCCAGGCTACATGTGCACGGAAACGGCGGTGAGTAGGGGCTAAAGTGCTAGGTGTGGAGTCGCCACACATACCCAGGTTGTGCGTGTCACGCATGGAGGCATTTGCGCCTTGGCCAGCCTTTGCGGAGTGTGTGTGCGCTGGAAGATGGATCATTCAATATCTGGCAAATGGGGACCACAAGGCGACACAGCGCCCATATTGAAAATGGGCGCACCAGCATCGCCGGAGATGAATACCCGGTCCTTGACTGCAAATCTCGCCGCGACCGATTGAACCACTGTATCATGTCCAGCGCATCAGCCACCATGTTCAGGGGCCAATAAAGCAAAAAAAACTGTACCCCTGTAGGTGCTAACCCAGGTGGGCTCGGTGATTTTGACATAGTATGGTTTGCACGACTGGGGTTGATCGCTGATCAGTTGGACAGCGTATACACGTGAATTAGAGGTGATAAACGACCTTATCCAGAGTTTCCTGCATTATGGCTAGCAACTCTTCCTCCTTGATCTTCCTGGTGTCCACCGTTGGGAGAAGCGGGATATATAGTCGCCCTTTACCGTCAGGATGAGAGATATACTGCGAGCCCGGGGTTCAGCCAGCACTAGGGATACAACGAAGGACGAACACGTACCCCGATTGTGCCACAGATCGGCGTTGTGATGACGGTCTTGGTAGTCATATCAGGGATGTCGGTATCAGGAGTGAAGTTGACCACGCCGAAGGTGATCGCCTCGTCATCTTTACGAGTAATGAATTATGAAGACCGATGGGTAAGGCAGGCGGGAACTTAGATAGCGAGGTGACGGACCAGATTCAGCTTTCACCATATCGATCCCCACGTTTGACCGAACCCAAGAGCGTGCTCCTAGAGCAAGTAGACAGGTCAGATGAGAGTTGTGTTCATGGGGAGTGAAAGACACACCATCGCTTCCGATAACATATTTTGCGTGTATGACACGCGTTTTCGACGCATCTGTGGGGTGCTGCAGGGCCACCTTAACGGGGTACTCGTCTCCGTCCTTCTCCTCGGTGACGATTGATGTGGGGATCCACGTCCACTGCACAGGTACTCCACTCTTTGCCGCGGCGTCTCGAACAACGCCTTCGAGAGCCTCAGTCGGTATCGCGACTTCAAACGGATAACGAGCATCAGGAACTTCGATATCGAAACCTTGTGGTTGCCTCTGAAGAGCACTCAGTGTGTGAAGGTCTGAGTGAAGCGAACAAAGACATACTTCGAGTAATCCAGCCTCATTGGTGGTATACGCCGCCTGCGCGAGTATGAGTGCCAGGAAAGATAGTATGGAGAAGTGACGAACGTATGTAGTGATCTTGTGTCCGTCTTGAAACAGCCGCTCCTTCAGACCATAGCTCTCCCACATCTCGATCGTTGCTGGTTGAATTCCATCTGCGCTGCCGTAGATCGTGCCAGGTGCCCTGTGAACGCCGATATCATCAGAAATTAATCACAGGAGAAAGGAGTTAACACACCTCCTGTCCACAAGGATCGTCTTGACCCCCAACCCACCCAAGGCCAGAGCACCCATGAGCCCGGAGGGGCCTGCACCGATAATGAGAACCTCCGTGAACTCTGGCTGAACGGCGACGACGGAGATGGCAGACATGTTTAGCGATGGACGTGCGATAGGTATAGTGGACGATTGATGGTGATGGAAAGCACGACAAGATTGGGCCAAGCTTTATAACAACTTGACGCACAGGCGTCTCGGCGGGCGAGGGTGATGGGATGGAAGCAGGGAACGTCCGTGCCAGTCGCTGTCAGCAGTTGTGGGGCCTTCATGATGTGTTTCTATGGAGGGTCTGAAGTAAGAGGGATGACAAGCCTGAGCGCGTGTCGTGGAAGGGAAGACCTGGGAAACTGAAGCCCACCTGGTGCACAAAACGGCGGCAGTCAAGATGATGCATCAACACAACTGTCAAGGATCAACATCTTCTTCCCATAGTTAGGTGTATCAGTGGGATGCGAAGGCTTGGTCAGATCGTGACACCGTCCGAGGAAGGCTGCTCGAGGATGAATGTATTATTGTATCAATGTATGCAGATCTGACATCACGTGGTTATTGGAGGTTATTGGGGATCAACTGATCAAACTCCCTTTGTTTCAACTTACATTGCATTTGCTTTATTATTGCTGTGTGAACCTCCCACCCTCCTCCACCTGTCCGTTATACTCCTAATAGACATGGAGCATTGTGCTCTTAGCTGCTCTCTCGCCTTCGAATTGCCATCGAGTCAACATCTTCGTGAGGCGAGCGAACTGGTCAATCGTCAAGTTCAAAATCCCCAGTCTGTTGCGGGTGCACATGTGTACGTGCAGCACAACCAAGTTGTCGCCGTGTCTAGTGTCACTGTGTGTCGATCCCTTGGTGATAATCAGCTTACTACATTATAACTTCAAGCTATCGTTTACGACCCTATGACCGCACGCGTCGAACTTAAGACGACTCATTTGGCACCCCCAGCATCAACGACCACAATGGCTCGATCTCTCAGGCAGCCAAGAATCCATGCCTTTAGCGCAGCGTCCTTGTTTCTGTGCATCTTTCCGCGCCTTTTGATTCGAACATCACTTACCCAGAGCTCGCGGTGTTGCTCGTGTCCGAAGGACAGCACTTCTCCGGAGTAGTAAGCGACGCTGTCAAAAGTCTCAGTTTGAGTCTGAGCCTTTGTGGCGACAACGTAACTAAAGGCTAGTATACGCTTCTCCGGCAAGTTAAGACGCCAAGTCTGCGCAGATACTACTGGTATTCATCACGGAACGCCTCTCTTACCATGTTTTCACCTTTGTAGGCACTTCACGAACGTTTAGGAAACCTCGGAGTTCGGTCAATGCCCCTTCCGATCTATGCAACTTCCAAACCAACTACCAATTATCGTTTTGTTTTCACGGAGTCACGGTGGGTCGCACTTAAACCGACACATCTGTCGGATGTTCCAAGGCCCGTCGTCCTCCCGTCGTCTCCCGTTCCCGCTATCAAAGGGGGTCGAAGATAGGACCTCACCAGGCAGGTCTTGACGGGAGAATTAGGCTCGGGGACATTCATTGTCCGTGAGCACTGAGACTTGTTTTGTTCCCGTATCATAGGATGCTTCTCGGACTGGACGCTGCTTTCCTTACCATGGCCGCCCGACGCCTCCGTGTCCTACCGTACATCGACGAATCGCGCCTTCTCACTGATATTTTGAATGGAATTTGCAGGTGTATAAAAGAGAACACACGGCAAGGTGAGAGAACCATCCGCCCTTCGCCAGGTCGCCTCCAAGCCTCTCCTTCAAAGTCGAGTCACTTCTCCACCTCCTTGCGTTCAGCATCTGCACCCCTTTTGCCTCAACATCTATTGCAATGGCCCCAGGAATGGACTACACCCGCGCTCCCCAGGAGACCGCCTATGAGACTTCCACGCACATCCCTCTTTCCTTCACTTCACGCTCGACTTCTCCCGCCCCCCGCCCGTCTCCTCTCGACGCAGCACCTCCGACCTTCCAGGACGGTGTTTACTACAACCCGCGCCTCGATCCGAAGAACTACCTCGAGGGAGAGCTGTCGTGGAACCCTGCGACGAGGCTGCGGCAGATGCTTGCGAGGCCTGGAATCGTGGTATGCAGCTCTCGTTCTGCATCTTGGCTCCATATTGACGAGGGCTCAATCAGGTCGCACCTGGCATCTGCGACGGAATCAGCGCACGGTGCGCGATCGAGGCCGGGTTCACCTGCCTGTACCAGAGCGGTGCGGCGACCACTGCGTCCCGCCTGGGCATGCCCGATCTCGCCATTGCCACCATGAACGACTTTGTCGAGGTACACATCCGGCTATCTTTCGTCGCGGGACATCTACTGACTTTATCTTCCAGAGCGGCGCTATGGTGTCCAGCCTCGACCCGACGTTGCCGGTCATCGCCGATGCGGACACTGGGTTCGGCGGGCCTGCGAATGTTGCACGCACAGTGACGCAGTATGCGCGTGCCGGACTGGCGGCGTGCCACATCGAGGATCAGGTTCAGACCAAGCGATGCGGGCACCTTATGGGCAAGCAGGTCGTGTCTCGGGAGGAGTTCGTGACGCGGATCCGTGCAGCGGTCATTGCGCGGGACTCCCTCCCTGGTGGATCTGATTTTGTGAGCATTTTGATTCTTCTGGAGGGAGCGTAAGCTGATGGATTGCTAGGTGATCATTGGGCGTACGGATTCTGCACAAGTATTGGGGATGGAGGAGGCGATTCTCCGGCTGAAGCTCGCGTCGGACGCGGGCGCCGACGTGTGCTTTATTGAAGGGGTGAAGAGTAAGGAGCTGCTGGAGTCGACGGTCGCAGCGCTTGCTCCCAAACCTGTAAGTGCCCTTTCGCCCCTTTGGGCGTGTTGCTCACGAATTCCCTCGCAGGTTCTGGTCAATGTTATCTCGGGTGGGCTCACGCCATCGTTTACGACGTGGGATGCTGAGGAGATGGGTGCTAAGATCATCAGTGAGTGGGATCTCCGGCCACATTCATCGGAACACGGTGCTGACCATGACGATTGTAGTCTTCTCCCTTGTTTCCTGTGTCGCCGCTCTGCATAGTATTCGAGCGGCTATGCATTCGCTCAAGAAGACTGGGACGGACTTCACCTCAGCGAAGGGGATGGATCCGAAGGTATTCTTCGAGGTCATGGGTATGTCTTACTCCTTCTACTTTTCCTCATCTTTCTAACCAGGTTGTAGGTCTCGATGCCGTAGTGAGATTAGATGCCGCGGCTGGGGGTAGCGCTTTCGCCGTTGTTTAGACGACCCTCAATCCATTCTCTCCTTTCGGGCCTCGGGGATGGCTGGACCACCTCAATAGTTGATAGACATCCATAGAATCTAGACACATATTAGCCTGTCCAGCAGCGTCAAATGGCAGAATATATAATGTGAGAATTAGAACGGTATTGTCACGTGAGCTTCCTGGCTTGAGTGAGACGGTGCATTGACTTGTTCTTGACCACGATCTCAACACTGTACGCACCGTTAGTATCGTTATCCATACAGTTGTTCAGAATCCATGCGCTCTTCAGACACTCTGGCCCCCTCACTATCACCATGTTCAAAAAGCCACTTAAGCGATACCAAGACATCAGGTATGGTTGATACGCGTATCTCGTTATTCTGCCTGACCGATGTATTGTTCTAGCACCTCTGAGGAGCTCTGATAGACGAAAGCTCCGGCAACGTATAATGCAGAAGTTTGGACTGGAGCAAGATGATGGCGACCTCGTTGTCCAGAGGGTTTGCTGACAATGAAGATCAGCACGCACCAAGGCGACCCCGGGGTGCGTACCCGTCTATCTTTGCCCGTCATCGTCTAATACGAATCCAGGTGCTTTATCTATCTGTCGAAGGAGAGCCTTTGTGGTTCACGATCGGAAAGCACTCCGACGAGCTTATTCCGACCGGCGCGTTATCCCCGCCCCCCCATCTCTTCATCCCCGCTGAACATGACTTCATCTAGTTTATGCTCTATGGAGACGTCCAACGCTACTTCCATTCCTATCCACCCCTTCCGCCGTTATTCCCGTTCTTGTTGGTGGTGCCGATCTCATGATCCCCGGAGGTCCGCCTTGCTCGCCTGACATCCTTTCCAGTCCTGACTGATGTTATAAGTTGTGCAGCGGCCCACGTCACTCCAAGAGAACTCTCTCGTCTGCGTGACCCAATATGAGCGGAACGCGCGTGGTGCACCATTAGCAGTCGGACGATTGACCGTCGACGCGGAGAAGATCTCGGAGGGAGGCCTGACCAGAGGGAAAGCTGTCACCGTCCTTCACACTTGGAAGGATCATCTGTGGATGATGGGGTCGAAAGTGGATCCCCCGGAACCGATTCCATTGGGTACAGGCGAAGCAGATATGGTAGACGATGAACCATTGGGCTGAGGACAAGACCTCTGGATCATCCCCGGACGCCAGCCCCGAAGTGGATTTCGGCGGCCCCAAAGTTGAAGGCGGCTCGTCCCAGCGGTCGGGCTCGTTAGCCTCAGATGATGCAGAAGAAGAGAAACTTACGCTCGAAGGTATGACACTGTTAGTCTTCAATTTATGCACGCGACTCTAGTCTTCTCCCTAGATATCTCATCTATTCTCCGCTCATCGCTTTTGCAAGCCCTGAAAACTTCAGCAGCGTCTCTCCCTTCATCCGCACTCCCCATGCCAGCTTCCACCTTTTATAGCACCCATATCCTACCGGCTCGTCCAGTCTACGTTGCTTCTGCCACCCCGCCTGCAGACATCAAACACTCTGCGTTCAAGTCTCTCGCTGCATTCCTTAAACAATCTGAAAAGCAGGGGCTTCTCCGTATCAAGGAAATTCGTGGCGATGTCGTAGTCGTCGCTGTCAACCCAACGCATACGGACGTAGGTGCACATAAAGTCCATGATACCATCGGCGAGTTGGAAAGCAGGAGGAAAAAGGCCAAGGAACGAGAGGAGAAACGAGATAAAGAGGGTGAAGCCAAGGGGAAAGAATTGAGCGTTATAGAACTCTGGAAGCCCCACACGACGACTGTCCGTTTCTTTGAAGAGGCCCACCTCGAGTGCGTTTCATCTCATCCCTCTGGCAAAATCTGACGACGTTTTTAGTACATCTGCGCTTTACACTTTGTCAGAGCTGAAGGGCGCTCTCAACGCATATATATCTGCGCACGATCTCGTCAACCGCGCCGAACAACAATACATTAACGTCGGGTCAGACGAGGTATTCTGCTCAGCACTTTATCCCTCTACAAACAAGGCACCCGTGACACCACCCGAGTTTGCGAAGCGTGAGGAACTGCTGGGCGTGCTGTGTTCGCGAATGCAGCCATGGCACCGCATGCAGCTTGGGAAAGGGGATCCTATAACGAAGTGTGTGTCTATGGATCTCATCATAACATTACCGGTGCTAACATGTTGAGCGTAGGAAGGGGCAGCTGAGGCCTATTTCAGTTGTTGTCAAAATCCGGCAAGGCCGCAAGGCCTGCACCCTTATCACCGGCTTCGAACCTTTCCTCCTCGACTCCGGGACGATTGCAGACGCGTTGCGTGCGCGGTGTGCCTCCTCAACAGCTAGTATGCCTTTCTCTCTTCTACCCTGAGGAGCCGGTGGCTAATGGAAATGTGTAAAGTCTCACCCATACCAGGACGTGTGGCCGGAGAAGAAGTTATGGTACAAGGCAAACAGATCAAGGCTACCGTCGAATTCCTGGAAGAAACGGGCGTACCAAAGAAGTGGATTGAGTCTGCGGACACGGTTGAGAAGAAAAAGAAATGAGGTTTGACCCGTGTATAGTAACATAGCTTTGACGAGCATTCATATGCGGGATTTAGTGATATCATCGTTGAAGATGTGAAGCGTTAGTGTACGTATAGTAAAGCTCGTAGTCGATTCATGAAAGTTCTAATGTCGTGAAGCCTGCAACTTGGGTATGTGTTGTCCAAATGCCAGGACTGAAGCTTGAAGCCTGAGGCCTGAGGCCTGAGCACTGAAAGTACTGGATACCGAGTGCCGAAGAAAGAAAACCAGGTAAGAAAAGAGAAGTCAAACCGCTAGATCTAAGTTACATTGAGTCCTCTTTCATGAGTTTCGCCGCTCTCTCCGCGAATATGTACAAGTATCCTTGAGGATGCAATGACGGAACCCGAGGCTATAAACCGGTCCACTCGATCAGTCCAAATCCCCTTCAAGGCAAAGAAGCCACTCACGAAAACGCTTGCGTCAACAACCCTCAAGCCCTTCGCCCCCTTTACCTTCATATCAGGGTCGACCACGCCCTCGTTATCCTTCCACCCCGTCATCCGTGCCGTGCCTACAGGATCAAACACCGTCGCTGCGGTCTTCCGCGCATATGCCTCTATCTCGTCGTCTGTCCTCGCCTGCGCAAATTCGCCATATTCACCCGCTATGAATCCATGCCACGCGGGAGCAGAAGCGAACCTTCGGGCGGCCTTACGGCTTCACGAAGGGTGAAGATATCGAAGGGGGTAGAGAGGAATTGGGGGTCCACAAGGGGCGTGGCGAATGGATTGGTGGAATTGAGTGTCACGGTGCCTCCTATGAAGAAGAACATGGTGAGTGACGACAATAGAGTATAGGATGAAATATGTATGTACGCACGGGATGTTGGTTGGAAAAGATTGGTGGAAATGACCATGAAGCGACCGGTGGGAGGCACAGGTTCTGCAAATGAAGAGAAAGCTTCCTACGAACACTCGTCAGCTCACAATGTCCGTTCATAGGCCAGAAGTACTTACGGCGAATATGAACCCATAATGCGGGGATGTCGGTCCAGGTGACGGGTCCTGGACGCTCTTAAACACACTCGCGTTCTTCGGGAGACGCAACCAAGCCGAATGAAGCCCCGGTGGCGTCGCCGCCTGCCCCGTACGCGTCTGCGCCCATTGTGCCAGTGCCTCTTCTTGCAATGTCACATTCCTAATCAAATCTTCTTGAGAGAAATTGGCGTTGATGATGAAGTTATTGGGGAGGACGACATGATCTTGGAGGTTCTGACCCACATCGGGCAGGTTGAGGATAGGCTTGATGCCGAGGGTTTGCAACGCGGTCTTGTTCCCGATCCCAGAAAGCATGAGTAGTTGAGGTGTTGCGACGACGCCCGCCGCAAGAACGACCTCCTGCTTCGCTTTGACGATGACACGAGGCCCTAAAGAGCGAGTGGATCACGCATGAGCACAATCGGAAAGGAGGTCGCAGATAACCTGCCTCACCATCGAATGACTGTGCCAGCTCGACGCCACGGAAAACGGGTAGTCGCCCCTCCTTGCCAGTCTGTACGAGCTTCGTCGCTTGTGTGTTAATCAACACGTCAAGATTCTCATGTGCGGCGAGTGCTGGCAAGAGGTAGGATGTTGCCGCGCTGGCCCTTGTCCCGTTTCCAATAGAATACTGAGTCCAGCCTCCATGTTGGCATCAGTACCAGGCCGACGCACAAACACCGGATGTTCTCACCAACGCCGAGCGGGCTACCTGAATTCATGTCCTCATTGAACGGAAACTCGTCGCAGAGCTCCTGTGTCGTCCTGATAATACGCCGGTCGAGCAATGTCGGAAACCCTTGGAGAGAGATGGGAATGGGCCCTCTTGTGCCGTGGATTTGTGGGTCAACGGCGCCTGCGGTGTTATGGTGATCCGCGGGGGGGAACGAGGTGTTCTATCTGCCAGGTTGGGGTGAGCTTAACTCCCAGCCAGAAAGGACGCAAGCATCCTACAGAAAGTGGTGATACCTACAGACTTGATCATTGGTCGCACCGACTTCCAACTCCAGCCATTGTCTCCCGTGATGGTCGCAAAGCTATTGAAATCGTCCTTGGTACCGGTGCTCCAGAGCATATAGTCTACAGCAACTGTCAGTCCATAGACATGCTCCACGCGTAGAGACACACGTACTGATCGAGCTGGACCCACCCAGCACGCGACCAGCGAGGGTAGTTAATGACACGTCCATTCAGACCCGTTTGCGGAACAGTTGTAGTGTTCCAGTCCACGAGTGTACGAGGTGAGAGCTTTGTGCAGACGTAGGGGATGGGAATGGACGGGAAGTCCTCGGCCCTGACGCGAGGGAGATTAGACACCCGAGGTGGTTACAGGTAAGGCGGCGTTCCGCAGCATGTCCTCTCACCTTCCTCCGGCTTCGATGACCAGTACATTCTTCGATTTGTCCTCTGATAGCCTCGCTGCAACCACGCTGCCTCCAGTCCCGCCTGTACATTCGCAAGGGTCAGCGTAGCAGAAGTAAAATCCCAGCGAAATCGAGGACTAACCGCCCACGATGACGTAGTCGTAAGTCCTGTTTACCGGCAGTTGTGCCGGGCTCGTGTACAATGCCGCCCGTGCGACCCGAAACGCCATGCATGCGAGGAGAACCACCAGCAGAACAAGCGACATCTTGACCTAGGGCACGACCTGGGAGGTTCGTCTCGCTTGGGTTTACAGCTGTCGTCCCTTTTAACCAGCCGCCAGCGCCTCTTCCCACACTGAACAGGCGTGGTCTGTGGTCCGTCAAAAGCGGTGCTACCATTCCAGGAGCGTTAGAATGATGTCGGAACAGGCGAGAACAAAACAGCTTGCGAGATGCACCGTCAACCGCCGAGATCCCCGTCTCTCCAGTTTGTCAACAAGAATCAATGTCTCAGCACCCCGGGATGAACTTGCACCCACTTAAAAGCTTCGGTCATTATGACGAGAATGTCAGGAACGGTGGGAGTCCGAGGACTGAGTACTGAAGGCCTGATCGTCGGTCAGCAATAACTTCGCAACGGAAATTGGAAAAAAAACCTCATACAGATGCACCCATGCTTGCTAGACCAGCACCGCTCAGTACCCGGAATCATGATATGGGTATTGTCAGACGAGAAAGGCACTCGGAGAAGATACAGTAGGGTGCGCATCTGTTGTAGCAGAACTCGTCAAATGGATTTCATCCTCGAATGGCAAATGCTTGCAATGCTTGAGCTGATTTTGAACGATGGTGAACAAGGATGAATTGGTGGCATACGACGAAGGTAAATGTGGATAAATTAGATGAAAACAACCAACTTCTCATGGGCGATAGCAACCTCATGCGAAGTGGATACCGGCGTCGTGAAATGCAGATAGAAGTCTGAAGACCACAACACCTGCATCAGAATTGTCCCGAAAAGCTGAGCAAAAAGCACACACCTAAGCAGATCGTTGATATCCATTTTCGCCGCACGGCTCTCCGAGACACCCTGCTCATTCAGGATGCCCTCAATTTTTGATTTCATGTTGACCCCATCTTCGATCATCTAGTCAAGCAATGAGAAGGACACACGGCCGAATGCAGATCAGTAACCCACCATGTTTTGCTCCGAACACCACGTCTTCCAGTTCTTCTCCAACATCTCTGTGACGCCCTTGGCCTGAAAATTTCCATGGACAGTCTTGTTCCGGCGACTGAACAAGATCCTAGTCAGGCCATCGAACTCCTCGAACTTGACAGGTGGTGGTGGGTCCAATGGCACAATGCGCACAACGGACGATTCGACGTTGGGCGGAGGCCTGAAGTTGTTTTTGCCGACGTTCATGATATGGTCGACCTTCGCATACAGCTGCACGTTTGCTGACAGCCGTGACCACAGCGCCGATCCGGGTTGTGCGACCAATCTTAGAGCGAATTCGCGCTGGAACATCAGGATGGCGACGCGGAAAAGGGGGCGATGGGAGAGTAGGCGAAAAACGAGCGGGGATGAGATTTGGTAGGGGGTGTTGGATATGCAGACGTCGAAGTAGGGAAGATCGGCCTTGACAAAATCGCCGATTATGATTTCAAGGCGACGTTGCTCAGGTCTGTTCCGGTCGATTGCTCTGAGCAGGGAGAACACGCGGGCAGAGAGGGGGTTTACTCACTTTCCCTGCACACGCTTGGTAAGTTCTGCGGCCATCCGAGGGTCCATTTCCACTGCCGTGCAAAGCTTCGCCTTCTCCAATATGCGAACCGTCAAGTTCCCCGTACCGGGACCGACCTCGAGCACCTTGTCTGTCGGACGAAGGTTGGCCTAGTAGGACGAATGGATGCTAAGCATGGTGCCGCGATTGAGACCGAGTGAAGATGATGTACCTTATCGACAATGCTGAGCATGCATTCAGAGATATTCGCACAAGCGAAAACGGTGTACTCACTCTTGGGCTATTGAAGGGTTCTTGAGAATATGTTGGCCGAATCGCTCAGTGTTGAAGATGGGGTTTCGAGCCGCGTTCGAAGACGACTCGCCCTGTGATTTTGCGGCATTCGCTTTTGCTGATGGCTGGTGCGCTCTGGAAAAGCGGTCGGAAGTTGCTCTGGGCATTTAGGGAGCTGAAGAGGAAGGAGGGACTCGAAGTGCAGAGCAGGAACCTTGACCGTTCGACGCCGGTATACTTGGCAAATTATCTTCGCGTGAGGGCTGCTAAACTGAGGGTGATTTGGCGGCCAAAGATATTTTGCACCATTTCCTGCTGAATAGGTGCACACGTCTTATTTCAACTGCGAGATCGACGAGATGGTAAATACAGAATGTAAGTACAGTACAAGAAATTCATGCGTCGACAAACGACACGAAGTATCAATCGTCCAGCTCGTCCTCCTCGCTCTGTTCGCCTGTCAGGTCGTGCAAGACGATGCCGACAGCAGCGTCCATAGCCGCACGCGACATCTTGGGCATGGCGCCGGGTCGGAGGAGTGGATGATGTTTGGGATCGAGGTCCTCTTCGCCTTCGCTCTTCTGTCCACTCTCGGCTCCCGACTCATCAGCCTCTTCCTCGCCGCTCCCCGAATCCTCGGCGCCACCCTCCTGTCCGCCTCCGCCTCCGCTTCCACCCTCCTCGTCCGAGCTGTCCGAGTCACTGGAAGGCGACCCTCCATCGTACTCCCCGCTCGACACCTCGAAATCCGAATCCGACTCGTCCGAATCCATCATCACGTCGTCCCCCTCCTCCTGCCCGTTCTCCTTCCCTTTCCCATTGGCGACCACCACCGCCTTGCCCTTCCCTGGATCCACCCCCGCGCTCGCCTTCCCGAACGCACTCTTGAACTTCCGCACCCACTCCTTGATATTCTCCAGCTCTCGGCCCTCCACCATCGAAAACTCCGTCTCCTCTCCTTCCTCTTGGTCTTCCCCGTTAGCCGGTGATGCCCTTCGGGTGATAAACACCGACCCCATCCGTCCCGTCGCACTCAGCGTCCGCACCGAAGCGCCCACGTCTCCTTCATCGCCGGCGTTGAGGTCCTTCAACGCCCAAAACTCGCATGGCCGTGTTTCGACAAAGATGCCTTCTTTGAGGAACCACAGAGTACCTTCCTTCGCGCCACGGTACGCCGCAACCCCTGGCACCCCACTAGTCGCGGAGCGGAACGCGGCAGCAGACGGCTCTGTTACCGTGCATGGTAACTGTTTGAGAAACTCCAACAGGAGCTCACGCGTCGGAGTGCCCTTCGAATGCGTCTGCGGTGGGGATGGATGTATGGAAGTAGAGAACGACGTGGTGGGCTCCGCGTCCATCCCAAATATGATTTGATATTGCTCGGGGTCGGGCGCGTTGCCTTTGACAGCGCGGGGAGCGACGTCGGAAGACATGAGCACCACGGTCCAGTGAGGTTTTGATTTGCCACGAGTAGGGAGGAGAAACACGCGTTTGAGCGCGTGAAGCGGGAAGGAGGCCTCGACGGCGTGGGTGGTGGGGTGTGTGAGCTTGAGTGTATGCTCGCACACGGTCACGTCCAGCTTCTTCCTCAACGGTGCGGACACAGAGAGGGCATGCAGGGTCAACCGGGGCGCGTCTTCAGGGAGGGCGGAGCTGGGCAGTCGCGCCTTTTTGGAGGGCGTCGGGGGCGGGGAGGCTGACCGTTTGCGTTTTGCGGTCAGAGTTTGAAAAGAGGCGCGTGCGGAGGATTGGAGGTCGGACCAGGAGACACGAGTCTGGGGTGTGGCGGCGGAAGGGCATGGACCCCCGACTGCCAGGCGTATGATGGTTTCCGTCAAGTCGCGGTGACAAGACGCCTGAAGAGCATCGCAAGCAGCCTTGCAGTCTTTTGGAAGGACGTCGATAAGAGCTTGCAGATACGAATTATTTGAGCTCATTGCGGAGTCCGCGCCACTCTTCCTAAGTCCCGATACCCCTGGTAAGTAAAGGTTAAGAAGATAGATGTCCTATATCTCACCTAACGTGCACAGCGTTGAGTCTTACTAAGAAGACGACAGACAGGGACTGGATAATGTGTCAATCTGGGTTGGGAGAGCCCCGATGCGTAGTTGGGCATCGTGTTGAACATGCTCACGATGATGCGTCAAGGCCACAGTCGAAGTAGTTCGGCCAGGCAATTTGGGACGAGTTCCCGATCGGCTAGCGCCTGTGACGGCAATGGTTCACAGGGATGCACAGCGTAAGAGGAAAATGCAGAGCAGTTGGACTTGAAGTGGAAGAGATGGGAAAGTGCGGACGCGTTCAACCGATGCGGCGATGCGGCGTTTGTCTCAGTTCGCCTTACGTGATGAGCGCTAATTTGGCCCTTCGCGCTCTCGCCTCCCTCCCGGCAGGTGCGCGTTTCTGGTCGCACTCCCACAGTCTCACAGGCTCCCAAGGTATTATTGTGCGTCGGTAGAACAATATCTCGTATGCGCACGCCGCAATGCACACAACTTATCCGCCGCATCGACACGGGGAATGCCAGTGCCATTTACTTGATATGAGATCGGAGAAGGACTTGCCTAACAAAACCTGAAAATCAAGTGAACAAACTTATAATTCCTGTGAGTGAGGTGTGGATTACGCTTGGTCGTCCGGGACAGATGAGTCGGATCGATCTTATCACTGTGGACCGAGCGCATGGTGCGTTGAGTGGAACAATGGCGGGCCGGGGGCCGGGAGCCCAGAGGCCAAGTTGAAATGAACATGGTGGCGCGCTTGCTCTCTTCCCATTATCCTCCATCCTCATTCTCTTCCAAATTCGTCCTCACAGTTGAGGCGCTACACGAGTATAAATACTATTTGAGACACAATCATCTGTAAGTCTACTCTCACCATGTCTGCCACCGCACCCGCCAACGTCACTCCCGTCCAGTCCACAGTCGCACCTGATCTCCGCGCGAACCTCAAGCGTACACCTCCACGCTTCAAGCCTGGGGCGACGCAAGCTCACGCTATTCAACAAAATCCTCCCGCCAAACAAGCGTACAAGATGCACGATGTCGACATGGCCGGTCTTTACGTCGGCCCTCAGCCCCCTGCAGACTTCATCAACACTCATATGGGGGGACTGCCAGCGTGGGCTCCCCCTTTGCCAAACGATGGGAAGTTCGACTACACCAAAGGTGTCAGAGTTGAGGAGTCGACCCTCGTATGTCTTTCGCTTTTGCAACCACGGAGGTTATCGCTAATGTCGATTTCCAGATTCCGGCTTTTGCGCCTTTCTGCTTACACATGGACGTCGAGGACACACACAACGTCGTAGGAAAGGGCGAGAACACTGGTATTACAGGAAAGGCGGATATGACTGCGTTCCAAAAAGGGAACAACCCTCTCCGACCCCCATCGTCCACTTCCACCCCATTGCCTTCCGACGCTCCGTCCTCCACCCCCAACCAAGAAAGGAAGGACTTCGAAATGTTCATGAAATCCCTCTTTTTTTTGGAGCTGAAATTCAAGAATGCTTCCGGGCAGAGGACACGATGCGAAGATCCTATGAAGGCCCCAGCCCACGCCGAGGACCGCAAGGACCTTGACCCAGTGGGCAAGGGCGAGGACGCTTCCGAGGTGCGCGGGCAGCTGTTGTCGTATGCGATGTTGATGTTCGAGAAAACACACCGTGTCTTTGTGTTCTCCGTGGTCATCATGGAGGAAGAGGCTCGCCTCTTTCGATGGGACCGTAGCGGCGCCATCTTCTCCGAAAGGTTCAACTGGCAAACGACGTCGTATCTAGCAGAGTTTCTTTGGCGGTTCAACTTCATGACCCCCGCTCAGCGTGGCTTCGACACGACTGTCTCGCTCCCAAGCGTCGAAGAGACGGAGCTTGCTCACAGCGTCTTCAAAGCCAGACGAGAAGCGGGATCCCACCATGCCCTGCCCGAGGAGACTGAAGTGCTGCGTCGCTTCGAGGTCTGGGACAAGGAAGACTGTCACATCGTTATCACTGGTCGACCACAAGCATACCCACGCACCCTTCCCGGCCGATCCACATTCGGGTACATCGGAGTCGATATCACAGACCCCGAGGCGCCAAAGCTGGTCTTCCTGAAGGATAGCTGGCGCATTTCACTCCCGGGCATGCCCATCGAGGGCGAAATCTATGAGCGTCTCAACAAGGCCAAAGTTCCCCATCTCCCCGATTATCTGTACGGCGGCGATGTTCCGTTGAATTCTCCGTCTCGTTCCAAGAAGAAATCATCTGCCAAGTCCAAGAAGAAGTCTACTTCCTCACAAACGTCAACGCGGGAGTCACAGACCACTGAGACGCAAAATCACGCGAAGGCCGAATGGGCATACATGACGCACGATGTCTATCCTCTTACCCATCATCGAACCGTTTTCGGGAAGATCGGCCGCCCACTCAACAAGTTCAGATCGACCGAAGAACTCTGTCGAGCTCTGTCGCATGCTGTGTTGTGTGCGTACCTTCATTTATGAACACGATCGTGGTTTCTTACGATAGCTTCAGGTCATTGGAAAGCCTACATAGATGCAGATACTTTGCATCGTGACGTAAGTGCCAGCAACATCATGATCGATGACGCCGGGAACGGAATGCTTATCGACTGGGACCTGTGCTGGTTCACGAAGGACGGATTAGAGGCGCGTCGGCGGTGGCGAACAGTGAGTCTTTCCACATTCATGAGGTGTCTCGCATTTATCCTAACCTGCTCGATAGGGGACGGTGCAGTACATGTCTGTGGCCATTCTGATGAATCCTATCGGACGGGACCACCTCTTGCGGGACGACCTCGAGTCCTTCGTCCACGTCCTCTTCCATCACGTCCTCAAATATCGCCCTACTGTCTGCGCCGCCAAACCAGAAACTTTCGCCTTGAACTTTCACAACGTGTTCGACGCCCTTGACGAAGGGACCGCGAGGAAGGCTATGCTCATGGACACCTATTTCTCTTCAACAGAACTTGAAGACAGCTGTGACCTCCCTCGCCCTCTTGTCTCAATCATGAACAGACTGCGGAACCTCTTCAAACCCCTTTACCGACAAGCATCCAATGTACAGGAAGACAATAACGAAGAAGATTCCGACGTCGAGGATGCCTATGGCTCAGATACGGTCGACATGGATGACACGACAGAGGAGCCTGAGGAGCCCAGTAAAGCTCAGGTCGAGGCTAGAAGGCGGGCATGTATGAAGAGCCTGGAGACATCGAAGCTGGTTGGGAAGATCTTCATGAAAGGCCTCAAACAGCAGGGCTGGTTCAAGAGCGACGGGGCGCAAAACCAAATCTCCGAGGATGCGGTCGCCTTCGTCTACAACCCAACGGGCTCTGCGGTCAAGACGGCATACACTAATCCCACAACATCGAAACGGCGTAGTTTGGTAGACGGGGTTGAAGAAAGTGAATCGAAGAGGGTGCGCCTTAACGACGGCTCCATGGGAATACCACCTTCGTCCAAAACCCGGCTGCAGAACGGGACAGCGACTTTGTCAGGGGCCGTCCCCGCTACTGGAACACGGCCGCAAACGACTGGGTCGAAGAAATCCAAGTCGACTGGATCAGCCAAGTCCAAATCGGCGAAGTCGAAGTCGACTGGATCGGGCAAGTCCAAACCGACTGGGTCGACGAAGTCCAAACCGAAAAATAAGCGGAAGTGATTTGGGCGAGCCGTGCGTCATGTACTTATTACCCAGCGACCTACGTTATACAGTCTCCTCATAATAGTGGGCAATGCGCTGCCTCGGTGCATGCCGCATTTACTCTCTGGTTCCTTTGTGTATCTTAGCTTTACGACGCCCGTCGCTGGCACTATTGTCTCTACATTTCTTTGAACTCGTATGCTGTCTTCTATCGGTCTTACGAAAGTCATACTCAAAGCATGACTTCGTTATGTTCAATTCGCAAATTCGACGTCAGCGCGACTTTTGTCTTCTCTTCGAAACTCGAAATTTAAAATAAACAGCGGCCATCGAACGCACGTAGTGAGCTCACAGAGTTCGCATGTATGATAATTCGGAAGTCGTGGACGGTGTTGTGCTCGACGTTCTAACCTCACTTTGACCCGAGAGAACCCATGAAAACAAACGGGGTACGATTTGGAGTATGGAACGACGCCCGTTCAGCACTCCGTACTCCGTACTTACTACTAGTCAAACCGATAGGTCAAATTGGAGTTTTTGCAGCTCTTGAGTCGCGCCAGGGAAGCACTGTCCATAGATGAATGCCGCGACAGCGTCAGATACGATGACGGTAGAAAGTGTTAGCTTCGTCGCGTTCGTCCCATGGCTGGAGAAAACTCTGTTCGTTCGCCGTGAGCCTGCCTACGGTGATTTGCCACTGGGTCGTGTTCGCTGGCGAAAGCGGTATCTTCGTGCTGTTGGTGATCGCAATGTAGTTTGAGTTGTACGTACGGGTGGTCAAGGTACCAAACGGTCGGTAGTTTTGCTGGTACTGTTGCCAGTGGCGATTGAGCTAATGGCAGAGACGTTGGAGGCGTGAGATCGACAGTACTTCATGAAATGAGAGACGGAGGCGTTCTAGTTGAACACATGGGAGAGGAGGGATCCGTCTACGTCGAGATATTCTAGTTCATCTGTGTGTTGGGACGGGTCAGGGGAAACTATATCAAATCCGTTCGCCGGTCCCGTTGCGTAGACCTCTGGAAAGTAAGTCTCGTGATCGAGGGTGATGTTTGACCGAGCTTTGACCCATAGGTCAGATGTCGAGGTGTCCAGCTCTACCAAGGATCCTGCGTGGTTCAATGGTTAGACCTTAACGAGCAGGGAAGATGGTATTCGCACCTTGGCCACCAAAAGTGAGGTTGACGAGTTCACGAGATACTGATGCTGAAAGTTCAGTGAGGGCTAGCTTGAGCCTCGTCCCTGTAGGCTAACAAGTCACTAGTCAACATTGAATATTAAAATGTTTGGACGTTGGACGTTGAACGAGTCGAGTCTTGACCGTCGATCTAAGTAAGTTACTGACGAACTTGTGAAAGGTAAGTTTTACCCTACGGCCTCCTCGGACTTGATGATGCTAGTACTAGTAGTAGCACGCCGTCAATAGAGATATCAAACAGGCATACAGAATTTTCAAACGAAAGAGAGCTCTATGTACCAGTAATACACGATATCATACACGCCTCTCTCACTTACCAGCCCGCGATACTGTATTTATACTTCCATTTCATCGAGTGTTGGGCTTTTTGGAGGATCTCCGCGAATGCTGGCCATGGGATAGGCCTCCGAGTCCGGGATAGAAGGAAGAGCTCGTTGCAAATCCTGCGTTCTCAATGAGCACTTTTCAAGGCAAAGGCATGTTGAGAGAGCGTACCACCGATCTCCGTCTCTCCCCAGGGACGAAATTGACATTGACGAGATGAGACGCAGAGCTCTTTCTGTTCGTGTTGATGGTTACATTCCCTCCCGATCCGTGAAACGAGTTCGAGGCTGTCTGTCCGCCGAAAGACGCCGTTGCTTGTGCATTGGCGTACCCTCTCGAATTGAGCGAGGCCATAAGTGAGTTCGAGTAGAGCTTCGAATTGATAAAGCCCCTATAACGCAAGTGCAATCGTCAGGATACAAGTGGGAAGGACAGATAAACGGGAGGACATACATCATGGTGAAGAGACGACTATCTTTGAGTACAAGGAAAAAAACGAACATGATGATTGCTCCAGTCATCGTCGCCACACCCGTTTAGATCGACAGCCGGATGACGCGCGTCAATCGTTGTTCCGTCACTTGGTTCCCTGAGCCGCGCACGCGATGCCGCGAGGCTTGCACCTGCAATGGTCAACTCAGTCCTCAACTGAATGGACAAAACCCGAGCTTGAATGGATGCATACCACGAATACCATGCTAACGGCGATGATGAGGTCGCATATCATGGTGAAGACCAGCCATACCTATCATGTATACTATCTAAGTCAATGAATCGAATGCGCGCACTAAAAGACGCACCCGTATAGCTTCTGTCGCAATGAGTATCTCTGGGAGACTCGTATCCGTAATCGTCTAGATGACCCGCAGATCCTATCAGCGACGCCGTAGCAGAGAGACGGACACACATGACTTACTCTGAACCCCGCATAGCAAGCCGAGACCGTCGATATGATAGAAAACTGCCATTTCTTCGTCAGAATTAAGCACCATGAACGTGACAATTCGCAACGCACTGGGATAATCGAGATCGCGACGATGGTCCATTTCTTTGATCTGCCACCGAGTACCCATATTCTCCATGCATAGAACGCTTGCACCCAGCCCGACACTTGGAAAGGACAAAAATACCGTCAGAATATGTTCACAGACACATAGATCAGAAGCTCACCCACGCCCGCTGTGATCGGTATGAATGCGTCCGTCCACGAAATCCTAAGGAGGGCAGGCCTGCTCTCCCCAGCCATCACACAGCAATGCCCAGACGACCTCTGTGATGATACCCGTGTGGAAAGCTTCCACAAAAAAGACTCCGTACACTATCAATGGTAAGGGCCAGGGCCCAGGGACTTTGTGTGATGCGGAAATAATGAGAAAGGGGATTATGTACCTGTGATTTGGATAATCAAGCGGTCTTGCATGAAGGAACAGTAGTATAGGTCTATAGGGGTTGCGGGTCAGGTCTTGTGGAGGATGAGTATAAAGGCGTACAGAGCTGCACCACGAAGATGCCAAAGAGAAACCAGGTTAATAATCCACCGACGAGCTGCCCCAGACGTCAACGAATGTCCGACGGCGCAACAATATTTGAGGACAACAAACGTAGGGGACAAGACTGTGTAACCGGTAAGCCAGCGTACAATCGCATAGAATGGGATCACCTCACATCAAATCGAGCGACACCGACCCCGCCATGGCATCCGTATAACCAAGGAGGACTGGAGTGGACACGCTTCGGAGGCGAGGGGAGGGGGCAAGCATCCTCCAAATCAGTGATTCGGCCCATTTATTACTTTCTCCACCCAATCCTTCGACACGATCAACTCCCACGTTGACACGCAAGATACCTGACACCATCTGTTGCTCTATTAGCATCCCGCTTCAAATTCCTTGTCTATCTTGGAACAGGAGTTACACAATGCTTGCGAGCTCATCAAGATTGAATTGAATTGAGCGTGCGGCCGGGGTTGATGTTCGCATAGGAAACACAAAGATTGAAGACCTGAAACCCAAGAAGAAAGGTTCGAAGTTCTTCGCGATGGCCTGCCACACACGAAACCGGTCAAGCGCGTGATCGTCTATAGGGAAACAGTACATCACGGTGTTAATGATCAGATAGGACTGAGCAAGGCAAACAGAAACGCACCATCATCCATTAAGTTTGGCTTTAGACACCGACTGTACGGCGAGGTAGTGCTCCCACGGCGGAGCGCCTTGATCTGTTAATGGCCGATGAGCTTTGAGGCGTGACGATTGTCGTACAATTCGTGCATGAGGATGAGTCGAAAAGGATGCGTCAGTGCATGAATCTAGCTATAGCGCAGGATGTCCCGCCATATATAAGCGCGTAAGACAGCGTGTGGAAAACACGGTTACCAGGCATTGATGTAGGGTCAAAGAAGCGACTCTTCATAACTTTACGAGGACACAGCTTCAAACGAAAGGGCATGGGCATTTGGCAAGCTCAGTCCTGGCAACGATGAGAAACGCAACTTCTCAGGACCCGGTCATTGAGGAGAGCTGAGAAAGTATCGTAAGGCGGATGGTGGAGTGGGTGAAGTGTGGAGTGGGAAGCCGAAGATGATTCCATTGTTGTTGGGTGTGGTACGCGTGAGAGGTACGGAACTGAATGAGATTTTTAGGGAACAGGCGAGGGAGAACGCGTTAGGGAGGGCGAGGCTGGGTAAATGCAGGAGACAGAGAGCTCGAGAGCGCGCGCGCGCGAGCCTCGAGGTGCAACACACTTCGGCATCTCGGAGGGCGCGCCATCTGTCCAAATCTGGCGAGAAGGACGGAGAAGGCGGGAGGGGGCGCGCGTGAGCAGCCGTGAGCAGTTGACAACTTGACATTGTGGCGTACAAGGTTCAACGCTTTCACCCTCTCAGATCTCAACGTCAACGTTCAACATCGACGTTCGACGCCCGTGTCCTCAAAGGTTCTCGCTGCTCTCCATATATCCAACATATCACCTATGACGTCCTCTTCCCCCCTCCCAATCCTCTCGACGTCAACTTCCTCGCCGCCCTCATCGGCGGTCTGAACGAGAATAACACCAAAGACGCACGTAGGGAAGGCCAGCCCGACAAGAGTGAAGAGGCTCTCTCCCCCAGGCTATCATCCTTGACAGTCTGGCAAATCTGTCCATCTGCAATCAGGAGAAGCAGGTCGTTGCAATCGCTGTCGATATCAACGGCGCAGGCGCGCACCTGTACGTGGCCGAGAATGGCGCGGTGGACAAGCGAGTGGTCCCGATCCTTCAGGATCTCATCTCGACCCTCAAAACCGTCAAGGCCTCGCCCAAGCCAATCCCAACATCGACTTGGGCCGTTCCCCTGCCCGGCGCTCCGTCTGGGATCGCATCTTCGCAATTAACGGGGAACCTGAGCCCGCCCAACTTGAGCTTACGAAATTGGAGTCTAGGCTGGTCAAACACTCCTGGTTCAAGATCAAACGGCGCCTTCAAAAGCGCTACGATACGTTCATCACGTTCACGGAAGAGGTTCGGGTCACCTCGCCGGACGACCTTGCTTGGGACCAGGACGACCGCGACAATTTCGTAGCCTTACAGTCCGGCGCCCATCGGAAACGCCTCGATTTCATCCACTCGGTCGTGGTCGCGATGCAAGAAACGTTTACGGAGGGGCCTCCGACCGAGGGTGGAGGGGGGGTGATATTGGCCCTCATTCAGGAGTTGCATTCCGAATTCAAAAAACTCCTTGACCACGAAAAGAAACGTCTCTTTCCCCACCCCTTTTTCATTGCATGCGAAGCCTACCTGGCGCTCAGAGGCAAGGGTGAGCGATCATATTACTTCCGCGACAGCCGTGGTTCTCAGACTCTCAGAGCAACGGCTGTCCATGGAACGATGGCTAACCAAGCTCGTCGCCGTGCACGTTCATTTTCTTCTCGTGGTGAACTTGGTCGGTTCCGTTACGCTGGCCCCTTTCCTCGACAACGTCAAGATCAGTATCGTTCCTCCAAGCACGTCTGATCTCGAGATCAAGGTCGACTACGAGCGGCCTCAGGATGTCGCGCGTGCGGGAAGGTGGAAGCGGCGACCAGACCCGCCCAAATCATCCTCTGAAAAGGAGGATCCTGCCGTTAGCTTATTACCGAACGATCCCCTCCGTGTCTTCCTCAGAGAGCTGGACCAACGTCTTCCTCGTCCTCCGAACGCCAAGCAGTCCACGGCTGCAGTCCCGACGTCGAGTACGTTGATGGGCTGTTCCAATTTAGATTCACGTTTCTAACGTATACCATCTCTTCAGGCCCGCCGGACGTTGTTGTACGCACCTACAAGGACAGCAAGGTTCACTGCGAGTGTTCACTCATTGCATATCTCCACGAGCGTTCCATCACCCCCATCCCGTACATTGGGGTCTCAAAGCTGTCCTGCTACCTCTGCAACGCGTACATCTCGGCCCATTCGCAATCGACTGGCTTCCCGGTTACGACACTGGGCTGTCACAGCCAGGTTGCCGCGCCTTGGATCTGCCCCCCTTACCGCCTCTGACGACGTGAAGGAGAGATTGACAAAAGTGATTCTGGACAAGTTGGCTCGTCATCTGTCCGAGATCGACAACGAGCTGCAGGAGGCCAGGTTGCGGGCTCGAAAAGCGTCCCGAAGCACCGTTGGGTCGTCTGATGGCGAGAATGAAAAAGAGGCGTCGGCAGACCACCGTAGTATGCTTATTACTTCTGTCGCGACCTCTCCGGTGTGCTGAGTGGACTTGTTTGTACAGAACGGCTCCTAATCACGGCGAGGGCCATCCGGGCTCAGGAACTGGAAAAACTGGAGGCGGAGGCGGAAGACAAAGCTGCGGGGAAAGCTCTGGAAAGCTCAGACACGGGAGAAAGAAGAGCACAAGGCCAAGTTCAAGGCAGAGCTTAAGGCGAAGGGAGATCCGGCGCAGGCTGACGGAGAGGCCGAAGGAGAGACTGACGAGGACTCGGTTGAATACGGTGGTCCACTTTTCACGGACGCCGAGTAGGGCATTTTACCATCTGGCTACTCTAATGCCTGCCTCGCGGACGCATGTGTACGATATTGATACCAGAGTACTACTCGAGCACGACGTGTCTTTCTCATTCCTGGACAGCTATCAGCGCGACTCACTCGGGTGAGCAAGGGGCATACGCAAATCGTACTCGGGGGAGCGTTGCGTCTACCAATCGCGATTAGACCGTACGGCGTCCGTGGAATAGGTAGCACGGGGGACACTGGGCTCTGAGTCACCTACGAGCGTCCCGCTGTCGCTGGCCGTCGTCGATTGAGAGTTGGAAAACACGATCTGAGAGTCGAGACGCGCTGACGTGATGAACTTGACGGAGTACTATTTCGTCTTCTTAGGCCCGGAGACTGGCCTACCACATACAAAGTAACAAATGTGCTAGTCTCGGATCCAGACGTTGGGACTTGAACCGAGCGCGCAAAGGAGAGATTGTGCAGGGGTTTTGTCGCGTTTTCTGTTCCCCGGGTTCCCGGACCGCTGTTCCCCGCATACCCTTCACACACCTTCGCCCTGCACAAGCTCTCCTCTGACGTCAGGGAAGTCTCGTAATGTCCGGAACTGAATGAAATTTTTAGGGAACAGGCGAGGGAGAACGCGTTAGGGAGGGCGAGGTCGCGTGAACTTGAAAGATGTTGAACGGAATCAACGGATAGACGCGTGCACGTGATGGGAATGATGTTATACGCACCCGGACAACCTTGTCCAGCGCTTCTGACACCGGCCATCAGCGAAAAAACGTTTCGCACGGATAAGTTTGTAAATATTTCTAAAGGCCACAATACGCACCGTACGGTGAACTTTTCACCTAGGATTAGAGGACCAAGTTTCAGTTTTACAAGGTCTCCACAAGCTTTGACAATCACAGACAGGGGCCCCGAAGTTGTGAGCTAAAACTAAAAATAGCAATTTTTGGTTAATTCACCGGCCTTCCGCTTATGGAAATGCTTCTATTATCATTTCGCTTACAATACTGTAATCAATGGATTGTTTTTGCCGTTCAAATTCAAATTTTCAGATATGATAACTAGTTTAATTTACAGATTACAGCTACTACTAGTACAGTACAGTCCGCCGAATCTCGACTCCTACTGTAGATGGAGAGTGAGGGAGAGTGTAAGGTACAGTGTAGGGGTGTCGAGAAGTAAAAGGGACGTACCGGATGCTTGCGATGTTTCAGGACAGTAAGGACTCCTGCAATGCTGTCAGCTCTAAGTTGAACTTGAAAGAAAAGAGCACGCACCTCTTACACACTTCCGACTTCTCTAAGTCGCATCCTGGCCATGGGAGATGTGGCTGAGGACGAGGGTGACCTTTAAGCTGCACACCGCAGGAGTAGTCCGGGGTCCTACGGCGCAGCTACGCGGGATCGCACTTTGACGGTAGAGGTCGGAAAGAGAAAGCTTCACTGGTTTTAAGCTCTTGAAGCTTGAAGGCGCGGAGTTCGTCGGTCCGCGGTCAGAATGATCTAAGCGCCGGTGTCGTCTCCTGCTCGTGAACTTATAATCCCTGCTAAATCTCTCGCAAGCCTCTCGGAGCTATAGGGAAAGATTTAGAGGAACACACCTGGTTCAGTTCCGGAGCAAGCCTGGGTGAGGTGAATGGAAGAACACGGGGGGCTGGGATTTTTCGGTCAAAACCCTTACAAAAGATTAGATAACCGGACAGGCCTCGTAAATGACGCGCGGAAAAAACAGAGGAAAGCTTTTTCGCTGATGCGCGACCAAGGCTGAAGCGCTGACATTTATAGGTGATGTTCTCTGCTTTCAAACGTTCCTCGGTGCGTATAATGACTTATGGTTTTGTTTTGTGACTCACCTCGACTACACAAGCACCAAATCTCTATATTGTAAGCGGTACAACCATGTTGATGCCACTCGCTTAGTATTGCGTTTGACAGCCATAACCACTCGTCTCCACCTTCCATCAAAGCTCTCGCTCTCCTTCAAGCAGCGCTCTCATCTCCATACCCGCCCAACACAGCCTCTCGTTCTCCGCTCAAGTTTGATCTCGAAGTTATTGAGCATCCACCAACGGCTGATCAAATTCGGACCATCCTTTCGTATCTCCCTGCACCTGCATCTACACACAAGCAAGACAATGTCGCGTCGTTCATCTCGTCTCATCCTTCCGCTCCTGAACTCCCGGAGCGTCCCCACTCGCCTGAAGGCCTCGTCCGTCTTGCCGAACACTCTCCTAATGCCTTGAAGTGGCCGGTCGTTGTCGACTGGACGGGCGGTCGCGCAGTGGTGGGCGAGGTAGAGGGCGTGACACAAATTTTGGAGATACTGCGGCAGAAACGGGATGGTGAACTGCAGGAAGGCAATGATGAATATAGCCCGAAAGGTTGGTTCTCGTAAGCTTTGTAACCGGTACGCGTCTTGCTGCCATTCGAAGGTGTAGCTAACCCATCAACTTGTAGGAGCTTTCTGCTATGTATTCACATATCTCATCCACTATATCATGTGTCGTCATTTCATTTCGCTGCAAAGGCTACATCTGCGTCGTTCTGTTCATGCGTTCCCAAAATACAGAAGGCATTTACCCAGCTCTTCTTCTGAGATGTGGTGTTCGCGGCGTTACGGCCGATTATAGACCGCTCGTTGCATGGTACGCCCTTCGACCATCTTTGAAACGGCATAACAGGTCTGTAACACACCTTCGCCCCAAAGCTATGTACTATATTAAGCAGAAGGCACGGTGCGATGCATGTATGCCATATGCATGCGGAACCGGAGACCTCGAGGCCTTTTTGGAAGCACTTGGTTCCGATTTGTCGGCCCACTGTACTTATTCATGCACTAGCGCCTACTGAAACGACGCCTAACCTCCGAATTCATAGGGTCTAACTTCGAAATACATGTAGTGGGACTTTCCCCCCGCTCCCCACTGGTATGTGCTTGAATTGAGTCTAGTTGGTGATTAATGGTGAACCCCTTTTAGCGTCGACCTTGCACAATCATACGGCGCAGTTCGAGGTCCATGTTCATGCGTCTAGCAGATATAGCATACGACCATAGAGACCATCGAGTACTGACTATCATTTGCCGATACTTCCGGAGACAAGACGGAGGACTCGGAATTTTGGGCACCGAGTCTGCAAGTCGACAACAAGTAAGTTCTTCTGTCATCTCCGTGAAGGCAGCAGTATCCACCAAGTCCCGAATCTCTCCAGTACTGTCCGTGCTCTAGCCTATCGTGGCGCCCTTAGCGCCGCGGATGTCGTAGCGCTCTTCGCGAATGGCTCTTATATGTATCCCGCCGGGGGCCGAGTTCAGGGAACAACAAACTCCATATGCACAGCATGTGTACGGCAAGATTTGTACGGCAAGATTTCCCTTTTGTAGCTCGGAATATTCGGGAGCTCGAGACCACATGTATCCTTGGCCAGTGCAATGACTGTAACCTGGGAAGCTCGGACTCTGGCGTGACATTCATCGAATATGAAGAACTTGCCAAATAATATACGGGTATACGATTTAAACCCGACGCAAACTTGTCGGCGAGAACGTGAAGGGGAAACCGCGTGGCCTTTATTCCTACAGAGTTCTGTTGTTGCCATCGCACTTGTTCGTTGGAGAGAGCTTGAAAGGGTATATAGAACGGTGAACTTCACACACTTGAGTCAGAGCAAGGAACTGGAAAGAAACCACGCCCGAGATGTCCGAGAGTGTCCGCGGCACGTGGCGCTTCGGACGATAGCTCAGTCCGAGCCTCCGAGCCTCTTGATCCTGTTCCCACTCCTTCCCACTCATAGTCACTCCCCGGCTGCTCACTGATACCACTAATAGCGCTCACCCCTAAGTTGGTAACGCGAGCATCTGGTCACTCCGCGCCTCCTGATTGAAGCCGTTGAAGCCACGACTCGACCCTTTTCTCGGTTCGATGGACTGCGTGTGTTGTACAATGGGTCGAGATCATTCGAAAAATTTGGGGAGAGGTTGGATGGAATAGTATGTTCATTGGCCTCTTTCCTTTCCTCCTACTACTTCGGAATCTGAATCGTACTTGCAGAGAAGTAACGCTCTCTACATTTCAAGAAGCTATAAGCTATTCTACCATGACTAGGACGTATTCATACAAGCTTCCGTGTCCTATAATCACGTTCACATTGTCGACAACACCACGCCCCCATCATCGCAGCGTCGGGGGCTAGGCGCAGCCGGCTTGTCGTTCATCTATCGCTAAGAGCCGTTATGTTCTGTGGAACACCGCAGAACACCGCGCTTCAAAGCGGAGGCGTCCGGTCTTACACGTTATCTGAGGCGAGTTGTGGGGTATGTTTTCATGGATCATCTTGCTGAGCATAGGATCTTAATACAGCACATTCTGCTTTCTGTGCCATAAGCCATAGGCGGTGGCGAGTACGTTTCGTTGTACCCTCGTAAACAATACAAGCATCCATGAGGGTGTAACGCTTCCCAGTCATGATCGAAGGAACATTCCGTCTACATTGGACCTCCATTCACTCTGTGACTCGCCGAGCTCGGAGTGGGACAAGTGCGTCGGGATGAACGCGAGCCTGCAACCGGAGAATAGCAAGAAGCGGGCGTCAACTCTTGAGTTGGAACATTGAAGATTGAACATCCAATCCGAGCCTTCTCCGTCGCTGGGTAAGCCCGCGTCTGTCAAGATGTCAGCGCGCGCCTGCATTGACGCACACGGCAGATGTACTCGTGTGCCCTCCCCCTCGACGTCGTCTACAAGCGATTTGCATGTTCCTGCCCCGCCTACGTCCAGGACCCGGTTCCGGAGCGATACCACTGTCATCAATACTTCTAGGGGTTGGTGCACGCCCCAGACAATCCAGGAGGGTCAAGTTAGGCGCATACACCCTACTTATTCCCCGGTAGGTCCAGAATGGCACATCCATGCACAAATCTCACACTGACACCAGGATGGTCCTCGAAAGGCGCGGTGATGATGGCAACTGTCTCTGAGGCGCGATGGCCCCGTCTGTCGATTCAATCCAGAACATCTGTCTACCAAAGGTATAACATTTTATCCTGCGCGGCTGTCCCGATAAGTATGACTTTCCCCTAGGTATAAAAGGCTGGTATACTTTGCTGTACTCGCAAACAGTTCCCCATGGCCAACATCCCTCAGACGCAGGCTTTGACCAGCAAGACATTTCGTCCGCCTCCCCTCTCAAACCCTAAATTCGCTTTTCCCGACTTCTGCGACTGGCTACATGTCAATAGCTCTGCACATCCGTTTTTCGTGTTCGAAGATGCACCCGGCACTCTCAAAAAGATCTCTGGGGGCGAAGCTGTACATGCCATCCACCGTGCTGCATTTTACGTGGCATCGCGCCTTCCTTCGGCCCTAGCTCGAGCGGCGCTTGACGGGCGGCCTACGATGGTTGCGACGCTCGCCAACTCCGGTATGTCTTTTCCGTATATTTCTGCGCGTCATTACTGACCATTGGGCAAAGATACATTAACCTACATGACGCTCGAGCTGGGGATTATGCGCTCCGGCCTTACGGTCTTCCCCATATCTCCTCGCAACTCTCCCGAAGCTGTCGCCCATCTCCTTCGGTCAACGGCTATACAGTACCTGTTTGTAGGAATCGGAGCCCGCTATGCAACGCCTCGTTGTGTCCACTATGCAAGCGTTAGACAGGAGCGATGGCGCCAGGGAGATAGCGGTGTTTGACATGCCCAAGTATGGGGAACTCTATCCCGAGGAAGAGAGGGACTTCAAAGAATATCCAAAGGTCAAATACGATTTGGACGCTCCTGCCTTAGTATTGCATTCATCGGGTGAGTCAATTTGACCTTCACGGCCGGCGGTTCTTAACGAAGTCGAAAATAGGTTCAACAGCGTTTCCCAAACCTATAACATGGAGCCACAGTATCCTTAAGACAATGTGTTCGATTCCGTGTAATGACCTTTTACTCTCATCCTGTGCAACTCCCGTTTACGGTTTACGTGTCTAGGGTGGGGCGGGTTTGACTTTTGTGATGAAGTTCTCTCATGCCATACCATACCTGTCTTCCACGCCATGGGCATCCTGCAAATGATCCTCGCAGTATGACTTTTAATCATCGCTTCATGTCCGCGGAGCTGATGAAGACGTCAGATTTCAGCCGGAGCGACGTTGGCCGTGTTCAAACCAAGTTCACCAGCAACTGTCCCGAATGCGCAGAATGTATTGAATGCCATGATGGTGACGCAGTGTACAGTTCGGCTTAACTGCTCCTGCCTTTCTGGAAGTATGTTTTATAGTCATTCCTGTTCGGTGCGTAAACCTGAACATCATCCTTTCCGTAGACATGGTCGCGAGATTCCCGTGCACTGGAGTATCTCAAGACTACCAAAGTCACAGTGAGACAACAAACATCGTCGATGCAGTGTCCAGTGACAGCTGTGCTGATCCAGGTCATGATAGATGTTCGGTGGAGGCCCTCTATCGAGCGACGCTGCAGCCCGTCTAACGGCCGCAGGCGTCGCCGTTAGTACTCAATATGGCTGGTACATCGACATTGTCAGACCATCAGGAAAAACCTCCCTTACTAAAATCAACAAATCCAGCAAATTAGCGCTAGTTAGAGGGGGACCTTCCTAAAGTGAACTAACGGGCTCTATTCTCACAAAACCCCGTACACATTTCGATGCACCGTCGTCGACATTGACCTCATATTTGCACTTCAAATACATAGTTGAGGCCAGAAGGGTGACAGGGACCTACGTTGACGTAGTGCCTTGCAGGTTGGCAGCGGGAACAGGGAATTAGGAAGGTCCCCCTCTAATTAGTAGATTTTTAGTAAGGGAGGTTTTTCCTGATGACACTGCCATCTCTTCTAACCCTTGATCGATTTCATAGCACGGAAGGTGGCCCCATCAGTAGGACATTGCCAGGTAAACTCTCATAGCCTATGCCGAGCCAGTACGCGCCTAACCTTCGTCCAGAGCACCGCACGTCTGAGGCTTGGGCCTATTTCTCGATATCACCCCATGTCAAGGCCACGTTCATACCCCAAGATGACGACACATTCGAGCTGGTTATTCTCGTACGTCTTTCATTCACTTATGTGTTAGCATCTCGGAAAAAGCTGACCTGCGACTCGTTAGGATGACCCAACGTGTCATCCAGCGGTATTGAATACGACTATCGACGGAGTCCGTGGTTACGCCACATCGGACTTATTCAAACCGCATCCAAGCAAGTCGGGTATGTGGGCTATCTACGGACGCAAAGACGATCAAATCATGCTCTCCACTGGCGAGAAAGTAAGCCAGTTATCTGACTATATCCTGTTTTAGCTGATGGGGTTGTACTACAATCTAGACGAACCCTGCTCCTCTAGGTAATTCTTTTCTCTTCCCTGGTTGACGTACATACAATGACCCCTTGGGTATCTGCAGAGTCGATTATAAACCAGGACCCTCATGTCTCAGCCGCTATCATGTTTGGGCGTGGTAGATTCCAGAACGGCGTGCTCGTTGACCCCAAACCACAATTCAAATTTGATTCCGAGGATGAAAGCGGCTTGGACCACTTCCGCGACCTAATTTGGTATGGTGGTCTCTCTCCTCTCCTTCCAAAGTACTTATAACTTACTATCTAGGCCGAGCATCGAGAAAGCGAACGCGTTTGCTCCGCAGCATTCGCGTATCTTTAAGGAGGTGTGTTTGTGTTTCCCATGTCAACCCTAACCTGAGGTCATAATTTGCGTATGCACAATAGATGATCATATGCTCGTCCTCTCGCAAACCGTTCCTATATACGGCGAAGATGACCGCGCGACGTCAGGCCACTATCAAGGAGTATGCAAATGAGATTGACGCGGTGTATGAGGCCGTTTCCCAAGGGTCTCAATCCCCCAGTTCCACTCAAGAACCAGTGCCTAAGGAGTGGAATCGCGATGAGACAACGACTTTCGTACGACGGACTGTCCAAGCCGTTATAAAAGAGGCCTTCACGGACGATGCGGATCTTTTCCAGTGCGGGTGTGATAGGTATGTATGTCCGTCTACCTCCGTAAACATTTCCGCTGAGTCGAGCGTTTCTCAAGTCTCCAAGCAACCTGGATTCGCAATTCCTTCTTCCGTGCTTTGTCACAAGCAGCACCAGACGCTGCCAGATATCTACCGGACACTTTTGTCTACGAGTTCCCGACAATCGCCTCGATGGCTGCCTACCTTTGCCGTGCAGTCGCTGACCCAAGTCTCAACCCTATGGTCGACCTGGCGACACGAGCTCGGGAACTTCAAACACTAGTCGACTCCTTCACGGCTGAATTTCCTACCCGTCCATATCTCAACGGACATGCCATTCATCACGAGGAAGGGGCAGGAGATGTGTATTTGGTGACAGGAACGACCGGGTCTTTGGGGTCAAACATGCTTGCGCAACTGCTTCGATCGCCCACCGTACGCCGGGTGTACGCCTACAATCGCCCGTCATCGGGTGGGGTGGGCTCTCGGGAAAGGCACGAGGAAGTCTTCAAGAACAGATACTTGGACCCATCGCTACTAAGAACGGAGAAGGTTGTATTTTTGCAAGGAGAGCTGACGCAAAATATGTTTGGGCTCGGGGAGGAGCAATATATAGAGGTAGGCCCTCGAATCTTCAATACAGAACAACGCTCACCTATAACTCACGTAGATGCTAGGGTTAATTTCTCACATCATCCACAATGGTAGGTATTGGTTGGCCGTTTGCTTCTGAACAACGATCTTAATATTTCCTTGTAGCTTGGCCAGTCAACTTCAACACCTCGGTGAAGTCTTTCAACAGTAGCCTTCGTGGTGTGAGGTGCTTAGTCGACTTCGCTCTCACCTCGCGGCTTCGTCGTCCTCCTCGCCTCCTTTTCATCTCCTCCATCGGCGTCCTCAACAGTCAGTATACATTCGTTCATTCGTGATATCCTTGTTACTCATGCTGCGTTAGACTTCGACGCCGGAGCGGGACTCGTTCCAGGAGATCGCAATCGAAAATCCAGAGGTGCCAATTGGTACGGGCTACGCCGAATCGAAGTGGGCAAGCGAGCGTATCCTTCATGCCGCAGCGGAGAGAACGGAGCTCAAACCCGTGATCGTCAGGTTGGGCCAGGTGTGCGGCGACGCAACCAACGTGTGGAACGAGACGGAATGGTTTCCTACCATTGTCAAGGCGGCCGAAACTTTGCGGTGTCTGCCTACGCTCGACGGCGTAAGTGAAGTATCTCTCTGGGTGATACGTTTTGCTGATGACTGTCTCGCAGAACGTCACCTGGATTCCGGCCACCACGGCGGCATCCACCCTCATCGACATGTCCAAGTCCGACGAACTCTACCTCCACCTTGTGCACCCGCGCCCTGTCTCTTTCGCCACGATCATGACTACCATTGCGGAAGACCTCGGCGGCAAACTGGTCTCATTCTCTGCCTGGCTTGAGGCCTTGGAACAAGCTGCACGAAGGGCTGGCGATAATCCCGAGCTCGTGCGGCAGAACCCTGCGTTGAGGCTCTTGAGCTTCTTCCGTGCTGCACGCGTTGGTGATGACTGGGAGCCTATTGGGGTTGCAAAATTGGATATTCGAAAGGCCTTGAGCGTGTCGGAGACATTGAGCATGCAAGGAGGGTCTCTTGGAGAGGAGGAATACGCGCGAGTGGATACGGTCGTGGAGGAAGAGCGGGTTCTTAGTATAATCGGAATGGACTTACTCTGTTTTTTTTTGCTGCTGATGGGAGACTAGGTGATTTGTGTTCGCTTTCCATGGCTTTTCCTCCCCTACTAGATTGACATATGTTCCAATCGGACTGCGATTTGTCTAGACTACCTTTCGATCCGCGGATGTCGAGGTCCCAACATCTGTGAAGACTGTTATACATCATGATGTCTACATCCGTAAAACACCTCGCGACCAGCAACGAAGCACGAGGTTATGTCCACTCGAACAGGGCTGTCTTTTCGAATATCAATGGGGACCGGGCGGAACAGACTACGCAGTTAGGTCTGACAAGAAGGCCTTCGTTAACAGGCTCTAAAAAGTTGGTGTTGGTACCACATATTCCTCGAAGGTCATGTATACAAGGAAGGCGTTATCTATCCTCCCATTTTTCCCGAGTCGCCCTTGCCGAAATTGTCATCGCTCGATGGGTTGTCTGATCCTTCATGCGACACGTTGAACGCCTTTGTGATTATAATAACGGGGTGCTGGATGGAGTGCGACGGTCCTCTTGGCGAAGCTTTTTCGACATTGTTTTGAAGGCTCCTACTGTCATTGATACGAGCATAGAAGCTCGAATTGAGCGACACCGATGAGCGAATTGGGGTACAATCGCGGGAATGCGAAAGTCCTGCGCAGACGCAACCGATTGGACCAGTGCTATGATACGGGACTCAAGTACTCACGTTGCGATGAAGAACCCTGACTTCCGGAAAGCCATAAACAAAACAAATGAGGTTATGGCAGCGAGTCACGGTCACGGTCCCCGTTTCGATGGTCATGGTGATGAGCCTTGTCAAGACGGTCTCCGTACTTGGATTTCCTGCGGCGCGGACTCGACGACGAGATGCAGCAAGCTGTCAGGCGAAGCTGTGTAAGCACCGGTACGAGCCATACGAAGAAAAGTAGATAAAGAACGTACTACGTAAACCATCGAGACGGCAATGAGGATGTCACAAACTGCTTGTCACAATCGTTGACAACTGAACTCGACGCAGGTGAGTACCCAGCAACTTCATTCCACCCGCATAAAGAGCATAGCGCTGACCTCGATGGGGGTTGCCAAGGTAAGAAGTTCAGGCGCCAATGAAAATGTGAACATCTTACACACTTGTTCAGTTCATTGTCAGTACCGAGATAAACGCTCCTCTCGCACCCGAGCTGACATGTAAAGCATACGCTACGAAAGCGGTTATGGCCATCTGGGGGTATATCGGTCAATCGAGAGTCAAAGAAAGGCTCGTTTGTCCTACCGGAGGTATGATGAGAACAGAGACCGACAGTAAAAACACGCATGCCACCTCGGAGCATATAAATTCGCCAGGAGTAAAATATTTGGACGCAAACAATGGCTATAAATCATGTCAAAACACCAATGTAATGAATTCAAATGTCAGTGGTAACTCAGAACACACCTATCGCACCCAGCAGGGGGATCAAAGCTTCAGGCCAACGTATTATTCCGAGGTCTTTTTCCAACACGCTATTGGCTTTGCAGACATAATACCAAAGAGCATGGCCAGTAGCGAACGTATGGAGCGTCTCCAGAAGCAGGAGTCCATAGACTGAGCCATATGAATTAGTACATCGAAAAACTTACAAAGAATCACTCACCAAGGACTCGGATGGCTATGTGATCCCTTCGGCGCGAGACATAGTAGACATATGTATATCAAAGCGTCAGCGGCAAGATGAGACCACCGTTTTAGCCCTTACAGGTTTGGAGTATGAATATTCCGAAGAGACAGTTACTGATCATATTCCCAACAAGCTATGCAACAGGCGAAAATGTCGTCAGAGTTGGAAGGAAGTATGAGCCAATATGGCGGCACCTGCGGACCCAGCCTGAACAAGGAACAGATTCAATAGCTGAGAGAACACCCGACCGATCACAATTCTCACTTACAAGATCTCCAGGGATGGGGGGTCAACCAGGATTGCGGGGCTGGTGATAGCTGGCATACTCAGGCTGTAAACGAGAAGGTGGGATTCGAGCTCTGGATAAATCGAAAGCGCCTGCTATCGAAAGACTCCGGTGAACATATATATATATGCGTCAAGGGATGTGGACGATTCACCCAACGCTCAAAAGAGCAGAAAGACGTTGATGGCAGTGTTGCGCCACCTCAGGCTCCGCGATACAGCAGAAACAAGGAGACATGCAGCTCGGATCTGTTGTATTCCTCGGAACTATCAAAGCATAATATCCGTTCAGTCTTCATAAACAGCCTACGAGTCAGTATGCTCAAGTACTACAACTGAACACTTTGAGCAGCCCATCGAACACGTTGGCGATGGGATCAACAGTCTTAGAACCACGCAGACGGAGGCAGCTATAGCCGGTCTATTCATTCCGAGTATTATCATGCACTCCGAGGGAGGGCTTTTCCCGAAATAGAAATCGGGCGCACCATGGAAGAAACGTAACTTGTGCGTTTTGTACGAGTCACTTTCGTGCCAGTGGCTTGTTCGTCCCGATTCCCTACCTCCGCATAGTCATACTTCCACTACCTTTCCCCCATGTTTTCCCATCATCGTCCTGTCTATCTCCTCCATGGGATACTTATCGCTCTGATCCATCACTTTTCGTTCCAAAGATCCTTCACGCGCTGCCAAGACGCCATTCGCGATCCAGCACCTCATATCAGCAGGCGCGAATTGTCTTGAGTGAAGGCCTGGTATTTTCTGGTGACCAACATGAGGCGTAGATCCACCTGTATTATGAAGACTAGCTGGCGTTCTGTGACACTAGCGCAAAATATATCCACGTGGAATCGATACCTCGCAATTGCGCGCGAGGTCACAAGCCCTGCTCTCTTTATCATGAACTTGATGTTGACGCCTTTTACTCATGAAGCATGAAGCATGAAGCACAGCTGGATGCTGCCGTTCAGATTTAAAAGACCACATTCCGCCTATCTTGACATCCGGAGGCGAACATCCTCAATGTGCGCATAAGGTATAAAAGCACGAGCCAAAGTAAGTCCTGGAGGGTCACCTCCTCCCACCGACTCTGCCCCTCCCTCGTAGGCTTGTGTTCATCCTGCATCTCATAATGGTTATCTGAACCCCCCGGGTCCCTAGAGTGGCCAGTACACACGATGAACCCTACGGAGTCGTGGGTTCCGGATATTGAAGACATCCTTCGGAACCACGAGGGGGACACCTTGAAGCGAGTTGGGACTCCTCCACAAGAGACCAGCGCAATTTTCGGAAGCAAGATTGAGGGCTTTCGCAGTACAAAAGTATGTCTTTGGTTGCTCACAAAGATCTTCATTCGGACCAGAATGTGGCTATACCATCTCGACGTGTAGACCGACGAACTTGAAGGCCTACTGACGACAAAAGGACCGTGTCCACTGCAGGACTCGACACATCCTAAGGCCTAAGTACGACATCTGTTCCTTGAAACAGCCTGAAACATGTCCATGCCAACCACCACAAGTCGAAGATTGGCTCCAATGTGAGTTCCATCGCTTGCCATGCCAGTCTTGAACCTCACGACTGCCAGCTATAAACTCTTCGTCCGAAACTTCGCCATATATCTTATAGACCTCTTTGTACGGCGTAGACGGCCGGCCGCTCGTCTCACTACTTCAAATGTTCTATTTATATGCGTATAGTCTTTCCATCGCTGTCGTTGCTGTCATTGTTGTATATGTTATCGTTGCTGTCGTTGCTTTCGCCTCTTTCATTGCCATTCAATTCCCAGTTCGTCGTGGTTTCCAGTGATTTTTTGTACATTACTGTGAATACACTGGTTGCTAATCCACTGGTAAGCGTTTCGGAAATGGGCAACCTCGTGGAAGCCAACCTTGATTCTTATATACTTGAGGAATCCAGTCGGACGGCCGGCGGCTGTGAACTAATTGCGGTGTGACTCTGAGCTCGTTCGCATAGTGGACGAGTGAGATCTGAGATCTGAGAAGTCATCTTGGTTGGCCGTTGAAATAATTAAATGATGACGTCAGTCCTTTCTCTCCTCGGTTCAGGCGCGTCGTGACTACAGACTGAAAAGCGCGGAGGTGAATTGAACGATGCAGCGACCGACTTCCATCCATGAATACCTACGCTAATGACCTCCCAGAACACCATGCGAACTCTTCCATGACCCTTTTCAAAAACCCGTCCCTCACCCCCGCTTCATCCCGTACTCCACGATATCAACCACAACGTCAAGGCTCGTTGACAACCACAGAGCGTGAACGACAGCAACGCGAGCAGTCGTGGTGGAATCGCGAATGGCAGATGCCAGCTCTTCCCCTGGCGTGGGCGCGCGAGCATGCTAAATACCCGGATGTGAAGAACGTCGAGGTCATCCGTCCTACGTTTGGCGAACAGTCGGCGGAAGGAGCTTTGAACGCGACTTGGCTAGGACACGCGGTGCGGTTTCTCCTTCTCGTCCTTTGATATCCCATCATAATCTGGAGCTATAGTCATGGTTGATATCATTTCCAACGAACACTTCTCCGGATGGTCAACCCACTCGAGTTTTGTTCGATCCCATGTTTTCCCTTCGAGCTGGTCCTACCCCATATACAGGTGTTCGCCGGCGCCTTCCTGCACCATGCGATGTCAAGGATCTCCCACCTTTTCATTATGTCGCTTTTAGTCACAATCAGTGGGTGCTTTCTTCTTTCATGGTGGTTTAAACTTTGATCGAGGGTATAGCTACGACCATCTCGACCTCCCAACACTGCAGTCGATCCAGGACGATCCGCGCAGACAGGATGTGCGCTATTTGGTTCCACTCGGTTCGTGTGCCGTTTGCATCTTTTATCATTCGTTTCGCTGACAAGCCACATCCATCTCCTCCGCGGAAATCAGGAATCAAGGCATTGCTCACAGCAGCGCCTTTGCGTATCCCACCCTCCCGTGTCTTCGAGCTTGATTGGTGGGAGACGCTGTCCTTTCCACCCCCGCCAAGCGCGGACAATCCAACGTCGTGGTTTTCATCCCCGTCCTCCGCACCGATCAAGACGGACAGATACGGTTCATCGTCCGTGCTCGACGTCCGCGGAGCAATCACCGGTTCAAACCCCGATGCGTCTGACAACTTAGAATACGTTGGTGATTTCGGTGAAGGGGAAGAAGAGTTCGCGCAGGTGGACAAGGCGGATGCAAACAGGGATGGATGGATCAAGTTTGTTTGCTCGCCGGCACAGCATACCTCTGGTACGTACTGTCGTCTTCGTATTCCAGGCTCTTTGGGATGTCCAAGTGCATAACTGATATACATGCACTGGTGCAGGACGAGGCGTGCGTGACTCGCGAACGACGCTTTGGTCAGGCTGGATCGTGGAGACGCATATATCCTCGGGTTTACCTCTATCGATGCCTTCGACTTCACTTCAAGACCAGCATAGATCCCCAATCCCGACGCCTGCAGGCGAGACAAATAAACGAGTAGCCGTTTATTTCGCTGGGTGAGCCATCTATGTTGATTTCAAGCATAACGGCTGAATTGTCTCTCGGATCGCTAGCGATACTGGTTATATGTCACCGTCGGGTCCATGCACGTTTTTCGACGGTAAAGGGTCCCGCCTCTTCCGCATCGTTTTTACCTCATCGTCGCTATTCATTACAGAAATCGGCGCAAAATACGGGCCCTTCGACCTTGCTCTCCTCCCTATATGGCGCGGGGGCAGCCTCTCCTTCGTCTCGAAGTTTGGTTTCCGTGTACGTCAACATAGCACCCACCCCGCGGTACCATACTTTCTTACCATCTATCAACAGATCGTCGAAGAAGCCCTCCCGGCGACCTCCCTCCTGGGCTCCCTTACAGCCATGCACGCCACCCCGGCCCACGCGCTCGCTATGCACCGCGCCGTGCGCGCCAAGCACGGCCTTGCGATGCATTTCGGAACGTTTTCGGGCAGCGAGGGCGAGACCATGGACGCGCTTTTGGATCTCGTAGAGGCGCGGGACGGGCATCCGAGGGGTGGCGGCGGTCCAGAGGGAGAGGAAGCGAAGGTGGGTGACTGGTGGGAGGAAGGTGGCTTAGGGTGGATCGACATTGGGAGGACGGCAGTATTTCCGGTTGGGGAGAGCGGCGGGGTGCCGAAGGCGGTTTGAACTTCCATATCAAGCGGATGTATACCCATGCACGACAGGTATGTTTACGTCTTTCCGACGGCGGAATCTGGTGTACGGTTAGTATCTATGGGTAGGAGCCGTGATTGTATCGCTGAATCGTTTGAATGCAACTTTTGTTTGTTATCACTCGGACTGGTGGAGAGAGGAGAACACATTCAAAGTTCACAAATGTAATATTAGATACATAATACATTGCACGGAAAAGTGTAAGGGTTCCCATGGCCACCGCGAATGACTGCTAGTCTGAAAGCCCTCCAAGGACGAGGTTCTTGCTGGCACGACGCCTATAAATGAACGTATATGCAAGTCAGGCCCACGAAGGTAATGATCAAAGCAGAGAAAAGGACGTACGGAGGGGGATGGAGCCCCCCACGTCGACCCCCGTCTTGAGTCGCGTCGCGTCGTTAGATGTCTTGGGCGGCTGCGGCGGGGTCTAAGGGTGGACCGCCTGAAAGCTGTGAGGGAAAGAAAGCGGAGGAGAGAGAGGAGAGAGTATGCTATCTACTACGGCAAAGCGACCTATCTACTGCGAAACACTCTATCTACGGGTATGTCTACTACGAGGAGGGGGGTTAAAATGTGAGCAAGAACGTACGAGCATATAAACTAACACCCAAGCCATAGACCGGGGAGTGCCAGAACCAGACCTAGAGAGCAAGAGCAGCAGGAGTACCATTCAGAACCAGAGCGCGCCAGAGCAGAAACAGAGAGAGTCCAAGTCCGGGAGCAAAGCTATCCAGAGTCCAAGGGTCGGCGTATCCAGGGGCTCCAGATCCAGTCGGCTCTCAAGGGGGGTCCAGTCGGCACATCCACGGGGTCGGCTCTACGAGAGGAATCCAAGGTGTCCAATGGGAGTCTGAAACGGTCAGCCTCTACCTCCAAATGAGATGATTACACGCATAATAGACGCGACGAAAGACACTGGAATGTTTTTGGGCTTTTTGGGTTTTCCTTGGAACGGATGCGCTGCGAAACACTGCGAAGATTATATCGTACAACACGGGGGGGGGAAAGGAAAGGAAAAGACACGACACCGCGGAATCGTCCGTGGACGTTCGTGGCGGTATTATAATAGTTTTTTGGGGGGGTGTTTTCGGATGGTTCTAGGAGATGTTGTATATTTGGGAGGGTGTTTCAAGCGCCAAGGCCTCGTCGTACTCCCAGTCGCGCAATAGATCGTTGCCGTAGAGGCTTTCATTGGATGACGCCCGGGTGAGGATGCTTGCCTCTGCGTATCCGACCGACAGAGCCGTGGCGCCCGCCGTGAGAGAAGCACTGAGCTGGGCCTCGATGTCCCCGTCCACCTTGCGCGAGAAAACAACGTGTGTCTGCCTGGTCCGGAGCTTGCTGACAGAAAGCGTGGATGGAAGCGCCGGGGAGTCGTAGAGAGAAGGCGCGACGGAGGTGCGCGAAGAGCAGAGCGAGGGCGTCATACTGCTGGAGCGAGAGAAGCTGGATGAACGACTTGAGCTCGAGCTGGAGAGTGTGCTGATGTGGTCTTCGACGGTAAGGGGCGAGGCTGCCGCTTCTTCGGCGCTGCGAAAGAAGGCGTCCATTGATTTAACCGCTGACGCGTCCTCAATGCCCATGTCGCGTGTGTGCTCCTTCTCTACCCTGCGCTTGCGCATGAAGCCGAAGTTCGTCCAGGGTTTTGACCTCCGTGGCGAACTGCCGTCTTCTCCCTCTCTCGTATCGCCGAGACCGCGCGAGCTGGTAAATAGACTGTCTAGCATGTGGGCGAAGGCCTTCTCATTGTCGTACTCGCCGATGAGTTCTGAGGGAGAGTGGGACAGCAGGTGACGGTGGAGACGGCCGGCGGTGTCGCAGAGTCGGGGTAACATGGCGCGTGCTTTCCTGGGCCGTCTCTTCAGCGAGTGGACTTTGGAGCTCTGAATTGGGGAGGCAAGAAGGCCTGGAATGGGGTCCATGCCGACTACGGGTTTGACATAATCACGGGGAGGAGAGATGACCAGGACTGGGACGACCTCAGAGGGCACTCCGCACATTTTGGCCCGGAGTCCACGCAGAGAGGCTGCAGGGTAGAGGCGTCAGTTAGAGGAAAGTTGAGAGCGGGCAGTAGGCACGCACCCCTCTTTCGCGCCACGCGCAAGCGTAGGTTGTCGACCTCGGAGCTGCAAGCGAGGACGACCCTAGAGCCACGGACGGTATAGTACGTGAAAGCAGGGGAGGAAGAATAATGCATGATGGTAGAGCGAGATGAGGTAGAATGTGGCGTATTGAATAGTGAGAAGGTAATGGTGGGAAAGAGAGAGTGACTGTCTACCCTGGAGAGAGCGGTGGTTCGTGCTAGACGTTGGGAATTTTGTTTCGGACCGTTTCGATCTCGACCGTCGCTTGGGGGCTTCAGGATCTCGAGAACCGGCAGAAAAACGTATCTATTGCGTCTCAAATGAACAGGAGTACATAGGAGTACACGTGCACCAATCCTTGGATAGATAGCGGGGCCAGCGAAAAGCGAAGGTGAGGAAGTGGAATCCGGTGAAGGACAGAGGACCTGAGTCAGGACTCGCGGGGCTCGGCCTTGAGGTAATATGTGGAACGGTCACGTGATCACATATACTGGCGCGACGACACGCGTCGCTATGGACCTTTTGAGAGACCTCGAGCAGTTCGACAGATTAGGAGACGAAAACGGACAATTCACCAGGCGTTCAAGTAAATTAGATAGGAATGGTGGTTATTCAGAGATAGATAAGATAAATGACACGAAGAAGTAGAGACAGGTCAGATCTCAGTCAACCTGTAGGAACTTCCCGCAGGTCGACTATGATCCAGTCTAGAGAAATGACACGGGGGCGTATAAGTTTAATGAAGCGCGTGGTTGGGAAAATGTGGACGTACCCCTTCTTGAAGCCCGACGGGCATGCCTTGAGCACGTCGGGCAAGGATCTAGAAACAGGGTTAGGGAGCACGCGCGTTCCTATCTACTGTTCCTATACTACGATCACTATCTACCCTTTGCGCTGAGGCGGAAAGACACAGGTTTGGTCCGGGATGCGAGCTGAGGAAACCAAGAAGCCAGATAAGAGCCACCAGTCGAAGACCATATAAGTTGCAGACAAGCGTCCAGATAACAGCAAAGTCCACCAGTGTAGAGTCGGCGCATCCAGTAGGTGATCCAAATCGGCACAAGTTCTGCAGGCTCTCAGTGGGTCCTGTCGGCTCATGGGTCCTGTCGGCTCGTGGGTCTTGTCGTCGTCCCGCCTAGAAAACGGAAGTCACTCGCAGGCGCTGGCCGCTTTTCTACAACAACTGGCCCTCCATCCGACCTGAGGTCACGCTTCCTCCGTACTTCCGCTAATCCGAGAGTCACCTCCGATTCATGTTTCACCTCCTCTCGCGACCTTGTTACCTAAAGGAACGCGTCCCAGGTTTCTGGCATCAGAACATCATTCGAGGCCGACGCCACCGAAGAATCCGACCAGCTTCTCTGAGGCAGCACAGGCGACCACCGTTTGGACCCTACCGGAGGATGAGACACGCTCCTGTACATCGAAGTCGACTGGTACGTCGACGACGAGCCGCCGCCGAACATCGCCCTCGCAACGTCTCTCGACGTCTCCCGGTTGGCCGAGATCAACTGACCGGAGTGAGAGGCGCCGAGTGCGTGTGTGAGAGAGGGCGAGGTTCGATGGTATTGCGGACGGCGTTGGATAGGAGGGCTCTTGTTCTTGGGCCGGACGAGCGATTTGATCTCACTCGACTGGCCCGGGACATAGAGAAATCCGAGGATGGGGTCGACATTGCGAGTGCAGGCGTGGGGAGCATCGGGCGGCGTGATGATAATCTCGGGAATCACAACCGTCGGTCTAGGGGCCATGAACAATGTCACCTTGCGCGCTCGGCCTAAGTAGATCGTTGGTTATTTCGTCAGGAGCTGAGAAGGATCCAGGCTCACTTGCAACACGGGAGCCTGCCGAGGCGAGAGAGTTGGCGAGATAGCGATACAAAGGGGAAATCATGATGGGGCAGTCTAGCAGGTGGGATGTGGGTAGGGAAAAGGGAGGTTGAATTACAGCGTCGCTCTACTCTCCGTTAGGTACTGTCATCCAGCCCAAGGGAAGGGTCCGAGCATTTAGGTTCAGACTACCGCCGCCCGACCGGCGTGACATTCCAACCCAAGTCCGAGTCGTTTCTCCGAGAACCCATTGCTAGCAAGTTTGATATTGAAGCCGAACCGCACGAGATATAGACATTGAATAAATTGGGATGAGACACAAGAGGAGGAGGTATGGAAAGTATGGAAGGTAAGGACAGGAAGATTCACAAAATCATTTGCCGTCAACCGGATATGACGTCACTGAGATCCACGAGGCTCGCAGTGGCAGTGCTAACCTCCCCTAATACTAAGCCAGGCATACGAGGAAATTCTCCCTGTAAAACCGTACAACCTTGCTACTACCCCAACCAAAAAAGAAGAGCCATTGACATGGTATGGATACAAGCATAGTCGATACAAATACAAGATTAGATAGCCAATCATTCTGTCAACGCCGTAACATATCCCAAGTACTTAGTTTCTACGCGTGGCAGTCATGGTGGCACTCCAACATCTGGGACCTCTCCAAACAGATTACATCTTCGGTAGTGTGCGGAAACCGCGTTCCTGATTTCGTTTTGGAGTGCGGATTGGACGATGTTCTCCCCGCAAACGTAGCAGAAATGCCTATAATTGAGGGATGTTAGCGAGTTTGTATTACTGAGAAGGGAAAACGGGATACGCACGTATTGCATGCTGGGGATCCGCACTAAGTACATGAACGTTCAGCCTGGCGACGAAAAAGGGAAGTTGCGAGAGACTTACGGTCATATGATTGCAACCAGATTCCTTTTGAATTGGAGTTCTGCAAGCTAGGGGAGGTCGTCAGAGAGGAAACTCGTACCGGAAAGGAGTAGATTTACTAGGACAATACTTCCACCCTCGCTGTCGCATGAGGTGATCCAGCTCCGACGATCCGTCACATGAGTGAGGAGGACCCCCTTCTTCGATCGTTTGCTGGCAGGCCTTACACCAGACATGGTTGCAATCGCGCATTGGACAGGCCAAGATCTTGATTTCATTCATATCCGTTCTGTCGACCCACGCCGACCGAGTGCATCTGAGGAATAGGATAAGGTTGTGAGATAGGCCTTGGCGAAAAGCAGACGTACCTTTGGCAGTGTAATAGCACAGAGAACTCGATCAGGGAGAGTTCAGTCCAGGTCTTGTGCTGATCCTCGGTAAAATTCAACACTTGTAGGATGTTCTGACCAACAGCTAAGTACAGAACTAGTAAGATAAACATGATGGTGAAAGGAAGGAAGGCGACTTGTACCTCCTGGGCGTTCTGCTCCTCTGTCTGCACTACAAGTGGGACACAGGATAGGGAAACGATGTTGAGACAGCATCGAGCCTACGTAGTCCCGCATACACTCCCGACAGAATGTGTGACTGCATCCTTCAATCGGCGCGACATCGTCTTCGGGATGCTCATCGAAGCAAATGCCGCATTCAAAGGTGCGCTGGATGGCGGTTCGGCGAAGGTGCTCCAACTGGGCGCGAAGACGACGACTCTCTTCATCGAATTCTTGTTGCTGTAGCAAGGCCTGCTGAAAGCCATCGTCTATATCGCATAATGGTTCGGCGGGAGCTTTGGGGGACACAGATCCGCCTTCGCGAAGACCTTCTAGTTGCATGCGTAGACTACGGTTTTCTTCGTCAAATTCTCGTTGCTGTTGCAAAGCTTGCCGGAAATCGTCTTCTATATCGTTGTCGTGCGGCATCCTTGCAGCAGTCTTCGAGTGTGTAGATGCCTCTGTAGCAGCCTCTAAGGACGTAGGTGTCCCATGGGCGGACCGACGGAGATCTTCGATATACATGCGCAAGCGGCGGCTTTCCTCCTCAAAGTCTTGCTGTAGCACTGCCGGCTTAAAACCGCGACTGTCACCAGATAACCCTGAAGAGGTGTTTGGTGGGAGTGCACGTTCACGACTACGCCAATGATCATGATCGAGGGGGATACGAGGATCTGACAAGACTCTTCCGACCGTGGTGTGTCGCATATGTTCAGAAGGGCCGGACAAGGATGGAGTAATAGAGTGTTGTCCATCTCGGCGCGATCGCTCCGCCCGCGCCCAGTCCCGTCGCTCCTGATTCCATTTGCGCTCTACGGCTTCTAGCTGCCCCTCCAGTCTCTTGGTCTCGGTCGCAAGTGATGTGTTCTGGGCCGCGAGACTTGCGACTTCGGAACGTAAAGTCAAGATTTGAAGGCTAGAATCCAAAACAACCTGGACGAGGTGTGCAGGGGTCGGAGCGGACGGACGTGGAACAAAAACATGGCCGGAATAATTAGCGAGGAGTTGAGCCTGCCACTGCAATTCTCCGCGAGGAAGATCAATAACAGGGAGGATTTCTGTAAGACGGTGTGCCGTCGCTTCGATAGAGGTATTGCATATGACGCCAGCGCCGTCGGGATATATGTTCGGACGTGGATGCGAGTCGAAGACGATAAAAACGGACGCTGACTTGGAAAGTCGAAGGTTCAAACAGGCAATGATCTCAGGCGGACGGGTGATGATGACGGCAGCTGAGGTTGGAATTTGTGAGAGGTCCCTAATAAAATATGTAAGACACGAGGGGGATATATCATACAAATCGACTCACGAAAGAAGCGTTCTAAACTGACCTAGACTAGGAAGGCCATACTTGGTCGAGTGTAGCTTCAAGGTCTTGTCAAAGATGGGGATGTCGACGATTTCTTCCACCTCTAGATGAGCATTGCTCGACCAGGAGGAGCATATATTCGTTATCTCCTGCGGAGAACATCCATCTAACATCCGAACGGAAGTGGAGAATACGTACCTCCAGCGTTTCTTTCGCCAGAGCAGTTTTGAGAAGGCGAGCGGGGTCGCCCTGAATTTCTTGCTCCCTCGCGAACAATACACGTGCGAAATTGACGGAAGCAAGACCACAGGCCGCTGTCCCTGCGCCTCTTGAGTTGTATTGACCAGTACCTGGGTATGAGACGATGTGTTCAGTGCCGCTGACCAGTATCCGGCGACTAAGGTCCAGATGCTCTTGACGCGAAGAGAAGGGAGCTAGCATTGATAGTTAAGCGGGCGTAGAATAGCAAGATCTACGATTTGTGAGGGAAGTATGCGTTTTATTGGATGTGCGTACTACGTAGGGGGGGCATTGGGTGAGCATGGCGGGCACCGCCGGGCAGGAAGGAAGCCTTGATCATGAGGTTCGGAGGAAAGAAAATTCGGGTATCATGAGATAAGTGGCTTATCCCAACGTGACCGTGCGCCGCTCCCAATATTCCCATTGTCCACTCCTGCTGCACCTCCATCCGAAATATATCCTCTCTCCGCACATCTGCATCAAACTGACAACACTGTGCACCTCTTTCCCGAAGCCCGAAAGGAATCCGACAAGAACTCGATAGGAACTGCCTGCAGACGACAGTCTCGCCGGCCTTCTGCCTTCCATGGTCCTCGTATACGCGCTTCTGTCGGCGTATCTGTGAAAGTAGGGTCGCAATGGTGCTGGTCCTATAAATACTGGTCCCGGTCAGTCCGTCACTATTCCGCAGCAGCCATGCCCTTTCCTCGCCCCCTTCGCCCCACCGTATCAGTTTGTCTATCTGCCTTCCCAACTTCTCCTTCGATTCGTTGCTGCGCTTTTGCAACGTGAGCACTTACGATCGCTACTATAGGAAAGGTGGATGGCGTATCGATCGAACTCAAAGTCTTCTATGATGCCCTCAGCCACGAGCGCCGCCTCGAGAGCGGACCTCGTTGCATTAACGCTTTCATATCGTGCGGATCTCAGTTGCCTCGAGTGAATCCTAGGACAGATATGCGTCGTTATTTCGAGTGCACCACGCAAGGCGGCTTCCTTAGCTCGTATCAAGCATACATTAGCATACATTTTTCCATCCACGAGGCGGTCCCATGTACAGTGCGGCGTTCCTAGTGGAATCCAGAAGCCTTCAATCCTAGAGGAGATTTCACGTCCATCACTGCAACACGCTGCTGCCGTATCTTTGCGCCACCCCATAACCATTCCTTTATACAGGGTTTGCCGTGTTCCTTCCTTTTCTCATGTTCCCATCTCCTATTCACTCCAGCAATCACGATGTCATCTGCTTTTGCACCACCGAATACATTCGACACAGCAGGAGCAGTCCCTCCCCCAGCGTATGCAGGTTGGCAAGTCGTAATTTTGATCGAGGATCAAGCTGACGGTAGCTCTCAGTCTCCAGCGATGTGGACAGCGAGGACGAAGACGATGATATGTATATGTCAGTACCGCCTTCACGAGATGAGCGTGAGGTTGAAAGTAATATACGAATTTGCCAGCTCTTTCATTTACTTACTCTCACATTTCGTCCTTTTTAGGCCCGCCAAACACCCTCACTGACCACCACAATACCCAAGAGCGAGAGTATATACCAATAGCTCCTGCGCTGATAGACCTGGCATGCGAAGTCAAGGGCATGTACCGTGTCCTGGATTTGATCGCGGAGCAGGGCAGTGGAGGCCTCGGTATGTCGAGTTTTCCCCTTCTCTTTAACCGAGACCAACACAGTCCAACAGTGGACAAGGTGATCATCGCGCAGGAGTCTGTCAAAGACTTCATCAACACAATCTCTGCCGGGACATGCCCATCGATCACACGCATAGACTTCAAAACCCTCGACAAACATATGTTCAAACCAATCGGTATATACGGAAGCAAAGAAGAACTAGTGAGGTTTTTGCACGACCTGGGTGCGGTTCAGGACGAGACGTACGTGGACAGATAGCTTACGGTCCAGGCGCTCGGACTGATCTTAGCCACGATAGTGCTGCAAAACTGCTTGCACCGTCAGATCATGCTGATGCACTCCACCCTACCCTCCGCTCAGGTCTGTACATCGTCCGTGCGCCCACGTCTACCAAAGGGCAAGTGTTCGTTCTGTACTGGCCTGAGGACACCACCTGGGAGGATTCTTCGGTGTCTTCCGTGCGTCGTAACAGAGTCACGTTCATGCGGTAAATCAATCCTATGTAACGTAGTGTCCTGTGTCCATCTGCTTATGTCTGTGGCAGGTATCTTACGAAGATGACAGACCAGCTTGTGTCGCTCGTGTCACCCGAACACGCATCGACGTTGATGTGGAAAGATGAAGAAGCCGACGAAGGGATGGAGACGGATGAAGAAGAGTCCGATCGACTGTTCACCTTTGAAGTCGCCAAAACTGTGGAGCAGGAAGAGAATGTCACAGCCCGAGATGGGTTTACGGTCCGTCTTTCCAAGGGTCGCTGGTGCAGGTTGTGACATACAATTATCTCAGATGTACTCACACGAGATCTCAACACCGCTATTGGAGCCCAACTGCCCGGTGGACGCTTCTGTATGCATGCCTAGGCTCTTGCTAGGAGAGTCAACTCAGGGACTATTAACCGCATGCTTCCTCGCCAAACGAACTTTAACGAAAACGTTGCGCAAAGACTATGTTTCTTACATATCCATGAAGGATTACATGTGCGTGAATTCCATACTTCTTGAGTGGTGTTCGTTCAACGAAAATAGGTCTTCTGACTCTCTCAAACTGGGCGAAACTCTGGACGAGAAATCGCTTCAATGGCTTGTAGACGGGCACTTGCGCCTTCGCTTTCCTCAGCAGTGCCGTGACTGGACAAAGTGCAAGACGGACCTCAATAACATGTTCCAGAATCTCTCACGAGAACGAGTGGCGACGGTCAAAAAGGAACTAGAGGCTGACGCCAAGCAGGTGAACAATGTCTTGAGGGAGGCATTCTTGGATGAAGTATCTGCGATGTACCCGTATGTCTTCCTTCTGTAACCACCGGGGAAATTGTGGCTCATCTGTAACCCAGAACACTGGACAGGTCTCGTTTCCACCAAGAATCGGAGCCCAGTAATTCTTCGAAAGGTATCTGATACCCTTTTCCTTTTTCATAACTTGGCGGCAATCACTCAATGTCTGTTCATCAGAACGTTTCTCGTCTCTCATTGTGCTCTATCCCGAGTTGAAGGGTGAACTTCGTAAACATTGCCAGGACGGACGATTGACTGGAATTCGCGGAGGCAACTTCCAATCTCTCAAGCAGAATCTACTCACTGTGCGTCGCATGTACGGCAAGCACCAAGACATGAACACAGAAATGCGCCAGACTCTGGCAAATGCCGTCATCACAGACAGTGTTGACGGCGTCATTGGTAAATCTGACTCGAGGAATGGCATCCTTCGGTACCTTCCTTTTGGCTGGGATAAAGGCGATGAGGATGTTATCAAGAAGGGCAAGAAGCAAGCCCGGGAGATGGATGATTCGGCATTCTTGATCCATCTCAAGTCTATCGAGTCTCCGGAGCTACAGGAAGTGATTGTTATGATCGAGGAAGCCGCACTGGAACAGCTCAAGAATTCTATCGACTGGCAGCTCGGGAAATTCCTCCAAGCCGCTTACGAGATCCGAATAAAAGCGCGCAAGAAGCTGGTGGACTCCGAAATCAAAAGCGAGGAGAGCGATGCGCTGGATGCACTTCGTTTGGAACTTATTTCCTGCATCAACAAGGTCCCCGAGGAAGGTTGGACGCAGTGGGTTATATCCTTGTGTTTCAACGCGAGTTGTCGTGGGCTGACGACAGAACTAGGCGGCTTTATATCGAATATGTCGAACCCTATTCCCGCGGCTTCTCTAGCTCCGCATCGCAAGGTGAGCTGTCCATTGTCTTGGTCGCCTCCCGCTTTAACCTGGATTACTATAGAGTGCTATCTGACCGGTCAGCATTACACACTGCAAAAGCCAGAACTGCAATATACGCTGCATACGATGGAACTCTCCGCGGAACACCGTCAGTCACTCCAGATGAGCCCGGCTTTCATCCCCCAGCCGAACACCAGCCCGCGTTTCCAAACGGTATTCAAAACTGAAATTGGAACTGCGGTGATGTGAGCTTCGTTCTTGGCCCCCCGGCTGTAACAGAGTTTCGACGCTTTTTCCATTTCTAGATTTGCTCAGCTCTTGGAGCATGACAAGGTCCTCTTGGTATTGCAAGACGGAAAAAGTGGAAGGTTGCTCATATATCTAGATCGTTTGCATTCAATCGCTAGTTCGGTCAAGAAAACGCCCTCGAAGACTCTTCATGTCGACAAAATCGGCCAAGAATTTGTGCTGGCCTTCGACGAAACTAAACGCCTGCTCGCGATTTGTTCTTCTACGAAGGTATGCCATTTATCTCTGGGGATTTGTCGCTCTATCCTTATATATTACCTACAGCACCACCTCCACATTTTCGCCTGTGATGAAGCCTTCAACAATCTCCAAGCTTATGGCAGTGCTATTAATCTTCTTGCTTGGTATCCGTCGGGGATGTCCGTCGTTCACGCACGGTTTGTAACGGGTACCGAGGAGATCCTCTTGGTGGACGCCAGCGCACAGGCCCGCATTTTCTCCCTGGTATCTCAACAGTTTCGGTGGATGCATCTACCTTCGTCTTATCGTAGATTATATCACTGACCAGTTCTACACGCAGGCCGGCCACCCTGCAACTACAACGTGTGCCGCGAACAATATACTCGACCCCTGATGGTGCATGTTTCATTGCCCTCATGGAGGCCGAAACGGGGCCTGCACTCATGGCATACCACTGGTCGACCTTCGGCTCGACGCAGGGTATCATCGTCCCCGTTCCAGACTTTCCCTTGGAGAATGCGGTCGCGACCTCCTTCGTCAACCGTTCCTCGGTGCACATCATGGGCCTCGACCTCGACAGGCGTACATGCCGATCGATTGCATTGGATATCTCTCAGAAGGCGACAGAATTTACATTTACGCAGAAGGGTTTGAAGGCGAAGCAAAACGAAGGCCCCCAATCTCTACACAATTGTCTCATTGACTGTCATTCCGACGTCTGGACGCGGTTTCCTGTTGCTCCTGCCGTGCGCCGGGGAACCATCACGCATCGCAGCCAGAGATATCAAAAGTCCTTAACGTTTGTTACTGACCGTGACCACCGTGCATTCCGTCCCTATTTCACCGAGATGATCCAGTCCTTCGAAAGAAGAACACGAAAGCCAACTGGCGACGAATTACAAAGCATTCAGGTCACAGCTATCCACTACGACGCCTTTGTGAAATCAACGTCGACAGAATGGACAGCTGTGTCACACTTCCGCTGCTGGCGAATGGCTGGTGGACCTATTTTGCCTTATTCCGATTCATCTTGCCGTCTGCCGCGAAAACAGGTTCATACCTCTCAAGGACGGAGTCTTCTCTTCCGAGCTAGAAAAATCCCTTCTGGGCGCCGAAGTTAACCGTATAGTAGACTGTCTTTCGTTCGGATGGTACGAGTCCCTATTCCAGTCGTACTTGGCATCGAAGGTAGGCAATGCCATTTCCATCCATTGTCTGCAGCCTATTGATATAATATTTCCAGCCTGTCAAGGTCGTTTCTTCAATGGGAGAGCAGTCCGTGGGGAAAAGTTTCGCTTTGAACCATCTCGTTGACACGTCGTTTGCGGGTAGCGCAATGAGAACAACCGGTGCGTGACACCCTTTCGTATGCTGACCGTAGGTTGAACTGATTTGCATCCAGAGGGTATATGGATGTCTGTAACGCCCACAGAAGATACCCTCATTGTTGCTCTGGACTTCGAAGGCAAGGATATATACATCACATCGGTGTCCCCTATATCAACATCGTGCTTTAGGTGTGCATAGTATTGAAAGGTCTGCACAAGAGGACACGCTACTCGTTCTGTTCAATACAGCCATATCTAACCTCGTGCGTGTTTCTTTTGCCGAGGGATGACGTCCCGATCTGACAGAGACGTTGAATAACAGGTTCTCTTTCGAAATAACTTTGCAATGAGCCGGGACATCACCGGACTGTTCCAGTCTTTTCAGTCAAGCTCCTCGGTCCTGGATCCCGCCATGAACCCCACTTTGTTCCAGTCCACCCTCGTCATCATTATCAAGGTCCGGCTATCTGCTTATTCAGGCTACATACCCTGAAAGCTGACGTACATGAGATAGGACGTGGTCGACTCGGATAAGGACGAGGTGAAGCGAGAGTAAGTAGACTACTGTATCCCAAGCGAGAATTCTGCCTTGACAGATAGATCAGGTTTTCTCTCAAATTCCAGAAGATCGTACAAGACGAAAAAGACGCCAACTTCATTACCCGTTTGCATGCCGGCAAGCTTAATATCATTCCTTGGCCTGTCATCGAGTCGCGCGAGTTCTATAAACTATTCCCGACTCTCAAGCGGAGTCTGGATCGACAGGTTACTGCTCACACCGCGGCTGGCGAGTTCCTGCTCACTATCAAAACTCTGATGGCCAAGCTGAAAGCCAATGACTGGGGCGCCATGTCTCGTATGTTCTCACAGATTTTGATATACTCACCCACTAAAGTGCAATGTAGAGACGTTGGCAGCCCATCGAGTCAAGACGCTTGTTACCCTCCTTCCCAGCGCGCTCAAAACCGGATTTGCGGAGACTGCGCCTGAATATGAGCCTCTCAAGGTCGCTACACACTCTCTACTTTCGTATGCGCGCGTGGGAACTAACTTCGTAAATCTTAGAACCTCGACAACGACATTGCCATCGACTGCCCCGATAGCGAGGCCGTTTTCTTTATTGCGGGCTCAGATACCAACGATGCCGATCGCGAACAGACTCTCGGTGTGTTGCGTGGAGCATGGGACAAACAAGGCGAACGTCAACTGGTACCTGATCCCGACTACGTCTCCGGGCTCTCGGAACACTTAGGCCAGCTCGTCGACTTGCGGACAGGCCACGTTCGGCAGTGGGTGGAAGCAAACCTTACACGTTTTCAATCAGTCGGACACGCAAGCATTGACGAGCTCCGTCGTATTTTGGACAATGCCATCATCGACCTGCGCGCTGGTGTGCAGCTTTGCAAAGTGCAATGTTCTTCGTGCAACCTTTTGTGCGTCCAGAGTCGTCTTCACGAAGGCCCTCATGATTGCGACACGGACCATAACTGCATCCATAACTGCTCATATTGCGAGGAGGAGGCGGGTACCGAGAGCTCCGCATGGAACCAAAAACCGTGCGGTCACTCGTAAGCACTCCGTAGACCAGACGAGTTCCTTGTATACTGATACCTCCTTTGAAGGGCGGGTCACTCTGGGAAGCACATGTACGAAATCGTGTCGACTGGGGTTCGCTGGCAGCTAATTTCCATACCATAGTTGCGCTACCGACGCCCACCTGTGTGGAGAGCCCTGTTACCTGAGCGGGAAGCAAGGGTGCATGAATGGGTGCACGAAGGTTAGATGTCTGTACACATGTTTACCTCATACTCACCCCAACCGTTCCACAGTTACCTGCACATCCGCACGATGAAGAGCATATGTGCAGCGCACTGGTCCACATGTGTGGACAGGTAGGCATTCTTTAAACGTTCGTAGCACCGAGGTGACGTTGATTCCTTCGTCTATAGCTGTGCGACCTGAAAGGTATTAAATCGACCAACGGGAAACCTTACTCATGCACTGGCAGATGCCGCATCCCTTAGTGAGTGACGACTTTCTCCTCATGTCCCAACATACTTAAGGATATCCTCATAGCCACGAGGAGCACACTGTCCACGAATGCGATACACGTCTGTGCCCTATCACTTGTCAGCTTTGCAACCGTCTTTGCCAGGATCACCATCTGCATGGATTGCTTCCCAAAGCTGTACACCTTTGCGGGTTTGTCAAGCGCGCATTCCACCAGCTCCGCTGTCTACTTATGCCCTTTTGTTGCTTAGAGAGGAACACTCGTGCACCGCCCTTTGTGCTGCACCAGGAGTATGCGAAATTGACACGGCCCCTCAGTCGGTGGAAGCAACATTCACTGGTCGGAACGAGACGTTCCAGTACACGAAGGTGCGTACGTATAAGTACCCGCGGAAAGCGTCGATTTTGATGACTCTTCCTGTTTCTAATCGTAGTTCACACAAGGTAGGCTGAGCTCGCGCTCCAACATTCCCACGGTCTAATAGTATGCATACAGTTGCGAAACGCTCACGTTGCGTTGAAGTCATCGAACCTGGTCAAACAGGCCATGCCGGAGCTCATCTTCACAGCAAAGACCCGAAGATGTTCCATTTCTGCGAGACTAGGTGTGACAACTGCGGATATTACTGTACACTGCCTCTCGGTGAGTCACTTTATTGCTAAACGTACATATGTCTCATCAACCGACTCGTTAGGACATCCTCAACAAGAACACGAAACCAGCCACGGATCGATGTCACAAACCAGGTGGGCGATCCAGGGTGAGGAAGGTACCAGTCTTGATGTCAATGGCCGGAAGTTCTCGGCGAATGACTCAGGCGCTCCCATGATGTGCAACATGGTCTGCGTATCCTTGGGGAGGCACGCTCACATCGACTATTGTCGTACTCAAGATGGCGACCCTTGTGGTGGTGCCGATATCGAACATATCTCCACAAGAATGTTACCTGATCCCGACCGACCAAAAGACGCGATCACGCACAGCTTGCACTGGAGAAGGACTGGTAAGCATTTGTTTATGAACACTCCTTGCATACCATTGAGATTCTCGTCTAGGTTTCAAAGGCGCGGCATCTGTCAAATCGGGTGGTATTGGTTTTTACTTACAACCGCTTAACAATTACAGATCCATACTCTCGCGATGACCAAAGTACCTTCGCTAAATGGTGACCAGCCTTATTATCTCGTCTGTACTGTCGTTGTTTACCGCTTTATCCGTCAGCGACGCCATGTGCCCAGGTATGCCGAATTTACTATCATTTTACGGTCCTTTCTAAATTCAATGTGCAATAGGACCTGAACATAGTGCAGAACACGGCAATGGACAACCTTCTTACTGCAGGCTTCCCATGTTCCATGCTCCGACGAACGCCAATAATGCCCCTGCTGGTCTCGGATATATATCCCACGACGGGCACTCGTTCGACTGCCAGAACCCGACCATCTTGCAGCAGTCGTTCCACGTGTAAGCACCGACAATTCTTAGCCTTTCTCGCCTTGTCCGTCTGACGTTTCTTCCCCGCCAGTATTTTTGTCATTGACAGGTAAAAGCATAACACTCTCAGGTCCCTTTACCCGTCTTGATCATGACTCACGCCGCTCGCCCAACAGATCTGGGTCTATGGGTATCGCCGACAACCGTCCTCTTGCCAATGCCCCTGCGACGAACAGGATTACTCGGGTGGCAGACAATCGTCTCGGTGCAGTCTTCTCAGCACTTTACAGCTTCTGGTCGGCGCGCCACGCGGCGGTCACCGCAGGTCACCAAGTGGTCCCCGCGCGTCGAGACTCGTACAGTGTCGTTCTCTTCGACCATACAATCGCGTATGGGCCCATCAACGACTTCACCAGCTCGCCGGACGAGCTTCTCGATGCGGTCATGCCGTTCGGCGCGGATGGAGGAACCAATTTTGACGCCGCGTTGGCTGCCGCGCAGACGGTCATGGAACAAAACTGGAGTGCGGAGAGGTAGGCCCACGCCCGTTTTCGCACCAAACGCAAGCTGATGGGATGCTTGCAGGAAACCTGTCGTCATATTCCTTTCTGACGGTGAATGCCACGTACAGGATACTGCCGTGCACGATATCTGCAGGTCGGCCATCCGTCTTGGGTAAGACCTCTATCTATCCCACAACCGCGAAATCTTTTCCTCACATTTTATCCAGAAAGCCTCTCTCGTTCCACACCGTCTCGTTCGGACCCGACACCTCCGCCGTTTCTCTCCGCAGGATGGCCGCCGTTGCCCTCGACATCCAGAACAACGCCCCCGTGGACCCGCACGCGCAAGGTGGCGGGACGACGGTGCTGTCGTCCTACGCGCAGGCGCTGGATACGGTACCTTTCTTCTTTTGCGTCCGTTCGAAACGTCGATGCTGAAAACTTTGCTCCAGGTCAGTTTGGCGACGACGTTCCTTGGTTTGGCAGAGTCTCTGAGGAAGCCGCGTGGTTCACTCCTGCGTTGAGAACTTGAAAGTCGAGTCGAAGTTGTCCTGGTACTTCATGCTCGGTTGATGCTGGATGGTGTTGAAAGTCAGGGTGTCTTCATGCACATATTTCGTCTGTGTTCTCCATGTCTTCGTTCTTCATGTCATGTATTCGTTCTAAATTCACTACGTATCGTATGCCCGTAGCTGTGATTTGTGTAGCATTTGTACAATATGAAGTCTGGTTATCATCGAGGCACGGGAGAAGGGAGGGCAGTCCCAGTCACGGAGACAAGGTGGGAGGGAAGTATTCGATGTGAGGCGGCAAGAGAAGTACAGTGCAAAAGTGGGGAACATGCATATATACTGAAGTGCAGCGCATAATAAAGCGTCAAGTACATGTGCGGAGGTTACAGTAATGGTACAATACAACTTGAACGAGCAGAGATAGCAATACAAGAACGGCGTCCGAACGAAAACCCCAACACAACGTACACCCTAACAGCGTACACACACATATCACGTCGAGCAGAACCAAAATTCGAGCCCCAAAGAAGCAGGCAAATAACCATCGAGTGCTGGGTACCCACCTCCTTAAAACCCACCTGTCCCCCGCATCCTCCCCACCGCCCCGCTCAAGCCTTTCAACCGACCAAACATTCCCGCGGTCTGCACCCCGCTCGCCTGCACGGCCTCCCCGCTCTCGGGCGCGCGCCACACCCCGTCCGCCTCGTCCACGCGCCCGAACGCGGCCGTGTTCTGGTTCGCGTCGATGCCGTCGCGCCACTCCTTCACCAGCTCGGGCGAGTCGATGAGCACGTTGATCTCCTGCGAAGTGGAACCAGGATTGCGTGTCTTGGTTGCCGTTGCCGAGAATCGCAATTTGGTCGTCGACGGACATAAATTTGACTGCACGCGTATACTGAGTAAGGATTCAGGAACCAGGATTCCGACAACGAAGGGGAAAACCTGGGAAAACATACCATGGCAGTTGCGTTTCTTCTCGGCAGCGCTGATAGGCCGCTTTTGGTCCTTCCGGTGTACCAAAATACGCGCAGGTGTTTCTGGTCGCCCTTGCCCTCAGCATTGAGGGTCTTGTACATGGTGTTGACTACCTGCTCGTTCGTGCCACCCTGGAAAGGGAATCATCTCGCCTTGATCATTGAACCCTACCATGCGCATTCGTATCAACACCTACCTTACATAAGGGAAGAAGGGCGGGGCAGACGTACCAAGGTCGAGATAGAGCGTCACTTCGATACCGCGCCGGCAAGCGGCAAGCGTGGCAGGGAATCATGGGCGAGGCATTGAATGTGGGCGTTTGACTAGATAGATGGTGAGTTGACGCGCATACATCCACGATCAGAGCGCATAGTACGCACATGAACACGTTCTTCTGGGCGTACTTCATCGCCGCGAGCCATGCCAGATCCTGTGGATTGAACTCATCGTGCCCAGGAGCTGTCGTACCCACGCATCAACACCGTCGATGATAAAAAACGAAAGAGATATGCTTACTTCCGATAGGCTGGCGGTTGACCATCGCCATGGGGCACGGTGCATGCGGTTCGTGCAAGATGTGCGGGCGGAACTCGTTGAGAATGTCGCTGTCCTTGACCGTCGCCTCGAGGTCGAGTTTGCCGAAGTTGAGGTGCATCGCGATGCCAGCGGCGCCCTTCGCGCCCGACTCCTTCCCGTCCGCGATCTCCTTGTCGTACGCCCACGCTTCTCCAGCTCCTTGGCTCTGGTCCTTGAGAGCGGAGTTCGTCTTGGGAGGAGGGCGACTGCCCTCGGCAGGGACTTCGGACGTCGCAAGGGAAGAGGAAGCGCCGTTGGGAGAGGTGGAGTCGAGGTCGGAGGCGCGGCTCTTGGGAGAAGAGGTGCTGGCGGACGCGCCGCTGGACGGGAAGCTAGTCGTGGGGTACCATCATGTTCGGGTGCTCGGCGATGAGCTGGCTGCGCTTGTCCTCTGCGGCTTGGTGGTCCATCTTCGAGGGCTTCTCGTCGGCGCCAGGCGGGGACTCCCCGTCCAATGCATCATCGGCGTCGTTCACGGCGTGCTGCTCCGCGAGATAGCGCCTCGTCGCCTTGCTCGTTCCTGCCGCGTCGATGTCTAGAGAACAACGCATCAGTCAATGACCTACGACAGCAAGGATATATGCGCATACATTTGAGGTATCCGTTTTCGTGGTTGAACGAATACAGCTCCGGCCAGGTCGGGGGTTTGGCAAGCAGAGGAAGAGGCGGGTTTAACGCGTTCGACCACGAAAGGAGGGCCATGTCGTAGAAGCTATCCACGATCGGACCCTCAAAGTGAACCATCATCTCGACGTTCGGCCGATCTTGGATGTTGTTGCTGTTGAGGCAGGCTACCCGACGGTCGACGACAAGGTACTTGGCATGGAAGGTGCCGAGCGCGGGGCGGTGGTAGTTGACAACCTCGAGAGATACACCGGGAAGTTCGTCCTCGGTGGGCAGCTCGACCTTGGACCACTCGGAAGGCTTGACCGGGGTGTGGTTCTTAATGACCTGATGCATGTTCCCGCGGTCGTACATGAACTTGACGACGACCTTCGTGTTCGGATCGCGGGATTTAGCGCGCTTGGAGAGCTCGCGGAGGGAGTCGGAGACGATGGTGGCGGAGTGGGAGGGTTGCCAGTAATTGGTGGCGAGAAAGACTTCGTGCTGAGCAGAGACGATGAGCTCCGCGTAGTGCCGCATGATGTCGGGGATGACGGAGACGACGGAGAGGGGAACTACGCCAGAGGAGCCGAGAAGGCTGGGGGAAACGACTCCGGCGAGGGGGTCGCGTTCGAGGGGGTAGAGAACGTCATTGTAGATCTAGGTACTGGGTGAGGATCGTTGGGCGATGAAGAGAGGGGCTCAATCAACCCACCTGGAGGAAAAGACGGCTAGGTTTGTACGGGAACTTGCCGCATCTCTCGGCCTTGGACAGCTCGTCTGTCTCATCGTTGATGGCCTGTACCTGTGCCTCCTGGCTGCCCTCTCTGCTATGGGTTTTGGACTTGAAGAGCTGCTTGACCACGGCCGAAACAGGCTTACTCAACTCGCCGGCAGCGAGAGTGGTGGTGACGGAGTCGGGAGAGTTGCAGAGGGCGACTACCCGTTCGGAGGGCATGTTGGGTAAAGTTCTGCGTTTCCTTGACCATGGGGTCCGCATATTTGAGGAGAATGAGAGGGAGGAGCGAGAGGACGAGAATAGAGCGCGTGTATGATGTCAGACTCCCCTTCGAGCATAGCCAGCGTGGCTTAGCCTCAAGCCTGTGGTCGCTTTCTGACCTGTCCTGCATCGTGCGTGCGCTGTTCGACCCAGTGACCTCTGTCGCGAGCAAGTCTGGTTGCATGGCTTGCTCGTGTTGCTCTTGGGGACCGGAGATGAGGCGAGGGAGGTTGAAGGAAGACGACAGAGCTCGTCGTCATTGTCCACCCAGGAACACGTAACCCTACAATGGGGTTACGACGGTATCGTCCTCGGGACCGGTTTCTCTGAGTCTCTCCTCCTGCGACCATTCCAGACTCTCTCCAATGTTTTCGGGACGCGTGACGTCATCGTAAGCTAAGTTACTTATTTTCATTTAGCTACAGCTCTCTGAGCTGCAAGTTGAAGTTGGTCCACGTGGGTCCGGTTCTCGTTTCCCCAATACGACGTGGGCCTACGTTGTAGCTCGCATGACTACGTCTCAGAAAGGCCCTCTTCCTCCGATCTTGACATCCTTCTCCAACCACGTCGTCCCCGACCCGGCTCCCAATGCCACTCCCTACGTGCCCTCCGCGGTCGAGGCGACCTACTACTACCACGGGTTCCCGTCCAAGCCCCGTCTCGTCGCTCGCTCCAGTTGCGACATCTGGATGAAGCCTACGGGTCCCGAGGCCTACCTCGAGCCCTACCTCGCGCCCAAGGGCTTGTCACCTCTCGGTCCTCACACCCTCGCAACCGTCTGGGAGCAGACCGTCGGTCCCGCCATGGCTCATGCTCTAGAGGAGAAGGGGGTCCAGTAGCTCACCATGACGCCCGCTCGCATTGTCGTCGTCGGCCAACCTTCCCTTCCCGCCGTCGTCCTCGTAGGAGTCGACCCTGGCTCTCTCACCCACGAGCTTGGCATCGAGGCCGCCGTCGAGTGCCGCTCCATCCTCGTCTGCCCACGGTATCCTCGACGTTCACGTCGAGATCCGCGAGTCCAAGGCCAGCCTCGCTGCCGCTCTGTACAAGCCCACCGTCACGGCTAACCCTGCCGCCGGCCTCGTCGAACCCTTCTCCACCTCCCTCGGTCTCCCCATCTGCTACGCCAAGACGACCCACTACGAGGGGACCGCAGGGTTCTTCTTCACCGACAGTACGAAGCCGGGAACGCTCTTCATGCTCACCGCTCGGCACGTGCTGTTCCACCCCGACGAGGAACCGAACATCATGTACGTCTTCAAGGAAGGCACCGATGCGCCGCAGAGGAAGGTCATGTTGTTGGGACAGGCCGCCTTCGACGCTCGCGTCGAGGACATCGACGCCGCGATCCGTGCTAAGAAGATCCTCCTCGAGCAGCTCGAGAAGCGTGCGGCGCTGGTCGATCAGCTGGAAGACGAGGACGAGGGCCGAAGTAGAAAGGGAGGAGGTACGGGCTGACGAGGCGAAGGCGCAGAGGGCGATCAAGGCCTTCGAGAAGTTGGGTGCCCAGATTCGCCGAGACTGGCAGAACGAGGGTAATCGTGTCATTGGCCATGTCGTCTCGTCGCCGCCCATCAGCTTCAACGTCGGCGACGACGGCTACACCGAGGATTGGGCGGTCGTCCAGATCCACCCCGACCAAGGATCGCGAAGCTCAACTTCATTGGTAACGCCATCGACCTCGGCTCCGTCGACGTTGACGTGCTGACGTCTTGGAAGTTGGATGTATCCTCACGCCCAACTCGAATTCCCTTCAATTACCCCGGCGACCGTCTCCTCCGTTTCTCCTGGCACCGTCTACCGACGAGGAGATGCGCAGTCCTCCTCCGGGCACCAAGGACCAGGACAACGACCCGGTGATCATGGTCCTCAAGAACTGGCAACACCTCGGGCCTCACCGTCGGCCTGCCTCAACGACATCCGTTCGTTCGTTCGCCAGTACTTCAAGGGACAGCCCGGCGTGATGTCGAAGGAGGTAGCCGTTCTGCCTCGCACCTCGAAGTCTGGCCCCTTCTCTGCGCCTGGAGACTCCGGTTCTGTCGTCAGTCGATGGCAAGGGTCGCGTCTGCGGCATACTCACCGGCGGTGACGGAGCCACTTGACGTGTCGGACGTTACATTCGTCACCTCCATCAACTTCCTCCTCACGCGTCTCGGGGAGCGAGGCTTCAAGGCCAACCTGTTCCCCACGCCGGCTAATCTCTGAACGCCGTCCGCTGCCAGTCCCCCAAATCCAGTCGTCCCTTCTCTATGCCTTTTACGCCCCGCCCCCTTTGCTCTTTCTTTTCTGCTCCCCATTTGCCCCGTCCCCATCATCGCACCCGTTTCTTCCTCCCCTTCTGTCTTTACTCGTCCGTCTCCTTGTGCTTCTCGCACAAATGTACGAGAAAGTCCATTGCCGTCCCTTCTGAGCTGTCCTCAGAGCACCTTCCCAACCTCCAGTCTCGTCTCCAAGCTTCATGGCCTCGCAGTACTTGTGTGACGCATGGGTGAGCAACCATCTGGCCTGGGAGAGGAACTGTTCGTTGACTTACGCCTTCCACTTCTTCAAGATGCCAGCAACGTTGAACTCGGTGTTTTCCGCCCACACTGGCCGCATGGAGACCACAAGGTCAGCATTGTCGCGAAGGGCCGCATGTTGCTGAGCGGTGAGGTGTTCTTTCCGACGCTGTTTCGTACTCTGCGCCGTGGTGAACTGCCTGAGAAACTCGTCGGTACAGTTGTCGGGACCATAGCCCAGATGGGCGGGTTGAGGGCGAGTCTGTCTCGAGTAACGGGTGTCTTTCGACTTGAACGAGGTTGTCGGGCTGCACGAGGCATGCGTTGAAGGAAGACGAAGCAGGGGGTGGTGAATAGATGAGCACACGGCTTGGACGAGGTCGCGAGAAAGGGCTCGGACGTTGGGGCAGAATTGGGAGGGACAAGACGAGCCAGTGGGTGAGCCTTACATACCTCATGAGTTCAACCTGGACAGGGTGCAGTACCCGATCTCTGGCTCCGGTCGACGAGGCAGCGTAGATTGAAGTCGGGTCGCTGTCCAAACACACGTCCCAAAACCCTGCGTCCCAGACTTAGTGTGTAAGTGGTGACTAGAACTTCTGTTATGATACCATTGACTTGCTACGACGTCAGGTTACGATCTTTTGTTCTGGTCGCGCGGATGCCGCTGGGTACCATGATCACAGATAATCAATCACCTTGTGCTGCAAGCCAAGTCCTGGTCACGATCTGTTTCTATCGCGCAGCGGAATCTGTCGAAACTATTCGTCTCCCCGCTTCCCATTCGTAGTATCGCACGTTCTCACAGGTTCTCACCAACAATTCACACACAACGGCAGGACCCCAAACACCTGCGCTGCCTTGCACGCAAAGTCACTCATCCTGTCCCGTAGTCCCATTGATACCGTTGCCCTTCAATTCCATAAACCCACGCTGCTTGTATGCGAGATGAATGAGAATGTTTGAGACCGACGAGGCCGCGACGGGAGCCGCCCTGAGCAAGATTTTGTTCATCTCGGACGCGAGCATGCCAAGCCAAAGAGCTGATATCAGAGACGCTGGACGATATAATGTCGACTTGCGCCATGCATCCCTCCTCCGCCGGCCATGGTCCCTCATCCTGTCCTCATCTTCCGCTCACGACGCCATCTCTTCATCCTAATCGTTGTCTCCATCTTCCTCCTCTTCCTCATCCAATGGCACGCACAACCAGTAGCGATCCACAAGATTAGGACACTTCTCCGCCCCCGGCGCACCCTCGCGCAGGTCCAGCAGTCCGCCTACGCGCTCGTGCCCAACCGACGCAGACCGACGTGTACATGGCAGCCCTGGCACGACGCACGCTACGCTTCCCTCTCTGGCGCACCCAAGAACATCTTCTTCGCCATGAACTTTTACAATAACGAGGATGTCCTCCCCACGTTCTTCCAGGAGTTTCCCCTCCTTCTGCAGCGGCTCGGCACGAATCGCGTGTACGTCTCCATCTACGAGAACGGTAGCGAGGACAACACCCCGGAACTCCTCGACGAGTGTGCGTGGCTTCCCACTCAACCTCCGAATCCCACAGCTCATTGCCATCCGTAAAGTCGAGGACATGCTCAGAGCCCTCGGTGTCGCACACACCGTCGAGGCGAAAGGCCGTACAGAGTACTCGCACAAGGAGAACGGTCATCGCATCAACGTGCTCGCCGCCGCGCGCAACGCCGCCATGGCGCCTCTCTACTCCGGCGCCGCCGCCCGACACGTCCCCGGCGGTGTCATCGACGAGGTTATGTGGATCAACGATGTCTTCCATTGCCAGGCCGACCTCCTCGAAGTCATATACCAGAAGCGCGAACAGGGCGCGAACCAGGCCTGTGCAGTTGATTGGGGAGGCTGGGGAGACTACGTTGTGTACGATCGCTGGGTCCTGCGCACCATGACCGGAAGGTGTGTTCCTTTCTTTCGTCGTTCTACGTATATCGTTCTCTGCGTTGCCCTCCGTGCTAGCGCTGCCTCTGCATCGCCCGACCAAGCGTGTGTCGGGGGACAACGTTATGGGACGTGAGGCGCTCAGATGACCGACAATTGAATTGGTTGACGTCGCGCGCCTGGAGCGCACTGCACCCATCTTCCCGGCCTTTGGGATACTGGGATACGGTCGCCAACCACCGTAGTTTTCCTGCGTTGCAATCCATCGCAGCCTCCGCATCCTTTTCCCATGGCAAAAGCTTGTTTGATCGCATCTGCATTCTTCGCCATCCTATCCGTTTCACTGACCATACGTTCACAGGGTGTTCTACATCTGGGAAGACCTCGTGGCGTGGATGTATCCTCCAGAAGACATGCCCACCACGAACGGCCGCGGCACCCTCCCGCCGCTGCTCCCGTACGACGAAGCCGACCGCGCGCGCTTCGAGGAGCGTCTCCCACTGCAGGTGTTCTCGTGCTGGAATGGCGCGACGGTCATCGACGCCGAAGTGTTCCTCGAGCCGCACGACGTGCGCTTCCGCATCGCGGGCGCGGACCTCGACGAGAACGGCGTACCGAAGACGGTGACGGAGATGGCGAGCGAGTGTTTCCTCTCGAGCGTCGACTTCTGGAAGAAGGGCTTTGGGAAGATTTTGATCGCGCCGCGGGCGAGGTGCGTTCCATCCTCCCACTATTTTCATCCCATCTCAATCCCATTCACCGTCCTCATCCCCTTCCTTGTTACTCGTATCGACGGACATGGCACTGACGGACCAACGTGTAGCGTGGCATACAACCTACCGAACTACGACACCCATCGAGCGGATCAGGTCCTTGTCGGACACAACAGGTCGGAAGAGCGTATAGTATGGACGCTGGATCCACCAGAAAATGTCGCGTTCCAGGACTACGCAGCATGGAATGCCCCTGAGGTGCGTTCCATCTTCTTCTTCTTCTCCCTTTCCATTCATGTTTACTGACGACTAATCGGTCAGCGCTGGGCGCCGTGGGACTCGCAATAGGGCTCGCGTTTGTAAGGTCGCGGTGCTCTCACCGCATGTGTTTTGTATACCCCCGTCTGGTACTCGCCAAGGAGCTTGCTTTTCCTGTGTCCAATGCTATCGCTATTCGTACTAATTATCTCCTTCCACTTCCACCTTCCCCCACCGCACCGTTTCCCGACCGACGCCCAAGGCACACTTCTCTCCTTGCGTCTCTACATACATACACACGCCCTGACCGTATACGATACCGTCATAGTATACGTTACTTATTTCCTCCTAGGTATACCCGGTATCTCGGCACACTGACGCCCCCCATTCCGTCCCACCCCATCCCTCGATGCCCAAGTCAATGACATACTACTGCACGCACGTATTATTCGAGAGGACGTCGTGGATCTGTAGCTTTGACTGTTAAGAGAGTGGATGCTACACCGCTCGTCTCCCTGCTGGTGATTCATTCAAAGTTCCCATTTAGACGTGGAGGTCTTCTAACTTGATATGCTGCCTACTGTTGCGTAGTAAGTAAGCCGTATGGCTTTTGCTCTCGACCTGGTACATGCGAAGTTCCCTGGCCCCTGAATCATTAAAACCCGGGAAAATAGCCCCCACGGCAGTCACACAGTACAAGGTCGGCCGACGTACAGCATGAGTCTTCATCTATTTAAATAAGAACAATGGAGGATCTTCGGTAACCCTTGCCGGTCGCCGAGGTCCTGACCGACTCTAGTTGGCTGAGTAGCTCCGAGCAGTTGCCTCGTCAGTGTCACCGCCGCGAATGCCTATACGATGGACGATGAATAAGTACAATGGTGTTTGTGGTGCACTAACTTCCTGTCACGACTCGCGGAGGATCCACCGAGTGTTGGCAGGGATCCTTGGACCTGGAAAGTAGAAGCTGGAGGGACTTCCGGCAGACGGCAGTGTAGGGTTGTTAGTAATGAAAGCCGCTGGCCGCTCCAAAGCATGCTATCTCTCTCATATCGGATGCAGATCAGCAGTTCTGTATTGTGCGCCATTGTGCGCCGGGTAAACTTGAAGTGGCAACTGTGCACGATAAGTAGAGGCCCCGTCGCCGGCTGAGTGAAAGACCCGGGTTTGTGAGAGTAGACGAAGCTGAGGAAGTAGCCTGCATATTCCCAGCGAGCGAGGTTCAAAATGGTCGCGCAAGAGTTGGAGGATGGACTTGGGCGGTGGAGCGTTGGAGGATCACCGAGAACCGAGGGCATGGTGCGCTGAGTGGAACGATGGCGGGCCGGGGGCCGGCCGGGAGCCCAAGCGGCCAAGTTGAACACGGCGGCGCGCTTGCTCTCTTTCCATTATCCTTCATCTTCAGCCTCTTCCAAATTCGTCCACACAACAACAATTGAGGTACTCCACTGGTATAAATCCTCTTCGAAACACAATCATCTGTAAGTCTCTTCCCTCCGCTCTCCCATCATGTCTGCCACTGCACCCGCCAACGTCACCCCCGTCCAGTCCACAGCCACACCTGATCCTCGCGCGAACCTCAAGCGTACGCCTCCGCGCTTCAAACCCGGGACAACCCACGTTCACGCTATTCGACAAAACCCTGTTGCAAAAGAAGCATATAAGATGCACGATGGCGATATGGCCGGCCTCTACGTCGGTCCTCAGCCTCCCAGAGACTTTCTCGATGCTCACATGGTGAAGCCACCCGTATCGGCCCCTCCTTTGCCAAACAAAGGGAAGATACGCTACAGAGGGGATGCAAAGGTTAACGAGTTGACGCTCGTATGTCCTTTTTCTCCTCGTCGTCGATGGCAAAGCTGATGAGGATACTAGATCACGGCGTTCAAGCCTTTTTGCCCAAACATGGACATTGAGGATACACACACCATCCAAGGAAAAGGGGAGAACACCGGTTTTGCTGGAAAGGCGGACATGACTGCGTTTCAAAAAGGAAACAATCCTCTCCGACATCCTTCGTCTTCCTCTCGCCAACGAAAGTCGACTACCGGCCAACGCAATCAGACTTCCACCAAGCTACCCTCCGACAAGCCGCCTCCTGCCACCGACCCTGCCTTGGAGAAGAGACGCGCCTCGGAATTGTTTATGAAGTCGCAGTTTTTCGCGGAACTGAAACTCAAGGACGACTCGGATAAACCACGATGCGAGGATGCGTTCACGGCTCCGGCGCACGATGAGCATCGCAAGGAGCGAGATCCAGTGGGCAAGGGCAGGGGCGCCTCCGAAGTGCGCGGGCAGCTGTTCTCGTATGCGATGTTGATGTTCGAGAACTCGCATCGTGTCTTCGTCTTCTCCGTGCTCATCATGGAGGAGGAGGCTCGACTCATGCGATGGGACCGCAGCGGCGTCATCTTCTCCGAGAGGTTCAACTGGCAAACGACATCGTATCTGGCAGAGTTTCTCTGGAGATTCAACTTCATGACCCCCGCTCAGCGTGGCTTCGACACGACTGTCTCGCTCCCCAGCGTCCAAGAGGCGAAGCTTGCTCACAGCGTCTTCAAAGCCAAACGAGAAGCGGGATCCCACCACGCCCTGCCCGAGGAGACTGAAGTGCTGCGTCGCTTCGAGGTCTGGGACAAGGAAGACTGCCATATCGTTATCACTGGTCGACCACAAGCATACCCTCGCACTCTTCCCGGCAGGTCGACGTTTGGGTACATCGGTGTCGATATCACAGACCCCAAGGCGCCGAAGTTGGTCTTCCTGAAGGACAGCTGGCGCATTTCACTCCCGGGCATGCCCATCGAGGGCGAAATCTATGAGCGTCTCAACGACGCCGAAGTTCCCCATCTCCCCGATTATCTTTACGGCGGCGATGTCCCGTTGAATTCTCCGTCTCCTTCCAAGAAGAAGTCTCCTTCCAAGTCCAAGAAGAAGTCTACACCTACAGAAACGTCAACGCGGAAGGCACAGACCACTGAGACGCAAAATCACGCGAAGGCCGAATGGGCATACATGACGCACGACGTCTATCCTCTTACCCACCATCGAACTGTTTTCGGAAAAATTGGGCGCCCGCTCAACAAGTTCAAGTCGACCCAAGAACTCTGTCGAGTCCTATCACATGTTGTGTTCTGTGCGTACCTTCATTTATGAACATGATCGTGGTTTCTTACGATAGCTTCAGGTCATTGGAAAGCTTACATAGATGCAGACACACTGCATCGCGACATCAGTGCCAGCAACATTATGATCGACGACGCCGGGAACGGAATGCTGATTGACTGGGACCTGTGCTGCTTTCCGAATGACGAATTAGGTGCGCGTCGTGGGTGGCGAACAGTAAGTCTTTCCACACTCATTAGGTGCTTCATGCTTACCCCACTGTTCTCAATAGGGGACGGTACAGTTCATGTCTGTGTCCATTCTGATGAATCCTTTCGGACGAGATCACCTTCTACGGGATGACCTGGAGTCCATTGTCCACATCCTATTCCATCACGTCCTCAAATATCGCCCCACTATCTGCGCCAAGGAAGAGAATTTTGCCTCAAACTTTTACCACGTCTTCGATAACGCCATCGGAGGGGAGGGCAGGAAGGCAATGCTTATGGGCAACTACTTCGGCACAGACAAACTTGAAGCTAGCTCAACTCTCCCTCGCCCCCTTGTCGCATTGATGCACCAATTGCGGGAGCTTTTTAAGCCTCTCTACCTCAGGGTGTCGGATATCAAGAACGCCGGCGGCAAGGATCGTTCTGCCTTCGAAAACGCCTGGGGGAAAGAGCTGGTCGAGAAAACTAAACGCGAGAATGCCTTCCTCGCAGCTCCGACAGTCAGCGAAGCTCAGGTCACGGCGGATAGAGAATCGCGTATGCAACTCCTGGAGAACTCGGTGGTGTTGGCGGTGCTCTTCGACGATGCCCTCCAGGAGCATGGCTGGTTCCCGAATGACGGCGCAGAAAACCAAATTTCCAAGGAAGCGGCTAAGGCAGTCGCCGACAACCAGACGAGCACTACTGTCACGAAATACTTCAGCGAGGCTTTATCGAGGAAGCGATGCGATCTGGTGGATGGGGAGGAGCACAGGCCGGAAAGTGATCCCAAAAGAGTGCGACTCAATAACGGCTCCGCAGGGACTCCGTCTTCGTCCAGGGCCCAGACGGGGAGCGATACTGCGTCGAACTCGAAGAGGTCGGGCAGGGGTACTGCGTCGCAGCCAAGAGCTGGCCCTGCCAATGGGACGCGGTCGAGATCCACTGGGTCAACGAAGTCGGAATCGGCTGGATCGACGAAGTCAAGCTCGAGGAGGAAGCGATGAAGACATATGTGCGGTACACCTGCTTTACTTGATGGGCATCACGCTTCTTTGGGTTTCTTTACTATTCTGCTATGTACAATATTCCATTGGTTGTATCAGCAGCTGTTGGTTCATAAGGCATGCACCGAAAGCTTGGTATTTGTACAGTGTATAGCAAGTTGTCCGTGTTTTGTAAGTACCGTGACCCAACAACTTAGCGTCAATTCAACTTTCAAGCTCAACTTTCAAGCTTGCCTTTCGCCCATCGCCCATTCCCTAGTTACTGTCCATCCCATTTCCTACTCTGGACTTCTCAACCTCACCGTCATTCTACCGACAGACTATTGGATCTCTATCTCCGAAAGTCTGGATCTGTGCTTGATGACCATGGCTTCAACTACGACTTCGGATGCCAAATCTACGCCGGCCGCGGATCTACGGTCTTTGCAGTCCAATCGGTTGGCTAACCGTGTTGTGGTGCGTATATCATCCCACCGTTGAGGATCCCGGGCCTACGTTGATGGCGAGATGTGTAGATAGGCGCAAATGCCGCAAAAGCAGGATTCAGGAAATCGAGCAAAGAGGCGGGCAGGTCCCACTCTGGCTTACAGACTCCTCCGCCAATCGCACATCGTCCCCAATCGTCCCGCCGCGTACGAGCTCTTGATCTACGCACCACACCATTACACACACCAACGTCGATCCTTTCAACCCCTTCTGGGTCACCTGGTGCAGGAAGTTATCCAACGCCTCCTCCTTCCGCGATCTCTGGCACTTTTCCGTACACTTCCGCTCCTGTTCCCCGCCGCCCACGTCAGCCATGTCTCCCGAGCGATTCTTCGATCTCAGCTTCCTCGTCTTCTTCTGGAGAGAGCCTGGACGTGAACTCAAAAGGCTACGTGAGCGCGAACGTCGACCTAGGCCGGGCCTTTGCGGCCAACCCTGAAGATGATTGCGACGAGAACGAAATTGAAGAAGAAGACCCCTTCCACTTCGACAGGACTCCCTTGGACTCTGGCTCTTCACGCTCGCAGACCTTGCGCAAGCAACCCTCCCGCCTCGCACAAACGCTCTTGCATCGTGCTAGTATCGCTCCCGCCCCTTCTACCTCCGCTTCGTCCAGTGCTTCCACGGACCACCCTCATCGTTTCAGCATTGTTCGCACTGAATTGTCCACAGGAGAACGGGTCTTCATTCAAGAACTCAGCGATAAGGAGGGCCGCCGTTGGAGTCTTTGCGTCCCCGCGGATGGCTTGCCTACTGATATGGTACACATGCTTGACGAGCTGGAGGGTTTGGCAAGAGAACTCGAACAAGTCCTTCCCAAGATTGTAGTGACGCAGTCGGGACAGTCGTTGGGTCCGGTGGTGGGATATACCAAGGACGTATCCCCAAAGATTACATTGCCTGGGGCTGTGGTTGGAATACTGAAGAGTCGCAAGGAGCTCGATGGCTGTGACTCTTCGACAGCACGCAGGGTAGAACAACTATCTGGGCATTCTCTAGCGGGTAAGAAGACAGGACAAAGTCGACCAGGACATGCCGTAGAGACCCTGGACACGCCCTCTCCACCTGGACTTGAACCAAAGAACGTCGCTCAGTCTACTCTTACTCGGCCTTCGGTCTTCCTTGCCTCCATGCCCTCGGACCCAAGTCTGGAGTGCATATACCTTCCTGACGTATGCATCGTCCTTTCCAGCACATCCTTCCCGCAATAATGACATTGACCTCAAATTATTTTCAGTTCGTCCCGGACATACCCTCTGGAAGTCCCAGGTTACCGGTGGCCGAACCTACTGGCGGATACTATGGCCCCAAACCCTTGACCACACCCTCCAAGCACACGCCTGCAGCCCCTGGACCCTACCTGCATGCCCGCGATAACCCACGTAACGCCGCCTTCTTCGCTGCCGTCCGGAACGCCGACTCTCCCACCTCCCCGCCGCTCCCCTACAAATTGTTCTCCTCCCGCGCCACTCCTACAGCCGCACCAACTCCGTCACCAACACCACCCCGCGCGCTTTCAAGTTACAAACCTTCGTCAATATTATCGCACAAGTCACAAGTTCCCGTACCGAGGCGGCCTTGCACGGCGCCAGACACATCATCTGCCCCCAGAACATCTATTCCTTACCCCACCGCACGCTCCGTCTCCGCTACCGAACCCTCTGCCATGGTATCCCCAGCCACCTTCATCAATTCCCCTCGCCAAGTCTCCGATCCCGGGCCTCCCAGCCGTCTCCCCGCGCTGAAACGGGTTCAGCCTCCAACTGCCCATAATGGAAGGACCGTTCCACCGGCGACTAGGTCGAAAGGGCTGCTGGATGGACTTCCGCATGCGTTGCGGACCAGGGCCTCCCGAGCGAACCTCGCCCATGCCTTCACGCGGAGCGCGCCTGAGCGGGAACCTGCGACGGGTATTACGAGGCCTCCAGCGCGCAGGGCCAGCGACCAACTGCCCTCCGGCTCGGGATCGGGATCGGGGTTCAAGGCGTTCTTCAGACGCGCGTCATCTCCTGCCGCCCGTACGGGGTCCATAGTGACGCAGGAAGGGATCCATAGGGATGAAGAGGAAGAACATGAAGAGTGGGTGTTCAGCGCACCGACCTTTCCTCCGTCAGTGTCAACGGCTCCGGGGTTGGATGTGGAGGTGCGCAGGCTGCCCCGGATGGCTTCGGCGAGGAATTTGCTGAGGAAACTCAAATGATATGGGGAATAGTTGACTTCGCGCGTTCTCGGTGGGAGCTGGGGGACGATTGAGGGCTGGTTGGGTGGATTGGCCCTGTTCGATGTTACGAAGGAAATGAATTAGCACATGCTTACACAATGCATTGGTCCTTTGCGACCTGATTATTGAATGAGCATAGTCTCGGCTCCAGACGTTTTCCCACTCGAACCGGCGCGCAAGGACTCGGTTAGGGAGGGAGTTGTGCAGGGGTTTTTTCAGGGGTATTGTGCGCGGTGTCATACAGTTTCTCGTCATCCCATATAACCTCCTCCTCTGTGATCATCCCCTGCACAACTCCCTCCCTCACGTCTGGGAACGAGACTAGAATGAGCATCGAGTCTACGGACTATACAACAAGGTATCCATATCCTTTAATACAAAGAGAGACGCGGTGGAGCGCTGCGTCACGTCACGACACAAACCGCGAGACAAGTGAGCTTTCTGATTGGTTGTGGGACAACAGCCACGTCATCGTAACGCGACGCGTGACAAGTCGCGTTGACAAATGCACGTGGCTGCTTGCGTCATCCTAGGCTTGCGCGTCGGCCGGGTCGCCGCGTCGCTCTTCGTCTTGACCTCCACCACGTACTTGGCCACCGTCATACCTTCCCACTCTCTATGGCACCTCTACGCACCGCCGTTAGCGTCAAAGTAGCCTCCATGGCACAGCCCTACTTATACCTTTTACTTTGTATATCAGAAAACAAATTCAAATCAATTTTCCTCCAAAGCAATGTTTGTGCAGCAACATGGACGTGTTTTGTCGCTTCGGTCACGATGACCGCGTCGCTCCCACCCCCCCTGATTGGATTTATTTATATATCTAGAGATTTTTCGGGAAATTTCCTCGGTGCTCGGATGAGGCGTGGTGGTCCCGAGCTCGAGTGATGTACGACACGACCCGACCCGACACGACACAGTACAGCACACCCTGTCATCTGCATCCAGTGCATCTCGGTGCGTTCATCTGGATCATGTGCGCATTTTCTTTCTCTCTTGCGAGACGAACTGACATGTACTATTTGTGCAGAAGAATCTATGCGAGTTGGGGGTGACATTGGCTGGCCATTGGGACGGTGCACCGAGCAGGAACGCAGGTCCACTGATTCCGTCCAAGATGCAGCCCCCAGAAACAGTGCCCATTCAACCTCCTCGCAAGCGAACGAGAACACGGCCGTCCAGGTATGACTGACCTTAACAAACTGATCAATGTCCTTGCTTACTATATTGTTGTCTACAGCTTTCCTCGGCTGACGCCATTGGCCACCGCCGGTCTTGAGTGCGAGCACAACGACATCCTCAGGATCCTGAAGGTCCGCAACAGCATTGTATTGTGTCGTCCACGTCCGAATCAACGACAGGTGACACGATAATGCAAGAACCCAACCAACCAGCAAGCCTCGAACGGAGCTTTCATAGATGGTACGTGCATACAGTATCAATCAATGTGATAGTAAAGGCTTTACTGATCCTTTTGTTATCCATATCACAGGTGATATGTCCTCATCGACATTGCATATTCGCAGGCCTACTCGGCCCTCGGCGACTTGCTTCCTACGCCCCCAAGGACTCCAGCTCTGAACCCTCAAGGAACAGAACAACCCACTCTGCTATCGAAATGGCAGATTGCCAAGAGAGCCCGACACGAGCGAGAGCATTTGGGACCGTCACAAACCCCTCTACTGTAGGCGGCTGTAGTTTGGCAACTCGCAACCGGTGTCACATGACCGTGGGAGCGGGTAGAGGAGGGCAACCCGGCCTCGGGGACGGGGGACATCCACTTTAGGCAACGCAACCTCTTGTGAGTGAGCTCTCCCAAAGGGCCAAAGCTGTCCTATGTAGCGTCGAGTGATCATCCTCACGCTTTGGCCCATTACACTGTACACGAATCTGTATATGAATACAAGGTTTTGTGCACACTGACCACCTTATTTGTCACTGAGTGCTGATTAGCTCAGGACCCCTGAAATTCCCTATAAATGATTCATCTCGGACCACCGAAAATTTGGGCCTTATGGGAACCTATGTATGGTACTCTCCACCGAAAATGGGCCCCGTAGGGCCGACATGTTGGAGCTAAGAACCACTGAAAAGGAACCCGCCCGTCCGAAGTCCCATCTTCACCACCGAAAATGGTAAGCATCTGAACACGCCGAGGATCTGTCAGTTCCAATCACAAGTATTTTGCATATTTTGCTTCCCATGGGTCTATGGAAGCAAACTAGGCATGTTATAGCAAGCTTGTGCATAAAATGAGAGTTCTGCTCTGGAAACCTCGACGCCGAAGGCGTGGGAAATTAGACTATTTTTAGATATGTATAGTCTAAGAACCACTGAAAACGGCTGACTTGAAAAAATCTATCATGTAAATCACCGAAAATGGCCCAAATTCTGTCCCAGCGCACCACCGAAAACAGGTCACCCTGGGATGAATGCTCTATAGGGAATTTCAGGGGTCCTATTAGCTCATGAGGCTGGCAGCGCTGCGGCGGTTTGTAGAAAACAAAATACAATATGAGCGAACCTCATGTCGATTTCGTACTTGGTGCCGCTGGTGACGTATTCTTGAGGGTTTTTGACCTTTTTTTTGCGAAAATTAAGCATGGGTAAGCGGAAAGCAACTCAGCCTCGGGGACAGGAGACAACCCGCAAATTAGGCAACCGCAACCGACCCCCGGGGACAGGGGACGTTGCCTAACGTCGGCCGCGTACAGTAGGCATCCCGGCTACAGTTTCCCTACTATCGGACTGCGAGTTGAATCTTCTACACTTCATGCTTAGTACTTAGTTATGCTTATTTGTTGCTTATTTGAATACAATCACCACAGCCTTGCTACTTGAATGAGTGCAATGCACGGGTCTATGCTAGTATTGTTACATAGCAATGTGATACGTAACACTGGCACAAGTGTCCGTTTAATTCTACAGATAAGGAGGACCCAGTGCTGTACACACAATCAGCGTCACATATGGGTATAACTCAGGCGGAAGTATGACGAACCTTTGCGGAAAATGTCAAGGGTAAACTCGACCACGAGAAGGAGAACACCGCCACCCGGCGCGAGTCGAAGCACCTTTGGCACGAACCCCTTGTAGAGAGCTGCCAGGCCTTCTTCACGGGCCATCGTAACCAATCTGATCGGAGATATCATTTGACCACACAAAGGAAAGATCGGGAGAAGGTGGACTTACGCGGGATATGTCCAGTTGTATTTGGGGACGACGCCAGGGACCTTGGCTACGCTTTGGATGCGAGATTTGACAACGTCAAACCTGCAAGACGGGTAAAATATGTATGATGAGTGTATGTGGGGGAATGAGAGCACAGCGGTCGTACGGAGTGTTGATAGCAGTGCCGATAAAGCCACCAATAGCACCAGAAACGAAGTTGTTAAACAGTTGTGCTTGTGGTGACTGCCCACACCCCGAGCTGCATCAGGACATGGATGTACAAGGAAAGGAAGAGAACAGACGCACCTCAGCCTTGGGCATCATAGCCCTCACCTGGAAGATCGAACCGAAGTAGCCACCGTTCCACCAGACATGTCTGTGATACCATGGTTAGGAGGATGTGAGATAAAAACGACGAGAATAAACAAACCTCCAGAACGTCGCCTCCATGCCAGCATAGAGGCCGAGAACACCCTCGCGCTTGATGACCTGCTTCACTACATCCATAGGACCGGCGAATGTACTTGACTTGTCCTGCAACCTGTAGCCGAACGTAGTTATGAGCTGGTGAATGTGCCGCCAAACCACACTTAGAGAGACAACGCACTTAATTTTGACCAACTCAAAAGGCACCACCACAACACTCTCCGTCGCACCGGCACTACACCCCGTAGCGATGGCGAGGTTTTGCGTCATCTGCTTCTCGCCGGTCAGAGACTTATAGGTATTACCCCAGAAGTCGTTGGCAGCGCTGCGGGGGCTGTCAAGATGGTGGAAGTATGGATACACGCGTAGAAACGCACAATTTTACGGCACGTTTGGGGGCTTCAAGGAGCAGAGGGGGGACGAGTCCTGCGCGCATACAATCAGCCAAGAGAGCGTTTATGTGTCACTGAAACACGCACCTCGGTATAAGCGACCAAAGCTAAAGAGTACACGTTGTTAAATGAGGAGACAGCGAAGGATGAAAGATCCCGCACCCCTCCTGCTTAATGATGTTTTGGAACGACCCCAAAAGCCCGTGCGAGGACTTGCCGGTCTCTAATTGCATACGAGTCTTGACCTAGACGCGTGACATCGTATCAAACAAATCAGGGTTCGCCAAAGGACGCGGGGGATTGGACGGTATACTGACAACATCTGCACGCGCCGTAAGGCCAACAAAAACGTACAGGAAGCATGTACACGCACCGAGCGGATAGAACGTCAAGATTTCAGAGATACCAGCGATAGCACCAGCCGCGAACGTCGCTGCGAACGGCAACTCTGAAAAAAGATACAACCAGCGGACAGTCAGTCGTTCGTTTCGGAAGGAACAACCACAGGGACTCACGTTTCCTCTCAGAGGACATGGTGAGATAATCCTAGAGTCAAACGAAGGGAAAGGGCGAACAAGTCCGGCGTAGGGGAATCCTCGAGCGTTTTTACGGAGTGCGGAGGGGGGGGTCCTTATAGGATCGGGTCTCGGGTCTAGCGGAAGCTCGGACCTTGCAGTGTGCTCGAACGAGTCGGGCGAAGTCGAGACTTGAAGGCCACTTGGTCCATTTTCTGGGGAAAATCCGGTCGGGCCGGTACCGTCCAGAATAGGCCCTAAGGTTGATCGGCCGAGAGACCGAATAGCCTTGAAAAAGCGTTTGCCTGCGAAGATAGGTACTTAGTTGGCACTGGGAAGAGATCTAGTGGGCGCATGGAGGTGCAGGAGTTTGGGGTAAGTAATCGTTGTCGAAGAAGACGAGGAGAACGATGCCAAGTTCCAACGGAATGCTGAGTCTTGGCCGGGCAAGGGTTCCCGGCGGTGCGCTACCACATTTGGAACAGGTTCGCCGAAAGGAGTCGGTCACCAGAGTGACTGGGGTGACCCATGTGATGGACCGTAACACCGTGACGGGCGAGTCGCAGAGGCAGCGTCGGCAACGACTCCTCTGCACGCCTGGCCGCCGCCAAATGCCTGCTGGTGCCCACCCACACCCTCTGCGCTGCCATGGTGTACATCAACTCCTGGCAACAATTTCAAGATGCCGCTGAGGCTCTCTACACCACTTCTCCAACCAAGGTACGCCTCCCGTCGATATCATTCCATGCACGCGTTCTGAAACCGGATGCCTATCTCACCAGACGCGATACTGCGTCAAATGGAAATCCTCCGAGGGAAAACTAGTTCTCAAGATCACGGATGACACGACAGTGCGTGCCGATTCCACACCCAGCTTGAACGATCAACGCTGACCATCGGTTTTGTGATTCAGTGTCTGAAGTTCAAAACGCACTCCTCGGTCTTCCTCAATCGATTCGAGATGCTCAACCGCACTCTCATGCAGAAAATGACCAATGCACGCCCACCCACTCTACCGATCCCCGCTACCGTCCCGCCGCGAACCGCGACCTCGTCCCCCGCGCCTGGCGGATCCACCCCGCGATCGTCCACGCCTCTTCCCACACCCGCGCCCGCGGGTGGCGGCGTCAAGAAAAAGAAGGGAAAGAAAAGGTAGAAGCCAAGTGGGAGGACGCTGGTGCAAGGCTCCTTGGAATTTTCGGTCTATAACGCTGTGACCCAAACTACAGACTCGGAGATCGTGGCTTCATCGCCCGCCACTTACCATCGTGAATACATCTTGTCCTCAACGTCTCGTCCCGGTTATCTTGGAAAAGCTGGACCATTGCCATTGCCTTGCGTTGTCGTTAAACCCGCTTCACCTCTCCACACGTAAAAACACTAATGTCACATCCATGAGTTCAACGAGTCAACGCATTTCGAATTCGTATCGTGGTACAAGCAGTTCTAAATCCCGTCCTAACGCCTGAAGGTGTCCATGAATCGTGATCTTCCTCATGCTCGTAGAACCATGAGGGCGCACCGCCGGCGACGCGCCCCTAAAGCTCTCGTAAATCGTCAAATGTTTGTCCGTTCGGTTTGCGGGTTGCCTCTTTACTCCAGACCTTCGATCGATCGCGCGGCCATTGCGAGTTCACTATAAACGTCGACCAGTCAGAACGATATGCGTAATTCAAGAATAAGGAAACGTACAGGTCGCGCTTGAAACTCGGTTCATCCCTGAGCGTCTGCAACAACGCATTCTGGATGTCTGGCGGGTAACGAGCTTCCGACTCCCGCTTGAAGATGTCCTCAAGCGTCTGGATAGGGTGTTCGAGGGCGTGCTGGATATCGGGAGGATACCGAGCATCCACGTCGCGCTTGAAGATATCTTCCAGGGTTTGAATCGGGTGCTCGAGCGCATTCTGAATGTCAGGTGGATAACGGGCCTCCGCGTCGCGCCCGAATATGTCGTGGAGGGTCTGGATGGGATGTTCGAGGGCATGTTGGATGTCCGGGGGATAACGAACCTCCGATTCACGTTTGAAGATGTCTTCAAGTGTCTGGATGGGGTGCTCGAGGGCGTGTTGGATGTCGGGGGGATAGCGCGCGCCAACCTCGCGTTTACCGAAGATATCCTTCAGCGTCTGGATGGGGTGCTCCAACGCGTGTTGAATGTCTGGAGGGTACCGCGCCGCGTGCTCCCGCTTGAGGCCAAAAATATCGCCTAGAGTCTGGAGGGGATGTTCGACCGCGTTTTGGATGTCCGGGGGATAACGCTCTACCACCTCACGCTTGAATCCGAGGACGTCGCCCAAGGTCTGTACGGGGTGCTCGAGGGCCTTTTGGATATCCGGGGGGTATCGCGCCTGGGAGGTGCTAAACGGTCGGTCAGCAACTTACATAGTGCGTGTGGATGAATGGAGAAAAACACATACACGGCCATAGGCGCCGCGACGGCAGAGGCAGCAAAGAACACCGCAATGGCGGTTGAAAGAATGGTGGAGGGTGCGGCAAGCATGGTCGTAAGGAGGAAGAACCAGAGGACAGACAGAAATGAGGACGACGTGGAGGTAGACGTGAGGAGAGGAAGTGATCAAGAGTTCGGAGACGTGAAAGAAGGGAAATGCGAGGCTGCCAGCACCTGCACACACGAATGAATGGGATGAGTAGCGAAGACTGGGAGCTCGTTGGTGCCAGTCGGTCCGTTTTATAGAGTGCCGATGAGTTACATCTGCATCAGCAATTTATGTCGGGGGATACACGATACACCGCCGGACACCTTCGGCCACCTTGTGCTGCCCAGCCACCAATTAACGCGATAGTGCACTGCCATCACTGGGATTACTGACCGCGCTGTTCGTCGACCCGTCGACCTGTCCAGTGGACCAGAAGACTGCCAGAAGAATACGACTTGCCCGGTGTTTCGGATGATGCAAATTGGTCGATTTGCCTAACGGGCACTGTTGTAGAACGAGTGGTTTCGGCAGCTTTCTGATACCTTTGAACAGTTGTAGACAACGCGACGGTAAGGGCTAGTACTTATAGTACTGAGCCATGTATTGATTGCGGTGCGGCACAATTCCCCACGCCGTCGACGGGCAAGAAATCGTGTGTCGACCAAGTCATTAAGGTCGAGATCCCGTTCCCAGAAAAATCAGGAGGCTAAGAATGCCATCAGCATCAGGGTGAAATGGCAGGCGGTGTCAAGGCGAGATGGATGTCGAGATGATCGACCGTGACGCATGGGCCTGCGCTGCGGCTTTCTGGCAGTGTGGGAGAATATTACCCTACATCTGAGATGTTCATCGGCTCAAACCCACTGGCAACAAGTGACCGCAGGGCATACGTACTTATTGCCCGGAGGACGCTGTCTGAAATCTGCAAGGTCAAGCCATCTATTGTTCGCCTTCATGAGTGCAGCTTCAAGCTTCCACGTGCGACGATCGCAAGTGATAGCACGCATAGCCATACGAAGGACACTTCGAAAAAAAATCACTCCTTGAACTCGGCCAATGCCCTGAGTAGCACAAGCAAGACATTCCATTGATCTCCGTCCTCGTAAAGTCATGAACAACGCAGATACACAGAGCCTCTCATGATTTTCATAGCATCGCGTTCATCGCCCGCTTCCTCAGCAGCGCCAGTAGCACATCGTTCGACCTGTATCGAGTGATCAGAACATGCGTCTCAGAGAACGAGAAAAAGGACCAACTCGACAGGCTGAGCACCAGGTCTTGGACGTCCGTATGCCCCCGGCAGACCGTTGATCGCCCGCTTCGCTCCGAAGTAGTTGATAGTCACTTCCGGGTCATTGGGAATTATGGGGGTTTCAGGGGCGACTCCCGGCTGCCTCTTTGTGTGTGGGGTTCCGAAGTAGTTGATAGTGACATCGGGATCGCTGGAAATTATGGGAGTATCGGGTGCGACGCCAGGCTCTCTCTTGCCGGGGGTAGGGGCCAAGCCAGCAAATGTCAAGGTGTCTACGTGACTCCCACCGGATCGACGCTCGATGCTGGACGTGTCTGAGTTGAAATAGGTATCAGGGTTGAGAGGGCGGACACCGGCCAAAGGGTCGTTGATGATGGTGAGATCTTGGGGTCGGACACCGGCGAGAGGGTCGTCGATAACAGTAGAATCCTGGGTTTGGATGGCTGAGGTGAACTCGGAACGCGTCTCGACAGCAGGAGTAGCGTAGTTGATAACAATGCCCGAGTCAGAAGGAGTCAGAGGACGGATGCCAGAAACTCTGTAAGACGACATTGTCATCAGATGCATGCAGTATATTAGCGGTAACAAAGGTGCACTTACGATGAAATCGGGGCCGCGAGAGCAGACCCCAAGATGGATGCAGTGATGAGGATGTTGGAGAAGGTGGTACGCATCGTGAACGAGATATTTCAGTGGGATGTGCGAGTATGCTTGAGCGTGGGCGTGACAAAAAGCGACGAGGGTGACCAGCACCGTCGAATGAAACAGAGAAGAAGAAATGGGAGAGCGCTGCTGAAGAGAAAGACGGCATGAATGTGGGTCCTTTTATACAGCTTTGGGGAGGACATGGCCATGCGATCACGATGCACTGCCGACCACTCGTCGACAACACGACATAAGGAGACGGAGAGCCAAGACCTCAGTTTGGAGCTTGCCAAGTGGAATGCTTGTTAGTTGTTACGAGTCCGACCTGCGCGCAATGCGGATGATGGTTGCGGATCTGTCGTCGTTGAGCGCAAGCTGCAGGAAAGGGGTGGGCAGACCTACATAACTCCGTGGTGGGTACTCATAATAACTCCCTCTTAGCTCAGTTGGTAGAGCGCGTCACTAGTACATCACGTGTCTCGTCACGTCGTCACAATGACGAGGTCAGTTGTTCAAATCAGCTAGCGGGAAGCTTTTTGTCCTGTCAGTCATTCAACTCGGCTACCTAGAGGGAAGGAGTCTTTGTGCTCACAGAGTCACAATATACACGATTACAACTAGTGTTCAACAAATTATAAAGTATACTTAAATATAATCGTATTCATACAAAAAAATACCGATATATTATGGCTTCTACGTATTCTGTTCGGCCTCGATATGGTTGAGTACAATATGTTATATTACGAGTACGATACAGTACGCACCTGATATTTAATTGTAATACAAGTATGCCAGGAACACGGCTACTTACCCGGTCTACCGGCTTCAAGACGGTCTTGCGAGTCCGGAATAGATATCCAAATCGAGAATGGCATCTCCGGCAATAGCGGGAGCTGTCCGGGACCCTGCCGATGCTCAGTCCCATTCTCAGAAGGTGTGCCGCCGCTGTTTCCCACGACATGCTGCCAATCCCAGCGGCCAGTATCAGCACCCCGTCACTGCCAATGGTGGTAGGCTCAGTATCTCAACTAAAGTCCCAATAAACATGCTCTTGGGGTACATGGTTAGCTCATTAATGAGGTTGGACATAGTACAGAAAGTTCATTAGGTCTAGTTGAGGTCTAGAGCAATAACTTCAATTAGATACAAGTAAATAGGAAGATCTGACAAATACGATACAATATAGTACAGGTACGAGTAAATATTGGAATGGCCGCCTTCGTAATAATACGTATTCGATATAATATGGTCGGCCAGCATATTTACTCGTATTTGTTGAACACTAATTACAACCGCTTTTTTGTCCTGTCAGTCGTTGAAGTCGGCTAGCAGCATTTTTGTCCTTGCCAGTCGTTGCATTGTCGGGCCCGCGTGTCTCGAAATGCACCCAAGGTGAACCTCACCTAGCGTATTCGCATGAGATACCCCAAGGTTTTGCATATACATGCCTTGTTAAATAAGCTCGGGGATCACTTCATGACAGGATTGATTCCACCTTAGGCCATGTATCCTGTTAGCACCGTGGTTCCTTCATTAGTGGTCTCCGCGAGATGGTGGTCTGACGGCTCAAGCGCGGCTCGCAGTGCCAGTGAAATCATTCGTTGAAAGGTGGCATTACTAGTTACAAAATCGGGACGCGCAAACAGTACTCGGGCTACACTGAATCAGTCACCTCCGTCCGCCGTCAAAGGACCTGGTATGGTCAGCGCTAAGGGCTGGGTGTGTCGTGAGTATAACGGTGAACTTGAACTTGACAGCAGAGAGCCATGAGGTTTCCGCAACGCCTCTGCGATCCCGAGGAACGTCTCCGCTAAGCTGACCTGCATGATAAGCTGGTCAGACCTCGAACATGAATAAACTTGCTTGCGACAGACCGTGTCCAGTGCTTCTGCGTAGGAAGAAGGAACTGTTGCCGCACCAAGTGCTCGTGGATTATGAGGTGTGCGATTTTGGATCAACAGAGCGACTTCAGCCATCCTGCGTAGCGTTCCCGCACTTCGTCCATCAGGACGGCCAAATGAGACGGAGTGGAAGGACAATAGTGTGCTGGTACAGTATGGGGGCATATCGTGATCAGGTTTGATACTAGTGTGCACAGATGGGGCCGCGGTGAGAGCGTACCCGAGACGACCGGCCGAACGACACAACCCCTCCATGACACCATCTCCGAGTCCACATTCTCCATCTGACAGGAATATGACCACCGGTTTTCTGTGTAATGGATTATTATGGACGGGAGTGTCTTAACAGTCGGTCCACCTTACCGTTCAGGACTCCAGTGTTCCTCCATCACCGAGCGTGCTGCTGTAAGAGCAGCGGTGAAATTCGTGCCCCGTGACACTTTGTACTGCAACAATCCTTCGAGGAGTTCATCTGGAGTGCTGGTGAAATCGTTCACCGAGCTGCGAGTGACTCCTTTATCGAAAAATAAGACACTGTACGCATCCCGTCGGAGCTCTCCCGTATGGGTGGTCGCGTTACGAGCCACCCAAAAGCCATAAAGGGCGGAGTAGGCGGCGCCGAGGCGGTTATTGGATTCACTTTTGATGCGATTGAGAACCACGGTTGGAGTGTTAGGCAGAGGGAGACGATCCCTCGCGCCCATAGAACTAGATCTGTTACGAGTCCAATCACCGTAAGTGGAATGATATTAAAGGAGGTTCCTCGAAAAGCTGACCTGTCAATGACGAAGATCCTGTATCACGACGTCGTCGTCAGGATGAGAGGGCGGGAGATTAATATTGAATCGATGATGATAAGTCGAAATCACGCACACATGGAACGATTGCTGCATTGTGGCCGGATTCTTGCAGAAGAAATGATGGCCTTGGTGTGAAATGTACCCGTCGTTATTAATCATGCCATCCGCAACAGGTTCATGGAACATAGGCAAACGGCAGTAGGAAGGTTGCGGTGGTCCCTGTGCTGCATCATTGTGTTCCGGGCCTGGGGAGGTATCATCAGACAATACAGAGACACGGTTCAATTTTGCGATTACCCGGGCACATAGCATCACTAGGGGAAAGCATTTAGTAGAAACCGGGCTTCCGGGGACATGGATCGGGCTTACCACTTTGCAAAATCTTCTTGCTGTTGGTGGGAGTATGGATCTATTGTCAACGAGACCCATGTCAGATCTGGTAGCGTGACTACAACGGAGATACACCAGGATACCTTTGAATCCTAGTTTCATAGATGTTAGCAAGCAAGAACAGACTGGTGGCAGCACACAACGTACCCGTCCTTCGCCAATACAGATCGTGTGTTATCTTGTCTTTTGCTCTGTCAGGCTCCGGGAGCATTCGTGCGCCGACATGTTGGACTTCGGCTTGTCTGCAGCTAGCTGCATCCTCGGAGCGACAGAATGCAAAGTGGATGTGTCGTCCTTGTGACGCACAGACCTGACTACACATCATCGGCGAACCCTCGTCGTTTGCCGAGAATTTGTGATCCCCGACTTTCACAAATGTATTGCGCGATCCTTGTACTACCCATTTTGTTTCAGACATGGAACCGTGGCTTGTCTCGTGCTCTTGCTGTCGATGCCCTAGGTAGGCCGTACGTTCGTTGAGCTCACAAGATACGGAGGGTCGTAAGACGTGATACCTAATTCCAACGTGCAGAAGTAACCACAACTCTCGCACTTAGCCTCGCAGTAGTGAAAAGCCTTGTTGTGCAGATGATCGCCTGTATGCGCCGTTCGTCCTGATGGAATGACTTCGGCACAGGGAAGGCGCTTTGCCACTGGAGGGTATGGCGAGTATCAGGAACTGCGTACATTCAAGATCGCAGTTATCACACCTTGGGTATACTGGAAGAAGAGGTAAATGGCATCATCTACGTATCAGATATAGACACAGACCTTTGTGTATTGGAAAGTATCATGCCTTCCCGTGAACATGGCTTGTATCGAATGTGGCGTAGTGTCGATCTCGCATATTCCAGGTGCGCCACAAAACTCCGTGCAGTTGTGCGTCTCCCTGTAGAGTTCAATTAGTTTGTCACCGTTTGAAAGGTACGATGCGCTTACCCGCAAAGATGGACGGCGTCATGTTCCAGCCCATGAAGATGAGGTTGACTGCACAGACGCTTACAGAGCTGGCACTGGATAGGGCACAGACGATCGTTGCACTCGTGGACATCGTGGGGTTCATGGCTGAAGAGCCGAAACAATAAACCAGGCTGTCAACTCATATCTGCTTAGATAACTTGTGGATGGACTCACCACGAAACACGGCAGGTATTTTTACATGAAAAGCTCGACTCCTGGAGAGTCACGTCATGTAGTGCGCAAGGCTAAAAAGACGCCGATTAATGTCTTTTGTAACTGATTTGTGACGAGCTTCAGAACTGTTCTCGTACCTCACCACATGTATGAAGAGGTGCAGAGCACACGTGCTCATCGCCCTCGTGTCGAACGGCCTAGATGAAGACGTCTTACATCGGGCCTTAGCAGTAGAGATATACGAGAATACCTTTGTGCATTGTCCCATACATCCGGGCTTTCCGACAAGCTCACAGGGATCTCCACAGAGATGGGCGTTAACTTCGCAACTAAGTAGTAGAAGTCCTCGTTAGAACACTTCGCGCGATAAATCAAGTTGATAGTCTTACATATGCTTCCCTGCGTGCCCGGCCCTAAGTGACAGAGATAAATGCGAACCCGAGTATAACCCAGGAGGACGATACTTACGGTAACCCGCATATCTTCCTGGTTTGCGACTCCTTCATGCAGTATGCACAATCGTGAATACAGTGGTGAGAGGTTTGGCAGTCGTGAGGACCCTCATGCAGACGACTCAGTACGCAAAATAGATGGCAGTCTTGCGGGCACAATGTCTTGCAAAGTTGTATATTGGCCTTGAGTTCGAGACTGTCGAGGTCGAAGGTTCGTAGCAAATCGTCAATACTAGCTTGCCCTGGTTCAAATCGGGAGGTGTTGGATACTATCCACGTGCGGACACGTTGAATGCGCCACTCGGCAAGACTGTCGAGGTACCTGCCGAGATCCGCAATCCAGTCACCGTCAGGAACGAGCTGCCGCTCGTTGTGCCTTTCCCATCCTTCCCGTAATGCCTGAAGAGTGGTCTCTCGCGCATTGAGTGCCGATCCTGAGTCTTCCGATACGAAGAAAATAGACCCAGTATCGGGAATATCAATCGCAGTGTCGCTGTCAAGGTCCTACCCAACCACACGTGAGGATTATGAAGCGAGATATAACGCCGCGAAGAACCTTCAGAATCTCTTTGACTGGGCTAACTTCAGTAAAACCTGTTTGGAGTGCGACAGGAAGCAGCGCAGCTAGAAGTTTCGCACGATGGGAAGCGAGTGTTTCTGTATCGGGAATCTGGGTTAGTTATTTCGCATCAAGACGGATTCCTCTCAGCTTACGGGACATTGCTCCCCAGTCATTCGCCTGGTAGACAGCACCGTGCATTTGAGTAAGCACCAGTGGCATATGGGTCGAGATGCGTAACGTACCTTGAGCTTCGCCATGAGAGTCTTCATAGTTAGAGAGAATTCCCCCGCGGTCTTGTACACGGTAGTCTGACGATCGAGGAGGCGTTTCAAGGCTGGAAAGAGCGTGTAGAACTCGCGTGACTCGATGACGGGCCAAGGTATGATGTTCAATTGGCCCCGATGAAGGCGCGTGATGAAATTTTGGCCTTGCTCCGCACGAACAATTGTGCTGAATTTCTGCGAGAATCTTCACAGTAGATCAACGGCCGTTAGACGCAGGAGACACGATACATATGCTTACTCCTCCTTGACTTCCTTGTGGTCGGCATCCACAACATCCTAAACCATTGGGATCTTATTCGGTATTTATACAAGAGGAATCGAAGATATATACCTTAATGATTATGACAAGACGAGATTGGAACAGGGACGGGCTTGTAGCCGGGTCTAGGACGGATGAGCTGGACTGGAAAGACTGAAACAAGCCTTTGATATCGCGACTGAGGGCAAAGTTGTTTCGGAAAAGCACCTAGCCATGATCATCAGTGCACCGATCGCGCGCGAGCACGATGAGATAGCTACCAAGTTCGAAAGGGCGGTGTTGAATAGGACGAGCAACATGTCTTCCTGGGCGGAACGCTCGATGCTGTGCACCCCTGTGGAATGGCTGATTGAACAATTATCTTTAGTGAGAGCAGGCTACATATCAAACCTTCGAAATCCAAGGATACAATAACCTCGTCATCAGTGGGAGTGACGGACATCCAGACGCCCTCAGTTGTCCTCATGGCGCTCCCCGCGAAGGACGTGTCCACAAGGTGATTGAGGGTGAAACTCTTGCCCACAGACTGCTCGCCCATAGACGAGACGACTTTGACCGGCTGATAACGCACAGCCGTAGTCAGTGTCACCGACTTGAAACAAGAACGAATACAAATGACGCACCTTCGCTGCCAGATATGACTGGAATACGGACTCGTACCACCCGAACGACAGTTTATCCACAATCTGATTGACATCAGCTCCAAGCAGTGATCTTTCGAGGTCTGCCGACGAGACCCCGTTTCTGAGAGGCATGAATCTGTTATCGCGACAAATGGCAATGTGGATGGGAATTAGGCAAAACAGGTCTACGAGCCACTCCCCTGCCTTGAAGGACGTGACAGATTGCCATCCTAGCACCTCCCGGTCGAGAACAGATTGGAAGTTTGTTCCTTGAACGTTTATGTTGCGTAGTTCGTCACCCACAGGCTTCCGAGTTATTTGCTCAAATGTCTGGATCATCCGTGAGAAGTATGGTTTGAAAGCCTCCTGGTCCCGGTCTGTCACGAATACAAGGCACTTTTCGCGACGGTGGCTGCATGATGTAATAGTTCGGCGGCCTACGGCGGGAAGAACAGGATAGCGGGTCCAAACATCGGTATGACAATCCATGAGGCAATTGTGCGCCGTCTTGGGATGCGCCGTACTGTAGTGTCCCCAAGACGTGGAGTCTTTCTGCACGAAATTGAAACCAGTAACCTTCTGAGAAACGTCCAAGGCGATGGATGCGCAGGAATGGTGGTTTGGCTGGAGGGCGATGATGTGTATGATTGATTTATCGACGAAGGAGGTAGCAATGGCGTGCTCTAACGCAAAGCTCGGCATATTGATGCTGTGGCCCTGGTTAGAACCAAACGTGCTCCAATGGTAGGCCGTGAGCATCGGCTGAGCACCATCCGTATGAAGGGCCAAAAAACAAGAGCCGTCTGGAGTTGCGAATATCGTTGTTGGTACGTTGTGTAGCTGCAAACTTGCAGGCCTATTCTTGGTATCAGTATCCACAGTGCGTTGCGTAGATAGATAGTTCAAATGTACCTAAATTGTCGCGTTGTCATCGAGAAGATCCTTGCCAGACCGGACGAATCGACAAGAAGGACATCTTCTGTCCCTGGGATAAAGCACATGTGGCGTGGCGGAACGTCGCGGACCATCCAAGCATGTAAGGGAATGGTAGTTCCAAGTGACCGTGGATTTTCAAACATCTCATCATATGCGTACATATGGAGCTCCATCTGCAAGAGGAGATTCAATGTCAGGACTGAGGCTGAGGAGCAAGGTGATAAATGATATGCAATATATGTACCTCGGAAACAGAACAAATAGCAAGTAGTCGCATAGTTTCATCATATGCGAACATGCATACATGTCCAACTTTTTCGATGAGGACCTCCTTGCAATGGCGGCGAGAAATCGCGAAGTGCATAGCTCCGAGGGGCTCGAGATATATCCGTATACGTAGACTGTCTTGAATAACTACCAAGAGCCTTTCGTGGTCAAGGAGCTGTGCATATCTGTATCATCGTGTTACGGTTGGCATATACTAATCGAAAAAAGGGTTGGAAGCAGTACCGGATTGATTCATCCTTCCGGGTGGGGAATGTGTGAGAATGGTGTGTATTGATAGAAGGGGTCGGTATGAATTTTTGATCGCGTCGGATGTTTTCGATGTGGTCTGAAGGGAGTTCGAGAAGATGGACGGTGTTCACGATCTCAGGCTCCTTTAGATCAAATTGGACACCAACTACGTCAAAAGCTGTGATAATAGATGAGTGATACTCTGAAGAAGAAAAGTGCATGCTCACAGCTCGCTTGCATATCTTTCTTGTGAAGGCCGGTAGATTGACTTTGAATCACACTCTGAATGTGCACCCGTCTTCCGAAACCATGAGCGAATGAGGGGATGATAGTAAGATGTCTTTACCTCCCGCAGTCGGTGTTCGCAGTGTTATTGATCCTGCCAAAGAAATCCTGCCGAAGAGTATTCAGGGCGTGGTCTTTGTCGCTTTTTTGCCGTCTTTGCAACTGGCGACTATATTCCCCCTCCTGTGCATTCCGGAAAACCGAAGAGAACGTAGGGAGCCGACTTGCGACCGCTCCTGAGAATATATCGTGGACAAAATCCAAAATAGCCTTCGCAGCCTCGAGTAATTCGTCTTCGACGTCGTTCAGACTACTTAAAAAGTCTTTGTCATGAACAGAACTACTGAGCTGTTTCGCTTCGTTTGCGAGAGCCTGAGGGTTGTGCATGGAATTATTCGAGAAACCTAACGCGGTCGCGAACATTTCACGGTATGACCGTTTGGACTGTGTCCCCAAAAGGGAGCCAACTTCACGGAGATCTGCTTTGAGAATTGTGTCCCCCAGGTCAGCGCGTTGCTGTGAGCTCCATTTCTTGTTCTTCCGGAGGAGATGTTGCACCAGGATAAAGTGCCGTTTGTGGAGGATGTATCTCTGATCGCTAAGCTGGCGCTTGAAGTGGTCGGTGCATTGCTTGAGCTCAGCCTGAATCTCTGTGCGCCTTTTGAAGATACTCTCGACGGCTACAGCAAAGTAAGAAAACAAGATGCGGACACCGAAAGCGAGGGCGTACACATCATACTATGGTTTGATGGTACTTCACTCTCCTGGAAGCGCGACGACAGTGCACTGGACAACGGAGGGTTAATGACGATCCCTTAGCAAGGGAGCACAACTTACGGATACATAGCCACAACCTCGTTAACAAGAATCGCACGGATACTTATGTCCTGTTGGAAAGCTTGACTTGACAGGCCCTCGTGAAGTCTTTGCGTCTCTTCTTGTTCGCGAATTTGAAATGTCCGCTCGATCGTCTGCTTCTCAGCAATGTAGGCACTGCATTCTTGAGGGAATTGCACCTGAAGACCGTGGGCCAGCAGGATATCGATGGAGTCATTATTGAGGCTCTTCGAGAGTGTCAGTCTATCTGCTTTACTTCGAGACATTGAAAACAACGATGAGCTCAATCCAGTGGGAACAAAAAAAGCACACACATATATTGACTGAGTAGAAGGGGGTTTACTGGACTTTGAAGACGCTCCTTGTTCGTCGTTGCTTGTTGTAGCTGTGCGGTAAGGATGCCTTGCATAGTATCACCGCGAAGTAGCCTAGGGTATCCGGGGAAGTCGTCCAATCCATTGATGTACGTTGATGATATCTATATGGATATATAAGAGCGTAGACTTGGAAACGTAGCAGTATACGCACACTGATGCCAGCGCGAACGCGCACACTTTCCTCCTGCTCATCAATCTCCGCCACTTCGAACGTATATAGGCGTTCAGGCTCCAAAGCGTCCGCGTTCGAGGGGCAAGTCAGATCCAGTGGTTCTTCGGTGCAACCACTTTTCCACACTAGCGAGGCTGCGTGCTCCGAGGATACAAAGGCAAAAGTCTGATCAGCTATCTTGGTGAGATAACTAGGCGAATATATATGAGACAACGGCAGTGCGGATAGTTAGCTCTTGAGCTCAATCCCTTACCGTATAAAGGTAGCCCTGGTTCTCTGAATGGATGACATAGCAGAATCGTCCCAGGTGGTGTCCTCCGGCCAGTATATCACGTATATTTTTTCTTCGGCACCCAGGGTTGCCGTTCGCACGACATATATCCCTGAACGCAAGGGAGGCTCAAGAGAGTTTGCTGGGGGAGATAGAAGCTTAGACGCCCTGCAACCATACATGTCAAATAAGCTCGTGAATTCAAAAGAATATACATACACCTCGTCGTCAATCGCGCCTATCGAGATTAGGAATCGAACGATCACCTCTTTGCTGCCATAGACGCCGATGGGCTTCATCACGTATTGATCGAGGATTTTGAAGTTGATCTTCGTCAGGGAAGAGTACGCGCCGGGGTGAAGAGCGTTGATAAACTCCTTCACTGAGTCCTGGTCGATGACGATCTTGTCCACTAAGGTCCGAGCAAAGGTTAACCATGCGCGTAGAAAGACAAACTCGGCGCATAACACTTACCGAGGCCTCCGCTTCCTTTTTCGTTAACTAGATCCAGGATGCGATACATGCCCTTGACCCGCTGACAAAAATCGGCGGCGGCAGGCGGTGGAAATGCGTCCGTGATCATCTCTTCCAAGTCTTTGAGTACAGACCGTTGTGAACACCATGTGAAAAGTTGAAACGGGACACGTACCATCTTCTACCGTGTCTTCCACTATTTCATCCCGCGACGGGGGCAACGAATGGAACTCTTCGTCGCTTTGCGTCTCCTCGTCACTATCACTGGTATCTGCTGATATAATGATGTCGACGCAATGAGTATGATAAGGACTCGGATGCGTATGCTACGTACTCTTGGTCTGATCCTCACGTTCGCTCGTCGTGCGCGAATCTAAGATGCTACGATGTATAACGCGATTCAGCGCTCATGTGGTGCGGGACCTACCAGCCCACGTCCCTGCACCAGGGTTGTCTTCGGCTTCGTCATAATCATCCAGGGAGAGGGGGTTGATAAAGTTATTGTTATTTTGTGACATGAGTGGGGGGGGGGGGGGGGGGGGGGGGGGGGGTGTAGGAGAGGGAAAGGATACGGGATCGATCGCTCTCTCGTGGCGGACAGAAAGTCTACGCCACCTCAGAAGCTCGGCCTCGCGTGGCCTGTCGTAGGAACTTTAACTGCGGAAAGAGCGCTTCGAAGAACGTCAGACGCCTGAAGTCTCTCAAGGAATAAGGACGCACCAGCACAACGTTCTGAAAGACCCGGAACTTATAACATGACTACATCTCCTTCGTCAGGGATCTTTCGCCTTTCTTCATTGTATCAACGCGGACTCAGCCCTGCGGAGACGATCAATATGAGTACCTACATCTATCGAGTTTTGAAGAGAAGGATGTCGCCGTCCTGATATAGTATGCGATAACCTTTGCCCAGGCGACACGGTGCAGCCCAGAGGATAGAAGGTCGTCATTTGGGGGTTTGCGCCCTAAGATACCGGCCCAACCTGACGGTCAGGTGGTCAAGGGATCAGAGAACGCAGACACGAGGTGCACAACGCAAGCCTACCCTGCGGTTGACGGTGCGTCGAAGACTGTCGGAAGGCGCTCGACTCGCATCGCACCGTCGAGTGAAATAAGCTGGTGAGGCCGAGAGCATTCGCTCCGGGAGAAAAGAGCACATAGAACCGCACTATGAAAGACTGCACAAGTTGTGATATTTGCGATCAAACAGTCGAAGACGAATGGGAGGACGGTGAAGGTCACGAACGTTAGCGTCGATAGTTGACCTCAGCGCGGGGCCGCCGCGGGCGGCGGGCGGCGGGCGCGCGCCCCGTGCCTGGCTGTGCCTTCCGTAGAGTTTGAACGTCACGCCGGTCACCGCCGGTCCGCCACTGTGTAGGCCGGGGGCTCTCAACTTATGTACGCTCGTCAAGTCAGTCAAATCCATCCAAGCCTCGACCTCTTGTACAGCTGGCAGACATAAGAGTCCCATCTTTGAGTCTCGGTTTGCTCTCGAATCGACGGCCTAATGGCGCAGTCGGGGACTGTGGTACCAATTGCAAAGGTCAACGGCCAACGTCCATCCTTGGCATCGAGTACAGATAGTATGTTATAATCAACAGCAGGCGTAGAAATATGCTAGTATACATCAATGCGACCAATACCAATACAGTGGCGGCTCTACCGCGCGCTATTGCTCGTCCCATTTTCCCCACCGCTGCATGGCACGTAGAAAGTTAGATAGAACACAAGACAAAAAGAAAAGTTCATACGTGCCTCCGGAGTATACCAATTGGCGTAGTCTTGAAAGGCTATGCGTTCTGGAGGTTCCACCTTCCATGTTATGAGTTCGTCGGTCGGCTCATGGGTCATGAGAAGCTGGTCTTTCCTATGTGTGTTGTAATCCTTGAGGTTATAGGTCACACTATAAGGCGAAACAAGTCAGTCCAGAGCACTTCAAGGGATTTTGACAACAGACCTCGCGCGCGGCACAATCATGATCTTGCCGTAGCCCTCTTTCCAAAAATCGACGCTGGACAGGAAACACTCGCTCGCCAGCTCCGTGACGTTCTTGGGCTTGCCGTGGTCCATGTCCGCCTGCGCCATGCGGAAGCGGACGTTGTAGGGCGGAAGAAAGGGTGCCGCGTCGAACACAGTCGCGCCGTTCCAGCAAGAAAAAACTTGCAGTGGAAGGTGCGCTTCGAACCGATGTCGGTCCGCCGTAGAGTCGTCGTATGGGAGAATGGGCGGTAGTATACCGTGGCCATTGAACTTGGGTGCGTTCGCCGCAGGCCACATCCAACCAACGACGTCCTTGGAACGGTAGAATACTCTGCAAGAATGGCGATCAGTCTAGGTCAACTGCGGCGGAGGGAAAAAAACAGGAGAAAAATAAGATGCTGCGCGAGCGCGCCACAGCGCAAGTGGGGTGGTGTACGGTTTGGTAAAAAAGGCTAAACTCACTGTCCGGTCATCGTGCGCAGTACCCAGCGGTCGTACACGACGTAGTCGCCCCATCCTCCCCAGTCGACTGCGCACACCTGGTTTGCGCCTTGCAGGCGTTTTTGGTAGAGGACTTCGAAGATATCGGCCCGACAGTGGAAGACATCATTCATCCAGAGAACTTCATCGAAGGCATTGCCGGGGACATGCTGAGCAGCGACACCGCTGTAAAGGGGCTCCATAGCTGCGTTCCGGACGGCAGAGAGAAGATCGATACGATGGCCGTCCTCTTTGTAAGACGTCGCGTCGCGGCCGAGGGCGACGATACGGTGGGCGATACCGAGTGCTGTTAGCATCTCATCAACTGTACGCGCCCGTATTCAGTTTAAATCTGTTGAAACTTGTACGGGATCAAAATGAAACGTACACTTTTCGAGGAGTTCCACAGTCTTGTCCTTGCTGTTGTTCTCGTAGATAGATATGTAAACACGATGTCGACCAAGGCGTTCGATGAGGAGTGGGAACTCTTGAAAGAATGTCGGTAGCACGTCTTCATTATTGTAAAGATTGATCGCAATGAAGATATTCTTCTGTGCGAGGTCGGCGTATCGATCTTCGTGCCAGGGTCGCCAGGAGCACTGTGGTCGTTTTCGTCTGGGAGCAATAGCATACGCGGATTCCTGAAATGGAGCAACGAGAGCGCTGAGAGACGGGAGTTTGACGGGCATTTGAGCCAATATCATCGCGTCACTGGAGCTAGAGACCAATTGTGTCGCGGGGAAGTAAGAGATGACCTGGACTCGCCATGGGTAGAGAAAGAGTAGAGAGATGAAGAAGGTGCAAAGGACGAAGAAGGACCGTGTGTGGAGGATGGATAAGGATGTCATCGGGACTGTTGGGAAAGGGCTCCACCGTCGGCTGCGAGGTTTATATAGAACGGGGCCAGCGTAAAGTCCATTGGAATCGTCACGGCAATTGCTCCGACGGGCATCGCAACCTATCGTAAACTGATCTTCGTGGCAGTAGAAGGGAGATACGCGTTCGCGGTTCTCAGGGGGTCAGTCGTGTAATTATAGCTGGAGAGCGCGGTAAGTATTTCGGAGTGACGAAACGCACGGCTCCATTGACTGCGCATATGACTGCGTCCTAAACTCCTGGCTGCGTCAAGCGCTGCGCAGGCTTGTCAAAGGATCCGCTGGCCCGGGCTGTCTCAATGCTCGGATATCCTGCTTTTCCGCTTCGTTTGTGAGGGGATTGACGAGGGTGGAAACGAGCAGGACGTTTAGGGTGGCCGACGTTACCGAATCTTGCTCCACAACGTGTGAACCGGCACCTAGCTTCGAGATACGTTGAAATACTTCACGGCGACAGGCGTGTTTATAGGTGCCGTGGTGGGAAGCAAGAAGGAGTTCTCAACTTCAAAGAGATCCTGTGATGGGTCGGGGGCGCCGAGCCTTTATCCCAGTTTCGGCGAGAATGAGGCCCTGAGAGAGAATTTGGCACAAATTTGGTATAGTTCTTTTGACAACGATCACGTGTAGGCAAGCGCTCACTCGTCGCGGCAGACGACGTCGCCCGATCGCTGTACACAATCGACACACCACGAGCTTTGAAAGGCGGACTCGTCGGGCAACGACTTGAACACGATTCATTCCCCACCCCCGTCATTACCCTTTCCAGCAACAATGGGTGATTCTTGGCCAGTGGCCCGTCTGCTCACACTCGGCATCGTCTTCCATCTCATATACATCGGCTCTGTCTTCGACTGCTATTTCACAAGTCCCGTTGTCCACGGCATGAAACCCCATCGCGTAACTCGTGCGGGAGCGAAAAGGCTTGCTCTTATAGTCGGTACTTTCTCCAGTGTACTCCTCTCCGAGTGGGACTAACCGAGACCTTACCGCAGGCGACGGCTTGCGGGCAGACTTTGTGTTCAGTGCAAATGCAACAGAGATCGTCAGCGAGGCGCCCAACCTTGTCGCGCCCCACCTCAGAAGTATAATTGAGACAAGAGGAGCGTATGGGGTCTCGCATACCCGTGTGCCAACGGAAAGCAGACCAGGTCATGTCGCTATCATTGGTGTGTGACACCCAATACTTCCCAGTTGACGTGTTCCAAACGATAAAATGGTTATAGGTGGAATGTACGAGGACGTGTCCGCCGTTACAAAGGTATGACTTTCGAAGATCCTCGGGCCCTTTCCCTGATCTGCTGTTTATAGGGCTGGAAAACAAACCCCGTATGTCAAGCTAGCTACTCCCTGCGCTGAAATATGCGCTCAACAATACCAGGTCGACTTCGACTCTGTCTTCAATCAATCCAGCCACACATTTTCCTTTGGCTCCCCCGATATTCTCCCCATGTTTGCACGTGGTGCAACACCTGGCAAGGTCAAAACATGGATGTATGACGAAGAGGATGAGGATTTCACCAAAGGTAAGATTGCTGATTTCCTCCCTTATTTTTGTAGCCGTATCTAATCTGCACTAACAGACGCGACGGCCCTTGATTTCTGGGTCCTCGACGAGCTGAAGACGCTATTCCATAACGCTACTGAAGACCCCGTCCTCGATGCCCAGTTGCGAGAAGGCAACGTTGTCTTCTTCCTCCACCTGTTGGGCCTCGACACCACCGGTCATTCCTATCGACCACACTCGAAAGTGGGTGTGTCGGGATTGTTTCACCCTATATATCTGACACTTTGTTTTAGGAGTATATGAACAACATTCTTGTCGTCGATCAGATCGTCAGAGAAACCGAGAACTTGGTAAATGACTTTTACAACGACCAAGACACAAGCTTTATCTTCACTGCAGACCACGGAATGTCGCGAATAGGGAACCACGGCGATGGAGGTGCGCAAACTTCCGTTCGTTTTGCTGAATTTATTGACATCTATCTCGTTCTCCATAGACCCAGATAACACGCGAACCCCTCTCATCGCATGGGGAGCCGGAATTCGCGGCCCTCTTCCCGGGGACTCCCTTGCTGACGAGTATTCCGCTCCCTGGTTGCTAGACCATCTAGTGCGGCGGGATGTAGAGCAAGCCGACATCGCGGCGCTCATGTCAGCCTTGTTGGGTACGAACTGGCCTGTCAACTCTGTTGGTGTCCTCCCGGATGTAGATCCATCCCGGCCGGGATTTTTGTTCATGAAGAACGGCGAAGAAGACCTGGCGAAGGCAGGACTGGTCAACGCGCAGGTTGTGCTGGAGCACTATCGTGTCAAACATGGTGAGATATATACTGGTCCCATCAGCTTTTCATGGCTTACCCTTCAGTGCAGAAATGAAGCAGCGTCATACGCTATACTACCAACCCTTCAAAGCTTTGGAAGAATCAACAGGATCTCAGTACCCAGGGTCAATTCGGGTCACAGAGATCGAAGATCTCATTTTTTCTCGTCAATATCGGGATGCTCGACAAAAGACATTCAACCTCATCAAAATGACTCTTGAAGGCCTACGATATCTTGAGACGTATGTCACTTCTCTTCTGATTTAAGACATCTAAATCTAACGACTTACATCTATATCAGATATGACCGTAGCCTAATCAGAGCCATCGTCGCCCTGGCCTACTCAGGCTGGGTGGCATTCAGCGCTATGTCAATATTAGCGCCTCGATCCCAGTCTCCTAGCATGTTCGTACGATCTCGGACCCCTGTTATTTCGTCCATTTTCATCGGTCTTCTTTTGGCGTCGTGGGCGTTGTTCTTTCTGCAACAGTCGTCATGGACACTTTTTGTCTATATCCTGTTCCCCATTTATTTTTGGCACGAGGTTTTGGTTGCTGTGTGGTTGAGTGTTGGGTGGCGGCGCTCTGAACGCCTTTTCTCAGTGATATCGACTGTAAAATGCAGCTTGGTGTTTATTGTGGTTGCAGCTGTCCTTCAGTTGATGGTGGTGCGTACCTCTCAGTTGTGCAAACAAGTTCTCGCTGACGTTATCCTATAGATGGCATATACATATCGTGCATTATGGGCCGCGGGATTTGTCGTCATCGGTTGGGCTTGGCCTTGGATAGCGTGGGGGCGCACGCTGCGGACGACACGGAGGGGTTTGTTATTGGCGTGGACTACCGCATGTTCGGTGACGGGCGTGTTTCCATTGTTAAGGGTAGACCCTTCTGAAAGCTTGCCCACCATGTACGTTCTCTAGTTTTTCCTGGACTTCTTTTGCTTACCATCGTATAGTTTGGCTGGAGGTTTTTGCATGGCAGCCATAGGAATGTACGGCTCCTATTCCCTACTCACACCACTGGAAAGGCCTGCGAAGCGTTTAGTCAAATTCCAGGTAGGATAATATCGCCGTAACGCCGTACTAGTCGTCTTATCGTCTCCCCAGATGTTATTGCTACTTGCGAGCATGATCGTGACATCATGTTCAGTTCACAGTCTACAGGCAAAATCAGGGCTTCCTCTTGGGAACCAGGTCCTTGGTTGGAGCATTTTTGGTGAATAATCATCTTTGTTGCTGTCGGTCATTTTGCTAATGGTCATTTTGTGTAATTCAGTCCTCGCGGCTTGCAGCCCCTTCTTCGGCGCTTCAAACGCCTCTTCAGAGTCCAAACTGCTGGTGTACTTCCTGACTTTCTGCCCATGCTTCGTCATCCTGTCTATTCGCGCTGAAGGATTGTTCTACTTGTCGTACTGCCTGACCTTGTTCCTGTGGATTCAAGCTGAGGAGGCTGTACGAACTCCGACCACGGCCAGAATGGTCGACCGAGCCTCAACATCAAGCAGCCTGACACAGTGGAATCCTGGTGAACTCAGGATGGACGACGTTAGAATCGCGCTCTTCTTCTTGTTCTTTGTCCAAGTTGGGTTCTTCGGGACTGGAAAGTGAGTGTTACCCGATATTTGACCGATGCCATTATTCTGAGCGACCTTTGCAGTGTGGCTTCCGTTTCGTCTTTCTATCTGGAACCTGTGTATCGACTTGTGCCCATATTCAATCCGTTTCTGATGGCTTCACTACTGGTAGGCCCCCGTCTTCCTTCCACCGGTCCTCTGCTTATACGGTCAATGCTAGATCTTCAAAATACTGGCTCCTTACGTCCTCTTGTCGGCTTCGTTTGCTACCCTCAACACCCGATTGCGTATGCCCCCCTTTGCACTGTTCCTTGTCGCTCTGACCTTGACCGACGGTTCGTCTCCTTGTTTCTGTCTACACTTCGTCCTCATTTGGTTTTCATAGGTATGACGATGACATTCTTCTTCAAGGTCACCGACACTGGTGAGTAGTCCCTGTTACACCAATCGAGATATAGAAGCTCACGGTATGATGCACACAGGATCGTGGCTTGAGATTGGACAATCAATATCGCATTTCTGCATCACATCATTGCTGTTGGTCTTCTCTGCAGGGATTTCGGCATTGGGGGGGACGTTGATGGGCAAGAACGGGCTAGTTAGTGAGAAGACCCGGACAGAGTAGGCTGCCTTGTATGTGTGGCACATGCATTCGCTACGGGTGAAACGATCACAGATAATGGATGGACATGCTTCGAACTTGACAGCCTTTCGATCCCAAGGATTTCCTTACCACCTGGAAGGGGACAACGACTGGCATTGATAGATCATGCGTCACACCGACCGGTACGTGTGTTCTGATATCGATGCCATCTTCACAATGGTGTACGCCCACCCGCACAAGGGAAACCAAACACGGCCAAGAGGCGGAGCTGTGCTCGACGGGGCTGTATCAGCAAACCCTTTTCCCAGGCATCCCCCAATACTTAACTCGAAGGTGCTCTGTACAACCGAAGGTCCAGCCGGCTACGTACGTTCACACAGACAATGAGTGTCCCCTCAGAAAGCCCCCTGGATCTCTCCAACACCTACGGTGCCGTTTTTGTCGGGGTAGTCCTATCGTGGTTCTTGGCAGGCGTGTCCACTATCCAGACGTGAGCGACAGAGCTTGTCCCATTCGAATTGTGACTTACCACATTGCCCTATAGCGTCCAATATTTCCACAAGTGCGTATTTGCTACGCTCGCATGGTGTTGCCCAATTGATACATGAATCCAGGTATGGCGATGACAGTCGATTTTTGAAACTTACCGTGAGTTCTCGCTGTAATACACGGAAATCGTTCATTCATACCTCTGGGATTTGAGGTCGGCTCGCTCTGGTATGCCGCTTTCGCCCACTTATAATATATAAGTGTCCTACTTACGCAGTTGAGGCAGGGTATGGACCATTGCCAGCGGGATTGTGATAACAACGCCGGGTAGGCAGCTTCTGTCTCACCCGTCTTCCCCTCAAATTTGATCTAAAATGGTGCATCGCAGTGTGGACCCGAGCTATCATGCACTGGGGGGATTCCGCCACCTTGGCCACTTGTCCTTCGTACGTTCAAATCAATCAGGAGGGCCTTGACGCTGACTGGGTACACGTCTACAGGGCGTTGATAGTGTGTTCAACATTCCAGCCAAACGACTGTGCTTTACTAACCACCGTGGCATGCAGCATGCGACGTGGATGTCGGCGAGTACACTGTCCTTTATTCTTTGCGGGTTTTCTGACCCCAATATATTTACAGGTCTTCGTGGGCGTTGCCGTCCAGCTGTTTTTCATCCACCGCATCTGGCTTTGTGAGTCAATCTCCACATTTCTCGTATGTCATGTTCAAACGACGACCTTTGAATAGTGAGCAGGAAAAGTTACTGGCACATCTGCACTGTTTTGGTAAGTCGTCGGGAGATTTCAATCGCCGGGAGAGGTACTTATTACTCTGGCTGTACAGATGGCACTCGCTCTCTATCAACAGGGTACGCACAGCTCACGCTACGTAGTAATTTACTAGTGGAAGATGCTCATGAAGGTATTACACAGGTGCGATAGTGGGTACGTCTGTCTTCACATCTTCTCATTTATCATGCCTCACATCTCGTAGCGTATGGCGTAATTATGTTCGTGCTGGCCATCGGGGTTCGGGAGTTTACCGACCAGGCTGATGACGGATCTTCTACCTTCGCAGTCTGCAGCAGAGGGATATATACATCCTGTCGAGAACTATTACGATCATCAATGTGCGACCGGCCATTTACTTCGGCGTGTGCGATTAGTAACATGCTGATACTTGGACGCAGGCACTCGCCATATCAGTTCGGGGGTGCATGCTCGTCGCCGATATACTGATCGCGGCGTCACTGATGCGCCTGATTCTTCGAGCAGGAGTTCCTCGCTGGTCAATGTAAGGAGTTTTTTCTGTCTCGGTGGGCCGTACTTATTCGGGTTTCGCATAGGACCCGGAGGCGCGTTTACCGTCTGCTCTTTCTGACCTTCAATACGGGTGTGTGGACTGCAGCCCTGGGGATCGCGTTCTCAGTTCTTGTATGTTGTCACAATAACTACATTATCTTAGTCTCACCCTCGGTTGGCAGTACACCGCATTTCCGGCAACCCTGTGGTCCTCAATCTGCACGGCCGTGCTCGCCCCCGTTTACTTCAGCACGCTCCTCGCCAACTTGAATGCTCGTAGATGTATCCGAGACAGTGTGGGCGAGAACGAGTATCTTGGAGACGATCTTGATTTACCACCCCTCGGCTCGGACGGGCGAGCGAATAGTCATTTGCTAGTGCTGGGGTCATTGAGCAGCGTATGTGCACATTATTGAATAGGCCTCCACGTTGATTTCACTTTCTCCACAACCAGGCATCTCAAAGCCAGGCATCGAAACCGCTCGAAGTAGCTATCGAGAAGACGACTGCAACATGTGAATGATTCTGCTTCGGAGGTTATTTGAGCAATCCGTGGCACGTCTCGCATGTAGTAGTGTCCAGACAGTATTTATATATCTCTTTGCGCCTCCCTCCTCCTCACCAGCTCTGCCCTATCCGTTGAGCGTGGACGGATGATGCACTCGTATGGCTTCGGGTACCTAGTCACAGTGGTTCCATTCAGTTCGTGGTTTGTGAGAAAGAGAGGGAGTATATACCTGATAAGATGGTGGTCGAATTCTTGCACAAGCTTGCCCTCTGCTGGCTCCGAGAAGTTGAAGGAAGCGAGAAGAGTCGTGATGAAAATGAAAACAGAGTTCTCCCCAAGCTGTTTTCCGGGGCAAATCCTGTTAGGACGATCGCGTGAGACGATCGCGTGGACGATGACGACGGAAAATATACCGTCTACCGAAGCCAAATGCCCAGGTGGCAGGATCTACGGTCGGATGGTCCGGGTCTAAGAATCGCTCTGGCATAAACTGGGCCGGAGGATATTTCGGGTTGGGCTCAAAAGCGAGGGACCTTCACGAAGCACTTATGAGGAGCACGAAACGATGAGTGAAGGCGGTGACGGACCATGAGTTGGGCATGATGATAGTATTCTCTGGGATAATGTATCCCTCATATACGTCCGCCTTCTCCGACCGTCGAGCGATACCTGCACTCAGGGTTAGTGACAGCGAAATTGAAGCGTCAAAAGAGGAGATGCGGACTCAGAGGGAGAACGGGGTTCCAGCGCATCGTCTCCTTGATGACAGCATCGACATAAGGAAGGTCGCCTCGGTCGGCGATGGTAGGCATTCTGTCAGTACCGATCACGGCGTCGAGTTCTGCCTGGGCCTGGGATTGAGTTGATGGGTTGAGAGCCATAGCGGCAATGAAGTTCAGCACTGTCGAATATGTCTGCGACCAGCAGATCGTCAGCGCCTCGTCCGTGCAGGGAGTAGAAGCAACGAACCGTTTCCCCCCCGGCTAACAGGTCTTAGGATGAGAGTTGGCACAGAAAATAAATGGATGGCGTACCACCGTACATCGATCCTGGGCTCGTCATTAGCCACATGCATCCCGTCATCGCATTGAAATAGTCACACACCTGTTGTCCACATCACCAACTGTTCATACTCGGCGTGCGACACTTCGTCGTTCGAATCGATGTTGGCAAGTAGGTCTTGGGTAAGAGACGGACGAGCCACTCCCAAGTCCTATAGTTATGTCAGACCACTGGCACATAGGTATGCATCAGAATGATAACCAGTTTACCATGTCAGCTTTCACCTTCATGAAAGGTCTTGCGACGAAGTCCGCGATCATGCGCTTGCCTGCTACCGCTTTCTTTTGAAACGGTAGCCACAAAGGAAGATATTTCACTAGCACGAAGGTCAGATGTAAACACAAGCTCGGTGGACCGTAAACATACTGCTCGGAATGAGATCGCAGAGATATGCGCCCGGAACTGTCGACTCGCTAATCATTTTCATCGTCGCGTCCGCTTGAGTTATGTACTACGCCAGACATCAACAGGCTTTCCTTCATCTAAACTCAAATCACGCACCTCGCTGTCAGCTGTCTTCACGGAAATTCCGTATGTCACGGCAAGCACGATTCTCCCAGCAGCCCTACAATCACCGTTGAAGCATACCGACAAAGACGACGACAAATGCGTCAAACTCACATGCGAACGTAGTCGAAAAATTCTTCGGGGTTGTCCAAGATTTCATTCGCGAGCAACGCGGCCATGTCTTCCTGGAGCCCGTGGTACTTCATGACGGCAGATGGTCCCAGCGCCTGATGTGCGAGCTTGCGAGTGTGGCGCCATTCCGGACCATAGGGCATGATTGGCATACTCTAGTGACAGAATATGAGGTTATGAACGCGACCGTGAGGAAGAGCGCGCCTTGTCAAGCTCCATCAGTTCTCCTACCACAGAGAAAATAGGCCTGTGCGAATTGTTGGTGCCGCGCTTGTCAAGTAAGTCGCTGATGGCCTTGGCCGAGTTGAGAACGAGGATATTGTTTCCGAGCGCGCGCCAGCCGACTACATCGCCTGAAGAGACATCGATGTTTTGACGTTAGGCCAAGACATGAGGACGGTAGGAAGGCCAACGTACCATACTGATACTTCCACTGAGTGAACGTCGTCCAGGGCGCATGCCGGTTGAGGTCAAACACGTTCCCAAGACAGGGTAGAGGGCGTGGTCCGGGAAGCCTTGAGGCGGAATATTTCCTGGGTCTGAGGAACCATAGGGCTAGAAAGAATAGAGAGACGGCTATGACGCCTTGCTGAGCCTGTGTTAACTCGGAGGGGAGTCGAAGAAAGGCCATGGTCCTCGTTGTCTTCGTCTACGAAAGCGATTCCCAAGGCATTCATAGTCCATCTGAAAACTCCCAGCTGACTCCTGATGCAATTGCACTGAGAATGTGGGAAAGTTCCTTCCAGATACGTAGTCAGATGCCAAATAGTAGAATCCTGAACTTGCGAAGGTTGACGCGTGACGGAGCAGCGCAAGATGAACAACGACATGACGTCACACGAGTCTCCAGACCCTCAAGGCTCAGATCTCAATTTTCATGGCCGAATGTCGCACTTGAAGAGCTTGAAGCTCGATCGCTCGTTGGCGGAATCAACAGCGTGTCGGCGTACCCACCAAACCCACCAACACCACACCTCGGCACCTGTGATGGCCGAAGAAGGGAAGCATGGGTCCGGCCACGAGTTCTGTCATAGTTCTTCTATGAACGCGCTCGAGATATGGGGCTACTTAGTCGGTATGTAAGGGCAATGGCTGACAGGCTATAAGTATCACGGCCGACGTCACCTCGACCTTCCACGATTGCACCTTTCCCTCGTCCTCGTTGTTCTCGGAAAGCTGCACCGGACGATATAATGTTTCTGGCATCCCTCCTTGCCACCGTCGCTGTATCGCCAGTCTTGGGCAGGATCTTCCAAGAGCCAGCCAAGGATATTTTAACGAGACACTATGACTATATCGTCATTGGAGGTGCGTGTGTGCTTGTGCTCTTGCGAAGTCCCTAACACCCGTCCGTGTTGGCTATAGCTGGTGCTGGTGGAGGAGTCATGGCCTCACGATTATCGGAGGACCCTCAGACGAAGGTGCTCCTGATTGAGGCAGGTTCGAGGTGCGTATTTTTCTCCCTGTCTCATGAATATGGTGAAATCTGACGAAGACCCGTGGCCAGCGACTTCATGGACCAGAACATCCTCGTTCCCAACTTCGCTTCCCGGCTTCCCAACAGCAAATTCGTGCGTCCATCCTTCCCTTCGTGTAATATGCACGCGTATGCGGACATGCATAGGACTGAAATTTCACGACCGTTCCTCAAGCTGGACTGGACAACCGCGTTATCGAGTACCCGCGAGGGCACGTTCTAGGCGGGTCGACTGCCATAAGTACGGCATGTCTATTCTTCAGGCGTTAGGTCTGCTAAATCCTGTTTATCAGACCAGATGGTGTACAGTCGTGGCTCGAGAGATGACTTCGGTCGTTGGGCGCGCGTCACAGAAGACGATGGCTGGACATGGGACGAGCTTCTGCCTTACATCTTTAAGGTATGCATTCTGCGGTTCTCTTCTCTCCTTTCACTGATGTTTCATTAGATGGAAATGGTGACACCGCCACCTGATCATCACAACACCTCGGGCCAGTTCAACCCTGCGCTTCACGGGACAAAGGGTACGCACGTTCGCCTCAAGTCGACGGTCAAGTCGTCTGACATCGCTCTGCAGGGCCCGTAGCAACCAGTGTGGAAGAACTCTCTCTGCCAATCGATCCCCTCGGCCGTGAGGCTTCATCACAACTGCATGAACAATTCCCTTTCAACCTCGACTATAATTCTGGCGACACCATCGGGATCAGTACGCACATGGTGTCTTCTTGGGGCGTCGCCCTACTAACCTATCCTTGTTTTGAGGTTGGGTGCAATCTACCGTAAGTCGCTGTGAAAGAACGAGTGGAGCCCATAGAGGGATTGGTGGCTTACCGGGTCATAGATCAAGGCATCAAACTTGGATATATTGGTCAACACGCAGGTTACTAAAGTCCTCCCGGTTGGGACTGGTGAGAAGGAGAAGGAGCCGGTTATACGAGGAGTGCAGTTCGCGCAGTCTGCCAACGGTCAGTTCCATGCTGGCACCGTTTCTAAGTACTGACGTACCTTCCATCGCAGGGACGAGGTTTTCTTTGAATGCCACCAAGGAAGTTATCTTGTCGGCGGGCGCAGTCAAAACTCCTCATCTTCGTATGCAAAACCTCCCATAATATCTTGCACATCACTAACCGCCTCTTAGTTATGCTGTCTGGGATTGGTGACACAGCATACCTCAGTTCGATGGGCATGGAGCCCCTCATTGATCTTCCTGCAGTCGGCCAGAACCTCCAGGTGAACATTGTTTTCACTCTCGAGTAGCTCCATGATACTCATTCTCATCACAGGATCACGTCTACCTTCCTAACTCGTGGACCGTCAACTCTACCAATACCCTGGATAACCTTCGTCTCAACGCCACACTTGCCGCCGAGGCGCTGGACTTGTGGAGAGTCAACAGCACGGGCCCGCTGGGACTGGGACCGGCGAGCCAATTTGGTTGGCTGCGTGTTCCCCAGAATTCTTCTGTGTTTACGAACGAGTCTGACCCCCAAGCGCGGGACCGACGTCGGCCCACTTTGAGCTCATTCTTCACGTGGGTGGTCTGCTTCTTTTTCGAGTGGAGGTTAGCTGAACATAGTCCTCTTAGGATTAATATAGTACAAGGACGGTCCCAGCACCATCGGAGGGCCATTTCTTCTCTATCGCCACGAACGTTATCTCGCCCACTTCCCGCACGTTCTTCTCCTATAGCGCGCATGATACAAACACTGACCAGAACACTGTAGGTGGTAATATCTCTTTGGCCTCTCTCGACCCCTTCGTCTCCCCGGTCATCAACCCAAATCTCTTGGGAACATCCCTCGACGTTGCCATCCCACGTGAAGCCATCAAGGCTGCCCGTGCCTTTGTCTCCGCCCCGGCTTGGGAGGGGTACATTACCGGTGAATTCGGCCAGTTCGCGGACGCAAAGACGGATGAAGAGATTGAGGCGTACGCCCGTGCAAACTCGGACACGGTAGACCACGTTGTTGGGACGGTGGCAATGGGCCCGAAGGGAAAGAGTGGTGGGGCGTTGAACCCGGATTTGACTGTGAAGGGGGCGGTGGGGTTGAGAGTGGTGGATGCGTCGGCTTTCGTGCGTAGTTCTCGTCTTTCAGGTGACGTGGTGGACGAGTCTGACATCTCGCCTTAGCCTTTTATCATCTCAGGGCACACCCAAACGCCGACGTACGTCCTTGCGGAACGGGCGGCGGATTTGGTGCGACGGCATGGAAGGAACAGAACGATAGTCCACATATCTCCTCCTTTAACTCGACCTTGACCTCAACTTTTCCCCCACCTAGCTCTCTAAACACTTCTCACATCGCTTTCCAACTGTCAGGCGAATGACAGCTCATGCTGTAGCCGTTCTGCCCCCCACCAGGCGACCATATGCACTTCGTGGGGCGTCCGCCATGCTTACCGAAGATGAGCGAGCCGGGGAGCGGGGAGAGTAGCGAGGCGACCTGGCGCGCAAGTTGAGCTCCAAGGGCTGCACGACGCGCCTTGGCGCAGCCCATGAAGCATGTACATGTGACGATTGACACCATTTCAGCCAAGATGGTTTACCATATATTGAGTGTGATGCTAAGGAAAGGCCAAAGAGACGCTGACCTTCGATCATACATGGGAGACTCACGACAAAACCCCAGCCCTCTTCCAACCCTTCACCCATTGCAAGACCTGTTCATCGCCAAGAGCCTCCTTGCACTGCCCAAGCAGCTCCGACACCCTCTTCGCCTTCTCAGCATCAAGCCGCGGAACGCCTATCGGTTCCCCGTCCTCTCTAGCGCCCGCCGCGTGGAAGAAATCAACAAGTCTAAGTGCCGGGTTGCGCTCGAACGCGTGCTCTTCAACACTCTTCGTCACCTTCCGCGCGTGATCATCGAGCGCATTGAGCCAGGCGGAGTAAGAGCAAACGGGTACGTGGAGCTCTGCCGCAACGATGCCTATGATGTTCGAGAATGCGACAGGGCGAGGGTGGACGAGGTGAACGTGCAGCTCATCACCGTGGACCATCTCGACGAGTGCTGACGCTGCCATTCCAGATGGAATCCAGGAGACGTTCTGGATCCAAAATCAGAACTAACGGGGGGATATCGGGGGGTACGCTTACGCCGTGTGTGGTGGGAAGGCATCCCAAAGTCTCCGCTGACTTGACCATTGACGGGAACCACTCCTTCTCGTTCCACACGCTATCCCCGTCGCCGCAGACCTGCCCCAATCGTACGATCACAGCTCTTACTGCTGTTCTCTCCGACGCAATATCCAGGATTCGTTCTGCAATCCACTTGGATTCGGCGTAGCCCCCACCAGCGGGCACCTTTGCGTCTTGAATGGCGGTCTCCTTTGCGGCCACTTTCAAATCGAAGTCTACGCTTATTGTCAGCACTGGGTCATTTACGGCCCGAGGCGACTCACTTCTGAAGACCCCGATAGAGGATGTAAAAAGGATACGAGGAGGGCGAGAGTGGGGTGACTCTAGCGCGAAGTCGACCATCTTTCTCACACCACGTACACTCTCGTCGTAGACCTTCAACGGCGCATTGAAGTTGACAGGCCACGCTAAAGCTTGCTCAGCTGAGCGGAACGGGTTGCATGCTGAGCCCACACGCACCGTTGTGAATGACGTGAGTTACGGAGTCAAGCATCTATGTAGACGGTAAGCGCGAAGACAGAGAAATGAACTCGTATCAATACTTACGGCGCAATACAAATCTTCTGTAACACCGAAGTGAGGAGTTGCCAAGTTGCCTTCAACCAGAACGAGCTTCGACGAGGCCAGAAGCGCAAGGTCTAACCCTCCTTTCGCAAACGCCGCTTCATGCCTCTCCAGTGCGCCCGATCCCGACGGTCTGTTGACTGCATATATCCGCGCCACCGACTTCGACTTGAGCAGACAAGCCAGTAAGCGGGAACCGAGCGTCCCTGTCGTCCCCGTGACAAGGAAGACGTCTCCATCAGGGGTCGCTGTGATTTTGTCCATGCTACCTCGTTCCGGGAAGTCCTTGGTCAGGTCGTCTACGATGGCCTCGAGTTGCTTGGACCGGAGTTCGGCGTTGATGGTGCCATCTACATTGAAATTGTCGACGGCCGCGTGAATGAAGGCCGCCATGGCGTCGACAGTAGGATGGTCGTAAACGAAAGTCGGATGCATTTTTCCCGCTATAGTCGGAACCGTATCCCGTAATCCCCGGAGAAGAGAGTTGCGGATCCAAGTGGCTTGCAGGCTATATACCCTCTGTCTGGTAAACGACTCCTCGCCTGTATCGTGAGGGGTCAACTGACCTATCGCAGCCGTGTTGAAACAGATCGTCGTCGTCTCCGACAGAAGTCTTCAAAACCCCTGCGACAGACCGACGTACAAAATACATCGTTTGTAGTAAAGACCACTCTGTCGGCACCGGTATATCGCCCTGCGAGCTCTCGTCGACCTTCTTGTACACGGCTTCGATCTCGTGCTTGTAGTCCTCGAGGATCGTCGGGCGCCGAGGGGACATCTTTCCGGAGTATACGAAGGGTTTGGAGGGAGAGGTAACGACGATCATCTAAATGACGGGAAGGTTCGTGGTTAATAAGTGAAGTGGACATATGAGATCGTATACATTGACCTCCTTGAACAGACGAGAATGCTGGGGCGCATACTCGTTCATACGTTCAACAGTCGGCCTGGGAATGAGTTCAGATGCGAGAATAGCCACGGGGAGAGAAAGCAGCTGAATTAACCATATGAGGTTGCGGAAGACGACAAGCTTTCCCTCATCCGTAGGATCAAATGCGGAGGCTGGTATAGGCTCGATGAGAACGCCATTCTGAGACCGACCCCTTCCAAACATGACGGCGGCCTTGATATGCGGGTCTTTGACCAGAATAGCCTCTATATTCGTAGGTTTAAAAGCCTCACCAAGGGAAATAAATGAATGGCGCACCGAGAGGTCCTGGGTTTGTCTGGACGCCGCTGTGTGAGCAGAGTGCATTGACACGAGTAGACAAATAGATAGAATGGCACCTTTTCTCCCGTTGAGAGCATTATCTGATCATCCTTACGACCGTACACCCTCCATAGCCCAGGCTTGGCGGGATGTGGCTGGAGAATATCCGACGTAGCATATCCTCTACGTCCAGCAATTGTTGTGTTGAGTACCATCGGTGTATGCTGGTTGTGTTTCTGTAAACCTGTTCAAACTGATTCGTCGTGAACACCGATGAAATGCCGCTACCATGACGTATAGTTCAGAGGTTCCATCTCCTTGAGGCAAAAAAAAGGGACAGATCTGAGGGGACATGGAGAAATATTCCCAGTCGTAACCCAAAGCCTCCTCTACGCGTTGTGTGATATATAAGATTGGTTGTGAGGACCAAGTCATATACTCACTGGGGAAAATGGTACTCAAGCCGCCGGCTTCGGAACTAGCATCCGTTCAGGCAAACGATACCAATATAACTGATGGAAAGGTCTCACCAAGCGTATAGAGTCGATACAGGGACACCCTTCGATACCAGGCTATTTCCAACTTCACTAGACAAGGGGCCGCCGCTGTATATCTAAGAGTAGGAGCGTCAGTACCAGCATGGAAGAAAACGGAAGAGCGATTGGTAGAAGTTCCACTCACTACAGCTCGCATGGTCTTCAAATACTCGACTACATGAGGGACCTTGTCCCACGCCTATGTTGCATAAGATATATCAGCGGAATGATATGCGTAGGCAGGCTGTGATGGTGCTCATGCCTCAAGAAATGCGGGTGGTCCGAAGGCCAGCATTGATCGTGTAACCATCATGGAGTCTGCGACGTTATAGGGATTCGGAATCACGGCTGGGTTCGTCGGTATGAACATAGCCAATGTTGTTCCATATGCAGCCTTCAATAAAGTCGACGGTCGCGAATCAGGATTTATCTAGTAACTGTGAGTACAGCATCACCCACCGCAAGCACGATCTCGAAGACTCCCATCCCATGATACATTGGCACTCCTTGGCAACCCATGACGGTGCCTCCTAGTTCCATTTCCCCATATCCTACAAATGCATGCAACTGAGTGCAAGATCACGCAGGAAGAGGAAACACACACGCGGAGAGAGACCGAATGTCATGTAATCCTCGTGGGTCCACGTAATCCGGTTTGGAAAGGCAGTCGACCCTAAAAATGTGACAACATCAACGATACGTTTTGAGATGTGTGCGATCGACATACCGGAGGAGTGGAGGATAAGTACTGGCGCCTTGAGATCAAATCTGACCGTGCTGTACTTGTTGGATGTACCTTCCTTCGCGTACAAGCTTTCAAAGACGGGCATTCGAGAGCAGGGGATGCGTGTTGTATCTGCAGAAAGCAGTTGTAGAGCTTCCTCCGCTGTCTGCTCTACAATGGGTGTTCCTTCGATAAGAAGATGACAAACGCCCGAATCCTTTAGGAGGTGTGCGATAGCTTCGGGGGAGTTGCGAGGTGATACGAGGAAGGCGGCAAATCCAGCTCGCAGAATTCCGACCACGGTGGTCAGATAGGTGATCGAGTCTATGAGACTAGAAGTGAACGAAAGCTAGATAGTACGAACTGTGGCGGGACGCGGCGTACCGGTCGCGGCTATGATGGCGATTATGGCAGGGGTCCCCTTCAGAGCATCATCGACCACATTGGGGGACAGGCGAGAGGCAATAAGGAAAGCCGCGCGATGCATAGCGGGGACAGCAGTGGCGAATGATATGTTGTGTATTTTCCCTTGAACACCTTGATACACGAAAAGAGGGTGATCAGGGTTGCGCTCCGCCTGCCAGTCGTACAACTCTGGCATTGTGATCGAGGAAGCATTGAAGGGGGGGAGAGGGAGATCGGGGATGTTGAGAGGGTGTCGTTCGACCTCGGGAATATTGACCATGACGGTTGTTTTTGTCGGTGAGGGCGAAAACACAAGCGAGGGGGGAAAGACCGCCTTCTGTGAATGAGGCTTCCAGTGTAAATACTTAGTGGTCCTTCATTTCTCTGAGGTGCCATTGGCATTGGCGCTGAAAACTGGTTTACTTGAAGGAGTCGCCGGTCCGAGCTCATCTGGTGGTGTTCGGATTGGACCGGTGGTGATACGGCCAGATCATCGACATCCATGATCAAGATTCCAGACATGCTGACAGTGCTGTCACCGAGAAGGGTGAATATGTTCAATTGAGGACCTTGCAGACTTGAATATTAGACTCACTGGTGACCGCCCATCAATTATTATCAGGCTTGTATCAGGATCGAAGTTGTTGGGTCGTGAATGCATGAAAGCATGATGCATGATCGAGCAAAAGCCGCATAAGTCAGCGGTCACTAGACCAGTGACCGTCACCCCTACTATAACGCAGATGCCTCCATTTTGTTTGGTCTTTGTTTGTTCTTGCCTAATGAAGCTCGTTCCTCTTCCCTTTCCCCCTCGTTCTCCTCCAAATCTCCTATGTTTAACCTCAATTCTATTCCTCTTTCGTGTACATTTCAAATTGGACCTTCGTTTCCCTGTTCGAAATTTTTTAGTTCGTTCTGCTAACGATGTCTCATTGTTACCATACGACGTTCCTTCGGATGTTTTTGCTAACGATGTCTCATTGTTACCATACGACGTTCCTTCGGATGTTTTCCTAACGTCATCCTTCACTAGTCTTCGTTCCGCTAATGAGTCCAACCTCATTCCATTTCCAATGCAGGCTGCCTGACCCCGATAACGGGATAGTATTTCTATCTCGATGTCGTCCCCGGACCCGCTTTCATCGCCCATCTTTTGCACGCATGTCTTCGTCCACCCTCTTCATCTGCATCGACAACTTCGTTCTTCGTGGCGGCCGCGTTGTGGCGACACAGAAGGCGTCTTCGGACTCGGCGAGTACCCGAGATGTTCAGCACGTTCTCTACAACACAACCATGTCCTTTGCGGGCAACTCTGCCATCCCCGCTGAGCTACGTATCTACGGCGGGTACAACCCTACAGTGTATCCCGAGGAAACCGTCGCTCTCGGCGTTGTCCACGTCTATCTTCCTCCGTCTGGACCTGCATTCCTCGAGGCCATCTCATTATACCCTTACCCCGGTCACCCTTCCGAACCCGACTATGGGACCCGCGCGCTCGAGATCTCCGAACCTCTTTTCTTCGGCGTTGGCCAGTCCCGCACCACAAACCTGGCTGAGAGGGCACCCGACGGCCACTCTCGAGCGTTTACGCTCGAAGTAGGTGCATATGTTCGCGACTCGCGCCAGGCTTCAACCGTTCAGTGCGTTACATGCCTCTGATCATTGGTCTTGCCTAACATGGCTCTGGACAGGTGTTACTACCCACATGACACCAAGCGATGGGCCAAGACCCCCCTTCCAACATATCCTCGCATCCCGGTCGTCTTTGGATCTTGCAAAGGTATATCATGGTTGCCTGGCCGTGCGCTTTCCGTCCGCGTCGACAGCATTGCAATTGATGTCACACCGACACGGGAGGGCCCCGTGGCGGCGCCAGCTCCCTCTTCCGGCTCGTCTGCCCCTCAGACACCGGCGAAACGTCGTCGATGGGAGTTGGACCCGACGGACTCCATGGACACCTCACCAGGCATGTCTACTCCCCAATCCTCGCGTCTGCAGCGACGATGGGATATGCCTGTCACTGTGGGTGCTAATACCCAGGTCACATCCCCTTCGTCGTCTTGGAGGTATGCCCCCCCCCGTTCACGCTCGTATCTTTGGCTAACCCTTCGCTGTTACAAAGTCCGACGGTGAATACAGCCTCTGTGGGGCCTTCCCAAACAGCCTTCTCTGGTCCCCCCCTCGCTCGCCCTCAATTTCTTGCTCCGACTGCGCCCGGACCTTCGGCGATGGTCGCACCGACGGTGGGGTAAGAATTTCAATCTTTATCTTTTGTATCATCTCTCTTACCTTCCCATGAGGATTCAAATGCCCCAGGATTTGTACACGGCCCCGACATACACTTACAACACCGTTCAATCATCGTCCGTTCCGCCGACTACGGCCTCAGTGTAGGTTGCTTCCCCCTACACGTTCCACGCTAATTAATTCCCCAGACCTTTCCAAACGTCTCCGCAATTCTCGCGCGATATCTTCATGACTTCCTCCCCGTATGTTCTTTACTCGTCTGACTCGAAAATTGCTGACAGTTACTACTTAGGATGGTTTCTCCTGAACATACAGGGACTTCGACGATGACACAATATGCAACTGCAGCATCTGCCTCCGGAGTCCCTACATTTGGCGGTAGACTCTCTCCTGTGTATGTCATCGCATTTTGGGGTTCAAAGGTTCGTTTTTTTCTAACTCTTTGCTTCAGGACACCTTCACCTCCGATCGGTATTGGTCGTACTCCGACTGCCGTATCTTCGGACAGTGTCTCAGCCGGCCCTTCGACATCTGGACGGCCCAAGAGAGCTTCGAAGGGCAAGGGCAGGGGCAAGCCTTGAATTTGATTATGTCCATGTACACTACGCTGTTTTCGTTTGGGGCCTCGTTTAAGTACAGTAGTCGCAATCGCAATCGGTGAACAATGTGAAATACCACGGTGTCTGCCCCATACTGCCAACGGTGTGGCTCTAACCCCTAATTTGGCATGAGATAGCGCGCAATTTGACTTTACTTAGTTGTCTCACGGGTTCTTTGCGACACTCTGCAGTCTGCACCGACCTCCTATACACCGACCGACTGTTGCTGGCTTGATCATGATCTTAGCATGCACATCTCGGTCCTCCCGATAGATATCTCACCTGTCTCTGTGACATGACTGATCTGGTTTCCTATTTATGCGTGCTGTTCTTCCGACTGCTGTTCTCTATCGCACATGAACCTGGCATGGTTTTGCCACACCATCCCCCGCCTTTCATCTGTCCACTCTTTCCCGTCACAAGTGAGTGTTCTTTCTTTCCTAGCTATGAGCATTGTCAAGCTTACTGTTTTTATGTACAGACGATGTATCCCATGGCCCATTTCCGTCGAAACCCATCGTCCAATCCGAACTCGCTCGCACAATTGTGCTCAGATGCGTGAACGATCCATTCGCGTTTGATGATGTCGCCGGGCGGTTGGCTGCCGCTTTGGTGGTGCGTTCCGTTATCTTTCCTTCTTACCATGTGCTGAAGGATCTTAGAATGGTCATCCGTTTTTTGACACCTCTTGGACGCCATCCGCTCACAACCCCCTGATCCGTGCAACATTCCTTTGGAGCCGTGTTCCGCCCAATTCTTATTCATACCCCTCGTCATCTTTCTCGTGCTTATTTTCCATCAACTCTGCTTCACCATCATCTGCGTTGGATCTCGCCTATGTTTTGTGGCGTATCACCGACACCGCACGCTTTACGACTGGATCCAACCCTATTCTTCTTGGCGTCTCTTACGCGTTCCATTCCACAGGTATCTATGGCCATTTACTATACAATCAAGACATGGCACGCTATTTTAGCATCATCGAGGCAAATGCTAATATGCCCGTGAACCATCCACATTGGTGGCCCGTCACCGTTTCATGGCCAGACGAGAACCCCACCGTCGTCGAGAGGGTCACAATGGAGACCTGTATTTCATATGTGCAGTATGTGTCCAGATCTTTTTGCCGTGGTCAATCTCTGACTTGATCTAAGCTACCTTCACGCACCCGACGTTTCCCCTCAGCCATATCATACGGACGTCGTCGGCACCTATTCGTGATAGCGGTGACCGACGACCATATCATATTCACACATCCTCTCATATAAATCCACCCCTGTCGTTCAACTACCCCGGGCGATCACCTACCTCTCTGTAACTGGCTTGCACCTCATGTTGTACGTTCTATACTATATACACACGCCCTTTCCACACTTATCCCTCTATCAGGTCTTCAAAATGACACTACTATCAACACTCAAACTCCTCCATCTCTTCTGTATTGGCACCGTGCATTCAGTCTCCGATGACTTAACGGTTGTCGAGCAACAACAACGCGGTCCGCGACACGTCCATCATTTGCCTTCGGTTCGTCCCTCTTTAGCTCTGCTCCCGGTGTCTTATTTGATCCTGATATTCATTCAGTTCTTTCTTCCTGAGCGATCAGATCTACCTCCCCTCGTTTCGGATTTGTCGCCGCGCTCATCAATGCCATCCCTGGAAACTATGTCCTCCAGTTCGGTACAGCATTCTACCAATACCCATTTATCTCCTACCCTCTCCTCTACTGCTTCATACCTTCGTGCATATATTGCCAAGTTTACCTCGCGTTGAACGCCTACGTCTCCTTTTCTGTCCTCAGAATCACATTCCTTTGTTCTGGTACGCATGTAGTGCCTCGGTTAGCCTTACCCCCTCTTATCAAGTGGCCTGTTATATTGTATTCAGTGATGACTGTCCCCGAACTCTGGCAAATTGGGCCGATATCAACACCGAGACTCGCGTGGGGGGCGGTTCGGAACGGAAGACCTCACGAGTGTCCTCATTGTGGCATCGCGCTACTCACAGGAGAGTCCCCGGGTTTTTGCTGTGGTCCGAACGGGAAATACGTCGATGCAACGCCTCCTCTCCCCCCTCTCCCTGTCGAATTCAACGACGTCATAAACCACCCTGACATCTCGAAAATTTCTCGGAAACTTAACCTCATTTTCTCCTTTGCATCACTCGAAACCACTCACGCGTTCCCATCGCTCCGTGGTCCACAGGGTTTTCTTGCGATCCAGGGAAAGGTATACCACCGTGTCCGGCCTACTCATGACAACTCCGCCGTGCGTTGGCTTCTTTACGACGGAGCAATGGTCAATGATGACGTCCTACCTCATGCCCGTCAGGCAGCCGACATCCCTGCTCACTTGATTCATCTCGTTCGCAGTGCAATTCTACGAGTAAATCCTCTCGCGGTAGCCCTCAGAGCCCTGGCATCTGTCAATGCACAGGCGTACCCCTCAGCACGTCTTATTCTCTCGGAGTCTGGAGCTGCGAACGAGATCGCGGCCCTCATGTCATTCGAAAACACAACACTGAATGAAGTCCAACCTAGGCGTGTCATCATCGCTCGCAATGACGGCTCCGAACAATATATAGCCACCTACAGCCGTCTCTGGGAACCACTATCTTACCCTCTCCTTTTTCCACACGCTACCCTCGGCTGGGGGAAAACCGGAGCCGTCGGCGACGTTACCGGAAACCCCACCATTGCTGCACAGGCTGCAGGTCCCGCTGATGCAGACGATTCCCCGACGCAGATGTGGCATTACCGGCGCAATCTCCTTCGAGAACCACGATTCAAGATTTTCGGACGGCTTGCAAATGAGTACGCGGTCGACATGTTCAGTCGAAACATCGAGGGGCGACTGAACTATATACGGGCGAATCAAAAACGGCTTCGAGATGAAGAGGCCGCACTTATGGGTGTCTCCGATGTCTCCGATGCGGAGAACGTCTACCTGCCCGCTTCCTTCTTAGGTTCCAAGCGTTGGTCATCAGACCAGGTTGCGGACTCACTAGCCATCGCTGCTGCATTGGGACCGCCAACGTTTTTCATAACCATGACCTGTAATGCGCAATGGCCGGAGATCACGTCGGAACTCCTCCCTAACCAGGGATATCAAGATCGGCCTGAACTCGTCTGTCGCGTGTTCAAGCGGAAGTTGGCTCTTCTTCTCAAGAATCTCAAGACTATGTTCCCGAACGTCGGGAAACCTCTCTACTGCATCCATTCCGTGGAATTCCAGAAGCGGGGGCTCCCTCACGCCCACATCCTCATCAAGTACCGTGAGGACTGTCTTGACGCGGCTAACATTGACGCAGTTGTGTCCGCCGAGATTCCACCCGACCCCGTCGACCGCCAGCTCGTCCTTCAATTTATGATCCACCATCATTCCGTACCCCCTGCTCCGATCTCAGCATATTGCCAGAGGGAAGACATGTTTGGCAACCGTCGGTGCCGCTTCAAATATCCGAAGGACGTCCAGGTGGTTACAGAAATTGACGAGGATGGCCGTGTGCAATACCGGCGGCGTAGCGTGGACGACGCATTGGTTGTTCCGCATAACCTCGTCATTCTGCGCAAATTCAAGTGCCATATCAACTTTGAGGTGGCAAACTCGTCGCATCTCTTTCAGTATCTCTTCAAGTACATTCACAAAGGTTCGTCATTCATTGATATCACACAGTGCGCGGCTGACCCTGGTCCAACACGCTCAGGTCCCGACTATGCAAAATTTGCCATCCGAGACGCAGCTGAACCCGTTGACGAGATAGAGGAGTTTTGGAAGGCGAGATACCTGACTGCTCTCGAAGCGACGTGGCGTATCCTGGGATTTCACATCACACAGAAGGATCCAGCAGTCTCTGCTCTTCCCATACACCTCCCGGAGGATTTGTCACATCGTCAATACGCTACTCGACGCGGCGTTCCGGCCTTCTCATCATCGCTGCTTGACCACTACTTTGTACGTCCTCTAGGCGTCTTCATGCATCAAGGGATTTTCAGAGACTTCCGAGACCTAACATATGCGGAATACTGGGCGTTGTTTCGTACAGAGGCGTTCAATCCCGCGAACGAAGGCAAGGCGCGCTATTTTGTCGAGCGCGCTTTTCTCCCGGGTGTCCCTCGCATGCACGTCATTCAGCGTGTTGAAATTCGTCCTCATGTCACTCGCTTACACGCAGTCCGTGCATCCGCCGGTGAAGTCTTCTATCTGCGCCGCCTCTTACAACATCGACCTGCATATTCTTACACGGAGCTGCGTATCATCGACGGTACCTTGCACCCATCATTCCAAGCGGCGGCCGTTGCTGCAGGACTGTTTGCGGATGAACAGGAGGCTGAGTTTGCGTTGCAAGAGGCGGTTGACTCCCTCAAGACCCCTGCACAGCTTCGCTTCCTTTTCCTTGACCTCCTTCTCAATGACTGTGCCCCATCCCCAATTTATTTATGGACACGTTTCCAGGCTGATATTTCCCGTGACTACACGCTGAGGCTTCGCAGTGACATCTTGGGGCAAAATGCGGCGCTGCAAAGCATGGCTAGCTATCTAGAAGAACACGGAAAGACGTTAGAGCAATTCGGCCTTCCCGCTTTTCAAGCATTCGGGGGGGAAGTTCGTCACGAGCGGGGAAAATGGGATCGTCTTGCAGATTCACTCCTTGAACGCGCGACAACGTCATACAACCAATTCAACGAGGAGCAAAAGGCTATTTTTCTTGAAGTCGTATCCGCTATCCAGCAACACCGGCCACTTCGCCTGTTCATTGACGGCAAAGCAGGCCGTGGAAAAACGTTCCTCGTCAACGCCATTTGCGACTACATCCGGTCTTCAAAACAAATCGTGATCCCAACTGCGACCGCCGCATTTGCCGCCCTCCTTTACCCTGGAGGTCGTACGACACATTCGGCGTTCAAGGTCTGTGTGCAATCCCATGTGACAGCCAGAGATCCTCACAAATCTGCAGGTGCCAGTCAATGATGGGAACGAGTTCCTCATCTCAGACATCTCCGCCAACGATGCACGGGGTGAACTCCTGCGTGAGGCCTCGGCCATTATCTGGGATGAGGCGCCAATGGCGAATCGTGCCGTACTCTCATGCGTGGAGGAAACATGCCGCCGCGTCATGATGAACGACGCAATTCCTTTTGGTGGTATAGTCGTCCTTCTCTTGGGCGACTTTAGGCAAACATGTCCTGTGATCCCCGGAGGCTCTCGACGACAAGTTGTTGACGCTTCGATAAAGTCGGCGACCCTCTGGGAAACATTCACAGTCCGTCGCCTTTCTAGACCAATCCGTAACGCGGAAGACCCCCTGTTCGCCGCCTACGTCGACTCCATTGGTGATGGTGCAGGTCCAGATATCCCTGTCATGATGCTTAATATCACACACTCCGAGACTGAACTCGTCAAGTTCACATTCCCCGACGAGGTTCTCCGCTCTCCCTCTCTATGTTTCCGTCGCGCGATCCTGGCGCCCACAAATGCTCAAGTGAAGCACTACAACTCCATAATGCTGGAGCGTTTGGACGGACGTGCACGGTCGTATTATTCCTCTGATTCAATCAAGGAGGCAGACGATACAGGTCTCATAGACATTGTTCCTGATGCTTTACTGGACTGGGCTCAAAACCGGCATATTCACGGTATTCCTCCTCACATTCTCACCCTGAAAACAAACGTAATATGTCGCAGCATGAGGAACCTTTCGATAGCAAGAGGCTTGGTCAAAAACTCCCGCGTCGTTGTAGTTGACATCGGGCACCGCATCATCACTGTCCGACTGCTCCGGGAGCTTCCAGGAAATCAAGTTATTGTCGACCCAGAAGACATCCTCGTTCCTCGGATCCCTTTTCACCACACTCTCAAGTCGGGCCATACCCTCGTTCGACGACAATTCCCTCTCGACCTCGCATACAGCACTACATTCAATAGCTGTCAAGGCCTCACACTAGACCGAGTCGGCATTGATTTGACTTCAGCCGTGTTCTCACATGGTCAGCTTTACACCGCCTTTTCACGTATTCGGAGGCGGGATCATGGTATGGTCAGGTTGAAGGAGGGCGACTGGGTAACGAGGAATGTAACATACCGCGAGATTCTCGTGTAACAGCTGGGATGACGTCAGGATGATGGGGTTAACGGGGCACCTACCATAAAGGATGTTTTCGAAGACTTTCTCGGACGGTCATTGAATTTATAATTTTATACCATTCTATACTAGGTTAAGCAGCTAAATATGCTTCAATGGCCCAATTGGGGCAGAGTAAGGGACCTTCGGAATTGCTGCAAGGTCGGCGCTGGATCCTGTTCCCCCGTCACGTGTCTCGTTTAGCCTCGGAGCGCAGCTCCGACGACCTTGTCTGCCTAATAGTAGTAGCATGAAAGGTACCCAATCTGCCGTAGGTACCTTTCATGCTTATAGGCAGGCTGGTTACGGGACTAACTCGGTCACGATGGGTGATGTCACATGGTGGTCGGTCTTCACGGACTTGCGACTCGCCGCATTCTATCCAACTCATTTTTTCCGAAGGCGTCGGAAGGGCGTCAATTGTTACGCCGTATGTATATGGTATCGACTTGTTTCGCTGCCCCGCTGCTTCTGATTGTTTATGTTTTGCTTGTTTAGTCACCCCGACCCGAGCCCCGACAGGCTACAACTAAGTAATTATCGGCAAACGCAGCAAACACTCCTATATTTTGAACGCCCTCCTTTCTCTCGGGTTTCTCCAATGTTTCTCTTTTACGAGTAGCCTCAGTCATGGCGCTGTTCCGATTCCTGGCTTTGAACTTTCCCTACTTACTAAAAAGGCCTCGTCAGGCTTCAACTAACGTTAAGTCTTATCGCACAGCCTTTCGCCTCTGCGCTAACCAGAAGGTAAATTTCAGTCGTTCTTGCTACGGTCAATGCCGAACCCATTTTTCCACCAATCAAGTAGACTAAAGACCGATAGCAACGCACACCCAATAGACGGACACCTCCGACCGCCTCATTGACGATGCACGTTGGACTCTGGAGCCTATCGACCCGTGGCCAACGTCTCGGAAAGGCCGCATACCACGGTGGCGTCGTTCTCAATCAGATCCGCGAAGTTATCAGGGGACCGGGGGTTTGACGGTCGTCGATGTCATCAGCTAGAAGCGGTAGAAGACCCAACGGTTTTCATGCGCCATGCAGCAGGACTGGTAATGCCTGCGCATACCCGAACCAATCCACAGTGTCGGCCTTATTGTGAGTAGTCAGAGCTCTCACTATAGGAAACCATCTGATAGAACAAGAACGCTGGATCCCGCAACACGGAACGCCGCCCAATGTGTTTGAGGACTTCACCCTCAGAGGACAGCGAGCCGCGATGTGCTACTCAACACAGTGAAGCACTGCGTTGGCCACGCAGCCTTCACGGTCCACAGCCAAATCTCGCAGGCCAGTGTTTCCGGACCTCACTACTAGTTTCACCAATCGAGTACTTACGCCACGGCCAGGTGGGTACTTTGATCTTCGCGCAACATGAATTCGGCTCTTCAAGTTCCCACCCGAGATTCCTGTGCACTCCCCGACGCATGTTCTTCGAATCTTCGTTTCAGTGATGTACCTTCGTCGAGGTCTGGCTGAATTTTCGCACGAAGAACAGTTAAGGCAATACTTACACCGGCCAATCGTGCGGGTCCCACATCAGTGTCACCAGCGCTATGAAGGATGATGTCAAGGGCGCGGTTGACTTAAGTATAACTCTAGCGGAAGCGTAGGATGGAAATCCGCACCCAGCTGTGGCGTCTGAATTTGCAGCACACGAACGACATGTACGCCCCAGGCGTTCCTTCAGATGTGGTTGTTCTGTAAGCTGTTCCTTGTACCAACACGACTGTTCCTCCTGACTGACATACTTTCGTATAGGACAGCACCTCAGGTATCCACCCGTATGAACGGTGTGGTCGGTGACAGTACTAACCCCCCTCCTATCTGAAGCTCTTAGGATTTTTGTGGAACTGGGCTTTGTTCGGCGTGCTGACGGCGCAAGTGTGTGAGTGCTGTCACCAAGTCTCTCATCTTGTATGCTGATGAGTCGTGACTCGTAGACTACTACTCCATCCACTTCAAAGCGGACAGGCGCGGACTTAAGCTTCTCGTTTATGGCTTGTACATTTGGGAGGTGGTCCAGACTGCGCTTATCGGGCGCGATGCCTTCGCCATTTTTGGCCGCGGTTGGGGAGACCTCTCTGTCCTGGTGAGCGCAGAAACCCTGTGGTTCAATAGCCCGTTCATGAGCGGAACAAGTACGTTGATTACTCCCGTCCGGCGCGAGGACAACTGACATCGTCTGGGCTGGTAAGTTAGCATCACTGTCCAGAGTTTTTTCGCCTGGAGGATATACGTCCTGAGCAAGTCGAAGATCCTTTTGGTATCCATTATACTTGTGAAGGCTTTCTTACGTCCAACGATTCTATTCACGCTGACTGTCTTGGATAAGGTGTCCCTAACCGCTGGAAGTGCTGCCATGGCTACAGGGATAATTGTTAAAATCACATTGAGCGGGAGCGACGCGGGGCTTCAAGCCAAGACGTACCCTGTCACCACGGTTAGCAGCTTTGTCAGAGTCCCCTGGCCGTGTTCTCATATCTGGGGGTCTATGCAGGTCTGGTTGGTTTGTTCTGCAGCCTGCGACCTGATAATCTGCATCTGCATGATAGTATGGGTGAGTAACTAAGCAGGATCGTTTCCCGCTGTAACTGACTTTCGTGTTGCGTGCACTTGACTGTGCAGTACATGCGAACTCGTGTCCACGTGACGTTCAGAGCCACAGACGACATCATCACACAGGTTATTCGCCTGAGCGTCGCTACTGGCATGTTGACTGGTAAGTTTCTCAAGACAATTTTGTGTTAGATTTGTATGAACAGCCTCTACAGCCGCTGTGGCAACAGTCGATACTGTTATGTTCCTCGTCTTCCAGAACAATAACTATCACATGTGTCCAGCTATAATCCTGGGAAAATGTATTCCTCCGCCTTTATGTTTCACAACCAAATCGTACTGATCCTCCTCGGGTATCTTTACAGTGTATTCCAACAGCTTGCTCGCGCTTTTGAATCAGCGCTATCGTGTCGACAACGGAAGCTCCTCCAGATATCTGTACGACACGGATCTGTCTGAACAGCCGTCGTTACAGGCTGTACGTGCACGCAGAGGTGCAGGTGCTGATAACGTTCATCATGTCGCCGTCAATATCGTCCAGGAATCGGAATCTAATGGCGATTCTATCCCGATGGCTACATTTGCGGTGCGCGCATGTTATTCATATTTCCTTTCTTATATACTGAGATCATAACTGCATCAGACCGATTATTGCGACGGACGCTCTGTAGTAGACGGGAATTCGAGGAAGCAACCCTTCCTGGATGCAGTTTAGTCACACCCGCGAGTCGCTGGCTTTATATCTATCTCTTGTTCTCGATCTGAAATGTCAAGTGACTGCCTGTAAAACCCTGTAATACTATCTATCTGTCAAATGACCACATGATCTCAGCCGACCCAGCGGTGCGGGCACAGGCACTGAAATGAAACTTCCGGGTATTTGTACTTACCCGGCCCAGTACTTCAAGCTTCAAGCTTCAAGCTTCAAGCGCAAGGTGTAAGTCCTCCATTCAGGTTGACTTGCTGTCCCCCCCATGGACGAGCTTTCGACGCAGCTGCATGCAGCCAGCCCACTCGACGATAAGCTATACACCCCTTCGTCAAAAGAGGTCGCATTCTTCCAGAGAATGACCGGCATAGTCGACGAGGATCGCTTGAGAGAGCATATATTGACTATTTGGCGAGACGCATTCCAGGTGAGGGAACTTCTTGACCCGTATAGTCACAAAACGGAAGCTGACGAGCTCACCCTCTAGATTCATCCGTTCCCCTGTATTCGAATATTTTCTTTTACTAGGTAAGTCATGCACGCCATAAGACCGATCGGACGGGGACGACTGAGTACTGAGTACTGAGTACTGAGGTTGTACTTGTCTTAGCTTGAAATTAGCCGGCCATTTTGCGTACGAGCACGCCCTTCATCTGGGAAGAACGGACACCGACGGACTTTTCCTCGACATAGGATGCTGCAGTACGTATGCTCGACTTCACACGACGAGTTGCTACCGTATCGGTTCATATCTTTTCTAGTGGGAACAGACGTTCGAAAGCTCGCTTCAGACGGCTTTCCTGCTGAAAGAATCCGAGCATTGGACCTATACTCTGGTAAGTACGGTCGCATGCCACCTCGCGCCCAACCTGCGCCGATGTACCTAATGCCGACACCATCAGATTTCTGGACATTAGGTACCGATTTTTCGACTGGTTGTTGGTCGCTCCAAAAGCAGCCTGCTCACAGATCCGCCGACTGTTGTAGGGCGCAAACTCTTCTGCGAAGACGACACCGCTAACTCGATGTGCTTTATCCACGGAAACATCTTTGAAAGCCGCGGCGAACGACTCTGCGGCTGGCAGACCGACGCATGTGATACTCGTACCCCGCTGCTTTCGGAAGACCCATTCCACGAACTGTATGGGAACTGCATCGCAGTCAGTGCGTTCAATTTATTCCACCTGTTCTCGTGGGACGAACAGGATGCACTGGTCTTCAAGATTGCCGCCTTTCTCAGCCGACGTCCGCGATCCATCGTGTTTGGATCCCACCTGGGCAAGCGGGAGAAGGGAATCAGGATGAACCCACAAGGTGTGGAGCAATACAGCCGTTTGCATAACCGACTGGAATCCGCGCGTCGAGAAACTTGTTTGTCAGAGCCAAACATTGCCTTATTGGGAGTGCTTATCACATTCGTCACGCAGTGACTCATTTGTGACTTCGTGCTGTTCAGGAGCGGGCTTCCTGATCTTTGCGATGACCATTGACGACATGTTCCATCTACTTTCCACCCAAATGACCTCTCCAGAGTGATCAACACTCTCCGTGTCGGGCTTCGGGAGTCATGAAAACTCCTCATAGCTGGCCTAGAAGCCTTCAATACCCTGAAAAACCTCAACAACGAGCACAAACCACCCTTGTTGCTTGGATACTCGGTGAGTGAGGAGTCGGGAGCCTCGGAGACGTCCCCCTCGTGGTCTTGGATGCTTACACTTAATTTGGATCTCTCTAGAAACCAAAACTGCGCATGATTGAAGGGCAACAACGAGGGTGGGATTCTGGTGGATGACAGGAGCACGGCGAAGTTGCGGTGAAGTTGGCGAAGATGATAAAAAGCCTCGGGTTTTGAGCTTGTGAGTTCCATCCCCATCTTTTTCCCGCTCCCTCCCTCATGTCCTCTCCAGACCCTCGTGGACCGTCTCGTCCTTTGACACCGCGATTCGTTCCTTATCGACACCCGCAGGCTCCCCGACCTGTGTCGATCCACTGGCTTGTGAACCCGGGAGGGATTGGTACGTTACGTACCAGTAGAGTTTGTGTGCGGTGCTGACTTTCTCTAGATGGAGCGGTCAATCCTCCTCAATTCTACACATCCCAAGATGAGATGGAGGAGTCGCGACAAGCCGGCTTCGCGCGCCTGTCGCCTCAAGATCAACGTCGTGTTCTCGATATGTTGACGGCACGATGGCAGGCTGCCAACCCCGGAGTAGTTGCCCCAACGCTCGCCTCACTACCTCGAGTTCCGCTGCCCCCAGTTCCGCCGCCCCCAGGCCTGCCGCTGCCACCACCACCACCTCCAGGCCCACAGTTGCCGCCGCCGCCTCCACCTATGCCTCAACAGTCGGCACCAGTCGCCCTCCAGGCTAACTCCGGCACTCCCTTGGCTGGGAACACAAGCGATGCCATTGGGTTTCTACCCTCCGCCCCAGGATCTGCTGCGTCGTCATCGAATGACCGTGCGTTGATCCATTCTTCATTAACAATGAGCATACTGACCAATTACCTGCAGGCTACACCACACATTACACTGTCTATTACACCCCGGCTGTGCCACGTTCCGCGAAGGGCAAGAGCTCTGCGAGTTCAAAGAGGACTCACGACACGAAGGTCACCACTGTCGCTATCACCCCGAGTACTCCGCGTGAGTCTCTCGTAGCTGAAGGCCTTCGTATCCATGGGTTGGATGGGCAGTTCTCCATCAACGTACCCTTCAAGATTCGTTGGACTGGTGTCAAGTAAGTTGTTCCGTCTATTGTTATACAAACATATACCTAAACGTTCTGTTACCTGCAGCAAGGGTGATGCATCAAGTGTCGATTCAGATGAAGACTGGTTCGCAATTCGGGAGGCCTTACTCCGTAAACGGCCTCGTGATGTCTACATCGAACTTGACCTTGACGCCATGGAGGCTTTCCGGCTGCGCAAGCGTGTATGTGGTTTCATCCCTGTTCTTCTGCTTTGACTAATATTGGGACTTGTAGCCGTTTGATGCCGTGCTCCAGCACGACAAGGAACTCGGACCAACGTGTGCTGGAACCGAGGTAAGCCTGCACGTATATTTAATGAACCTGCCAAACTTATTGTATTTCTCAGGTTCCAAACACGGACTCGTACTCTGACTCGATCAAGCGTCAGGGTACTATCATTCTCGAGCTGAAGGAAATGTACAAGTGTGACAAGCATCGCGGCGAGCACAACGAGCAAGGCTTCTGTTATCCAACCCAAGATGGACACATTGGCCTTAATCGGAAGCGATTGAAGCGTTGGGCATCCGCTGTTGTGAGTAGCCTCTGTGAATATGATCAATGCTGTACTGACCTTCTCTATCTCGATAGGATGCGAAAGAAACGACTGTCAAGTACCCTCCTAATACTGAGGAGTTTGATGGCGTGCGCGATGGTCGTCTGCGCCCGCACAAGGCCCGTGGACGTTCAGGCCCACATTCTGTGATGACACCTACCGCCACACCCGCTGCACCCACAGATGCCGCCACCGCTCTTGTCCCCGTCATCGCTGGCCTCGTCAATCAACAAAGTGCTATGATATCTGCTGTTCTCGGCATTTCTCCGCCTCCCCTTCCCTCCGCCGCAGGTTCATCGGCGACCCCCGCTTCCATGTTATCTCCAGCACCGCCTCCTGCCCTGCCTTTCTCTCCTATGCCTCGGCGTCAGGATGAGTTATATTACTTTTTCCTCACTATCCTTGAACGTGATGGACATGACCTGTTGCAGTACCACTCCATGCTTGTTTCGGCGGAGATCACCCTTGAAACCTTGCCCTCGCTAGACCTTGACACCTTGGTGTCACTCACCGGGGGTGATAGCGATAGCCTGAGAGTTCTCGTTGCATCCGCAGAGCAATTCTCTAGGCGTTTACGCATGAAGAAAGACTATGTACGGTCTCTCTTTTCAGAGTACGATGTCTTCGGGGATAAGTGAGTTTCTCGAACCTTTATAATGTTGCCTAATATTTTCTGTACATACACCATGCTGTCCTGACCCCCCACTCTTTACTACACTGCATAACCTTCCGCTAACCTACTACTCCCTCATCTGTCGCATAATCACCTCTGTCCATACATCTACCCCACGTTCGTTACCTACTTTACGAATACCCGCAGTTTGTAATCCAGCCAATGGCATCTTCATTCGTTATTTCTTCCATAGCAAGATGGATGAGTTCAGCGCGCATGTGAGGTCCAGTGAAGTGGCTTTCATTACGGCGCAAGAAGGCTTTGATACTACTGAAAGCTTGCTCGATGGGATTCATGTCGGGGGAGTATGGTGGTAGGTATATAAGCTTTGCACCTGTCATTAAAACTGGTTAGTATACCTTGAAGCCGGAGCTTTCAGACAGCACAACGCACCACAGTCATTCTCAATGATCTCCCGCACTTCGTCTCCATGATGAAAGGCAACATTATCCATGACTACCACAGAATTACGGCTTGGATTGTCTGGAGTATATGAGTTGAGAAGGGGTGCCTATATGAGCACAACACAGGCATAAGCATGACACAGACATCCAGAAGAAATTGAAGCGTACAACATCCTCCCGCAGAAAATGGAGGAACCTCTCACGGTTGACTGATCCTTCGAGAAGATCCAAAGCAATGATCCCATCACAGGAGAGCACTGGGAGCATTGTCAGGCGTGTGCCATGGAAGAACAGGTCACGGCGGACGCATGCAGATCCCAGTGGTGCCCTTCCCATTGTCCGCTGATGTGCCCGATCATCCACCCCAGATTCATCCAACCAGACTATGCTCTCCATGGGTATATCCCCCCAAGCTGCATCCCACATTGCGCGAACGGCATCGTTTCGTTCCAATGCCTCCTTTGATATCCGCTTGTGAGTGAGAGCAAGGCTGCGAACAGCGCGGGCGACGGTTGCAAGTGAAACGTACACTCCGAGCTCCTTGTCAAGACGGTCTTGAATCTCGTCAAGAAACATTGCTGGCTCTTGGACCAACCAGGAGTTGATGGATGTGAGCTCTCCAAATGAAAGGATGCGGGAGCGGCCATGGGACAACAGTCCATGGGGACTATGCACTGAACCTGTCTCGCGATAAAGGCGGAGGATTTCATAGACTGTGCTTTTTGAGCACTGCGCGAGTTCAGTGATCTCGGAGACTGTAAAACGCTCCCGCCATTCGACAATGCGTTCTCGAAGTTGAGGGTTAAGGGGAGGTGCCATTGCGGTCAGGACTCAAGACACTGCAAAGCTGACCTCGCGACGCACAGCTGTCACTCCCGCAGCAGACGTGATTTCCCGAAAAGGCAATGTTTGGCTCTGACAAACAAGTTTCTCGACGCGCGGATTCCAGTCGGTTATGCAAACGGCTGTATCTGCATTCTCCCGCATCGTGGGAGGCTTTGTGGCACGGGGAAGGACGACCGTTTGGCGCAGGAGAGGTGGAAGTTAAGGCGTTCTTACAAAAACCCGGGCGCAACGCTATCGTACCTGTGCGGAACGCCAGTGACGAAACGCAGTTGTTGTTCTGGAACTTGGAATTTTTGTAAATGTAAATGTAGCACTCCTACTTCTTGGACGATAAATCCATGTGTAGTTTTGCATTTGCAGTAGTCAACTCATCGCAATGAACGGACACACGTCGACGGGTGCTCTGCTGAGTCCGCTCCACCCTGTGGAACGTATGAGGACATTCTTCCATTGGCAGTTGTAATTTGGTTGCAATAGTATGTACTGAAAAAGCTTCATTGGTTCACACAACGAGATCGAAGATACCTTCCCGGATGAACGAGGATCCGGACCCGACCGGTTGGTCCACTCAGGTCCACTTTCTCACTCTTGCACGATGCCATGTCACGATGTTCATTCTTGCTCGCACAGCCTGACTGGTCCTTACCTTCCTCCCCATTCAAGCATCGCAGGAGTCCCGAATGGACTACTATCTCTGGTGACTGATGACTAGTTGACTAGAAGTCTGGACGCAACGATCGGGTGGGACATCGTGCATACCGCCGAGGATGCCAGAGGATGCCAATCTCAACAAGCGCCGAATATGCTCTCCTGTCTACCCTGTTTGGGGATCAGGAATGTCCGTGACATCCTGGTATCGTCACGACCTTTACTTAGCCTCACACAATTACTGTAAGTACATAAGTCACTTTCTGCAACAGCCCTCGCGCTGTCTTTCGACTCCGCCCATCACGATGCCCATCGTCCCCGTACACGACTTCATCAAGACAACTTTCGACTATGTTATCGTGGGCGGCGGCACCGCTGGTCTTGCGGTAGCAGCCAGGTCAGTAGCGCCTTGTTCGAGCGAGAGTTCCTTTGCGTAACCGTGTCACAGGCTTTCAGAGGACCCTAGCGTTGTCGTCGGTGTCATCGAGGCCGGCGGATACCATGACTCCGCGCCAGAAGCCAATGTTCCCGGTTGAGATACTCTTTCGCTCTCTGTCGATGTTTACTGACCACAGATCGTTCCCTAAGGATTTGCTGGTAGAGCTATGGCCAACCCCGATTTCGACTGGACTTTCTTCAGCGTTCCTCAGAAGCATGCCAACGGTCGGCCCGTTTTCCAGCCCCGCGGAAAGGGCCTCGGTGGCTCATCGATGGTACGCTATTCAGACCCTTCACGATCTTTCTGCGATGTATGATCGTTTTTGTAAGCTCAATCTCCTCGCGTCGTCACGCCCCTCAAAGGCGGACATTGATGCTCTAGAGAGCCTAGGCAATAAAGGATGGAACTGGGACACTCTTCTTCCGTACTTCAAACGAGTACGTGTCGCAACCTCGTCCCTCAACGCTCTCACTCACCTCGTGTTTCAACCTTTCGAAGAGCGAAACGTGCGTTCCTTTGGACGATCAAAACCTCTCCAGGTCTCTTGGTATCGATCTTAACCCTGACGTTCACGGTAACAACGGTAAGGTGTTATTCATGTGTCCCGATCGGTATCTTGATACTCTTCAATCAAGGCCCCATCGTCAAGTCGTTTGCGAGTTGGTACAGTCCGCTGCACCACCCCATGCGAGAAGCGTTTGAAAGCTTGGGCGTTTCTGTGAACGGCGAGCCGGTTAGAATCTGCGCTTCATAGTTGTATCATGACAGACCTCACAAACGCTACAGGCTGGAGGAATCAACGTTGGCTATAACACGGGGTTCGGATCTGTCGATCCATCAACCGCCACGAGGTCTTACTCAGTCTCTGGTTATTACAAACCCAATGCGTCGAGGAAGAACTTTGTCGTCTTGACCAATGCTCAGGTTTCCAAGGTATGCACTCACCTTTCTCTTCCTCCCTTCCATAACTGACCGTGAAACGAAGGTTATCCTGGAGCCAACGCCTGACGGATTACAGCGGGCCGCCGGCGTTGATATCCTCCAGTCTGGCAAAACATTCAGCTTGCGCGGTATCAGGAAGGAGGTCGTTGTTTCTGCTGGTAAGTCAACTTCGTAAACGAGACTTCTATTGTGCCTCAACTTTCCTTGCAGGTACGATGCAGACGCCTGCCGTACTCGAGCTCTCAGGCATCGGAAACTCGAACGTCCTCGAGAAATGCGGCATACCTACCTTGATTGACTTGCCTGGCGTCGGCGAAAACTTTCGTGAGTGTTCCCCTCAGACTCGTCTTCTCAACTCTTTGAATGATGATTTCAGAGGACCACCCCATCTCGTTCATCATCGTCGAGGTTGATTCCAAACTTGACAGTTTAGATATCCTCAAAGAACCGGCCAGACTAGCTGAACAGGAGGAGCTATAGTAACATGCCGCTCTCTTGACTCCGCTGTGTTCACGTTCTGACAGGACTTCGTTTCAGCAAAGAGAAGAAGGGTATCATCGCATCGATGGCATGTCAGCAGTTTGCTTATATATCCGCGCCTACTCTACTGGACCCGGACACCATCAAGCAGTGGCAGTCCCAGGTAGCGAACACCTCCCTGACGGGTCTCCCGTCGCTGAAGAGGCAGTATGAGGCCATACGGTCGTGGATGGCTGACCCTGACGAGGCATACATCGAGTACGTTCTATGCGTCTGTCACCCGTATTCTCGTTACCGACGCCATTGTCATAGATTGCTTGGCCTTCCTGGCCACTTTTTTACCCCTTTGTCTGTCGCGGCCCCGGGCAAGCGCTACTATTCGTTCGTCGTGTCGGTCATGCACCCACTGTCCCGCGGCTCGGTACACATTTCCTCACCGAATCCCGCTGACACGCCTGTCATCGATCCCAACTACCTGGACCACCCTGTCGATCTGGAAATGCTTACCAGCGGCATAGATTTCGCCTTGAAGCTGTTTGATGCGGAGTCCACAAAGCAAGCTACCGTGGGACACGTTATGCCTAGCCAGGAGGTCTGTCAGCAGGGCAACGACGCGTTGAAGGCGTACGTCAAGGATACTATCGGCTGCTCTTTCCATCCGCTCGGAACTGCGTCAATGCTTCCGCGCGCCGACGGCGGCGTGGTGGACGAGAACCTCAAGGTCTATGGCACATCCAACTTGCGCGTAGTATGTCTCTCGTCCAAAATGCGCAGTTTGTGTCTCAACTCACGCTCTTACAGATTGACTGCTCCATTCTTCCTCTTGTAAGTTGTCCTCTGGATGCGTGCTTTCGTACTGATTTACGTCCCTTATAGGAGGTGTCTTCGCACACTCAGAGTACCGTCTACGCTATCGCGGAGAAGGTCAGTCTTGATACGAATTCTCGTCAATGTAGCTCACCTTCGCTCCTTAGGGTGCCGATATCTTGAAGCGTTGTGCCTGAAGTCCCCCTGCGTCTATGATTGCCTGTGCCCGAATGTACAAATATCCGTGAAGTGCCCTGGGAGGTTTGCCGTGATCATGTACTTGTATTTCCGTGACTGTTGTCGACCGCGTGGTTCCAGACCAACATGCGCATCTGAATAAGTTCGCATAACTCGGGAGGTCAGCGCTCAGCATCAATACTAAGATTGGGATAACCCCCTTTCGGTACTGGACCGGACGCAGCAAACCCACAGACGACGCTATCGGCCATACTTGTAATGCAAGGACAATGAACCCTTCGATCTCATTCGATGTCGGGTCTTCCAGTCATCAGACCATTGTGAATTGTGATCGGTATTTGACATCTCCGGATCCAACTTCGCTGTTTTCTGACGTTATGACCCACTATCCGCATACACATCATGCATCGTGGCCGAAGTGAGGCGCGCCCACGGTCAACAAAGAAATTGCCCGATCCAGTATGCGTTCCCTGGCGTTTCCACCACTGGCTCGGCGGTTGACCTTTGATCATTAGAAACACTTCAACTTCCGTTTCCAACAGTAGCGGCGTACCCGTTGTGGCGCTACTCTGTCAGGATGGAGCCAAATGAGGGGCCGCGTGTCGTGTGTGTTTTATGATCGAGCAAGCCGGTTGGAGATGATGTTACCGAATGCTGAAGCCAGCATGGCATATTTCTCATGGTTTCGGACCTTCTCGCCAGGCTTGGAGGCCAAAAACCATAAGTTGCTTTCCTAGTTTGCAACTACCAGGCCTTCCTTCCACGCCACGTCCGGGGCTGTGGCCGAAGTTCCTCGTTCCCCATCTCCCACCCCGTTGATAACCCGTGCTGCGTGCCCCCACTTCCGACGTCTGGGAGGCCCTTACCTTTGTTTCTCACCGACATCCTCGAAGCTCATGGACCAACAATCCGCTCGGCAAGACACAGACTCGCCGCTCCACCCTCAGGCCGGCGTTGGTGTCCCAGCGTCTCCTGTGGAAGCTGAGAAAAATCTGCCGTCTGAGATGACCCCCAAACCCATTGCGGCAGAATACCCTGAAGGTGGGTTCCAGGCCTGGATGACGGTGTTCGGCGCGTAAGTCATGCTTTTCATTATCCTCGAGGCGCATCTGAGGGTCACGACCCAGTCTTCTCTTACAGTTTGCGGCGGGGTAAGGTCCTCCATACCACTTTCCACAGCCTCTGACCTCTGTGTCAGCTACACAAATGCGTTTGGAGTGTATCAAGGTAAGCAATAGCTTACCGCGGGGTCGTGAGCTCAGCGTCACAGCGGGCTGATCAACAATCAGATTTCTTCGTGCAAAATTTCCTCAGCGATTTCACCCCTTCGCAAATTAGGTCCGTCCTGTATTATACTACCTTCCGACCTTGTGTTTAGGCATGATTTCTTGTTTATCATAGCTGGATTGGCAGTGTTGCCACATTCATCACGTTCTCTGGTGGCCTTATCTCTGGAAGGCTTTTCGACAGAGGCTACTTGTAAGCTGGCAATTCATACGATACCTTCGCTGCACTTATGCTATCATAAATAGCTACCCCTTGATAATCGGGGGCTCAGTGCTCGTCGTCTTTTGTCTTTTCATGCTGTCACTCGCCCAGCCTCAGCACTATTATCAGGTTGTTCAAAAGTCACTGTATCGTACCATAACCTTCAATCATTGATATGTTTTATAGGTCTTCTTGACGCTGGGTCTAGGATATGGAATAGGGACGGGGATGATCTACGTTCCAACAGTCGCCATCGTCTCCCACTATTTCCTACGCCGGCGTGCGCTGGCGATGGGCATTGTGTCCTCGGGCACTTCTCTTGGCGCTCTACTTCACCCCATCATGTTGAATAACCTCTTCCACGGATCGACGGGCTTCGCCAATGGGGTACGCTCCAGCGCGGGTCTCATTGGGGGAACAATGCTGATCTCCGTCCTGATCATGCGCACAAGACTTCCCCCCTCGAAAACGGCGAACTCAGGACTTGCAAAGGCAGCGTGGAAATTCGCTCATGACGGTGTCTACCTTACCGCATTTTTCGGGTGAATGTTTTCAAACTCGTCCAATTTTCAGTTGCTGATGTGTTCTATGCCACAGAATGTTCCTGTTTGTTCAAGGCATATTCTTCCCTCTGGTTTACATTCAGCTTGACTCCGACGAGCATGGTCTGAGTCGGACGTTCGGGTTTTACTCGGTCAGTCCCTCCGTTCCCTTACTATCCATGCGAGTTTTGAGTACCTTGTCCCGTCAGCTGGCCATGATGAACGGCGCTGGATTCTTTGGGAGGCTTGCCGGTGGCGCAACAGTGAACCATCTGGGTGCCTTCAACACCTTAGTGTTCTGCGGCTTTGCCTGTAGCGCCCTGGTGTTCTCCATGGTCGCAGTCCATACCATCGCAGGCGTGACTCTCTTTTCACTGTTATACGGGTTCTTTAGCGGTGCTTGTACGTTAATTTTTTTCCTTTTCGTGTTCGACCTCGTTTCATGCCCACTGGCACACTCTGCAGATGTCTCCCTACTGAGCCCCATGATGGCATCTCTCGCTAGCGATGTATCGGAGATTGGGTAAGTCTCGTCATTTCTGACCCTCTATCGATTACTAAGAAGGCAATTTCGATATTTCGTAGAGCTAGAATCGGGGTCGGTTACGTTGCTATAGGTTCGCCCTCATCGCTGTGTTTGTTCCACGCTCGTCTAACCCTGTCGCCTGTTTAGGTCTGGGCAGCCTTGTTGGTACGACGCCCTTTGTATCTGCTGCCTCCTTTGACACTGATATATGATTCATTCTAGGGACTCCTATCACTGGCGCACTCTTGGGACGCAAGTTTACCTGGTGGAGGCCAGCTGTCTATGCAGGGGTAAGACAATTTTCACCTGTTTGTATCAGGGTATCCCTGACGTGTGGTCATACAGGTGATGACATTCTCCGGGACTGTTCTTTTCTTGGTCTGCCGTTTCGTTGTGGCGCGACGTAAGGGTACCGCCTACTGCTGAGATGGGTTTCTCAGTCTATACAGCCCCCCAAGTCCAACTCCTCGTTGATCGAAATACGGTTTGTGCAATTTGTCAGAATTCTATGTCATATGATTTTGCTACACCGCTCCTATTGTCCGTAAGTAAGGCTGTATGTGTGCGCGCTAGAATCGTGTCATCCTCATTCTCGACAACGCGCGAATTGTGGTGCAGGGAGCACATGTACCACTAGCGGGTAAGTATGTAGGCAATCGGATGAGCGAATTGGAGCGAATCAAAGGAAATGGTCGGGGCCTGGATTCTGGAAAAGGCCGTGGATTGGGTGAACAGAGGTGAACAGGGCGGGCTACGCTCATAGACGCTCATGCATCATGTGACAAGGCAGATGAACTTCGTTGAGATCCGACACTCTAATCTTCCATACTAATAGATGCTAATGTATTCCTTCATTCTCCGTGTCGATGATCGCTGGCCGGGGTCGACGCTGCCCACACATCGCTTCCAAGATTTTGTTGGTAGCGCCATGGCCTACCTCGATTTTGACGGGACATTCTTCAGCATCATTCAAAAACACGCCAATGGTTGGTTTCGGCGGTAGCTGATCGGTGGTACGCCATTCAATTTCAGTGCCTTCAAAAGCTTCCCATGATATATGACCTTTCTCACCTGTAAGCTTAAACGATCTCCTCACATCTTCGCGTTCATCGAAGACGGATATGGACACTCGAGTCGCGAAAGCCGGGGTATTAAAGGGTGGAAATGGGACTCTTTGCAGGCTAGTACTTCAGAAGCGTACGCGCCTCACCCTTATCACCCGTCGCCCTCACTCACCACTTTTCTGAAGAGCGAGCCGTGTCCCTTCGGAAGATATGAACATCTCTGAGTCTCTTGGGTATCGCTCCCGGCCCTGACGTTCGCGGCGATGACGGTAAGTTGCCATCTCTTTGACCCTTCTTGTCCTCACGTGCGCTATAGGCTAGAGGAATCAAAGTTGGCTGTAACACGGACTGCCGATCCTTTGAGTGCCACCAGGTTCTACTCTGCCTCTGGATAATACACGCCCAGCGCGTCCAAGAGAAACATTGTCATCTTGACTAATGCACAGGTTTCCAAAGTGCGTGCTTGTTTTTGCTTCTCTCCCTTGCATGACTGAATATGAAAGGTCAGTCTAGAACCAACCGTTGACGGGTTGCAACGAACCGTAGGCGTTGATTTCCTCAGACCTGGGGAGACGGTCAAGTTGCGTGATGTTCAAGGAAGCCGTGTTTTCAGCTGGTAAGCCGATTTTCTCCATGATGTGCACCGTGCCTCAACATCTTACGCAGGTACGATAAAAATACCTACCATGCTTGAGTTCTCGGGCATCGGAAACTCAAAGGTTCTCAAGGAGCACGACATACCTACTGTGATTTAATTGCATGGCGTCGGCGAAAACTTCCGTGAGTGTGCCCAACTCTGCCTCGCTCTTTCGACTCTGGACGATGTTAGAAATGGCGCTTCCAGAGGACCACCCATATTATCTATCGTCGTCGAGGCCGGCCCTATGCTCGATATCCCAGATATCCTCAAAGAAACAGCCAGACTGGCTGAACAGAAGAAACTCTAGTGAGATACCATCGTTTTCTCTCTGCCTCGTTTATGATTCGATGACTTTGTTTCAGCAGGAAGGAGAGAATCATTGCGTCGATGGCATGCCAGCAATTCGCATACATCTCCGCGCCCACCTTACTAGGATGCGACGTCATCAAACGATGTCAATCCCAGGTCGCAAACGCCAACTCGACGAATGTCCCGCCATACGAAGTTGGATGGCCGACCCCGAGGAGGCATACATTGAGTATGTTTTATGTGTTTCTCGTAGGCCGTCTCTGACGTCCATACCGTAGACTGCTTGGCTTTCCTTGCCATTTCTTTACTCCCGCGTCAGTCGCGGTCCCGGGCAGGCGATACTACTCCTTCGTCGTCTTGGTCATACATTCACTGTCCCGTGGCTCGGTGCACATCCCCTCGTCAAACCCTGCCGACGCTCCGGCCATCGGTCCCAACTATCTCGACCACCCCGTCGACCTTGAAATGCTTACCAGCGGCGTCAAACTTGCTCTCAAGCTGTTCAACACAGACCCCGTGAAGCACGCGACCGTGGCACACGTCATGCCCAGCCAAGGGATCTGCGACCAGGGTGACAGCGCGCTGAAGGCATACGTCAAGGAGACGGTTGGCTGCTCCTTCCATCCGCTCGGAACTGCCTCCATGCTTCCACGCGATGAGGGCGGTGTTGTTGACGAGAACCTCAAAGTTTACGGAACGTCAAATCTGCGCGTGGTATGTCTTCATATTATATGCGTGTGTCTTTCATTGATCAATCGCTGTACAGATCGATTGTTCTATCCTACCAAATGCGAGCAAGCCTTTTCTTTTGTCATTGCGTGATTCCCTTCTGACCCAGACTCGTAGGAGGTGTCTGCGCACACGCAGAGCATTGTGTACGCAATCGCGGAGAAGGTGCGAGTGTTTTTAGATCAAGTTTTATCAATGTAGTTGATTCCTTGGCTAGGGCGCCTACATCTTGAAGCGTTGCACATAACGTTTGCTCGTCCGACTGTACCCAGTACGAACACAGGTTTCATAGTCCATAAAAGGTATCCATTGAATGAGAAATGCCTCGTCAACTTCATTGTCAGGCATTTGGAAACTAATCGGATTGGTTGCATCCTGTTGAGCTGCCTGCTTACCGGTTATCGCATCAACCAGACCACACCGCCGCTACTTGTGAGTGCGTACATGTATTCCGTGGCTGCGTGCATGAAGATTCGCTCGCTTCTGCGTCACAAGATGATAGCGTCAAGTTCGCTCTATTATCCGAGTTTCCTCTAATTTGCTAACGGATCCGCTTGTGGGACCTTGCACCTCACAAGGTCTTTGGTGGGAAAGTCGTATACTTTGCTCTGGAGTCTGCGAATCGAACACAACAAAGGCATGCTTTGAATATGACCTTCGTACAATCCCGGTACAATCGATAGAAAACAACATACAATTTCAAGGAAATATAGAGAAAAGAGTGCCAACAACGGGCATCGTAAAGCTAAAATACACAAAAGAACCAGAGACTAAGTGCTGCATGCACCAAGTCAGCGCATTGCCCATTATGAGGAGACTGTATAACGTAGATCGCCGGCCCTAGGTAATAAGTACATGACGCACAGCTCGCCCAAATCACTTGCGCTTATTTTTCGGTTTGGGCTTCGTCGACCCAGTCGGTTTGGACTTGCCCGATCCGGTCGACTTCGACTTCGCCGATTTGGACTTCGCTGATCCAGTCGATTTGGACTTCTTCGACCCAGTCGTTTGCGGCCGTGTCCCAGTAGCGGGGACGGCCCTTGACAAAGTCGCTATCTCGTTCCCCAGCCAGGTCTTGGACGAAGGTGGGGTTCCCATGGAGCCGTCGTTAAGACGCGTCCTCTTCGATTCACTTTCTTCAACCCCGTCCTCCAAATCACGCCGTTTCGACGTTGTGGGATTATTGTATGCCGTCTTGACCGCAGAACCCGTTGGGTTGTAGACGAAGGCGATCGCATCCTCGGAGATTTGGTTTTGCGCCCCGTCGTTCTGGAACCAGCCCGGATTCTTGAGGGCGGTTATAAAGGCCCCCCCTACTAGCCTCGAGGTCTCCAAGTTCTTCATACATGCCTCTCTTTCAGCCTCCACCTCAGCTTCAGTGGGCTCGTTCGAGGGAATTGTCACGACCATGCTGGTACCATACGCTGCATCGATGTCGGGATCTTCGCGCTTGGCTTCCACTGCATCCGACACCTCGCGGTAGAGAGGTTTGAAGAGGTCGCGCAGCTCGTTCATCAAGGAGACGAGGGGACGAGGGAGATCCCTGCTGGCCTGAAGTTCCTTTGCCGTGAAACAGTTCCCTGTCAGCATGGACTTCCTCGCGGTCCCTTCGTCGAGGGCGTCGAATACGTTGTGAAAGTTCAAGGCGAACGTTTCTGGTTTGGCGGCGCAAATAGTCGGGCGATATTTGAGGATGTGATGGAAGAGGACGTGGACGAAGGACTCGAGGTCGTCCCGCAGGAGGTGGTCCCGTCCGATAGGATTCATCAGGATGGCCACAGACATGTATTGCACCGTTCCCTATTGAGCAGGTTAGGGTGGATACGAAGCACCTCATGAATGTGGAAAGACTTACTGTTCGCCACCGCCGACGCGCCTCTAATTCGTCCTTCGTAAACCAACACAAGTCCCAGTCGATAAGCATTCCGTTCCCGGCGTCATCGATCATGATGTTGCTGGCACTGACGTCACGATGCAAAGTATCTGCATCTATGTAGGCTTTCCAATGACCTGAAGCTATCGTAAGAAACCACGAGCGTGTTCATAAACGAATGTACGCACAGAACACAGCATGTGACAGAGCTCGACAGAGTTCTTGGGTCGACTTGAACTTGTTGAGCGGGCGCCCAATTTTTCCGAAAACAGTTCGATGGTGGGTAAGAGGATAGACGTCGTGCGTCATGTATGCCCATTCGGCCTTCGCGTGATTTTGCGTCTCAGTGGTCTGTGCCTTCCGCGTTGACGTTTCTGTAGGTGTAGACTTCTTCTTGGACTTGGAAGGAGACTTCTTCTTGGAACGAGACGGAGAATTTAACGGGACATCGCCGCCGTAAAGATAATCGGGGAGATGGGGAACCTTGGCCTCGTTGAGACGCTCATAGATTTCGCCCTCAATGGGCATGCCCGGGAGTGAAATGCGCCAGCTGTCCTTCAGGAAGACCAGCTTTGGCGCCTCGGGGTCTGTGATATCGACTCCGATGTACCCGAACGTCGATCGGCCGGGAAGAGTGCGAGGGTATGCTTGCGGTCGACCAGTGATAACGATGTGACAGTCTTCCTTGTCCCAGACCTCGAAGCGACGCAGCACTTCAGTCTCCTCGGGCAGGGCGTGGTGGGATCCCGCTTCTCGTTTGGCTTTGAAGACGCTGTGAGCAAGCTCCGTTTCTTGGACGCTTGGGAGCGAGACAGTCGTGTCGAAGCCACGCTGAGCGGGGGTCATGAAGTTGAACCGCCAAAGAAACTCTGCCAGATACGACGTCGTTTGCCAGTTGAACCTCTCGGAGAAGATGGCGCCGCTGCGGTCCCATCGAAAGAGGCGAGCCTCTTCCTCCATGATGACCACGGAGAACACAAAGACACGATGTGTGTTCTCGAACATCAACATCGCATACGACAACAGCTGCCCGCGCACCTCGGAGGCATCCTCGCCCTTGCCCACTGGGTCAAGGTTCTTGCGGTCCTCGGCGTGGGCTGGGGCCTTCATAGGATCTTCGCATCGTGTCCTCTGCCCGGAAGCATTCTTGAATTTTAGCTCCAAGAAAAAGAGGGATTTCATGAACATTTCGAAGTCCTTCCTCTTTTGCTTGGGCGTGGGGGACGGTGCGTCGGAAGGCAATGGAGTGGAAGTGGACGATGGGGTAGAAGTGGACGATGGGGTAGAAGTGGACGATGGGGGTCGGAGAGGGTTGTTCCCTTTTTGGAACGCAGTCATGTCCGCTTTGCCCGTAATACCAGTGCTCTCGCCCTTTCCTACGACGTTGTGTGTGTCCTCGACGTCCATGTGTAAGCAGAAAGGCGCAAAAGCCGGAATCTGGAAATCGTCATTAGCGATAACCTCCGTGGTTGGCGAAAGACATACGAGGGTCGACTCCTCAACTTTGACACCTTCGGTGTAGTCGAACTTCCCATCGTTTGGCAAAGGGGGAGCCCACAGTGGCAGCCCCCCCATATGAGTGTTGATGAAGTCTGCAGGGGGCTGAGGACCGACGTAAAGGCCGGCCATGTCGACATCGTGCATCTTGTACGCTTGTTTGGCGGCAGGATTTTGTTGAATAGCGTGAGCTTGCGTCGCCCCAGGCTTGAAGCGCGGAGGTGTACGCTTGAGGTTCGCGCGGAGATCAGGTGCGACTGTGGGCTGGACGGGGGTGACGTTGGCGGGTGCAGTGGCAGACATGATGGGAGAGCGGAGGGAAGAGACTTACAGATGATTGTGTTTCGAAGAGGATTTATACCAGTGGAGTACCTCAATTGTTGTTGTGTGGACGAATTTGGAAGAGGCTGAAGATGAAGGATAATGGAAAGAGAGCAAGCGCGCCGCCGTGTTCAACTTGGCCGCTTGGGCTCCCGGCCGGCCCCCGGCCCGCCATCGTTCCACTCAGCGCACCATGCCCTCGGTTCTCGGTGATCCTCCAACGCTCCACCGCCCCAAGTCCATCCTCCAACTCTTGCGCGACCACTTTGAACCCGCTCGCTGGGAATATGCAGGCTCCGTCCTCAGCTTTGTCTACTCTCACAAACCCGGATCCTTCACTCAGCCGGCGACGGGGCCTCTACTTATCGTGCACAGTTGCCACTTCAAGTTTACCCGGCGCACAATGGCGCACAATACAGAACTGCTGATCTGCATCCGATATGAGAGAGATAGCATGCTTTGGAGCGGCCAGCGACCTTCATTACTAACAACCCTACACTGCCGTCTGCCGGAGGTCCCTCCAGCTTCCAATCAAGGATCCCTGCCAACACTCGGTGGATCCTCCGCGAGGCGTGACAGGAAGTTAGTGCACCACAAACACCATTGTACTTATTCATCGTCCATCGTATAGGCATTCGCGGCGGTGACACTGACGAGGCAACTGCTCGGAGCTACCAAGCCTACTAAAGTCGGTCAGGATCTCGGCGACCGGCAAGGGTTACCGAAGATCCTCCATTGTTCTTATTTATATAGATAAAGACTCATGCTGTACGTCGGCCGACCTTGTACTGTGCGACTGCCGTGGGGGCTATTTTCCCGGGTTTTAATGATTCAGGGGCCAGGGAACTTCGCATGTACCAGGTCGAGAGCAAAAGTTGTACGGCTTCCTTACTGTAGGCAGCATATTAAGTTAGAAGACCTCCACGTCTAAATGGGAACTTTGAATGAATCACCAGCAGGGAGACGAGCGGTGCAGCATCCACTCCCTTGACAGTCAAAGCCACAGGTTCGTGGGATGGGGTGGGACGGAACGGGGGGCATCAGTGTGCCGAGATACAGGGTATACCGAGGAGGAAATAAGTAACGTATACTATGACGGTATCGTATACGGTCAGGGCGGGTGTATGTACGTAGAGACGCACGGAAAGGAGTGTGCCTTGGGTGTCGGTCGGGAAACGGTGCGGTGGGGGAAGGTGGAAGTGGAAGGGGATAATTAGTACTAGGAAAAGCAAGCTCCTTGGCGAGTACCAGACGGGGGTATACAAAACACATGCGGTGAGAGCACCGCGACCCTACAAGAGTGAACGGGTACGCGGAGCTCTGCCGCAGCGGTGTCTGTTATGTTCGAGGGTGGAGGAGATGAACGTGCAGTTCATCACTCTAGTGGGCCATCTCGACGAGTGCTGACGCTGCCATTCCAGATGGAATCCAGGAGACGTTCTAGATCCAAAGTCAGAACTAACGGGGGATATTGGGGGGTACGCTTACGCCGTGCATGATGGGAAGGCATCCCAAAGTCTCCGCTGACTTGACCATTGACGGGAACCACCCCTTCTCGTTCCACACGCTATCCCCGTCGCCGCAGACCTGCCCCAGTCGTACGATCACAGCTTTTACTACTGTTCTCTCCGACACAATATCCAGGATACGTTCTACGATCCACTTGGATTCGGCGTAGCCCCCACCACAGGACAGACACCCTTGCGCCTTGAATGGCGGTCTTTTATGCGGCCACTTTCAAATCGAAATCTACGCTTATTGTCAGCACTGGGACATTTACGGCCTGGGACAACTCACTCCTGAAGACCCCGATAGGGGATGTAAAAAGGATACGAGGAGGGCGAGAGTGCGGTAACTCTAGCGCGAAGACGACCATCTTTCTCACACCACGTACACTCTCACCGGCATTGAAGTTGACAGGCCATGCTAAAGCTTGCTCAGTTGAGTGAAATGGGTTGTATAGTGAGCCCACACGCACCGTTGTGAATGACATGAGTCACGGAGTGAAGCATCTGTGTAGACGGTAATCGCGATGATATAGAAATGAACTCGTATCAGCGCTTACGGCGGAACACACATCTTTTGTAACACCGAAGTGAGGTGTTGCAAGTTTCCTTCAGCCAGAACGAGCTTCGTCGAGGTCAGAAGCGCAGGGTTTAACCCTCCCTTCGCAAACGCTGCTTCATGCCTCTCCATTGTGCCCGATCCCGGGCTGCATATGTGCGCGCCACCGACTTGGACATGAGCCTGTCGTCCCGGTGACAAGGAAGACGTCCTCGCTAGGAGTGGCTACGATTTTCCCCATGCTAAGTACCTCATCCCGAGAAGACGTTGGTCAGGTCGTCTACAATGGCCTCGTATTGTTTGGACTGGGCGATGATGGTGCCGACTAAGTACGTTGAAATTGACGACGGCCGCGTGGATGAAGGCCGCCGTCGACGGTACGACGGTCACAAACAAAAGTTCCGTTGTAATCGGAACTGTAGCATGTAACCCCCGGAGAAGAGAGTTGCGGATGCAAGTGACTTGCAGGCTGGATACCCTCTAGCTGGTGAGGGACACGTTGATTCTATCGCGAGGAGTCCATGCCTCAATGAATGCGGGTGGTCCGAAGGTGAGCATGAACCGAGCAGCTATCGTGGAATGCGCGATATTTTGAGGATTCGGGATAACGGCCGGACTCGTTGGCTTGAACATGACCAAGGTTACGTCCAGCCCTTCAGAAGAACCACGAGTTAGACTTTCGCTGTGGTTCAAACTAGGTAGAAACCATGCACCGTGAGGACACTTTCAAAAATTCCCTCCTAAGTATGCGAGTACACTGGGACCGCCGCTTAAATCCATCTCGCCAGATCTTATGGGTGTTCCTTCCATAGATATATGCTGGGCACCAGAAACGTCCAGAGGATGTGCGACAGCTTCGAGAGAGTTATGAGGGGATAAGAGGGAGTCATCAAGTCCAGCTCGCATGATTTCGACTATGGTGGTCATGCGCGGGATCGTGTCTGTCGGATGAAGATTGCATGAGACTTGATTATAGACGGACGTAGGGACGCTGTATACCTGTCGTGGCAAAAGCTGCAACTACCAGCCGCACTCCCCTCCAAAACGGCACTAGCGACTTGATGAGGACGACGGGAGGCGATCATGTGGGCTGCGCGATGGTTGAAAGAGCCATATCGGGGATTTGGGCGAGACGTCGTTCGAGAGGGTTATGAGGGACATCGTCGCAGTGGGAGTGATAACATAGGCTTATGGTCGTGGGTTAGGGCGAGCCCGAGATAGAGAAGAGTAAGTGTACTTCTGAAAGCGAATAGTAACGTTCAAGGGTGCCCCGCACGACTAAGTAGCCCGGAACGGTTGACTGTTCTGTCATACCAGCGCACTTCAGCCTCAATTGCGGGAGTATGTTGTTTTGTTATGGGCCGTTGAATAGACAATCAGATGATCGAAACGGACAGGCTGCGTGGAAGATGAGCACCCAGAAGTTCAAGCAGTAAAGTCGAAGGGGAACAAAGACTTCATAGGAATGTGGCCCGGAGGGTTCCGAACGTCGTACCGTCAGGTACCGTCGTGGCCGGCGTCGCCGTTGCTTCCCGTCATGTACATACAATGTACATTGACATACCATTCCTGTGACGACCCTGTCTGGCACGTTGCTTGTTTACCGGGTTTATCGTCGTCCAGTTCACCCCACCGCCATCTGCGATGGCTGCCGTTGACGTTGACGAATCGTATTACTTACCTAGTTCTTCCCTTGTTCTCGCCTTCGATTGCTAACCACGCAGCCCCATTCCACAGGTTTCTTTATGGTCTTTCTCATGATCGGGCATGTCCGGCTACATCAGCACGTCTTCCCCAACTTCACTAAACGCGGTGGATACGAACTCTCGGAAGGGAAATAGACCCGACGGCTTTTTGGGCATGTGGTAGCGTCTTTGAAGACAGGCGAAGAATTCCTAGCCCCGAGTGAGTACGGCGAATTGCCTTTATGCGTCGGTAAGGTCTTCACCGGTAATCTACGAACTCCGCTGTGGGCGCGTAGGCGATGGTCCGCAATTGTCGCATCTGATCTATAGCAACGCAGCCCAAGAGCTCCTTGTGCCACAGAGACAGCTAGGTGGTATAAGTGCTGCCAGAATCGCCAAGCTTTTGCACCTCCTTTGCAATCTCCCGTCTATCATGCCGCTGGAATTCATGGACTGCCTTGCAGTCCTTTTTGCTGCATCCCTCACCGTGTACATCTACACCTCCAGGTGCCTTGTGTCCAGGAGAGGGCTCCCGTTTCCTCCAGGTCCTCAGCCCCTTCCCATCTTGGGCAACCTCCTCGACATGCCCCACAAGAATGAGTGGATGACATACAAGGAGTGGAGCAAGAGGTTCGGTGCGTCACGCATCTCGTAGCGAAAGAGGCTCGTGGTCTAACTCCTTGACAGATTCAGACATTGTGTATATCGAGACACTTGGACAGAGTATCGTCATCCTGAACTCGGTCAAGGCGGCATCCGATTTGTTGGATAAGCGGTCGTTCATATACTCCGACCGGTTAGTCGCGCTATCTTCCTCACTTGATCTTTCTAATGCTGTCACTCCCGCAGGCCAACCATCACAGCGCTAAGCGACTTGTGAGTTGCCAGAACAGTCTGTACTCGACCATGTTGGCTGACTGCGTGCCGGTACTAGCGTCGGATTCGGTTGGACAACGGGGCTACTGCCATACGGGAAACGATGGCGCAAACATCGCAAAGAGCTGGCCCTTACGTTGGGTGCGGGAGCATCAAGACGTTACGAGCCCCTGGAAATGAAGGCAACGTATAGACTGTTGCGAAATTTCCTCCAGACCCCGGATGCCTTCAGCCAGCATTTGCGACAGTGCGTTCTCTTTTACTCGAACACATTTTGTCCATCTGAATCTTCAGCAGCATGGCTGGACAAGTCACTCTGTCTATCTCTTACGGAATCGACATCCAACCTTGCGATGACCCCTGGATTGAACTGGCCGAACGCTGTTTGAAAGCGTTTGACGTTAGCACCCAACTGAGTGGCAGGATCTTCGATTTACTCCCCTTCTGTGAGTTCTTTTACTCAACGCTTTATCGATTATCCGCCGAACCATCCTTCACGACGGAAACAGTGAAGCGCATGCCTTGGTGGTTTCCCGGCGCGGGCTTCAAGAGGAACGTGCCGAGGTTTGCACGATGTGTCGCTGACGCTGTCGAGAAACCGTATGCTGCTACGGAAGCTGCTGTGGTGCGCTCCCCTTAAAGTCCAATGTCTAGGTATCGTGTGCTAATGATATGTCCGTATAGGCTGGAGGCCATGCGAGTTCGTCGGTGGCTCATGCTATCATAACAGACCAGAACTCCCTTCCCGCCTCAAAAAGGGATACGGTACTGGCAAAGGAAGTTTCCGCCAATATTTTTCTCGCTGGGGCTGACACCGTAAGTTTTACCGTTGCCGTGCTTTCGTTCACACATTTATGTGCATTCTAGACGAATTCTGTCCTGATGACTTTCATGCTGGCCATGGTACTCAACCCCGACGCACAGAAGAAGGCTCAAGCAGAAATTGACACTGTTGTTGGCACAGCACGTCTTCCTGACTTCGAAGACCAGGAGTCCCTTCCATATGTCAACGCCCTCGTGAAGGAAGTCTTTCGTTGGCATCCAGTTACACCTTTAGGTACGTCGTGCAACCTACGTGTTATTCTCGGTCACTGGACATATATGCCACAGGTGTCCCCCATCGTTTAATGACCGACGATATATACGATGGGTTTTTCATCCCGGGTGGCGCAGTTGTCATTGCGAATACTTGGTCAGCCCCGTATTTCACCTGCTGTCGATGAAGCTTACCTCAGACCGTAGGGCTATACTCCACGACGAGGTCGAGTACCCCGATCATGGTAAATTTAAGCCAGAACGTTTTGTGGACGAGAAGGCAAGATTCCCGGATGCATCGTTCGGATTTGGAAGACGTGTATGCCCTGGTCAGCTCGTGGCACGTTCTGCTGTGTGGATGACCCTGGTCAGCGTCTTGGCTACATTTAACATTTCCCATGCGGTCGATGAGAACGGGCATGAGGTTGAAGTGTCGGAACAGTACAGCTCGGGGATGATCTCGTGAGTGATATCAGTCACAACGTCGTTTACCAATCTCTTATAACCGAGCCGCGGCCATAGGTATCCTCCTCCCTTCAGATGCATGATAAAACCGCGGTCGGAAGTCGCATCTGCTCTGATCAAGGCCACGAAGGAGGTGGATGATGTATAAGACAGTATTGCTATTACAAACCTTGAGAAACCATACGAGGGGCCTTTTTGAGCTTCCGCTACGACGTATGAATACGGCTACATACTTATTGTTTATCTAACGAACAGTGCTCGAATGCTCGAAGCTTGTGCAGCTCGCAATATCATCGCGTGGCAATGACCGAGCTGGCCGGTGGGAATTTGACGGTCTGCCTTGTGACCACCACCGTCGGACCATCATGTTGCACAATCGAACGCCCTTCTCTCATTCCCACCTCGTCAGTCTCTCTTAACGGCGCCGTGAAATGGCCTCTAAGACGCACTCTTGGATATCGTTATGGTTTCTGGTGACAACCCCAGTCATCATATGGGACGCAAGCTACTGCTTTCTCAGGTATACCTCATCCCTTGTCAGTTTGAGCTTGTGTGAGATATCATCCACAGGCCTCGTTCAATGGTTGGGGGTGACCTTCACTGGATATGGAAACCATACGAAATTTATCAGAACATTGACTACGTATACGGATTACCGGCGTTCGAACGAGGAGACGGGTTCACCAACGCGCAATGTACGTTCTCTCTATCACCACTTGTTTCGGATCTAACTGGGCCATGATGCATGTTGCTCCAGCCTTCCTGAATATAGTGGAGACCGTCATGAATGTCCTGTACCTCTACTTGGCCCATGTCGTTGAATGGCCCGCCGCCTCTGTCATTGGGTTCGCGAGCGTGGTTATGACGCTTTCCAAGACCGTTCTATATTGGCTCCAGGAATACTTCTGCGGAGGGTGTGCTGTCGGGCATAACTCCCCGTATGACCTTGTCGTATACTGGATTATTCCTAACGGGTCGGTCGATTGTTCGTTGCCCCTACGCTGCAGCTGACCTCCCGTCGCAGGCTTTGGCTCGTCGTTCCAAGTTTCATCACATACACTCTCGGGCGAGAGCTCATCAATACGCTGCTTATTGCTCATCGGAGTGCCACGAAGGAGGTGTCAGGAAAGAAGGAGTGAACTAGTTCTTCAGTCTGATCTGTCCAGACGAAAAGCAACCGTCTAGATATCTCATCTTTGTATCCCATATAGCGTCTTTTCCTCCCTTCTTGACTACTTTGTTCTTGACTGCTTTGTGTACTCCCGTATCAATATATCCTCGATGAGCAGTCTATCTCTTTTCACCAGAGCATTTTGTTGCCCCTACGACTCACGAGAATATGCGAAATAATATGCCATTTATCTGATATGTAAGTACGCGAGCCGCGGAACGCAGCGTTGAGTCCAATACGCGACTTCCATGTCTTCATCAACCTCAACAGCGATCAAAGTCGTCCAGGAGGATAAAAACCCTCGCGGAATCCCTAAGGCTCTCTTCATCGTACGCCCCGTCTCCAGGACGCCCCACGATCAAGCTCACACCCGGCCGCACAGAACGACGTAGAAGAGTACCTAGGCGGTCCTGAAGCAGAGGCGGACAAGGTCCTTAGCGCGCTCCAAGATGCTCTTGCGTATGTATCTCCAGAGAAAGATGGACACCCCGAACATATGCTGACGTTCTACCATGCAGAAAATACCGTTACATGGAGAGCAATCTCACCCAACGACGCCAAGGCCTCGAGGACAAGATCCCTGACATCAAGAAAACGTTGAGCATGGTGGAGTACCTTCGCGACAGACGAGTACGCCCTCCGTTTCTTTTGGGAAATCTCCTACTTATATTTTCACGGTAGGAAGGAAAGAAGGCCGCGACGGCGGACGATGAGGATGGCCTCGAAGACGATGAGGAGGACGATGAGGAGGACAAATCCAAACCCCTTCAAACAACCTTTGAGCTAGCCGATACACTCTATGCCGAGGCAGAACTTGAAGACACCGACGCTGTCTACCTGTGGCTTGGGGTACGTAGTCTTTTTCCACGTCCCACCATCCTTCACCCTGTTCACCGGACGCTATATCACAGGCAAACGTCATGCTCTCCTATAAAATTCCTGTAGCGATTGATCTACTACGATCCAAGCTCAGCGCCGCTCAGACTACCCTCAATAACACGATCGAGGATCTCGAGTTCTTGCGCGAACAGCTCACTGTGATGGAGGTGAACACAGCGCGGGTGTATAATTGGGACGTGAAGCGTCGAAGGGAGAAGAGGGAGCGGGAAAGTTTAGTCGGCACGGCGGAAGGCAAAGACCGATGATGTCCTCTCAGTCTCCTCTGTACTTACCCACACAATGTTTTTTCGTTGCGTTCGATATTCGCCCACTAGCGTTGTCGGAAGAGGGAAGTATGGCCATAAGTGTCAACTAATACCAAGTCAATACATCAAACATCGGTCTCCCCCTCCTCCTCATCCTCATCCAACACGAGCTTTCTCTTCTTCCCGGGCAACTCCTTGCCATCACCAAGGCCAACCCCAGCCTTCTTCCTCAACTGCTCGATATCCATATCACCCTCTTCCGCCCACTCCAGCACCAAATGCCTTCCAAGCAAGTGAGTGTGTTTGAGGGCGTTGTATGCATTCTCAGCTTCGTGTCGAGAGACAAACTCCAAGAAAGCGAAACCGCGCGTCCGTTGGTCGAACCGTTTGGGTACACGCACTGACTTGAGTTGCCCATGAGCCCTGAACCATTCGCTATGAGCATCGGTGGGCAAACGAGAGGAGGCGAGAGAATACACACCCGAAGAGTTCCCGAACGTCCTTTCTTGTCGCCTCGAAAGGTAAGTTTTTGACCAACATCTTCGTTGTGCTGCTCTTTCCTGCACCTTTCGCCTTCTCGTCCTTTTCCTCCTCTGCCCCACGCCCAGCGAACTTGGCCGTCAACGCGTGACCGTCCAACACATAACCTTGAATGCCTTTGATCGCCTTCTTCGCCGCATCGGTTGTCTTGAACCCGACGAAACCGTACCCCATACTGAGACGCGCCGTCGGACGCTTCGGGTCCGGCTTCGTTTGCACGCGCGCAAAGGAGAATGAGGGTAGATGACGGAAGACTTGTACGAGTCGCTCTGTCGTCGTCGAGAAGGCAAGGTTCTTGATAAAGAGCGTCGTCCCTGCGGACACCGCTGGTTCTTCGCCATTCTCAGAGTCTTTGTCGTCAATTGTGACTGCGTTCGTCTTCGAGCCATCCATGGGAGTAGAATGGCCAGTGTCTGTCGACGGATCTTGGAACATCCCAAGGGGGCCCTTCTCGAGGTAAATGACTGAATTGCCCAGTCGTCGATAGGCGATGGCACGGAACGCAGCGCTTGCCTCGTCCGAATGAATGAACTCCACTACGGCCATAGTCCCTGCAGGCGGCACCAGCACACGGCTGAGCGTCCCATGGCCCTCAAACATCTCGCGTATTTGCTCGGCGGTCGTACCGTAGGGGATGTTCTTGACAAGGATAGTAGTGTCTGATCGTCCGCGACCCGAAAACGAGGATAGGATGACGCCTTGGGATTCAAGGTATGTTTTGGTCTCTTGAATGACATGAGTCTCCGCAAGGGCTAGCTTGACAGCAGCGTTCGACGACTCAGGGTCAAGGATATCGGCTTTCGATACGTTCATCCGATCAGCGACGGAAGACAGAACGGCGTCGCTCTGTATTGCCACTTTAGTTTTAGGAAGACATGAATATAGGGCACCACTCACGTTCATGTAGAGCATAGTCCAGTTGAACTCCTTCCCGGCGCCCGCCTTGCGTTTTGCGTTCCGATCCTCTTTCAAGGAACGCTTCTTGGCGTCCTCACCTTCAATGGCAAGGTTTCCCTTCCTGTCCACAGCACCCATTATGTGCAACAGACGGCCTTGAAACGAACGCCTGTCCAAGGACTCGTACGCAGAAAGCGCGGACTCCGGCTGAGCGAATTTGACGTATGCAAGGCCTTTCGGCTGTTTTGTTACGGGGTCCACGGGGAAGTAAATCTGGGGAGGAAGTCAGCGTTATTCAAATCACTTAGCGACAAGGAAGAAAAAAAGGTCAGAGTATACTATCAAATTTCCCAATGCATAATCAACAATCCACGAATGGTCTGATGTCCCTATGCAAGCGTCTCATCCGGAAGCGAGGTCAGAGAGAAGAGCTCACCTTTGGAATGCAGAAGAACAGAAGAAAAAGGCTCAGCCGAAGACATTCCATTCCTATACTGGAAACACGGGCATACCTGCGAAACAATGGTCAGCAATGAACGATATCAAATGGACGCAGGAGAAAGTGGATCAGAAAAAAAAACTATTTAGTTCCCGCATAAATCAACATACTCCTGAGAGTCTGCTGTCCCTATGCATGATATCATCTCGCTACCGTACAGCCAGTGCGACTTGCCGTACAAGGAAGGTTGAGCAGGTACTCACCTGAAGGATTTCGCCGTAAGGCCGGAAGAGTTCGCGCAGCTCGTCTTCGGTACAAGAGAAGGCCAGGTTGCGAACGAAGAGTCGTGCAGTCTGGAGGATGGTCTCCCGATTAGGGTCGTTGTCGTCTTGCAACGGGGGTTCAATAGCAGTGTCCCCTTCCCCGTCGTTCCCATCTCCATTTTCATCGTCAGACTGAATGAAAGTCTTGCCAGCCTCCTCGACGCCTTGCTTCATTCGTCGTCGCATCCACTCCATGTCTGACAAACCCTCCGGTATCTGGCTGTCCTCGCCTTCTTCGCCCTGGTGGTCTGACACCGATTTGCCCCCATTTTTCGTGTTCATCGGCTGAGTTAACTCGTCGTTCGCCCATGCAGGGCCCGATCTCGCTTTGGGTTGCATGACCTCCATGAAGGCGTCGAGCTGGGCATCTTCGGGTTTGTTGAGCTCGTCAGCATCGGCGGACCCCTTCGAAAGCTTCTTAGTCTTCAGTATATTTGACGGACCAGGCTCCCTGTGTTCTGGGTCGATTCGTGGTCGTTTATTGGGTCGAGGAGCAGGGGCGTCCTTCGCACCCTACGACGTGGTCAGTATGCCTGCAAGCAGGTCAGCAACAGACAACTCACATCGACAACTTCAACCCTCACCCGTGTTGAGTCGATGAATGTTTTGTCAAACCATTGCTGCGCCTGCACGGCCTCTTCGCCGGTCTTATAACCAACGAACCCGAAACGCCGCGATGAGCCGTCTCTTTTGAGAGCGACTTTGATGTCGGTAATGGTCCCCACGGGTGCCTTCGCCTGAGAGAAGTGTTGCTGAAGGCGGTCTTGAGTGACATATGCAGGTAAGTTTTTGACGATGAGACGAGACATCGTTGACGGGAGAAGGGGAAGAGGAGAGAGGAATTGTATGAAAAATTCCCAACGGAAATTCGGCGAGGCCCGGTGGCGTGGGAATATCCACGTGATCGCGTGTAGCGCGCTCTCGCGCACCGCAGGCAGAAGTCCATTTTAGCGCTCCTATTATGTATCTGAAATGGGGACTGAAAGTACAAATATTGAAGTGAGCTTACCTCGATAACTACACACCGGAAAGAGGGAGTTACAAATGCGCAGTAGCTGTGAACAAAGCAAATGAAAGCCCATCATTTCGAATGTGTATTGACCCCGTCGGAAACCCATTGGACACGTGAGGTTTGCGATCTGTTGCGACCGAGCCGAAACCCTAGGTTTCTAATAGGTCGTATTCTGTACAAAACCTACTTGATACGTCTCGTTTGGGCGCGAATTTGGGCGGGATAAAATTTATCATTCCAAACACGTTCGTATCAGGAGGAAATCAGTTTGAAGTGCGAGCTTTCAAATTAATAAAGCACCAGCGCCGGACCAGCGCCCCCGCCAAGGCGCTGATCTGGCCCTGGTGCTTTATCTAAAATTTCGGATCAGCTGCATCTTGATAAGGATGTGTTTGGAATGATAAATTTCATCCTGCCTAAAATCGCTCCCAAACGAGAGGTTTTGCGCAAAATAGGATCCATTAGAAACCTATGGTTTCGGTTCGGTCGCAACAGATCGCAAACCTCACGTGTCCAATGGGTTTCCGACGGGGTCAATACACATTCAAAATGATGGGCTTTCATTTGTTTTGTTCACGGCTACTGCGCATTCTTAACTCATGCTTTCCCGAGTGTAGTGATCAAGGTAAGCCCACTACGATATTTGTACTTTCAGTCCCCGTTTCAAATGCCTTATGTCAGCGCTAAAATGGACTTCTGCCCGCGGTGGCGGCTCTTGTCATTGATCCTTTCACGAGTTTCAGTTTCTTCTTACATCTCATCCACAGTCACCACCCAAGTTCAATACGACTAGGTTCCGTCGTATTTCGTAGAACATGCGGTGCTCGCGTTCGAATCATACTTTCTACTCTCGGCGCAAGTCGTTCTATGACTATCACTTCAATAGCACCCCTCGTCCTGCAGTCGGTTGGACAGGACTTGGTCACGCTCTCCGTGGTATAACGGAACGCATAGAAGCTGAAGAAGCGATGGTCATCAGAGGGAAGCGCAAGGCTGCATCGCTGTTTCCGGAAACGACAAAAAGAAGGAAACCATCCGACAATGTCAATACCGTACCCAAGTATAATATTCAAGACGAAGTTTCGGTGTTCCGCCATGAATACGAGCTGGAATACTCGAGAACTCCGCTGAAAGAAGGTCCAAGGGACGATACTTTGGAAGAATCTGGCGCTCAACATGACTTGCTTCGTCAGGAGAAGGAGTTCATGGAGATTCTTCACAAGTGTTATTGTACGCACGGCGAGTCCAAGACATCGTCCGTGGTACTCGATGTTGGCGAGGTTTCGATTGCCTATAATAAGCATGGTGCGCAACTTACAGACGCTTCAAATGGATACCTACTCTCCCTTCCTCCCGTCCAAGATGAAAACGGGGACGGTCACCTTTTTGCGTGGATGGACGACTTGCCTGCGCACATCGCCCCTGGCATTGCCAAACTCACTGCTAGTCTCCGTTTGGTCATTCCGTCTCCTGTGGATTGGGACGAAGCTTCGGAAAGGCTTCCTTTCCGTGCCTCGGTTCATGTTACACTCTCTTTCTTCACCCCTCGAATCTTTGAACCCATATCCCCTGACCTCAAGAGAGCAGCGGTAGTTGCGCAGGAGGCTAGAGACCATCTCCTTCAACTTGCCTTTCCCACGCCCAATCTTTCCCCGTCGCTCGAACCATCATTTCATGGCAGGATTGACATCCCCTTCTTTTATGCCGCAGTTCATGGTGCCCCCGCTCCCGATTCCCAAATGTCACAAGAAGCAGCGCAGCCCGACGAACTTGTCCCAACCCTTCTCCCTTTCCAGCGCAGGAGTGTGATCTGGATGCTCTCCAAGGAGGGTAAATCTATATCGCAACACGGCAAGATCACAGACTCAGTCAAGGATTCGACGTCCTTGCCGCCTTTGTGGGAACGCGTCACAGTTCAACGCTCATCCGGCGAACAAATTGATTGGTACTATCATCGTCTCACTGGCACGTTAACGCCCGAGTTTCCAGAGGACAAGTCTCATCCAGGTGGAATTCTCGCCGAAGAGCCCGGGTTGGGAAAGACCCTTGAATGCATCTCCCTCATTCTTCTCAATCCCGGCATCGAAAGGAATCCTAGCACCTCACGTTGGGACGTAGCAGCGAGGGTAGACGTAAAGCAAGTGAAGGTTCGGAGGATCGGCATTTCTTTATCCTATATCTTTCTGAGTTGCTTTCCAGACAAGCCTTATCGTCACACCTTCGTCCCTTGCACAACAATGGATCGATGAGTTGGCTGCACACGCGCCCGTCCTCAAAGTTCTTGTTTATGATGGCTGGTCCAAACTTCCCGCCTTTGTCCGCACGACATCCAACACACCTCCAACGAAGCTGACCGGCAAGGCAAAGACCGGGAACAACGCAGTCGCCGAAGAGTCGGAAACCGACTGGTGCTCCTACGTGAATAGGTTCGACGTATGCATCACCACGTATAACGTCCTTCAGCAAGACCTGAACGTTGCACGTCCGCCCCCTCGTAGACCCCGCCGGAAAACTGCGGATTACTCTCGTACTGAACGGCCGCGAAGCCCGCTTGTGATGTGCGAGTTCTTCCGGGTGATTATGGACGAGGTACGCTGGCTATGTGGTTAACTCTGCCACTTGTCTGACTCCATCTGCAGGTGCAAATGGTAGGCGGGGGGAAAACGTCGTAAGTTTGTTGCAACATCCCCAAGCTTTAACTAGGCGACAGACTTACCGTTACTTACTTACAGTGAGATGGTGTCCCTCATCCCACGCTACTCTTCTTTCGCTGTTTCGGGCACCCCTGCTCGCGCACATGTCGCCGATTTGTCTCACGTTTTGAAGTATGCTTGATAACTCTCACCCATGCGTTGCATTCTCACCCCCAAGCACTGGCAGGTTTCTTCGTGTTGATCCGCAAATTGTAGCACCTCGTAGCTGGTCACGTCTCCTTGAACCTGATATGGCCTCCAACTTTGTGGCGCTCTTTCAACACTACACTGTCAGGTGCTTTGCTTCGCTAACCTTGTTTACAAAATACCTATTTTATTTCTAGGACTCTCAAGGCTTCGGTCAAGGATGAGCTAACTATTCCACAACAAACTCGCTATCTCGTGCCCATAGAACTCGGTAGAGTTGAACGCCACGTAGGTCCGCAACAACACCCCTATATCGAGTTTCAATGACACGCTCTTAAGGTCTACGACCAAGCCCTCGAAAAATCTTTGCAGGAACTCGGTCTCGACGCACGTGGTGTAGCAGCGACGGAGAATTGGGAAATCGATACCGCACTCCTCCGAAGTTGTCTTCGCCGACTCCGGCAGATCTGCACGCATCCGCAGGTCGGCCAACTCAAAGTAGGTGAAAAGTTCGCCCACAAGCCGGGGCGATTGAAAACGATGGGGGAGGTACTGGATGTAAGAATTTTTCTGTTTTAGCGGGGCGATGGTCTCATCACGTTCGTGATTATTTTTAGGGGATGAGTGATCAGAACTGGAGAAATCTCATGGAAGACCGCCGTACTAAGGTGCTATCATTTTTTTAATTTGCACTTCCTGGCGTAACCTCCCTTAATTCAGATCAATGAGCTTGCTCGCTGCGCCCAGCTGACCCAGCACGCCAAACACATTCCGGCTCGCCACCATAAATCCGCTGAAATCCTACTGCAGGCTGAGAAAGAAGCGAACCAACTCATTGAGGATATCAAAACCGAACTCGCTCATCACAACGAAAAAGGTGAAGCGCTGAAGCGTGAAGTTGTCGCCCTTGGGGCTGCGCGGAAGCAGCATTCAACAGCAGATAATCTCAAGGCGAAAGGTAAAGGACGGGCTGCATCCCCTTCGACCGACAGCGAAGACAACGATTCTGAGGACGGGGATATCCCGGACACCCCAGCTGGAAAAGAGCACAAGCACAAAAAGCACGGGATGCAGTCACGACTGCGAGAGGCGGATCTTTCTCTCCATCGCGTCAAGTTCTTACAGGGAGATGTCTACCATGTCCTTGGAGAAGGAAAAGCAGTTGAGGAGGCAAGGGCTTATGCTGCTGCGGAAGAGCTACGTCGTCAACTCTTGAAGCGTACGCTTTTCTCTTGCTTGGCCTACCCATCTGCCTGATCAGTGCACAGTCTCAGAGGAAGCAGCCACCTTCGCTATGGCTCAATTGGCTAAGGAAGCTATCAAGAATACGAGCAAGACGTTCATATGTCTGGAGGATATGCTGATTAAGCTGCCCTACTGTCCACAGGGTGGCGCTCGCTCGGCTGAAAAGGTACGTTTTTTTACAACTCCCCTGTTATCGTACCAGTAAAAGTCTCCCTTAGATGGAGGAGGCGGATAGAATCATCGAAGAGGGCATCAACGCGCAATCTTCATTGCTCTGGGCATGGCGCCCTCGCATATATGAACTCCTGACCCAGTCGCTTAGCGCAGGCGAGGGTGATGCCGATGGTCAAGAATATTCCCGCTCACTGGAGACTCAAGGCGAGGCCGAGGCCTATCTGAAAGCCTACTCTGCCCTGCTCGCCGACCGGCGGGAGATCATGATAGCAGAGCGGACGATGTTGGCCGCCCATGAAGATCAAGAGAAGAAGAAGCGGAAGACGATGGCAGCTGCAAAAGCGGCGGAGGCTTATGATGACGACGTTGAAATTCCGGAAGAAGATGTGGAGCTCCAACCCGAGCATGAGGTTTTGTACAAGGAGCTCACCCTTGCTCGAAGGGAGATCATGAGCCGTGTCGAAGGGAGCGCCATCAAATCAGTCCTGGTTGACCTCACCGCCATTGTGGCAAAGATACCTGGGGATGACAATCCGGAGAAGGTCGTCGCCAAAGAGGGTATTGCGATGCTGCGCCAATTGATGACCGAGCAAGGTAAGCAGGACGAACTCAGCTCTGCATATGTCTTCGTGTGGCTGATAATAGCATCTCAGCGACTATCAACGATAAGATTGAGATGGACCTCAAACAATTCCGTCGCGCATTCAATGAGCGAATCCAGTACTTATCCATGTCTTTGTGGTTTCCAGTGTGTTTCTCATGTGCTCTCTCCAGGTATTTCCGACAGCTTCAAGAGATTTCCGACTCTGTCGTCGAAGTAGAATGGGATGGATCCGCTGCCAGTGCCATCGAGGAGAGCAGAACCCTGCAGGGAGAGCTGGACGGTAAGATCAACACGGGTCGAGCTAGACAGCGCTATGTATGCATGCTCCCGCTCCTATCTAACCTTGTCGAGTGACACTTTGTTGTAGCTCGATAACCTGGCCCAGAGCCACGAGCAGGGTCAAGACGAGGACGAAGATGGGTGCATCTTATGCAAATGCGAGTTCAATCGCGGTTACATCACACAGTGGTAGGCACCCCTTCCCCGCCAGGTACTACAGCGCATGTACTGATACATGCTCTCGACCCAGTGCACATGTTTTCTGCGAGGTATGCATTTGAGGGTTCTTCGTTCGCCGTCCGATGGCTCAAGTTGTTCTGATTATCAGGATTGTATGAAGTCATGGCTGAATCGGCATAGCAAGGCCTGTCCTGTCTGCAGGTGCGTGCATGCCAATTATTGTCCATGAGCGTGCCTTCATCCGCGATCGCAGAGTGCCAATCAACGTGGACCACCTGCAACGTTTCACTGTCCAGGCCAAAGACAAGGAAGGGACGAAGCCAGCACTTGTGCCGCCGAAGTACAATCACGACACTGTCCCGAAGTCTCGCCGGCAGATCGAGTACAATGTTATTCCGTCGTCCCTCTTCGAAGAGATAGCATCAATGGAGGCGCGCGGAAGCTATGGTAGCAAAATCCAAACTCTCGTGGCGCACCTGCTTTACCTCCAAATCGTGGAACCTGGCGCAAAGAGTATTGTGTTCTCAGCCTTCGCCGACTCCCTCCATAGTGCGTAATTCCGGTTTCATCTCGATCGATAAAGGCGATAACACAGCGCTCGTCCGTGCAGTTGTCGAGCACGCGTTGCGCCTGAATGGTAAGCTTGACGTCTGGCCTCGCACCGCACCGCTCTCATGCATGGACATCGTCAGGCGTGCCATGTTTGCGCATCGATTCCACCAAAGGCAAGCAGCACGCGACGAAGCGGTTCCGCACCGATCCTGAGATACTGGTGCTTTTATTGCACGGGTGCGTATAGGCCCAAGCCTCATCCGCGTTATCGCACGCATCTGACCTCCTCTGTTTACTTATCATCCTACAGCGAGCGGGAGAATGCCGGACTCAATGTGACGTGCGCCTCGAGGGTGTTCCTGCTCGAAAGCGTCGTTCACCATTCGTTCGAGATTCAAGGTTGGGCTCCGATTCCCTCGATCACGGCGCAGAGAGCTGACCATCCCCTCGGACATGACGCACAGCTATCGCCCGCATAGACCGAATGGGCCAAAGCAGGCCTACCGAAGGTACGGATACGAACCGTTACACCTTCGCAAACCTTGTCCTGACCAGACTCGATTAACCTTCTTCCCCCAGTGTTCTGCTATTACGCCGAAGGTGCGCCTCCGTCATTATCAGTAGTAGGGTCATGTCGGCGTCGAGACGTCCCGCTGACGCGTCACCACCTCCCGCGCCAATCATAGATACCGTCGAGAAGAACATTTTGGACCTCGCCGCGCGGCAGGGCCTGTCGTTGTACACGACCGAAAGCGCAAAGGGCACGCTCGACGTCGCGCCGCTCGCGCCCGACTCGGACAAGAACCTCGTGGACGCCCCCACGAAGAAAAAGCTCCAGAAGGGGGACTTCATCTTCAAGTGCGTAGCCCGTCCCCTAATTCCCATTTCATCTCGCTGTTGCGTGTGGATGTGTGGACGGTGCGCTGACGCTAGTGGCGCATCCCCGTGCGTGCGTGCGTGCAGGCTGGACGATATGATGTCAATCCTCTTTCCCCATCTTGTCGAAGACGTCGAGTATCTCCTCCCCCCGTCCGAAGCCGGCGAGGACGAAGACGCGCTCATGCGCGATGTCGATGACCCGCAACCGGGGCCGTCTCGCATCCACGCCCCCGCCTACGTCAACGCCGTCGCCGGGCCCTCCAGACTTGGTTAACTTCAACCTTCAACTTTGTTCCACGGTCCATACTATACTTGCAGTACCATGGCCCGGTGTCCCGAGGTCCACATATGTACACTACCACTTCTACACATACATACCATAGATCGGCCTACCCACAATCTCCCGTCCCGCGATCATTCGTAGCCCTTCCGTCGTCCCGCTGGCCTCCGCGTCACCAACCTTGATTAGCGTCGTAGATCCTCCATCTCCCCGCCAACTCCTCGTTCCCTCTTGCCTCAATGCCGAGTAGTGCAGTTGATTATTCGATATCCAACATGCGAACCTTATTCTCCCCGGACGTCCCCGCAACGTCACCCTAGCGTGAGAATGCACGAAATTCCATTGGTCGAGCCGTATGTTGAGACCGAGAAGACGAGACCGAGAAGGGGAGATAGAGAGAGCAGGCCGTAATGCAAACAGAAGCCGATGACGAAACGATGCCGAGAGGATGCTGCTATGCGATGCAAGACGTGGAAGGGAGCCGGCGAATAACAACGGGAAAGGAGACAAATAGAAAGCACATGTGAAGGGGGCAAGCATTGTAAGGCTAGGAATAGGAGGCTGGCCATGGAGTGTAATCGAGGAAGGAATATAACCAAGGTTACGAAGCGTGAGGCCAGGGAACGAAGCACTGCTACGTCAGAGAACGACATCAGGCTTGGGAACACGCCAATGAACCCACGGACATGAGAAGGGGGGAGGGGGCGCAAGGAGGGACACGATAGCGTGAAACCCAAACCATGCCCCAGCGCGCCTCCGGCCAAGGGATCGAAGCCCGCTCTGCCCCGCTCAGCGAGGCCCGCCGTCCCAACTCGCGCGCTTGCGCTTATTGTCCCCGCCCTTGCGCATGAGCAAGTCCTGCGGCGACACCGCGCTCTGCCCGCGATGATGCAACCTCTCCCTCCCCGCGCCCACCTTCCCCGCGCCCTGCCCGGTCCCCACCACCGGCGGCACCGGCGGCGAGGACAGCGTCGGCTTCACGGGCGGCACATGCTGCAGCGCCGCGGGCGACACGCCAAAGTTGACCGCGCGCGCGTGCGCAAGCTGCGTCGCGCCCGCGAGGTCGAGCGCGAGGCCCTGCCGCGCGCCCTCGAGGTGCGCCTGGCTGTGCGAGCCGCTTTCGCCCATGCCCATGCCCATGCCGCCGACGCCGCCAAAGTAGTGCAGATCGAGGAAGGGCAGGTCGACCATGTCGAGCCCGCCCGTCGTGCGCCACGGCGCGGTGTCCACCCCGAGCAGCAACGCCTGCAGGTCCGCGCTCGTGCCCGTGCCGGCGCCGTGGTGCGCGACGTCGAGGGAGAGCGAGCGCGTGGGCGTGAAGGGCGCGTGGACGGGCGGGTGGGCGTCCATTGACGGGAGGAAGCGGTGCTCGGGCGGGGGCACGGAGAGCGAGCGGTTGTGCGGACCGCTGGCGTGCGGGAGGGACTGCCTGGAGCGCACGGGCGTGCCGGGGGGCGTGTCCGCGAGCTCGACCTGCTGTCTCGATAGGCCCGCGATCTCGTCGTTCGACAGGAGAAAATCGTCCTGCTGGCGCCCCCGGGTGTGCTTGGGTTGTGGATCGAGGGTGTCCATGACGGTGTCGACGGCGGCGGCGGCGGCGGCGGCGGCGGCGATGGGGTCGCCGTCGTTCAGGTTGATGGCGGACAGCTCGATCTCGTCGATGCCGGGGAGGGCGGGGTTGCGTAGCTGGAGCGCGTGCATGCTCGGCGGCGTGCTCGACAGCCCCAATCCAGCGCCGCCGAAACCAAAGCCGGGTCCGTAGTCGGGCGCCTGCTGGGGCTGGTGCGTGCGCGCACCGAAGATGAGGTCGCCTGCGGTGTTGGAGTGGTGGGTGAACCCGCGGAACGCGCTGAAGGTGAGCATCTCTGGGTCGGAGAACGTCGAGTGGGTGTCGCCGGCGCCGACCTCGGACGCGAAGTCGTGGGCGGACGAGGCGGGGAAGAGGTCGTAGCGGTCGAGGACGCCGTGGCTGAGGTGCGCGAACGCGAAGGGGGAGGAGGGCGAGGCGGAGAAGCCGTTGAAGAAGGAGGCATCGCTCGCGCCGGACGGGTCCAGACGGGGGTTGCCCGCGAGCCAGTCGGAGGGCCCCCACGCGGACTTGCCGATCATGTTCATGCCTCCGACGCCGCGCCGGTTGTAGGGAGAGTCAAAGAGCATGTCGTGGGATGACGTAGGGGACCCCGCGGCGTTGCTCGTCGACCAGGTCGCAGTGGAGTGCATGGGGGTGTCGATCCCAGACCAGGCTTGGGACTGCGACGCGTCGTTCATGTCGGACATGGACTGGGACGAGCTGGGAATGAAATCGGGGATCGCGAGGGGGTCGTCGACGACCTGCATCTCGACCTCGCCGAACGCGTCCGCCATGATCGAGGGCGGGCCCACGTCCGAGGGCGTGTCCGGGAAGAGGGAGGACGACTTGGAGCACGAGGCGGAGACGGAGACCGACGCTGACGCCTCTTCTTCCTCGTCGGCGGAGCTGTCCTCGTCTTCAGACCCGGTCGGGCTTAAGGGCACGCTCTTCGTCCCGCCCCTTAAAAAACCCTGCGTGGTGTGCCGTCGTTTCCGACGAGCGGGACCGGTCTCGCGCGCGGAGGTGAGCTGCTCGTCGGTGGCGGCGCGCACGGGGGACTGCGCGAACGCGCCGATGCGCCGCTTGGACGCGCTGCGGGGTTTGTATCCCGCAGCCTGATAGAGCTCTGGGAACGCGTTCCGAAAACGATCGCGGAGGTCGGTCGAGCGGCGGTTCTGCTCCTGGAAGATGGGGTCCTTGACGATGGTGGCCCAGACGGTGCCGTGCTTGTCGTACCCGGCCTTGAGCGCGCGATCCTCCTCGGCGGTGAAGGGCCGTCGCCGCTTGCTGCGGGTCTTCTCGAAGATGGAGCTGCCGTCGGGGAGGGAGGAGCGCACTTTGGAGGAGAGGTGGGTCTTGGCGTTGGGGTAGTGCTGCTTGTATGCGTCGGGGAAGTAAGTGCGGAAGCTGTGATCCGGGTCGGGAGGGAGTCAGAGGCCGTCGCGGTGAGAAAGGACGAAAGGAAAAGAGACGGACCGGTCTTTGAGGTCGACGGGGGAACGGTTGTCGAAGGAGAGGGTGGGGTCGTTGAGGATGGCTTTCCAGTTGCCGACGCCGTGCTACAAAGGAAGGGCGCGATCAGCTCCCTGGATCGACCGACAGCAAGTTGGCGGTGCGGCCGCGACGGCGAAGGAAGACGTACCCTGTTGCAGCCGTCGACGAGCATCTGGGTCTCCTCCATCGTCCATTTCTTGCGCGCCTTCTTCTCCGGGAGGTCGTCGGGAGGGGTGCGGTCGAGCTTGCGGACCTTGCCCTTGCGCTCGTCGGAGCCGAGGGCGGTGTCGTCCCGGAACGTCCAGGGGGCGACCTGACGGGGTGCGGAGGGGAGGGCGAGGGAGACGCGGCGTTGTTTGAGGGCGGTGGGGAAGGGAGCGGAGAAGGAGAAGGCGGAGGTGGGCAGAGTGGGCGGTGGCGGTTCAGCGGGGTTGGCCATGGCAAAGGACTCGACGTTCTCGAACGGGAATGTGCTTTGGGGGGAAGGAGGAAAGGGAGGAACTGGGGTTGTTCTGCGACCAGTCGACCGGAGTCTTTGTACTCGCCCGCTTGGCCTGGACGGTTCGCACTGGGAATGCGCCCCGAGATCGAGGGAAAGCTCGCGCGGAGTGGCTCAGATGGCAACTCACGCCCGAACTCGCGGCGGAGGGCACGCTGCACACCTGCGAGGCTGCAAATGCGAACTGCCAGCGGTGGCTGGGCTCGATGACGGCGACGGTGGGAACGATAATAAAAAATCGCGGTGAATCGTGAGGAGAACGCGGTGGAGGAAAACACAAGGCAGGCTCCAGGCGCGAGTTGAAGCTGCCCCAGCACTCAGAACCGGGTTATCCATCAATATCTTGGACTCGTGTCCGCCGCGCTGCTCGCTCCTCTTTCCCCTCTAATCATATCCTCCCCCGTTCTCTCCCACTAAACATACATCTTTGTAAACCGAGTACATCAAGATAGGTCCCGCTCCCGTCCCACTACGCCGTCGCCAGCACCTCGGGCGCCACCCTCGTCTCGACCCCGTGCAGCTTCTCGTTCCACGTCTGCAACCGGTCCGCCAACTGCCCAATCTGCGCCCGCGAGAGCACCCTCGGTTGCACCCACGATATCGCCGCCTTTTGGTCCACTTGGTCGATCGAGCCCTTGATAAGTTTCAAACTGCAGTCCCAGTCCACCAGCCCGTCAGCCATCCCCTCTCCTTCCCACCAAGCCGACAGAAAGAGACCACCGACCTCAACGCTTTCATCAGCAAGTGCTCCACGTCGTCCACCGCCAGTCGCGTCTCCTCCGCGATCGTCTGGAACGACATCGTCCGGTCGTACGCGTTCCGCTTGAACACCGACTCGATGAGCGCCATGAGACATATCTTCTGCCGCAAGAACGGAAAGTTCTCCTGCAGTATCGGCTACATCGATCGAACACCCCCAAAGTCACCCCCAGAGCCATCGACGTCAGCGGTCGGCGGGAGAAGCGGTGCAACCGTGAACACGCAGGCTGCCTCACCTCCTTCGGAAACACCGGCGCGAGAGCCTCGAACTTGCCAATGTTCCCCTCGTTGAACGTGAAGAGCAATTTCTTGATCCACTCGTGCGGCGTCTTGTCCAGCCCGTCCAAGATCGGGTGCAGCAGCTGCGAACGAGAGATAGTAAGTCTCCGACATTACTGTGCGACCCCGAGGGAGAAGCGCGCGGCACCTCGGCACGCCCAGCGGCAGAAAGAGGAAACAAAGTGTGCAGGGCCGACGCGAACCCAAAAAGAAGGTTGAAAAACGCGAGAGAGAGGGGAGGCACGCACCAGCTCGCCAAAGTTGTAGATCGTGTCGCCCAAAAGCGCGGATATGCCCAGGTCGTGCGCGCGCAACGTGCGCTCTTCTGCCGTCATGTCGCTCCCGATGTCGATGCAGGCCAGGTAGAGCAACGAGTTCCGGTAATAGGGCGCGTACTCGGCCTTGGCCTATTCCATCGTCCCCGACGCATACATCGTCAGTTCCACACGCGAAAGGAAAGCCGCGCGGCGTTCGCACCTTGTAAAAATCCGCCGCGACCCGGTAGTACGTCGCGTTCACCGAGTTTTCGACCCCGCTTAGATCGTCGAGGATCTTCCACGCCGCGTCGATGTCCCCCTTGCACCCATCGACGTCCCCGAACGCGAGTTTGGAATGCGCGAGCGTCGATAGCAGCAGCACGTGTGCATCTGGCGACTTCTCCTTGTCGATCCGCGACAGCAACTCCGTGAGGAATTCAACGTGCAGGGCAGGGTCTGCGCAGACGCGAATAAAGTGTCCGAAGGGGCGTACGTGTTTTTGAGGTTAGCTTCGGAAGGATGGGCACAAAAGCAAATACAGATACGCACTCTCGATATCATGCGATACCTTCACGCCCATCTCCACGAGCCGTAGCGGGTTCAGGCGCTCCTCGAAGTCCCGCACGAAGCGCGAGTACACCTCCACCCTGAACGGCCGCGCGATCGGGTGGTCGAAGAATTCCGCTAGCTTCACCGTGAGCTGATGCCATAGTCTGCGCCAACCCCCAGAATCCATAGTTAGCACACGCGGCGCGTTCCCTCCAGGATTGAGTTCACGCACTTTCGTGTGTGCAGCGTCTGGAAGGACTCGAAGAACGGGTGCAGCTCGCCGGGGGTGGCGGAGATCGCGGTCGTGAGGTATTCGTCCACGTCCAATTTCGGGGGCTTGGGCTTCGCTTTCGCCTTTTCTATCGCGGTCTGTGTTGAGGATGCCATTATTGTGGGAACGGGGAGTATCTGTATGCTGCCGCGGACGATGAGCGGCGGGCTGCAGGCGACGCGCGTTGTTTGGCCATGTTGTCTCACGTGCATTCGTTCACTTTGATCTTCTCTCATCTTGAGACTTGTGCAACCTCTGTGTCTGTCCTACCAAGTGTCCTACTATTATGATCCATTGTAAACTCATCCCTAACATATGTGGGGTCGAAGTGAAGGACGACGCCAAAATTCACCTACTCCTTAAAACTCTTTACGATGAGCACACGATAGCTTTCCACCGGGGAAATGCCGACTCGGGCGACCTTCAGTTGTTTCGCTTGGTGCGCTCGCCTTCAAATCACCCGTTCAATTACTGACGTGCCATACCCAGACCTCTGACGTGCCAATGAAACCGGCAGATGGTCTCGGTGCACGCCTGAAGCATGCGGAGGTCGAGGGTCCGCTCTCTCTTGACGAACACCGTGTTGTCGAGGGTTTCCCCAATCACGCCCAGAAACGTGTCCATTTTGTGGTTCGCATCCTTCCTGGTAAGAGGCGTCCCGCATTGTCAGATTCGCACTCGTCTGAACGTCGCGCATCTGACATTCAGCTCGTCTCGAAGGCGAACAGGAGACAAAGCGGCGTCGTCTGAATACGGACACCGGTCAAGTCGTCGAGGCAGGTAAGCGGCTAACTACGTTCTCGTCGTTCTAGTCTCACCAGCTTTTTCAGAATCGACCGCCGTACCCTTCAGTCGTGTTTTTCCGCCTCTTCCCAAAACGGATCCTGCTCGGCAACTATGGGAGTGCGTCTGGGACAAGGGAGCCGAGTCCGTTTTCACCCGTAGAGACGTCAGTCGTCCCGACATTCTGTCGGCCCCACACAACGTCTGGACGTTCGAGCACCCCAAATTTCTATCATCAGCGGAAGACACTATCGAGTGCGTCGTTCGGGGAGAATACATGCTTGCCTACCAATACATCATGCAGCAGACCATTCCGAATGACAACGTTTCCTCTTCAACTGAAGTCGTCGGCACCGATTCTTCTTCAACCAAAGTCGATCCCGCGGAACCGGCCCCTGCGGAACCGTTCCCAGAATCCTTCAAAGATTTAGAGAGCATTTGTGATCCAAGCAAAACCACGGACCGTGCGTTTGCTCGCTGCATTGTGGTGTCCGGATTTCCCACCTGACGGATCCTATGTAGTTTTGACCAAGCCTCCTAGGTACCAAGGGGTTTGCGTCACCGGACACCCAGGGATCGGTGCGTGTATCGTGTGTATCGCGAGCAGTGCTGAATCTAAGTATGTACCGCTCCAGGCAAGACCATCTTCAATGTATTCATCCTGCTCATCTGCCTGGCGCGGGGCCAGTGCGTGATGATCCAATTCTCCAAGCACCGAATATATGTGTTTGATCATGATGGGGTCTATGCATTCGAAGACCGCAATTTTGCGAAGCAGAAAGGCAGCCTTGGCGCGTTCCCTCCTCGTCTATGGTGTTTGGTGGATTGCAACAGCGATATACAATCCGTTCCCCTAATTTTTCCACACACCTCCCATTGCATCATACAGACGGCGTTCGATGTGGAGGCGCACTTCAAGTGGAGAAAACACTCTGTTACGCGCCCGGAGCGTACGCCTCGCAAATATTACATGGCCCCGTGGACCTTAGACGAACTTCTCATCGCGTTCGTCTCTCTTTATGTGCCTGCAACCGATTTCGTTCACTTACCGTATCTATTTATCTTCTAGGCGACCGTTCATCTCTGGATTACGGAATGCCAGCGATAGCCAGCTTCGACATTTCTATTCTACTTGGGGTCCATCGCTTCGTCAAGCTTGCAAAGACGCTCGTTTCCCGAAGCTGTTGGAAGAGATGGAGGACCAGGTCAAGCACAAGATCTCCGCACTCACTACCACCCCGGATACCTTCCGGAATTATCTTGCTGGCATATACAGTGTGCCATTCCCGGACAATGTTTCCCACCACATCGTCCTCGTACAACCTACCAAGAGATCTCGAAGGGTCCCACACGTCAGTATCGTCACCGCTCACGTCTTGGAGCTGTTTTTGCAAAGTCTCAAGCTGCAGCGGAGCCTGGCCAGTGGTCAATTCTACGCGTTGTTCCTCAACACTCCTGGAACCCACGGCGTTGCTGGCGTTCTTTTCGAAACGAAGTTCCGTCAAGAGATTTACAACCATTCCTCCTGGGATGTCGTACGGTACGAGAAAGGTTCCGGCGGTGTATGCTCCCGGGTTCTCCACGATGGCACGCAGAACGCATACCTCCACATTGGACTTCCGGCTAAGGACGGGATCGGCCAGAAAGTGATCGTCGACAGCAGGGTGTCCGAGCACGCAAGCCAGCTGCTTCCTGCGGAGCCTTTCCCCACTGAAACTCCCAAAAGCGGTTTCAACCCGGGGACCTACTATCGTCCAGTCGCCAAAAACATGGCCACCTTCGATTCCGTCATCTTCGATCCCCACATGGAGTGGGCTACCGTTTTCCAATGCACGGTCAGCGGCAAGCACGACCTCAAAGATCAGGGGCTCGCGTGGCTCAAGGACCTTGGTGTGCGCAAAGTTCGGTATATCCTCGTCCAGCCCCCTTGCGTCCAACCGCCAAAGTCAATCAAAATCCCGAAGGACTACCTCCTGTTCGTCCATGAAATGTACCAGATGTCTTTCGACCTCCTGTACGTCTCCATCCTTTTGTTTTTATCTTTGCACGACCTTCTGTAGGCTCATATACGTATACGTTGACAGAGCATATGTGTCCCATGTAAGATGGTGGACTGGGTAAGGTCTGAGCCTTTGGAAGTGATGTATTACTAGAATTTGAATGACAGGTGTCGATGAGAGGCCACAGGAGGATATCGTGCGAGGAAACAAAGGGAAGGCAAGAGAGCGTGTCGCGCGAGGGAGCCCCGGGGAGGAAGTCGGCTACATACGCACGGCCGGTTTCGAACTCCAGGACGAAACCGCCGAGACCGCCGATAATGATGTTCTCCCCGAACGAGTCGAACCTACCTAGCGTTGGGTTTTGTCGCGCGTCGGCAACAACGCCGCGGGTTACGAAGGCGCATTCTCGGTCGGGGTGATCCCGTATATCAGCTCGTCCGTCTCCATGGGCCGTAGGAGGTACTGGTCTGCTTGAACTTGAAGACGCTCAGCGCTCACTGCTTACGATTATAGTACTAGTGCATACATCCACATCCTCGGAGAAATGCACTCACAAGCTATCGATTGTCGCAGCTCCTGCTCCGGAGGCCGTCACTGGGAGATCGGGTGGGAAGACCGATTCGACGAAGCATGCCGTCGGCGAGCTGTGACGCCTTTAGTCGCTGCTCGAAATCCCGCACATCGCGCTCCCGGAGTTCACGCACTTTTGTGCGTGCAGCGTTTGGAGGCTAACTCCGTCGTAGTGTACCCCAATCACCTTATAAACTCAAAAGTGCGGTGTCAAACAGTTGCTAAAGGGCGCCCCGTGCTACACCCAAGATTCCTAAGGGATACGGTAGCTTGTGTTCAAGTAAATTGCGAAATGCATGGTTTTCGGGGGAGCTCGAGGTGGACCAAACCTGACCAAACAGGCGGCGTCTGTTTAGCTCTATTTGTTTTACGAACAGCTGCAGGCCCCCTTCGCCTCGAGGCTCGCGAACCTCTTCCTATCTCGGGCCCGCTATGGTCCGACTTTTTTCTATTATAAACTCTTTTCCCCTCCAGTACGTTCGATCACGGTGCAGGACGATGCCGACATCGACCAACTCGTTGAAGCCATCCACCATAAGCACAAAACAATCTTCGACGAAAATCATGTCGCCCTGGGCGTGCTCGCGCTATTCCGCCCGGTGCGCGCGCTTCCAAATCACTCGTTCTATCACTGACGTGCTATACCCAGACCTCAGATGTGCCCATGAAATCAGTGGATAGCCTTGCCGCACGTCTGAAGGAAGCGGAGGTTGAGGGCCCACTCTGTCCAGGCGATAACGTTGTCGAGGTTTTCCCCCATCCCGCTCAGAATTGTGTCCATTTTGACGTTCGTTTCCCTTCTGGTAAGATGCCTTTCGCGTTGTGAACATTACGCTCGTCTAAACTTCTTATATCACCCTATAACCAGAAGGCCAAAGGGTTCCCCTCACGAGGATCGAGAAAGGTAGACCGTTCCGTAGAGATCGGCCTCGACTTCAATGCTCACCCGCCCGCCCTCGGTTTAGCTCATCTTCAGACTCTGAGAGGTACTGAGGGCATCGGTGCGTCGTCTACGATGCCCGATTCCACAATCAAGTACTATGAAGAGCAAAACAGACATCCCGTCTACAACGGGCACCCAGCCAATCGCTCCGCCCCAATCGCCATCTATCACCCCGTCTTGGCGAAGCTCATGCACGACTTGGACAATCTGCCGAATATCGAGCGGCCTTTGCACACCATAGAGCTGGCAAGCAGGCTGGTCTGCGCTGCGGGGATGCCATACGCAGACGAACAAGCCCGAATGGCTGGCATAGCCGAACATCTGGAGAATCTTCTTGATATTGAGGTCACCGATGGTACATCTATAGAGGACGGGGCCGTCATTTTCCATGCGCTCGGGCCCGGAAGCCCCTACGCACAGGCCTCATCCATGTACGCTCGCCACGCAGTTACACAGGTACGTCGTTTCAACCCGGGCTTGGTTTTGTCTGACCTCTCGCAGAATCAGGGCATTCGAAATGCATCCTGCTTGCCGTGCATCCTCATCGTCGTCTCTGGGACCCACATCCGTATATTGGGGGCGATCTTCATCGACATCCTGGTCGTTCAACCGCTCACAGGGTATACCCCCCTCATCGGGAATCCTTTCGTAGACCGCACTATCAGTCATGTTGCACGAGTCCTCCATGCCACCAAGGAAGCGGTGATCAGCTTGAGGGGGGAATACCGTAGCTTATTTAAAGCGGCGAGATACTCCGTTACTAAAGCGTCTTTTCCCCTGCCCCTCTTTCATTGACCCTCAGCACACCACAAGCGCGCCAAAGATAGTGTACGAGGACCGACTGCTTCACACGGACCTCTCTCGGGCCCTGTTCCGCGGCAAGATGGATGGTAAAGCTGTCGTCGTCAAGTTTTCCAGGACCTACGGTGCAGATGCCCACAGGCTGCTTGCCGATGAAAACCTCGCCCCGAAGCTGCACTTCACGGCCAAGATTCACGGCGGGCTCACCATGGTCGTTATGGACCTTGTCGTTGACCAGAATGCGTACAGTCGTTTTAACCCCAGACAGATTCCGGTGGACAGTCCTGTCCTCGAGGACGTGAAGCGCGCTCTGGATCTACTGCACGCCTCAGGCATGGTCTTCGGCGACCTTCGTCTCCTGAACGCGATGGTCATTAACAGCGACCAGAATATCGAGGACGGGCACTCGGTGGATCGGGACAAACTACGCGGGCTTTTGATCGACTTCGATTGGGCGGGGAAGGCTGGTGAGGCCATGTATCCGAGTGATCTCAACCCCGACGACGTCGACTGGGCTGAAGGCGTCGAGCCTGGGACACTCATCACGAAAGAGCATGACGTGAAGATGTTCGAACGCCTTTGAATATAGGTCTTGTCTTTTGCTCGCCTTGGCGGCTACTCTCCTGTGTGCCATTGTTGTAGCCTCTGTCGGGGAACGTCTCATTTACGATTGATTTCCGATGTAACTAATCGCATTGCCATCTTTTAAGCAAATGCGGCCCCAATTGTGCATGCTCACTGGTACAACCGATCAGTAATAGTATGCATATCGCATGGAGTAGATCCAGACGCAAAAACAAAACCATTGCGATTGAGAAGTCGGCGCCGTCGTCTCACGTGGACACTGGCATGACCGACGCGCAAAGCAATCATTTCTATTCATGAAAGCCCCGACTGATTTCCCACTGTGAATGTCGGAAAAACGGTTTCGGACTTATTAACGCTAAGCTTTACTGATCATCATGATCATGTCACGAAGCCACTATTGGCCGCTATAAGGGCCATATAAGGGCCATAAGGGCCGTCAGAACCCGCTTTTGGGCCATTATATGGCACTTATAATCGATGATCATGGTTTCTGGAAATAATCATAATGATCAGCGGGGCTTTACGTCGATAAGTCCCAAACCGTTTTTCCGACAAACCCTTCCATCAGCTGTCTCGAAGCCGTCCACTAAGTACCCAGATGAAGAGCGACGTCGTCGTCGGCAATCTCATTGAAGCCATTTGCTGAGCGCCCGAGGCCCCAGTGACTCAGCATCTCTCAGCCAGCAGGCCGCTGCCGTTGTTTGACGACGTGCGCGACATCCGCATCCTTGGAGATCCTTGGCCCTAGTCGAACAAGACCTTGCACGAATATGCATACGCCTTTGTTGCCAGATCACAGGACCTAGTACCGGCGGGTGTTGATGGTCTCCTTGGCGGTTAGTACTTGCTCAATCATACGTCTCATTCAAGTTCTACGTTCTCCCTCCAGAACCTTTGGCCTCTCGACGTTGCAGTGATGCACGTACGCTTTCGGCGTCCACGTATTTCTGGACAAATCGTGTCCCACCATCTCATCATCTTCCCATGTTACGCCGACATGCCGACACGCCGTTAACAACACCTTCCCAATCGAGCGTGAACAACATATTGAGCTCGTCCTTTTCGGGGTCGACCTCCTAGACGACGCCCAGACCCGAGCTTCAAGGGAACGACGTCGGTAAAGTACAAGGGGCTTTTCCTACGGGCCATACAAGCTGATTCCCATATGTGTACAAGGCCCTCGGGGACATCTTATCCAACGCGCCCATGGGGGCGGTCAAATAGTCCCCAGCATGTGCTCTGGAAGCCGTTTTCACTTTGCTCGCCCACTGCTGCGTCCTGGAGGCCTCGTCGAACCGACTGTACACGGATACCATGGCTGCGCCTCCAAACGAACTCTTTTCGGTCTTCGCTTTCGCGGGCTTCGTCCTCGCTGCCATCCCATTCTACTGGCATCTCCAGTGTGAGTCTTGCCGTCCTCTCTTCGGTTGTGTATCCGTATCTGAGAGGGATGGATAGCGTGGAACGTGGGCACGTGTCTATACATGGCGTGGGTTTCCTTGGGGTGTCTAAACGCGTTCATCAACTCTATCATCTGGAACAACAACGTCATCAACTGGGCACCTGTTTGGTGTGATATTTGTGAGCGCGGTGCTTTTTCGTCCCATTTCCTCCTAACGTGAATGCCCTTAGCGTCTCGTTTCGGAATTGGGCTCATCGCGGGCATCCCGTCTGCGCTGCTCGTCATCATCATTCGCCTGTACAAAATCGCGGCCATGACGGACGCGTCCGTGACAAGGGCCGAGAAACGTCGCGCTATCATCATCGACCTCTCGATTGGGCTGGGTATCCCTATCGTATACATGCCGCTTGGTGAGTTTCTTAGTTCGAGTCGAGACTCGGTCCCGGTTAACCCTCTTGCGGCATAGAGTACGTTGTGCAAGGCCATCGTTTTGACATCATCGAAGACATCGGGTGCTCGTTCACCGCGTGGCCCACCCCGGTTGCCTGGGCTCTGTACTACCCATGGCCGCTCGTCATCAGCCTGGTTTCATGTGTCTTCGCCTGTGGGTTGTGTTAAGTTTTTGCTCCTGCCCCCATCGCTAATCACGCTCCTGTTTAGGTCTGGCGTACTGGCACCTCCGCCAACGCACCCTCCAATTCCAGGAGTTTGTGTCTTCCAACAGCAGCATCAACCAGAGTCGTTACTTGCGCCTGATGGGCCTCGCGATCACCGTGCTCGTTTTCACGCTCGTCTTCAACACACTCTCCGTCGTGCTCAACGCACAGACCCCCATCCAGCCCTGGATTTCCTGGGAAGACACGCACTTCCACTTCTCCGACGTCGGCCTTCTGCCGCGCGCGCAGATGACGTCGATCCAGGAGATGACCTACGAGTTCCAGCGCTGGACCACCGTCGTGTGCGCGTTCGTGTTTTTCGCGTTTTTCGGGTTCGCAGACGAGGCGAAGAAGCACTATCGGATGGTGTATGCGACCGTCGCGAGCCGCACGGGCATGTCGTCCGTCACGGCGTCCTCCGCGACCACCAGCAGCTTCGGCACACCCTATCGCTCGGACGGGTTCGCGGCGAACAAGAACACGTCCTCGCGATTCGCAGCTTCGCTCCCTTCGGCGTCGGCGCGTGCACAGGCCAGAAGGGCATCGTTCGACTCGTTCGGGGACACCATTTCCATTGGCGATCTCAGCGGTTTGGACCTCGCGTTCAAAAATGACGGTCCGGAGAAGGATGGAAAACACGACGGTTCGACTTGGTTTGACGACGAAAAGGAGCTGCCCCGCCCCCCGTTGAGCTTGATGCTTGACAACGCTCCCCAGCATAATGCAGACGCGCCCTCTTCTGCTAGACCGTACTCAACTTGGTCGGAGGCGGTATAAGTCTTGTTTAATTTCTGACCTTATTACTTTTTGTAGATACATCTTAGCTGACCCTCTCTCTCTTACACATAAGGACGCGCCTCCTACCACACGCTCTCTCGACTTCCCATCATTTCCGTACACACTACCCTCTTGTAGCCCTAGCCCTCGTCACTCGTTTGTTACTCCAACCTTAGATCTAGTAATGCCGCCACATCATTTGCAAGGAATTGCTCAGAACTGCGTTACTGTCAGTCGACCTCGGTATGTATGCTCTATCGTTGACGGTGAGCCCACGAATAATCAACACGAACGCAAGGAAGGACGACGCACAGAACGTCAAACGACATCTGGTACACTTCGGAGATGAACGAGACGGAGTTTTTCGGGACTCGGATGGAATCTGGTGGATTGAGACCAGGGGGTTGGACAAGGATATACCGAATTTTGTCCACGCCACGAGCCTTGAGCCACGCAAGCCCTTGTTCTTTTACGTCCTTCTTATCATTCACCGCGCACTGGAAAACGGTGGCACACTTCACATTTTCGGTCGAGGTGTCGAAGATGACAGAGTCGAAAGTGGCCACAGTGTCAGCGAATGGATGATAGTAGACACCTGGCTTGAAATCGTTTGCGGGACTTGCAGCAGTGAACAGATCTCCAGACGACAAGGCGGTTGTAGGCGCGGACGCCTTGGTGTCGACAAGCACTTTCCGGCCAGTGTCATATTGATTCTCATGGCCGATATGGACGTATGACTTCTCCGGGCCATTGTCGACAGGAAACCATAGTTCGCCATCGTCACTACGATACCGTTGGATGGGCCAGGAGCAACCATGGATGACCTCTCGATGGAAGTGGACTTTGAATAGATCACAAGCGGCGCTACGGCTCTCGGGCAGGTTAGCAATCAATGTATAGAATTCTTTACCGACCAGGTCCCGCTTGAGCAGGACTTGGTTCAAGATTATCTCCAGGACATGGCCGGTGGCGATACTGACGTGCGGGACCTCCCGGAATCCACTGGAGGGTTGTACGAGGTAAACGTAATGGGAAGCCTTGTCAGGGAACGTGGCGTTGCGAATGATGGTGAGGTAAGATTGGAAGGTCTGCACGTCTTGGATACATGCGCGGACCTTTGCCTTGATTAGCGACTCAAGTTCATTCTGTTCCTGCGGGGAATGGGCGAGCATGGCAGCATCCCCCATCGACGGGCCCCAAGTAGAATTGAAGCTGGCGCTCGCTGGCGCTCTGGAGACTGGGAATGAACGAACGTCTGGGAGATAAAGAGTGCTATGAGTGGATGGGAGAAGGCGCAGTGACATGAGCAGGGACGAACCCGATGATGAGCTCGTCCAGGGTCCATGGAGCCATATAATATTGGCGAGGATAACGGCTCGGACGGAGACCCATGTGGTTTATCCACTTGAAGTGCATGTCCCTCGCCGGCGCCGTCTGGATGATGAAAGGAAAAATTGTCCGGAAAACCGGGTGAACGGTCAGCAGATCGTCGCCACAATCAACCAAGCACCAGAGGTGAGGAGGGAAGCGGTCAAAGTTCCATCTCTGCCTCTGCAAATCGGCGATCTGGAACTCGTACACCCCGTCATGATCGAAAGCGTAAATGGTTTCATCGGAAGTTTGCATGATCACGGGCTGCCGTTTCTCTAGGCAAAGGAGCAGGAGGAGTCCGCCGAAGACGGTCTTGCCTGGAGGGCCGCTGAGTTCACAACCCTCGCAGTACACGTAATGCACGCACCGATTCCTGGCTGTCCGGTGATGGCAACTCCCTTAGTCTTAGGCTGCTCGAGGTGTAAAGGCTTGCTGGCTAAGATTCGGCGTGCGTCGGATAGGGAAACATCACGACGACACGAAGCAAACGCACGGTCCATGGTGGGATTGCTGGGATCAAAAATAGTATTAAAATCATCGAGAGATTTAGGGAACAGCTCCGCGGGGGCCGGTCCGTCATCGTGGACTTGGGTAGAAGAGGAATCTTGGTAATGGGAAGAGGCGGTGGGAATGGCTTCCTGCAGAATGTATCGGTACGCTTGCATATATTCGCCTCGAACGATGTATTCATCGGTGGTGGTGTCCGACGGGAATATGAACTCGGGGTACTGGAAGGTCCAGACGTGTTGCGGGGCCGATGGAATATCGGGACGATCGACGTCTCTACGAGTGAAAACGGACTCGAGCCCCTGTCCCCAGACGCGCTTCCACAGTTGCAATGCAATATGTTTCTTGGGAACACGCGGGAACCATTGACTGAACCGCACGGTGGTTGGAGGATCATTCGATTCTGAAACCGCTGGTTAGTCTGGAGTTGTCTGGAGCAACGAAAACAATATCGTTCTCTCACCTTGCTCGACGACTTCACTGGTGTCCGTATCAAGACGCCGCCGCTTGATCTCCGGCTCACCTTCGGAACGACCTGAATGTCAGAGAAGTGAAGTTCACTTTCAGACGAGTGTGATTGTAATGACGCGGGATGCGACTTACCGGAAGGGATACGATTGATACAGTGCTCAGCGTGATTGGGGAAAACCTCGACGACGTCCATCACATTACTTTCCATTTGTGCGGGGGTTGGAAGTTGGTCAGGGGCCGGGCCTGGGGAAGGGGGCGGAAAGAAACAAGAAAGATACCTACGGCCCTACGGGCTTTACCTGGTCTCTGTAGTCGTTACCCGGTGGCAGTTCTGCGGCGAGTTTTCATTCGTAATGGCGCAGGGAAGCTGACCTTATTCACCCTCAATACAGACAGATTACGAGGAAGGAATTCGACATGTAGACACATGGACTGTTAGTAGTTACTATACACTGACCCATCATGCGATTCACTAAAGGTCCAGTTTGCGAATAAACCTCACTGTCTTCACGAGCGAACGCTCGTTGAATTCCTGAGACACGTCCAAGCCACACTGCGAAAATACCACCATATGGTACAAACGCGCCACCTCACCACACTCCACTTACCAGATGACACCGTCGGCGGTCGGTCAGTCGACGGACAGGTTTCAAGCGCTGTTGAGATTATGCATCTGCCTTACCGGGTGATCTTCCACGTTTACGAGGGCAAGAGGAGGGATGCGCAATAGATATTACTTGTGGTCACTTGAAAGACGAAATGCGCGTGTCGAGAGTTGAAGATAAGTAAATGCACGGCTCCGCTGACAAAACAAAGAGCACGTGATCTCAAGCGGCGAGACGGCCCGGGGACGATCTCCACATTTCTGACGCCCCGACAAGACCTGGTTCTTCGTTTAAACAGAACGACTATCTTCTGTTTGAAGGCTGGCTACGAGAGACTAGGTTCTTCGAGACCAGGAAAAAGCTAAAAGCCCAGAGCGAATCCGACGTGTTCTCGGATTTCACCGGACCGAATATCCGTCCTCCCATTCATGATTCACCTTCCGCGAGTGACTCCGTTCCTCCCCTCATATATAAACATCTGGGAACGAGACCAGCTGAACTGATTGCCTTTGCGTGTCGGTCCTTTCCGACGACGGGTCACGGAACTGTCGCCAAGTGCTCGACCAGCCTCGACCGTGGCAGTGGTTCAGATACTTACGAACGTCAAACTGAATACGTTTCTGAGTGTGATGGGGAAAACCCTCGACAACGTCATCGGCAGGACAGAGGGGGCTCTCAACGTTCAACATCTGCTTCCTTGAGACGTGTGGCAAGACTGTCCACTGGGTTCACTGGCGCATTAGAGGTCTGGGTATAGCACGTCAGTAATTGAACGGGTGATTTGAAGGCGAACGCACCAAGCGAAACAACTTCTGAAGGTCGCCCGACTCGACATTTCCCCGGTGGGAAGCTATTGTGTGATGTTCGTAAAGAGTTTGAAGGAGCATGCGAATCTCGGCGTCGTCCTTCACTTCGTGGAACGGATGAGTTCACGATGGAAAAACAGTCGGATCATGGGGAAGTTGATGGCAGAGGATAAGATTAGACTATTAGAGCTAAACACAGAACGACTATCTTCTGTATAAGGTGAGCTACGGAGACTAGAGGTGATGTGAAGAAACTCACCATCTCTCATGACGAGGGACTTCATAATCGCAAGCATGGAGGTGAAAGCTTGAAAGACTCAAAAGAGATAAGATTTGTATCTTCGGCCCGCGGCAAGCCTGTGAACGACAGACGGCGATGACACACGAAAGTGTTGTCTAAATGGCATACAATGTGTAAGTAGCAAGTAAGTAGTATAAGTAGTAAGTAGCTAACGATAAAGAGAACAGATAGCATCCGTGGCGCATAAGTAGACAGGATGATGTGAGCTCGCCAAAATCTCGCTCACCAGCGTCCAGCTGTAAAAGCTGTGATAAGAACGACGCATAACAAACATGGAGTCAAGAAGGAACAAGGGCCAGCACGTCATTTGCAACCAAAGACCGCGGGAATGTTCCCGACGAGGACCTGCTGTGTGTGGTCCACAAACTGCCAGTGCACCCCCAAACACTGTTCGCACACATCCCCGTCCACAGGCGGCACTTCCCCCTCGAACATGTCCATACAAAGCCGAAGCAGCCACGTCCCCTGCGCCACCCTCCCCGGCAGATGCTCGCCCGTCGCGCGGAGCTCGCGATCCCAGTAAGCCGCGAGCGTCTGCCGGCACGTCGAGCAATCGCCCAGCCGCATCGCGTTCTCGTACGTGCGCTCGAGCAGCTTGCGCAGCTGGGCGACGCCGTGCCTGAGCCCGTCGAGGTCGTACAGGTTCATCTCGGCCTCGGGAAACGTCTGGAAAGCCTCGTATTCGATCGCGAGGCTGTAGAAGATGGCGGGCAAGACCTGCGGGAGGTCGCACTGACGCGCTAGCGTGATTCCGTCTACGAGTCGTCGAATACATAGTTAGACCAAGTCAAGTGAAGAGCGAAGGAGGGACACCCACCTACTCTCTGGGGCGTGAATGCGGGTGCATCCATCTTCCTCACGTCCGATGGCCACATCCGGTGTAAACGCCTCACCGCGCTACTCCTCAGCTTTGGAATCTCATACTTGGTCGACAACCTCAGCACACCCGCGAGGACCTCATAAGTGACTTCTCTCCTCAGCCAGAATCGCCTGTCAAATAACGTGATGGTCAGCGCGCGCTGTATATTACATGTATATGAAGGACGAAAGACACACTCAGAATCTTCAATCCACTGCAGCAGCAACATCCAATCCTGGGGTTTGTCGTCCAGATGCACCACGGGCACCTTCTCGCCCCTTGTCCTGTCGTCCCCAGGTTGCGCCAGGCAGAACATGTCCTCGAATATCTCCGAGCACGCAAGAAGCTTGCGCGGGAGCTGGAACAGGTGGTCGGACACGACGAGCATGACGTCTCCTTCATCAAACCAGTAGGGCTTGAACGAGGCGCGGACATAGAGGTCCAGGGAGGATGTCTGCAAGTCGGTCAGCGAAGCGGCGGCTCCGGTGGGTGTGGGAACGGGGGAGAGAAGACGGCGTTTGGTGCGGTGGGGAGAGTCGGTGGCATCACCGTCGAGAGGAGAGAGCGAAGAGGAGGTACTTTGATCATCTACACTGTCGCTCCGTCTTCTCTTGAGACCAACCACGGGTACATGAGAGCTGGCCGTTGGAGGCGTGGCATATACAATCTCCATGTCGACGTCCATGGTTCCGGTCAAGTCGCGATGATAAGTGTTGATCAGAATCAGCGCCGGAGATATAAATGGTGCCGTCAAATTGGGCGTTGAGAGGGAGCTTCGTGTGTAACGAATTGTGGTCAAAGGGGTACAAGGAGGCAGCGTCGAACCGCGTTCCAACAATCCGCGACGCGCTCGAGATACAACGCGTATCACGTGATAACAAAGGTTTCTTTGGTTTCCATCAATGTTTGATCTCTTTTGTAGCCGATCTAGTTGTACAGAACAATGAGAAGATAGTTGTTCTGTGTTTGCTTGTTCGGTACTTACTTTACTTGTTGCTTTGCCCATACCTTGCCTGAGTCCGACATTCTCTCATACTTACTGTTCTTCGCTCGGGCGCGTCGATCGAAAAAGTAGGCTTGAATGACATCTATTTCCTATCCATTCCAATCCAATAGCATGCTACACGTCGCGAGGCGGTACCGGAGAAAAACACAACAGACAGGCGGTATAAGTGACGGAATATGGTTACTAGTACAGTTGGCTCCGGGTCCGCACTCGAGAGGGGTATTAGTATCGAGCGACCGAGAGGCGGAAGGTGTGAGTAAGTGATACACTGGGGTGGGCAAAACAAGTAGGCAAAGGTGCAGAGGTGAAGGTCGAATAGGAGTGTAAGGTAGGGATGTCGCATGTAGAGGTTTTAGTGTTGTTGAGTCTGGGATGTAATGAAAGAAGCAGGGTTGCGCGAAGTTGAAGGAAGGGGTGTGGCGCGTGTGGAAAGGTTGGATCCGATGGAGGGCGAGCGGGAGGGGGAACAAGGATGTTTACACGGCTTCAGCGCCCTGTGGCGCGTCGGGCTCACGCCTGTCCGTGACCACGATCCCAGACGTCGACCTCACATGTCCGGGTCCATCATGAGTCACGGCGGGCGGGGGCACCGCGACCGCACTCTCCGCGTCCGCGTGCAGATGCGGCAGCCCGCGAATATCGCTGATTGATGACGAAGCGGTCGACTCCGTGGGCGAGAACTCCTCCTTCTTCGCCATCGAGTCGTCGTGCTCGTTTGCGTAAAAGTCGGGTAGGGAGATCGAGGTTGAGAGCTGGTCGATGGAGAAGAGCGAGCCGCGCTTCTGTCGCGAGGACGACGGGTTGTACGTCGAGACTCGGACGGCGACGCCGCCTTTGGAGGACATGTGCGGGTAGGAGCCGAATCTAAGCAAAGGAAACCGTCTCGTCAGCCCAGAATCAGAAAGTATGTAGGAGGAAACGTACCCGGTGGACTCCAGGCTTCCGGAGGTGGTGGTAACGCCGAGCCGGCTGGCAACCGACGTATACGCCTGGCGATAGTGCTTCCTGGCCTCGTCCGCGAACCCAAAGAAGAAGAAAAACACGAAGGCGCAGGCGATCGTGAGCCAGCGTTGGAGTTCGGTGGTCATGATGAACAGACTCGATGATGACCAGATGACCTTGGGGTACACGTCCACGTGGGAGAAGTCGAAATGGGTGTCCGACCAAGACTTCCACGGGAAGACAGGGGACTCGTGCGAGTTGATCCATATCACCCAGGACGCGAGCGGGATCGTGGCGAAAAGTTCCATGGAGGCGAGCGCCATGAGACGTATGTAGCGGCTGGAGTTGAGGCCGGCGTGTATGGAGAGGACCTCGCGCAACTGGCGACCGGTCTTGTAGAAGTTCCAGATGGTCATGGCTGTAATGGGACGTTCACAGGATATCGCAAATGGTAGGGAAAAGGACCACATACTGCAGTAGCCCGCGGAGATGAGACCCGTCACGATTGGCCACATGTAGACGAGGACGTAGGCCAGGTGGGTGTTCCAGGTGGTGGGGAGGCATCCGATGTCCTCAAAGATATTGAATCGATGGCCCTGCACGACATACTCTGTGGAAAAGTCAGCCCAAGAATCCCATTTGAAAGGTACGTGTTACGTACGAAGGGCCATGACCACGCATGGGAATCCGAGGCCAATCGCGAAATCGATGCAAATTTCCCTACGCCTTTCCGACCGTGTGACTATCACCGCACGCACGGACGAAATCTTGTACAGACGTCGGTTGATGGCGAGTGAGGTGGCGGGGATGCCAACGGTGATGCCGGTTATGAAGCGGGTCGCTACAAGAAAAGCATGAGCGCGCGACCAAGTACACGAAGAATACAACCGTACTGATGTCGCACCACACTGGGGCCCAGTTGATGACATTCCCGTTCCAGATGATGGAGTTGATAAAGAAAATAAGGGATCCGAGCCCGGCCCACATGATGAACAAGCAGGTGCCGACGTTCCAAGCTATCCCACCGTGAGCTGGAGGAAGTCAAGAGAGAGGAAACGACGTACCATGTAGATGCCAATACAATGGGACCGCACACATGGCGAAAGCAATGAAGGAGAAGGCGGAGAAGACTTGGTTGGGTACGATGCCGACCATGTTGGCTGGAAATGGGCTGGGGGGCTGGTCCGGGAGGCTGGAGGTCGATTGGCGCAAGCCGCTTCAGGCTGGTCGAGCAGAACGAGGAGCGGGAATCGAACGAAGAGCCACAGGGAAATCACGACCACTGTCGTTTAAAAACATGGTGGAGGCGTACGAAAAACGCACGAATCGGGGCATCCGCTTGTAGGGGACGGTGCCCGACGCGCTCACTTGTGCCTTCCGCATATGGACGGTTGTTTGTCCCGGAAAGGAAGGGGTGTTGTCTAAGCGCGCGTGCGAAGGGTACATGGAAAACAAGATGCAGCAAGCAGGTCAGGGCAAATCGTCAGAAGGTCGGATAAGAGAGTGAGATGACCGGCCTTCGAATGATGGCGCGGGTCCGGGAGGGGAAGGAGAGACCCTCGACGACGGCGCGAGCGTGGTCTGGAGCGCCGCGTGGCCGCATTTTGCTCCCCAGAACCGTGAGGAAATGTGGAGGCCGGTCCGTCATGGGAGATCCGTCATACAAAGGGGACACCGGTTTGGGTGAAGTGGTGAGAGCGCCGTCAAGGGATAGAGTGTCGTCCCATAGGACACGGTGATAGACAGATACAAGCGAGAACAACGACCACCGTTGCCAGATTTAAACTTTCCCTTGAGAGCCGTACGTCCTGGCGTTATCTGACAAGGCTTTTGCGCGTCCAAGCTCAGGTTCCTGCGGAAAGTAGAGAGCCGACGGTCGGGACAAAGGACCGGTGGGGATGACTTTGTTCTGTGAGCAGCAAGGGCAGATGGATTCCTGTCTATTTGGACGCGACGGCATCCAGTAGACCAGGGCATACCATTAGGGATCTAACTGCCCACAGAACAAGGCGGGGACGGTCGTCCTTCAGTCATCCTTCGGGGATCGGAAGGGGGGGAGAGGCCAGCGCTTCTGCTTTGAACCGTCCTACAAACGACAGATTTTCCATCCCGTCCAGTCTCAAGGAGCAGCGATGCGAGGGTTGCGAGATGGGTGGATATGGGGTCATAGATGAAGTAGGAGGACAGGAAGATGCTCGAGCCTGCAAAGTGCGCGTACGCCTCTATGTATCGGAAGTTGCCGACCCTCTCTTTTGTTCGCCACGTGGGTGAAACTTTTTTTATTTTTTAATTTTTTAAATACATTTATATCCCGCGTCAAGTACCTATGACTAAATGCGGCAGTATGGAAGTAAGGAAGAAGGGTGGGCTGTACGAGTAGGACAAATTATATGTGGGTCGTAGAATTGCTGGGAGGGTATGATGAAGTCATGAAAGGAAGTCCGATAATAGCTATCCTGGGTCCACGTCGTCTGGTTCGGGGGGAGGGGGGGGAGGCTCAATTGGGGCTACCTTGGCAAAAGCGCGCGTAGCGCCAACGAACTTCGCGAGGGCCGACAGACCCGTTTGAGTGCCTAGGATGAAAGGAGTGGATAGGGTGCGCGAGGCGGTGCGAAGGTGGTGTCTTTGATCTTTGAAGAGAGGGCAATCGGCAAGGATGTGGTCTCGGGTTTGGACGGCAGCGTTGCCGCACGGGCATGCAGGGGATTCAGTGGGTACAAAGCGGGCGTAATAATCACCACGGAAGCCATGGCCAAGGATGGTTTGTATGATGCGGGTATGGACGTCGCGGGGGCCGTCAAAGTTGCGGTGGAAGGGGGAAAGGTTTGTGGAGGGAGGATGTCGGAGGGCGACTGACGCGAGGTTGTGGTGAGGGCGTGCTGCCCAATCAGATCGCCAGGTTTTCAGCGCTCGGGACTTCGCCTTTGCGCGTGCCCAGGAGATGGTGGAGTGGATGAGGGGCGTACCGTAGACACCCTCCTTCGCGATTGTGTCTGCCCGCTCGTTCCCAACAATGCCTTTATGTCCCGGGACCCATGCAACCTCAACCACCAGTGTCTCCGAGGCATTGAGAAGGGTGTCGATGTGTCGGCGGAAAAGGATGGATGCGGCTTGCGCAGGATGGTCGGCTGTGTCGGTAATGGAGGTGACGGCGGCTTGATTGTCGGATAGGAAGAGGATGCGCGTGAGGTGTGGGTGTCGTGCGAGGAGGTTCACGGCTGCAGCGGCGCTGCCTGAAAGGGCAAGCATCTCTGCATCGTAGATTCCCGCGCGTCGCCCGAGTCCCCAGCGCCCAGCTCGGACCTCATTTGCACCGAGGTATGCGACGTAGCCCGCACCCGTGCGGCGATGCCCATTTGCACTCCGTCGGGAGCCATCCGTGTAGATGGCAAGGACCGTCTCGTCTCGGGAGATGTTCCCAAGCCGCACCTTGAGTCTATTGGCATATTCGTTACGTTCGTGCCGGGTAGCCCTTGGATTAGGGATTGTGGTGAGTAGTCTTTGCCCCCACGTGTGACGACGGGACCAGGGAGGAGTATAGTACGGAGAGAGGCGTTCGGATTTGGGATGTGTAAGTGTAGCTAAGTGGTGAATAATGGTAGGGGGATTTTTAGAATTATTATGGATAAAAAGCGGAATAGGAACGTCAGGGGAGTGCTCTTCCCAGGAAGGGGGGGGTGCGTGCAAGAACCTGAGAGGTGGATGGAAGGGTGCGGAAACGGATGGCGGCGTTGGTCGATAGCCGTTGGAGTAATTGCGGAATAGGGAGAATGGCACCTATATGGTGCATCTCGGCAGACGGTGTGGTGCGGAAAGCACCAAGGAGCCAGCGGAGGCCCGCATTTTGAGCGCACTCCAGCGGCTTGATGAGGCTTTTCTGTTTTTTGCCTGTGTACCATACCGGGGACGCGAACGTCAACACCGGGAGTACCACGGTCTTGTAGAGAAGCCGGGCATTGACTACGTTGAGGCCGCGTATTGTGTTGGCGAGTATGCGTAGCCCCGCAACCGTCGATAGGGCGCGCGTGGCCATTGTCTTGATGTGAGACTTGAAGGAAAGTTTCCTGTCAAAGTATACACCGAGCCATCGCATGACGACAGCTGGACGCACCGTACGTGCAGGTGAGCCGGGTGGGAGGATATTAATGAATGGGTCATTGGCTGGGTTTGCCTTAGACCGGGTGAAATGGATGAGTTCCGTCTTGCTTGCATCAACATCGAGCCCGAGGGCACGGAGCCGGTCAACCACGGTATTGAACGCGGCCGACAATCTGGCTATGTTTCCTTCGAGTGTGCTGGAAGCGGCCAGTAGGAGCACGTCATCCACATAAGCTTTGAGGTCTGTGTTTGCGTGATTGTCAATGGAGGAGAGGAGAGAGAATGTGTATATGGTGGAGAGGATAGGAGAGAGGGGGGAGCCTTGAGGGATGCCTACACCGGCGATGGGGATGGGATTGCTGAGCTGGCCGTCGATACGGATAATGACCTGTCGATCTGTCAGGAAGGATCGGGTCCAGTTGACGACCTCGGGCGCGAAACCGAGGATCTCCATTGTGCGAACGAGTCGCGCATGATTGACATTGTTAAAATAGCCCTTGATGTCAATCGCTAGCGCGGACGCAACGAGGCCATTTTTCCATGCTGCCTGGATATCGTGCGTGAGCGAGAGACACGCATCAATCACTGATGATTTGTCTCGGCCTCCAAATTGGTTGGTGGGGACGAGCTTGAACTTTCCGACCTCGTAAGTAATTCGTCGTGCCATGACCTTCTCGAGGAGCTTGCTGAGGCATTCGAGCAACGCGATGGGGCGATAGGATCTAGGATCAGACATATCAGTTTTGCGCGGCTTCGCTACAACTGCTATCACGGCAGTTTTTAGCCTGTGCGGATGGGTGCCGAGGCGGAGGCAAGCGTTGAAGAGCTCAACGAGGAATTCGGGTGTTTCGTCGAAGGCCCACTTGATGAGGCGCCATGTTACACCGGATTCACCGGGGGCTGTCACATTAGATGTGTCGCGCAGTGCGTCGCGGACTTCTTCAAGGGTAAGGGGAACAAAAACACGTACTGGGCGGGGTGGTGGGTCATCTGGCTGATCAACCTCCACATGAGGTGCATTGTCGGGGAAGAATGACGCTGCAAAAACCTGGCTCTGCACCTCGGGTTCAGTGACAAGTCCTTGGGGTGACCGAGTCGGGGGAATGCACTTGTTGCGCTTTCCGCTCGCCCATCGGCACAGTCCCCATACTTCCATTCGTGCGGTTTTGTTGATTATGTCCGTTGCCCAGTTCCTTTTGGCCGAGCGTACTGCAGCACGGAAGTGAGCGTGTGCCCGATGGCGTGCATCTGGTACCGTGGCGTATCGTACTTCGTGCAAGGCTTGATCGCAATTGTCATTCCACCACTTTGCACGCACTAGAGGGCGGCGCGCGTGGGCGGGCATTACCTCGGCAGTTGCGGCAAGAAATGCGTCCAGGAGAGCCACTGCGCCTCGATTCGTGTCGTCGGCTGTTACATATTGTTGAGGAGGAGGTTCAGCACGAACACTCGCGAGGTATGAGTCTTGCCACTCCTTTTTCTTCGATGGGTCAATACGACGTCCGGGTTCGGGCAACGGTTCCTCCGCTGCAGCAAAATCTGGCGGGCATATGGACCAAGTGATGCCATTGTGGTCTGACCCAAAGGCCATCTCCTCTTGACAGGTCCATTCGCGAACGAAGTCGACATCTGCAGCGGCAAAATTGACAAGGGTGAGATCTATAATAGAATCAGCCTGGTTAGTTTGTCCGCGACGTGTAGGCACCGAGAGGTCATTCTCAATTGAGAATGCGTTCCCTGTCATCCATTCAATGAGCTCCACCGCTGCTTGCGTTTCCGCGCGGGGTGGGCCATTCTCAAGGGCCCATGTAGGGTGATGCAAATTAAAGTCCCCCGCCACGACGGTTGGGACAAGTGGGTCGAGCTCTGCATCGCAGAGTCGCTGAATAGATACAGCATCGCGACCCGGGCCGGCATTATATACATTAATGAGGTCGAAGGAAATGTTACCGTATTGGAAAGAGTTGACCATGATGTCGGATGAATTGATGATATCCGGACGCGGTCGAACCGCGAGATGTTGAATTCCTTTTCGTACAAAGGTGGTGACGCGAGGTTTCGTGCCGTTCGCCGGAGCGTCGGGCGTGAAAGCCTCCCATGCAGGATTGGAGACCGTTCCCAGGACTTCGGCACCGTCGGGCTCCGTCGAGGAGCGGGAAATACCTATGCGACTATACCATGGTTCTTGAAGAAGCATGATGTCGAAATCTGTCAAGCTATTTAGTATACCATGCATACGCACATTCGAGCGCGCCACATTCAGCTGGAGAACGCGGAGCGGGCGGAGAGTCATGACTCCATGACATCGGGGTTGGGCACCGCGGGATGGGCTTGCGCTACGGCGGGAGCACTGTAGTTGCGTCGCATTGGACACTCGATTGCATCTGCCATATGATCTCCTTTGCAGTTGATGCACTTGGGCGGGTGGTTGCATCCCTGCGTCTCCGGGCGATTTTCTTTCCGGCAGCCTAGGCACTTGTCCCGGTGCTGACCCTCGTCGTGAGGTTCACCGCATCGACGGCACTTGGGCGCAGACTTGCAGCCGGTGGCAAGGTGCCCGAGACGCCAGCAGCGCGTGCATTGTCGAAGCCGAGGTTTGTCCACCCAACGCTTCGTTCGCACTGGCGCGCCAAACATGTAGATCGGGGTCTTGAGGAGGGATTTGAGGATAGATCCGTCGGGGTCTTCAAAAGCGAACGAGACTGACGACTTGAGTCCGTCGATGGTGTTTGCAGGTCGAATCCACCACGGAAGTTGGGTAATGTTGAGTTTTGCTACCTGGGGATTACGGAGTAGGGCTTCTTGAAGAATTTCGTCAGAGAAAACGGGGTCATCGGGTAGAGAGCGAGTGAAGACACCCGAGAGAATGATTTTGGACCACGGTGTGTCGCGCGAGATGGTTTGATTGGACGGTAGATCCAGCGCGGAGCGAATGGATGGGAGGTTGTCCTGAATGAGCGGAACGGACGTGTGCGGGGGGAAGGTTAGAACGATGTTGCCCGAGCCGTTCCAGTGCGAGCCGAGGACTTGTAATCCTTTGGCCGTAGGAACTGTGGCCAGGCGCTTGTTGACTCGTTCCGAGATGAGGAAAGGGTGTGTACGGTCACTTGGGTCCGGGGGGTGTCCTTGATAGCGGACGATGAAGCGGATCGGTTCAGGTTGACGCGACGAAGGTTTGGCAGTTGTGGGTGGGGAAAGGTTTGCCTTCGGTGTGGAGCTTGCTGCGGCCGCATACGACATGGCACGGTTTGACGCACCCTGCGACGCGGAGGGAGCAGGAGCCGAAGCACCTCCGGGACGGCGATCCGTGTTGTTGGGGGTTTGGCGTTCGAGATGAGACAGGCGAGATTGGACAGAGTTGAGGGAGTTGTGCATGGATTGGAGCATGTTGAGGATGGTGGATTCGGTGGGAGAGGGTCGGGAAGGGGTGTGTTGAGGGGTGGACGGACTCAGGTCGTGAGCGGCCGGAAAGTCGTCGCGTGCCATGTCAATGTCGTCTTCGTTGGGATCGCCGTCTATGCACTCGCGAAGCGAGTACTTTACCGCTTTGAGTGCCCGGGCGCTATCGTCGTCATCCTCAAGGTACGGTACCGCCATGCTAATGGCCCGCAAGAGGCCCTGGCAGAGCTTGACCCAATCGGATAAGTCATCGAGAGCGTCTTGTTCTCTGGCCTCATGGAGTACTTCGTGCGCAACCCTAAAGGTCACGAGGGCTGGCGAGTCGACGGGAACTACGTTGTCGCCGGGGAACCCGGCGGACGGAGTTTGTTCATGGGAGGGGGTGGAAATGGGGGGGGCCTCGAAGGGACTTTGGCCATTCGGAGCCGAAATCCTTCGCCGCTCTTCTCCTGAGGGAGACGCCGCTCGCTTCAAAGAGCGCTGTGACGTCGAAGAAGGAGGTTCCGGTGGCGTATGAGCAGTGGAGAGTTGAGTTTGGGGTGGGGATGGTGATGGCATGAGGGAAAGCTGTCGGACGTGGGTGAAACTCCGCTCTTTTGTCTGGCACAGGCTGGCAGGCTGGCACCTGGTCTTCGAAGAATCGAATCCCCCTCCTCAAAAAGTCGAGAGCTCTATGACGCCCAGACTCGAGCGCCGAGTGGTATCGATGCACTATAGCTTCTCAGGCTCTGATATTCTCGAAGGCTTGAGCTTTGAGAATCGAAAGGTATCGTTCGGTCCATACGTTCGACGGTGCTAATTCTAAATAATATTACACCGACAGTGACCCGCTTTCTTTCTCCGTGAAGGTGTGCTAATCATTATAGCAGTTGGATCCTGCATCTTCTACTCGAGAGTGTCTCCAGCGCGTCTTCCTGACAGTTTACCGGGTCAGAATTCCCGTCTTTCAATTCTCGTGGCGTTGAAGCTTGAAGTGGGAGCGTTACCAAACCCTTTCGACGTTTCGCTATGATATCGACCAGAACAGGCCTGTCAGGCCATGACCAAGAACATTTGGAGAACATGGTGCTTTCTGTCCCCTTCATACTGATAAGCTGTTTCCACAGAGACCCATGAAGGAGATTGGTTCCAGTGCTACAGCTCCCTCAGCTCACATTAATACTATCTCGCTGGCCCTTTTTAACACACCTGTGTTCTATTCTGTGTGCGAAGTTCTATGAATACATGAGTGTTGTCTTCTTGTCAGGTTCGTGCGACGAACTTTGAAGGGTTGCTACATTTTGAGCTGAACGGAAGCAAACCTCGCAGCAGCCGGACGCGTGTCGTCGCCGCGCGGCGCGCGCCGCAGATAGAGACGGCGGTGATGGCGTCCATCCATTATCTTTTCCTCCTGACAAACACGGTGGTATACGGCAACTCCGAAATCTTTAAGACCATTCTCGCCCTTCTAGGCCCTGTCATCTTCATTCGCTCTCCACAGCGGCGGGCGGGGCCTTGCGGGCCCACCTCCAGATCCATTGTAGTCGCGACCCTCCGCCACCTATAACACCTGAAAAGTGCCGAGAATTGGCGATCGATGGATGTTCTGGCCGAAGGAGGTTGCTCGCGAGATGATCCAGCGACAAGGTTCGAGAAGAAAAGGGTGTGGGAGGATGCGTAGGGATCAGCTGGATGGTCAGTTGAACTGGACGAGCGGGCGCAAACGGGAGAAAGCCGTCGACCGTGACGTAGCGGTCACCGTCCCTTGCGCCATATAAGACCCTCACCGGCTTCCGCGTTTCCTTCACTCTCGACCCTCTCGTAGAGTTTCTCTCCCTCGTCGTCTTCATACACCATGACTTCCACCATCGACGTCAAAGCCATCGGAAGACCTCCGTCCGTCGAGGCGCGCAAAGTCCGCAGGCACGTTCGCTCGCTCACTGGCGATTTCCCCGAGATCGATGAGCGGGGCAAAGAGAAATGGCCGAGGGGGGACGAGGCCACATGGAAGGGCGCCATGCGCGATGTGTTCACCGGTGAGGTTCTCTGCTCGACCCCCACCCCCTTGGCACTTCGACGCGCATACATCCACACATCGCGTCCATATACAGTCGCTGCCGATGCATACCGTGCTGACATCCACGAACGTACTCCAGAGGATCCTGATATCACCAAGTCCATCGTCAACCATGTCCAGACGTCCCTTGCACGCGCCCCATACAACCTCGACGACCTCGGCGCGTACCAAGCCGCCGCGCTCTCCGTCCGGGACAACCTCATCGTCAACTGGAACGCGACTCAGCTCCACTTCACTCGCAAGACCCCCAAGCGCGCGTACTACATGTCCGTTGAGTTCCTCATGGGCCGCACCCTCTCCAACGCGCTCCTCAACTTAGGCGTCAAGCCCCAATACGAAAAGTCCCTCTCGTCCCTCGGGTTCGGCCTTGAGGACATCCTTGTTCAGGAGCGCGACGCGGCCCTCGGAAACGGTGGTCTAGGGCGCCTCGCCGCGTGCTACCTCGATTCTTCGTCCACACAGGAGCTTCCGTTGTGGGGCTATGGTCTCCGGTACAAGTATGGCATCTTCCAACAGCTCATTAAGGAGGACGACGGCACCCAGCTCGAGGCCCCCGACCCCTGGCTCGAGCATCAAAATCCGTGGGAGCTCCCCCGACTCGACGTCACCTACCAGATTCGCTTCTACGGCTCGGCGGACAGGTGGGGCGATGGCAGCGGGCGCGCGACCTGGAGCGGTGGTCAGGAGGTCTTGGCGGTTGCGTACGACGTCATGATTCCAGGCTACGGGACGCGCAACACGAACAATCTTAGGCTGTGGGAGAGCAAGCCGATTCGTGGCTTCGATTTCCAGAGCTTCAACGGTGCGTCAATCGGGTATGCACATGGACTTGAGCTGATGGGTTCTTTTCAGCGGGTGACTATGAGCGCGCTATCGAGTCTTCGAACAGCGCAGCTGCTATCACGTCTGTGCTCTACCCCAACGATAACACGACATGTGAGTCTTTTTGAGTGCATCTGGAAAGACATGTGGACTGATGGATGCGCATTTAGTCGGCAAGGAGCTTCGTCTCAAGCAACAGTATTTCTGGACGGCGGCTAGTCTTGCGGACATGATGCGTCGCTTCAAGAACCTCGAGAAGCCCATCTCGGAGTATGCGGAATGTGAGCTGCTTTTTTGGTAGTGTGATGGAACGTTTCTGACGATGTTTCTGGGCAGACAACGCGATCCAATTGAACGACGTGAGTGTTCCATTTATCTAATGTGGTGGTGAGGTGGCTGATCAAACCTGTGACAGACGCACCCAACCCTTGCCATCGTTGAGCTGATGCGCATTCTCGTCGACGAGGAAGAAGTCCCTTGGGACCAAGCCTGGACAATCGTCACCAACACGATCTTCTTCACCAACCACACCGTCTTACCTGTGCGTCTTCTTACCTGTGCGTCGGACAACCCTGCTGACTCGCCGTGTGTAATCAGGAAGCCCTTGAGGTTCGCAACCTCGAAGCTGAAGTTCTCTCACACTGCTCATCGATTGGCGTCTAGAAATGGCCTGTTCCTCTTATGGAGCACCTCCTTCCTCGGCACATGCAGATCATCTTCGACTTGGTGCGTGCACACGATTTTTTACCCACTGGCCCGCGCTGATGCCATCTTCTCATCTAGAACATGTAAGTCCTGACGTGGTCACAATGGAGTATCTTGTTCACGGTTGTTTCACGCCACAGGGTGTTCATGCAGGGTAATGCGTGCCTCTCGTATATCCTCTCCACGACGCTTGACGTATCTTTTACCAGCTGTCGAGAAAAAGTTCCCCGGAGACCGTGAGAGGCTTGCGCGCATGTCTCTTATCGAAGGTCTGTCCTATCGTTTCCACTTTGCTCCCCAACTAAACAAGATTCAAGAGGGTTTCCCTCAGAAGGTCCGTATGGCCAACCTGGCCGTAATTGGTGTGTACTACCTTTTGCCGCGATAATGAGACATTGTTGATTTTATGTTTCTATGCAGGTAGTCGTAAGGTAAACGGGGTCGCCGAGCTGCACAGCGAGCTCGTCCAGTCGCAACTGTTCCCTGACTTCGTTGAGTTCTATGGAAAGAGCAAGTACGTATCTTATCCTTGGTGGAAGACGTAGTGCCCGCTGATCGTCTTGTCGATAGGTTCAGCAACGTGACCAATGGAAGTGCGTCGCTCTGAATTGCTCCGCGAGTTCGAACATTGGACTGACATACTTCAGTTACTCCTCGTCGCTGGCTCGACCAGGTAAGATTTCCATGGCCCAGGTCACCTGTGTCCGCCTTCTGACATACTTTGCCTCCAGTGTAACCCCGGCCTCTCCCAACTAATCACCGACACCCTCAAGCTCCCACGCGAAATCTGGCTCAAGGACCTGTACAAACTCGAGGGCTTGTTGGAACACGTGGAGGACCCGAAGCTTCAGCAACGATGGGCTTCAATAAAGCGTCAGAACAAGGAACGTCTTGCGAACTACGTCGAAAAGGCTCTTGGGAACGAAGGTCGATACTGATGCGATGTTCGATGTTCAGATTAAGGTAGGAGATTGACTTTGTGTTTTGTCAATACACTGATCGGTTGGCTGATGGACGATTTCCGTATAGCGGCTGCATGAGTACAAGGTAGGTTTGAATTGTGTGGTTCCGCGCATGTTCTAATGGGATCGGCAGCGTCAAACTCTCAACATCTTGGGTGTTATTCACGTACGTTTGGTCTGTTGTTCACCGGGTTGTGTGTCTGATAGGCTTCGCTACGTGCAGAGGTATCTTATGATCAAGACTATGTCTCCCGAGGAGCGCAAGAAGGTCGTTAAGAAGGTCGTGTTCTTCGCTGGCAAGGCCGCGCCTGGCTGTACGTCGGCACATTCCATGCATCCTACTTCTCCCCTCTAACCCTCCTCTCCAGACTATATCGCCAAGCTGGTCTGTATGACCTCCTCCCACCGTTCCCTCTTCCACACTTACCTCTCCACAGACCATCCGTCCTTATCATCAATGTCGCGCGCGTCATCAACGCCGACCCGGACACGAACCAATATCTCTCGCTTTTCTTCCTCCCAGACTACTCTGTCTCCCTCGCGGAAGTGCTTATCCCCGCCTCGGACATCTCCCAGCATATCTCCACCGCCGGAACCGAGGCTTCCGGCACGTCTAACATGAAGTTCTGCCTCAACGGCGGGCTGCTCGTCGGTACTGTCGACGGCGCGAACATCGAGATCGCGGAAGAGGTCGGGGAGGACAACGTCTGTAAGTGATGTTCATTTTCATTTAAGACGAGGGGTGTCTGATGGATTTGTAGTCTTCTTTGGGCACTTGACCCCCGACGTGGAGGATCTGCGCTACCAGCACACGTACCACCCTGTCCCCGTCGAGCAGAAATCCCCCGCACTCGCTCACGTTCTCAACACCGTATCCTCCGGCATCTTCGGTGGCGGAGGCGTCTACGAACCGTACGTTCTTTCCTTGTTCTTTCTACACCGGTAGAGTGCGACTGACGAGGAATGGGCAGGCTGCTCAACACCGTCCGTCAGGGCGACTACTACATCCTCACGGAGGACTTTGACTCTTGTGCGTGCTTCCCGTCGTGTCTGTGCGTATGGGGGCAGATACTGATGAGCGTCTGGAACAGACATCCGCGCGCTGGAGATGGTGGACGAGGCGTACGCTGACCGCACAGAGTGGATCAAGAAGAGCATTCGGACAACTGCGAAGGTGCATCCTCTTTTTTCTCCCGCTTTCCATGTTTCCCTGGCGCTGACAACGTGAGATAGATGGGCAAGTTCAGCTCGGACCGCGCGATCCAGGACTACGCCCAGGAGTACTGGAACATCGAGAGCAGCAGGCTCTCGGACTAAATATGTTAGGCTCCTGGGTTTGCATAACCCGAAGCGAGGAATATATGCTGTTGTTTTGATTGTTTCTGTAGGCCGACGCTGAATATGTTCCATGTACCCTCGAGCGCGATTTTTGTAGGTCACACACTGTTGTTGTATCAACCACTGTCCGTATGCATGGCTTGAGACGGCATGGATTCCTGAACGATATAGTGCGATTGATAATTGTGACCTCCACTCTGCGACTTCAGGACACAGAGGACGGTATTACAAGCAGAGTCTGATACCAAGCGTTAGAGCTATGGATGATTACTAGTACATGGTTTACGAATAGTGTGTGACGAGCAACGGTAAATCGGAGTCTTTAAGTAGAGAGGCAGGTTTGGACAATGTTCGAACTTTGAAATTTGAAGGCGCGCGGTTTCTCCTGAGAACCACGCACCTTGTTTTCCTAAAGTTATCACAGATAACCAAGGTCAGCCATCGTGCCCAGGTGAAGGTTTTACAGGCCACACAATCTCGTACGGATGTCTTCCCAAGCAGAAATGTCTTCCGGGGCGTGATCTGTGTGACTGGACGCTCTACGCCACTGAGCGGCCGTGGGTTGGCTTGATCTGGTCCGCAGGGAAAAGGGGAATGAGGAACAGGAGGACGTCTCGCCTCCGGTCGAGAAGAGCACATGTATACAGAACGTACCCCCCAGAGACGGTGGAGGGCTGCGACGAGGCCGGCGCTCGGTCGATGGCTTGTATGCAAGTTGACGATTGCCAGGCGGGAGTAACGACCGAAGTCGAAGGCGGGTGCTCCGCTGGAGTCCAAGCGGACATCGGCACTATTTGGCTAGGTAGACCACCTGGATATGGATACTGCCCCGGGATAAGGGAACGTAGTGAGCGGAAACTCGGACGCGTGGGCGCAGGGCGCAGGGTCGCGAACCTGCGAAATCAATGAAGTGCTAGTAGTAGTAGGCGTCACGGTGGCCACCGCCGGCGTGTCGATGTTGGGTAGTTTCGAATGTACGACGGCGTCCGGCGCGCCCCGTGGCGGGGTCGACCCCGCTCTGAGCGAGTTCATCAACTGGTCGACGGTCGCCGCGGCAGAATTGACGTGGTCCGCCGCCGTCTCCAAGGCGGCCCACAGCGCCTCGTTCTGGACACTCAACGCTTCGTTCTGACGCTGAAGGGCTTCGTGCTTGCTGCGGGGGACCCACGACCTATAGCCTCCCGGGGGGACGGCCTTCAAAGTGTCTACGTAGGAGCACTTCCGGTGCGTAGTAGTCAGCGCCTTCGAGGCTCGTGAAATCCACAAATTTACCTCGAAACGCCCCTTCTCACACGTCCTGCACGTCGAAGCGCCGTCGCATTTGGTTTTTCTGCGGCGTTCGTTAAATAAATAAGTGAATCAGAGCCAGGTCAATGGAGAGAGGTGACGATCGCCGAGCGCATACTTCAATCGACAGGTGTTGCAAGCACGAAGCCGGCGGGTGGTCGATGCCTGGGGTTTGGGGGGGCTTGAGGGTGCAGACATTCCCGGAAGGGTTAGAGGGAGATGTCAAACAAGGGGGATGGCGAAGGGAGCCCCCGGCGGACCCAGAGAGCATAGGGAAACCAAGTCTCCCGTCGCTACAAAGACGCGCTCTTCCCCACCTTTATAGGACGGGCTTGTTTGCACGGCGTCGCCCCAGTGGGTCCACAGTCCCTGCATCCGCATGGAGGTGGAAGTGTTTGTCAAGCCGCGAATTCCAACTCGAAGGGTTGAGACGACTCGGAGTCGCAGGCCAAGCGTTTCCTTTCCCCGCCGGGATTCGACGCCGGGGCATCGGAGGACAGGCATACTTGCTTCCGTCGGGATCGGCACAGAGGAAAATGAAGCGGAGACTCCACTTGGAGGGTGCCGCTTCGCCGTGTGCCGCATGTCAGTGATAATAGCACTCAGCGCTCAGCCTGCACAGACCAACGCGGACCAACACGGGGTTACGAAGGTAACCTGCATCATGTGGGGCCTGGAAAAGGATGAAATGCAGGCAGGTGTATCGTCAGGGTTCCCTGGTTATGCTTGTGGTGCAAACGAACTTGGAACTGCGGCAGCCTGGAACGAGATGCAATAACATGATACTTGCCAATGCGTGCGTCGATGCCACCGGTAGGGACGACTAGGTCCCTGGCGAATAAAGGCCAAACGAACTAAGTGGCATGCGACCATTGCACATTGTACATCCAAAATACGCACGTCTATACTGACATGAAGCAAGTGTAACCGTAAACCGCAACCGCAGCGCGTGTCGTAAACTTCGTCAAGTCAAGGATGGAAAAAAAGTACAAAACAACAAAGACTCCAGAAACACAACCATTCGGAATACCTTTTACCTTGTCCTTCTCCCTGTCCCCGAGGACAGGGGGAAGCGGTCAGTGTCCGAGTTAGATGGACGCCTTGCCGCGCGGCTCGAAGGGGAGCAGAAGCGCGAGGACGCCGGCGCCGAAGATGAGTGCGCCGGAGACGTACACGGGGACGACGGTGTTGATGTCGGCGTAGAGCGCGATGATCGGGGCCTGCCCGACGCGGGTGAGTAACTGGAGAGGCGAAAAAGGGGAGGAGAGAAGAAAACGTACGACGACACCGAAGACGCGCGTGGCGGTCGCGGTCAGGCCGTTGCCCGTCCCGCGATCTTTCGCGGGGAAAATTTCGGGAGAGATAGCGTAGAGCACACCGTACATGATCTGAAGAGCGCATCCGGATCCGTCAACCCAAGGGCACGTGGAAGAGGGGGGGGAAGGGGACAGACGCACGTTGCTGAAAAACGCATACCCGCAGTTCCACCCGAGGAGCGCGTCCGAGCTCCGGGCGGTGGTGCTCGCGAACAGAAACGCCCCCGTGAGCCCTGGACAATCGCGCGGGGGTCGTTGAGCAATGTCAGACGTGGAAGGCTAGAGGGTACTCGCCCGCGGAGAGAGCCAGCGTGCCGCGCCGGCCCAGGTATGGGAGCTCGACCATCCAGCCTGCGAGGAGTGCGCCGGGGATGCCGGTGAGGGAGAGGATGACTTGCTGGATACGGGAGGGAGGTTAGCGGGGAGAGAGGGATGGGAAGGAGGGAAACGGACGTTGCGGTAGGTCGTGTAGTAAGTCGCGTCGTCGAATTTGGCGCCGCGGCTGGCTAAGCTGGAAGGGGGTAAGGGCGCGGGCCTTTGCGATGTAAGATGGGAGCTCACAGGTAAGGAAGGAAGTTATTGTAAAGAGTCGACGCCAGTCCGATGATGCCTGGTGGACAATGTGACGATGTCAGATGTGTCGCCCTCTAGGACCACAATGGAAAGCGCACCCCAAATGGCGATCAACAAGCTCGTCGACCACGCCAGTTTCGGCGTCGCGAACAACGCCCTGACATGCGTCATGTTCCAACTCGAGTCCTCGCTCAAAATCCGCCACTTGGCCGCCTGCGCATGGCCCGCAACGCTCCGCTCCGCCTCCTCGAAGTCTTCCACGCGCAAGCCCGTCTGCACGCCGTTGTAGCGCGCGATCGCGTGGACGATGGCGACGGCCTCGGCGTGGTGGCTGGGGCCGCGCCCGAGGAGGAAGCGCGGGGACTCGTGCAGGCGGAAGAAGGCGATGCGCGCGAGGGCGAGGAGGAACATCAGCCCGCCGAGCGTGAAGACGAGGTAGCGCCAGCCCATGTTGTCCGCACGCGTGCACGGGCCCGCGGGAGTGCAGGAGAAATTAGCGATGAGGGGCCATGCGATCTGCGGCGTCGTGCGCGTCAATGAGCGGGGGGGGGGGGGGGTTCGAACGAGGAGGGGAAGGGAAGACGTACCAGGGAGCCGAGGAGCTGGCCGATCGCCCACCAAATGGAAAGGATGGTAAGCAGATATTGGTGCGAGCCTGGAATGAAGTCTGAAGGAAGGGTGTCAGGTTAGACGCGTGCGGGGAAGCTGGAGAGTATGGCGCTGACCGAGGAACACGGCAGAGTCGACGGGCATGTTCCCGCCGACGCCCACGCTGAGGATAGCCGTGAGAGATGCGAGCGCGACGAAGTTAGGCGATCCCCCCGAGGCGATCCCGAATATACTGGCTATAAACAGTGTCAAATTGAAGGACCACCTGCTCACGCAGGACGCGTAGGATGGTCAGCCAATGGGGGCGAGACGGGAGGAAGGGTGACGTACTTGCGACCCCAGATATCGCATCCGAAGCTCCAGAAGACGGCTCCCACGAGAAGACCGATGTTGGCGGCGAGGGAAAGGAAGGGGCCGTTGAAGTGGAACTCGTTGATAACGGGGGAGAGGATAAGGCCGGTGAGAAGCTGGTGGAAAAAGTCAGGACGTGCTGCGGGTTGAGGGAGTTGGATGAAAGGGACGCATACCGGCCATACACTATCGCTGCATGAGGGGAGATACCGAGGATGAGTCGAAGGTTCACGGATGGGTTCAGGAGCAGACGTACGAGAACCATCCAAAGCCGGCGACCGCGAACAACGCCCACTGCAAGATGAAACAAATTCAGACTTCCAGGGCGCAAATACGCGTCAACGGCCAACACACCTGATATTTACCCATCCCGATCTCCTGCAGAGCGCGGTTGAGCACGCGAGCCTTTGCCTGGTAGACGGGGTCGACGGAGCCATCCTCGAACAGGTCTTCCTTGGGCACGATCGGAAGGACGTCGTTGATCGTCTCCTCTGAGCGGGATTTCTGGGAGTCGGTGTCGGCCATGGTCGTCGAAAGGCGATGGGGGGAGGTCGAACAGAAATCAATGCGCCGGAGAGGCCGGATTTATAGGTCCATGGAAAGCGCCAGAGATTGGTCGATGATATTCGCCATGCAAGCCATGCCGCGTAATCACGTGAACCGCTGACCATGAGCCCATGAGCGCGTCGGCCGTAACTTTGCACATCTTCCAATCGCGTCCTGGCGCTCTCTGGGAGGCGTGAGTACGATGACTACGTTTACGGGCGACCGAACGACCACTGGTGATTCGCGAATGAACGGTGCACGAGCCTGGAGATTAATGAGTTAATACAGATACGGTGGCGGTATTGAAGTGGTTGTTTGTCTACGTATATGTCGTCCTGGACGCATGGCCGACTGAGCCTCCTCCAGTGCTCGATCTTGGTGGCGACAAATTCTGGTGGTCAGAGAGCAGCAGAGAGCGCGTGGCAGAGTCGACCCTTTCCGGCCGCGCCGTATTTCCGATTGATGCGGCTTTGGTGAAGAGCGCGTTGTTTGCAAGTGTTTGCGGGCACTCTTCCAACCAACGGCCAAGGCACTTTTGGCGACGACGTCCTCCACGGCGAACTCCATCCGTCCATCGACCCCCGACGAACGCCCGACGACGTTCACCCCCGACGTCGCACGTTCTCCTGGTGCGCCCCCCGCCCGTTCCCTCCGCCCAGATCTCGTCGTAACCCGCGTCCCGTACGCAGTCGGTCTCCTCTCGCTCCTCTCACCGGAATGCCCTCGTTCTTTTCCAAGGTCCTCGGCCGCAAAAAGGGCGACGACAGCAAAGGCCAGAAGCGCTCGTCCGCCCCCTCCCTCCTCGAGGGCAAGTTTGAGGCCGTCAGCCCCAACGTGTCTCCCTCCGCTGCCCATTTCCCCCCTAACCAGGACTTCCGCGGCCGGGAGAAGGCCAAGGCGAAGCATCTCTTCCGCGTCACATCCAAGTCCAGGTCCAGAGCCCGCTCTCCGCCCGTGAACGACCGCCGCTCGTCCGAACTCCAGCCCCCTCTCCTTTCCCTCAATCTTTCCGTCCAGAAGGATCAGAGCCAGCGCGCCTTGGGCGTTCTCTTCGAGGCCGACCCGGACGGATGGGCCACCCTCAGCGACTCCGTCCTCGGAGAGCGGCGGCTCACTCCTCAAGAGACGCTCGCCCTCGTAAACGCTTGCTCACGCGTGATTGTGGAGCAAGGTCAGTTCTCCTCGTCGCACCCGTCGCACTTCAATATTGACCGTCTGCCAGGCCTCGAAACCCTCGGGATCATGCATGCACATTGGCATTCCGCCTCCCTCGACGTGCAGCGCAAGCTCATCTCCCTCTACGTTCTTTCCATTGCGCCCCCCGTCTCCAAGTCCACCACCGAGGCCTTCGAGACCGAGCTTGGCTACGCCCGCTCCCCGCACGACGTCGCCGCCGTTTTGCGTTGGGGTCTCCGTCACTTCAAAATCGACGGCGAGTCCTTCGGCAAAGCCGGCCCCGAGTGGCTATGGTACGAGGACTTCGCTCAGTTGGAACGGTCCGCAGTGTTCCCCGCCAACGCCTACACCACCTACCTCTTACCCCACCTCTCCCCCGCCCACACGGAGCTTTTAGGAGCAACCTTGGATATCATCTCCTCCCTCGCGTCCCACAGCGAGGCGAATGGGTTCTCCGGCAGCAAACTGTCCAAGTACCTCGGGCTCTGGCTCCTATGTGCCCACAGGTGGTCGGAAACCGACGATTGGTACACTTTTTACGGACGCTGGGAGAAGGCAGGTCGGATTCTGGAGCATATATTCTTGGCTCGCATTCGGTGCGTTGACCAGCTTTCTACACTCGCTGGTGGTTGGGCTGACCGCCGGGCTTCAGGAACGATGCTTCAATGCACATGGTTCCAAGACGCCTCACAGAGCTCGTCGACCGCTACCCCTACACTACCCCTGGGGCGACTCAGCCCGACCTCCTGCTCCCGCGTCCTCACTTCTCCACGCGCGCGTACGACGCGCTCTTCGTCCGTTTAGAGACCGAATACACGGCGACATCAAAGCCAAAGCCCCATCCGTTCAACGTCCTCGCCAACGCGTTCAGAAGCACCTCGGAGCCCTCGGAAGACGCGCTTCTACAAGCTTGGGACGCGATCAAGCAGGCCACCCGGGGCGAAAGCGACGAGTCCACGGAGTCCCTCCCCGTCCTGACCAAAGTCTTCTCCGACACCACCCTCCGCCTGCTCTCGCTCATCCCCGTCGACCCCACTGACAAGCTCGGTCCGACCTTCGCCCTCCGCTCCGCCGTCTCGTCGACCACCACGCGCCACCGCTCCTTCTCCGCCGCCGAGCTCTCCTCGCGCGCGGCCACGCAGAACGGGCACGGAACTTCGAATGGGCACGGCTCCAGCTCAAGCCACGGGCACGGCGGGCGCCTCCCGAGCCTGTCCGCAGTGGCGACCTCGCCGACCACCGCGACGTCCGTGGAGACCCCAACCGACTGGCTTCAATTCACGAGCCAAGGGTTTGCCGCGAACGTGCCCGGTCCGCGCGAGCTCGCGTCGACGCTCTGGGACACCGACGTCGAGGTCACCCAGCCCCCGCCCGTTGCCATACTCTCCCGCAAATCCAGCAAGCGCGACCGCAGTCGCTCCGTCGACACGCCCGCCGCGCCCGCGCTCGCCGCACCCGTCGCGCCCCCGCCTCCGCCCCCGGCGCCTGCAACCAGGGCGGCGCTGATCGCGCGGACGAAGCTCGACGAGGCGTTCATCGACTTCTGGACGGACGCGCTGCTCGATCCGATCGCGGCGTCCTGGCCCAAGTTCGTCGTGTGCGAGCTCAAGCCCGCCGCTGCGCAGGCGTTCGCGTACCTCGTCGTCGAGCAGGCCTACGTCCGTCCGCCGCCCCCTCCCCCACCTCCCGCGAGCGCACCGGAGCCCGCCTCGGAGTCGCAGCCGCTCCCCCATCCGCCCCGCCGGCCGATGTCCCCCGAGTCGCGCCTGAGCTCGACGTTCTCGATCACGAAGAAGCGGTTCGGGTTCTTCACGAGCAAGGAGGCGTCGCCGACGTCGACGGTGTCCGGGAAGGAGGAGAAGGGGAGGAAGAGGGCCAGTAAGACGCCCGCGGTGGGCGAGCTCGGAGAGGTCTTGAAGGAGGAGGAGGAGAAGGAGAAACCGCACAAGGGCGCGGAAGCGGAGGTGGCCGCGGGTGCTGCGGTTGTGGGTGCCGCCGTGGTTGGCGCCGCTGCCACGGGTGCCATCGCCGAAGACGAGCAAGAGGAGGCCAACCCCGCCCCCGTTGAAGAAGAACCTACGGCTCCCCTCGCACCCGGACTCGATGAGCCCGCCGTCCCCGCAGAGCCCGTCGACGCCCAAGCCGCGCCTGTCCCCGTTCCCGAAACCGTCGTCTCCGTCCCCGCCGACGCGACCGGCGCCGTCCTCCCACCCGCGCCAGAGCAAACCGTCCTCGAAGGCTCGACGCCCGGCCCGCAGGTCGCGCTCGCCACGAGCGAGCCTGTGGCCGTCGCGCAGGCGTCGGTGGATGTGGTCGAGCTCGTGCCGGTCGAGGTGGGCACGCCTGAGGCGGCGGAATCCCCTGCGGCTGTTGAAGAGCCTGCTGCATCTGTTCCCGCGCCTGCGGTCGAAGAGGCTGTCGAGTCTGCACCTCGTGAAGAGCCCGTACTCGAGGACGCGAGTGCATCAGCGGAACCTACCGTGGTCGAGGAGGAATCTGCTGCTCCTGTTGAGGTGGACTCGGTTCCCGCGCCCGTTGAAGAGGACGCTGTCCCTCCTGCCATCGAGGAAGAAGAGCCTGCCCTTGCCGTGGAGGAGGATACTCCTACGCCTGCCGTCGAAGAGCCTGCCGCTCCTGTCGCTGAAGACGTTGCCCCCGCGCCTGCCGTCGAGGAACCTGCATTGTCCGTCGAAGAACCTACGACCGCGCCCGTCACCGAGGAACCAACACCCGAGGAAACCGCCGCTGAAGACCCGTCGCCTGCTTCCGTTGTCGAGGCTCAACCTGCCGCCGAAGAGCCCACGCCTGTTGCCGAGGAGGAGCCTGCACCTTCTGCTGTCGTCGAGGAAGTCCTTCCCGCTCCCGATGACGACACTCCGACGTTGGTCAAAGAGGCCCTCGACCTTGCGGATGCCCCTATCACGGAACTCACCGTGCCCGTCGAGGACGAGCCTCTCGCTGAAGAAGTCGTTCCAGTCGAAGAAGCCGCCCCAGCAGCTGTCGAGGAGCCGGTCGAAGCCGTCGTCGAGGCAGAGGAGGAACCTGCACCCGCCGCAGAAGTCGTTGAAGACCCTGTTGTGGAGGAAGACCCTGTCGGCGCAGCCGAAAATGCGTCAGTCGCGGAGCCGGCCATCGTGCAGGAGGGCCCGCCGTCCGTTCTCGAAGACGGTTCGTCAGAGCCCGTTGAGGAAGAACCCAGAGGACCGGCACCAGAGCCTGCCGTGGAGGAACCAGTTTCCGAAGAGGCCGGACCGATTGTGGGGGATCTCGCGGCGGGTGAACCCACTACGGAGGAGGCCTCTGTCTCCGAGCCTGTCGTCGAGGACGCACCTACAGCCTCAGAACCGGTGGTCGATGAGGCACCTGTCACCCCTGCCCCTGAACTCGCTCAAGAGGTGCATCCTACCCCTGAACCCATTGTCGAGGAGGAATCGGAAGTTGTACCTGTTCCGGAGGTTGTCGCCACTCCAGAGCCTACAGAGCCTATCGCCGCTGAGCCCGTTTCTGAAGAAACGGCACCTGTGCCCACGGAGGAACCTTCCGCACCCGTAGAACCTTCTACCGAAGATGTTGTTCCCGTCGAGCCAGGAGTTGAGTCGCCATCCCCAGCTGCAGCACCCGACATGGATGTTGCTCCCGAGGCTCCGTCGGATCCTTCCACCTCCGTGCTCATTGCTGCAGACGGTCATGCGATTGTAGTTCCTGACGTTCCCGAGGTTCAACCGGAGGAGGGTGTAGCGTTCGAAGAACCGCCAGTGGAACACCACATCCCCTTGGACGAGGAAGAGGCGGATGACGCAGCTGAAGCTGTGGACGAGGATAGTGCCCCCGCTGAGCCCGTCGCAGGTGAGGTTGTCAATATGCTGTTACAGAACATACGCTAACATTTCGATGTCGTCATTCAGATGAGCCAGTGGATGAGCCTACTGATTCCGCATTGAAGGCTGGCGACTCAACTGTTCCCTCGGAAGAAGTACCTGTGACACATATCGAAGAAGCAGTATCTCCTGTTGCCGAGACGACTGCAGTTGCAGACGTCCTGGAGAGCACTCCCCCCGTGGCTGGTATGTGGACGTCCTTTGTTCAATCCTGGGCATGCTGACCAGGTTCACACAGAGCCTAAACCCATCGACACCACCGAGGCCGCATCAAAGGATGCGACTGAAGTCCACGAAGCCGAAACCGAACCTGCTGTAGAGCCGGCTGCATAACCAGTCACGCTCTAGCAACATACCCTGCCTGCTGCCTTCACGCACATGTTCTATAATCTCCTACGTTTTGGCCAAGGAACTGACTGACCATATACCCCGTCATACTTGATTCGTTTCGGGATTTTATGCTTTTAATCTTTACACTATTAGTTCGGTTTCGTCGTTTCCATGCCTTCGATGCGGACTCTCAGCTTGTATGCATCGTTTCGTGTCTACTTTCATTCTGGCTCTGTGCCCATTTCGGTTCTGTGCTCACACCTGTGTATCACAATCGATATCCACCCCACATCTCTTTACCCTCCCGCAATGCTCTGCTCGCTTGCCAATCTACCTTCGCTCAACGTGATTGCTACCTACATGCACTTATACTTAACGTGGTTTTGGATGCTAGTCCTTATTCTTGAATTAGGTTTACATCCTTTAGTCGCAATCGATTACTCGTGTTGCACTATATCTGTGAGTTTTTTTTTTTTTTTTTTCCAATTTAAAGTCTATTTGAGGTTTTTACCTATGTCTAGACTATGTCGCCTGCGTGCTGTTGTATCGTATGTACTCCAATGTGTCTATCCTAGTGCAGCAGTCCCAGTCATATCGTGGTATGTCTGGAATGAGTTGGCCTCGTAGAGGTCGTTGCGATCCTGGGGGGTTCATTATGAATAAAGCGCAAAGGCGCCTGCCCAGACCGTGTCTTCGTCGTGTCCCCTCCTCTTCTCCTTCTCCTTCTGGCCCTCTGCTGGCTCCTATCCGCCCAACCAACGGTCGAGGAGCGTCGGTGCTCTCGGTGGTTGCGCCTTTCGGTGTCGCGCTCGCGGCCTGCTCCCCTGGGTCCTTCCCTCCTCCGTTCGGTCGCGGCTTGACGCATTCCCGGTGCCTTGCTCGAAGCGGCGCGTGTCGCGGACGAATTGTAACGTCGCAGGTATGTATTCCTTGTTGTTGAGGAGTGCGGCAAGGTTTCCTGCTGCTCTTCCGACGGTTTGTTCTAGGCGACGGTGGTGTTCCCTGTGTCTTGGGCAGCGCATGATGTAGTGGTGGGTCGTTTCTTGGTAGCGTCCGCATGCCTGACACATTGGCGAGTCGGCGATTCCGATTTTGTTGAGGTGCGCATTTAGGCCGATGTGGCCTGTCCGTAGGTGGACTAAGGTGGATGACTGCGCCCTCGTAAGTGGTATAGTTTCAACGAGTTTGCGGAATCTTGCTGACGGTGCCGTGGGGTCAATTTGGCGTAGTTTCTGGCTCCGCTTTGCCAATCGCCCCGTCGCCTTGTCCCTTTGTTCAAATTCGTCGCGCGCGCGTTTCTTGAGCGATCCCAGGAATGCTTGTCTAGCCGCGGACCTGCTGAGTGGTAAGATGCCCCGGATCGTCGCTGGCAAAATGTCCTCCCCTCCTTCACCAAACCATTCCGATCCCCTCGCCGCTCTCTTCGCCTCTCCGTCCGCGTCCTCATTCCCCTCTAACCCTTCGTGTCCCGGTATCCATCGCATTTCGATCTCGTCCCGCCCCCCGCTGTTCTCCCTTCGCCTCTCCGCCTCTCCGTGTACCGCGTCCACCAGATATGCGCCCGACTTCGGTTCCCTCGTCTTCATCGCCCGTATCGCTGCCACGTTGTCTAATGCTATTGCTGTTCATCCCTTTATGTTGGCGCGGTCCAAGAGGCTAAGTCCGAGGGTGACTCCCACCAGTTCGGCCTCGTAGACCGTGTGGTGCTCTGCTCTTCCGAGGTGCTTGCGCATGGACGCCACCCGTCTCTTGCCATCGTATAGCACCGCCGCCGCTCCTACCCCTCCGCCTATGCTTGATCCGTCCGAGTATATCCTGTATCGATCTCTCCTCTCCTTCTCCGTTTTTATGGCGCTTTCCTTGTCCCGCGGGATGACCGTCTTGGTCGTCGGTTGCCATGTCGGGTGCTGGCGGGGTACTTGAATTGTTTCGAACTTCGTCGCGTCGATTGCGAATGCCTTCAGGAGCTTGTCTAGTCTGGATGTGCAGTGTGGCGCGTCGGTGTTCCTGATCCTTGCCTGCAGCGGATGTGATTGAGGTAGCGTTGCGTAGCGCGTCGCCGCGTCATGGAGTTTCTTTTCAACTAAGAGATCAAAAGGTAAGAGGTCAGCGTGTGCGTCAAGCATGTTTGTGGCGGTGGTCCGCATTGCGCCCGTGATCATTGTCGCTGCAGTTCGCTGTACTCGTGCGAGGCGCGTGATGGCTCCTCGGGATCCTCTGGAGTTAGGGGTTGTGGGGGATAAAAAGATGTCAGCCGCGTACAACATCTTCGGGACCGCTACTGCGAGGTAGTACTGCCTTGCATATTTTGTTGCGATACCCGCTGATGGGCGTGTGAAGCGCCGGAATCCGTTCACCCATTTCTGTCCTTTGCGCAAGGCTTCCATGACGTGCTCGCTGAACCTAAGCTCTTGGTCGAGTGTTACGCCCAGGAGTTTGTGCAATTCTTTCGGCTTGAGTAGGTGTCCTCGGAGGGTGATGGAAGGTCTTGATATGGGTCTGTATCCTGTCGTCCCCTTCTTCGCTCTTCGGGTGCGCCCCGTGATCTTTTGGCCCGATCTTTTGTTGTATCGTTCGCGCTTCCTTGTGAAGATGATCAATGCAAATTTCGGGATACTAAACTCGCACATGTGCGAATCTGCCCATTGAAAGGCTCCTCCATCCCGTTCCATGATGTCTTGTGCCTTTTCAGCCGCTTCTTCTGGGCTCCGCCCTACCGTGACGTAGGTGGTGTCGTCGACGAAGGCGACTCCATCTTCTCCTTTGTCTCGTCTGGGAATGTCGAGTAGGTCAGCATTATAGAATTGGAAGTAAGGCCCCGAGGCTGGGCATCCTTGGTCTGCGCCTCCGTTGAGGGTGAATTCGGTTGAAGTGAACCCGTCGAAGGATAGGCGCGTCTTCCTGCCTCTGAGTTTGGCAGCCGTCCACTCGGTGAGCTCCCTCGGGAGACCTCGCTTCCTCATGTCGTGAATGAGTTGATCGATATTCATGCTTGGGAAAGCTCCCTTAATGTCGAGGAAGAGCCCGCATGCGTACTCGTCTTTTGCCATTGCGTCCGTGGCCGTGTTGATCACGTAGTGGAGGGCGTCGGTTGCGCTGTGTCCCGCGCGACATCCGAAGTGGTTGGGGGGGAGTAATTGGAGGAGCTCGGCCTGCTCCATGAATGTGTTAGCTACTACTGAGGATAATATCTTGCCTATGGTGTTAATGAGGGCTATCGGGCGCCAGGACCCCGTGTCCGTGTAGCTGTCCTTATTAGGCTTGCGCAGAATTACCGTCGTTGAGTCTTTCCATACTTGAGGGATGTACCTTAGGGTGAACGTCGCGCGAAAGAGCATTCCCAGCCATGGGATCGTGGTTCCGCGGGTCTGCTTCCACACTGCGTTTGGGATTCCATCTGGTCCGGGTGCTTTGTGCGGTTCGAGGTGCTGGATCGCCGTTTCAATTTGGGCATCGGTCGGCGGCTGGAACTCGTATGCCGGAGGTGGGTAACCGTCCTCGTCGAACTCCTTTTGTGCTTCATTTGCTGATGGGAAGAAGCTGTGAAAGAACAGATTAGCTTTTCCTTGATTGTCGCTGACCTCTTGGGGCTGGTCTTCTGGCCCTGTGCTGAGCGTCGGGATTCTGCTGTGGCCGGCGTCCGATGGTGGGGCCGTTTGCATCTTGTGCGGGAGCCATACGTTCTCTGGGTGTTCGCTGAGGGTTCCGAGAAAATCGTGCCAGTGGGTCTCTTTCGCCTCCTCCATCGCTTGTGCGAACTCTTCTCTTGCTCTGGTGAATTCCTTGTGAATCGGATGGTTGGGATTGGCGGCCATTCGTTCGGCTTGTCGTCCCTTTGTTCGCGCTGCTTTTCGTAAGTGCGTCAGTGATTCGTTCCACCAGCGTTTGGAGTGCGGTGTGACGCTTGATAAGGGCACTGCTGCTTCCACGGCGATGTTGATCGCGTCCATGAGTTGCTGTAGCTGGATGTCGAAGAGTTCTCTTTGTCCTGGATCGATTTCGGCTGGGCGTCCGTGCTTGGCGAGCTCGCCGCGTAGGACCTTGTTGAAGTGTTCCCAATTCGTCTTGCGGAAATTGCGTCGAGGGGTCGTGTCGGTATCTTCACGCGTGATGTCCAGTTCCGTGATGATGGGGAAGTGGTCAGTCTTTGGGGGTTGGTGGCTGGGCACTGTCTTGCACTTGATGATGTGGTCGACGAGCTCGTCCGATGCCCATACGTTGTCGACTCTCGTGAGCGTTTTGGAGTTGAACGCGCGTAGCGTCGGGATCGACCTTGGTAGCACCATCGTCATTTCGTGTCGGGCTGCCATTTGTATCAGGGTTTCTGCCGCGTCGAGGTTTTTCTTTGTGAACAGCTGGTGATTTCGAAGGGTGTCCCAGGCCGGGGAATGTCTGTTGAAGTCGCCTAGCCACACGAATTGCGTGGGTTTGCCGTCGTCACCTTGGGTCGTTGCTGGGTGTCGCATGAATTTGTCCATCGCTTGGAGGGTTCTGTCGTGGTTGCAGTCATTGTACGCGTTGATGATGGCGATCGGTCCCGCTTCCGTGCTGAGCTTGATTGATGTGACATCTGACGAAGGTATGGGTATTATCTGCCAGTTATTAGTAGGGATTCTAGTGTGGACTAAGATTAGTGAGCGGTGACGACCGGCGTCTTTGGCTTTGGTGCTGGGGTATACCGTGTACCAGTGCGCGTTGGCTCTAGTCTTGAAATTAAAGTCGTTATATGGTTCCTGTACGCATACGATGTCAGCGCCTACTTCTGCGATGGTTTCGAGTGCTGCGAGTTGGGCTGTGCGGCTCTTGTTGAGGTTCTGCTGCCATATGCGAAGTGGGCGTGTGTTAAGGACGGTCCTTATCACGTGACAAGCGGCTCAGGCTACAGTACTCTTACACGTGAGAGGTGGGATCAGGTGATCCAGACGTCTCGGTTTATACGAAGGTGAGGGTCAATAAGCGAAGCAGTAAGTCTTCACGGAAGACTTAGGCGAGCTTATCAACTTAGTTGGCTTGGGATTCTCTTTAGTGTTTAGAAGAGGAGGTTCTTATTAGAACAGTCCTGTATTTACAAAGAGAACGAGCTGAGGAATGGCTCGTTCGATGAGCCTCCTTTTATAAGAAAGGAGGTCGAGTAAATATATGTACATTGAGCAACGGTCGCATCAAGTATCTACGGGGATAAGACTGTGGCACCGTCGCGGCTATGCCGTTGAGACGGTGACGATCTGTGGCACTGTCGTCGGGATGGTGACGATCTGTGGCACTGTCGTCGTCGCGTTGTTGAGACGGTTACGAACTGGGGCACAGTCGTAATCCGTCGTTTAGCGACGTCCTTCCTAGTAAGGCAATGGAAAATGAAGTACCTTGGACAAGTTGTAACACTATCCCCCTCTCTAGAATCTACGTCTCGTAGATTCCTGAATTGAAGCGGTTCTAGAGGGATGTCTTGAACATGCTGTCGATCGCTCGCTCTTCGCCATTGGAGAAGGAATATTGTTGATGCGATGAAGGTGAGGATCGTAAGTCCTACGATGATGCTGATGACGGCGATGAGCCAGCGTGGAGTGGGCGTATTGAAAATCGCGAGATCGGGTGATTGGGTTGATTGCATCATGCTTCTGGGTTTGTCGCTTTCTGATGTTCACTCTTTTATGTCTTTGTCCGGACCTCAGCGATAGAATTCTATTCTATCGCTTTAACAACGCCTCTACTACTTTCAGGTCCTCCTCGTCTATCGTAGTAGCCCCTAACCGATGTCCTATCCTCGCCGTCGTCGCGTGATCCGGGCTCTTGAACCGAGGCCCGCGTTTTCGGAAGAGTCCCTTGATGCCGCATCTTCCCTTCGACTCCTGCATGGCTTCTTCGTCTAGGCTTCTCGGCCTCTTCATGGCGCGAGCGACGTCCGGACGGCTTAGGAGTTCCGTGACTCGTTTGAGATGACGAAGGAGTTCTTCGTCTTGTGGGTCGGGCGTGGGAGTGCGCGAGAGGACGGGCGAAGGAGGAGGAGTGGTAGGAGGGGTGCAGTCGGTGGTGGAGAGGTTGCGCGAAGAGGAGGCGAGAGTAGACGACATATTTGGTTGGTTTGGGTGGTGCGAGTGGATTTGTTAGACGATGTCTGAGCATGTTATCGTCTTTGTGGCTTTCCTTTTATGCTTGCGATGTGGAGGGGCAATGATGTAATCATTGCCGTTAATCGTAAGTGAAAATTCGTACATAATCAGACATGAGTCGTAAGTAAGCGATGCGTCCAGCGCGTCGCAGGGAGAGATGCTAAACGTTTCGCCTTCCTCGTAGCGATAGGAACCTGTACAGTGGAGAAGTCCGAGGAAAATATGCGTGCGAGTGAGGGCGCAGTCCGTGATCAGTCCAAGGAGTATCATAATGAGAAATCGTAAAAACGGGATGATAGGGGCGAGATAGAGACGTAAATGATGATGATGGGGAAAGTCCGAGTGCGTACGATGGATGAAAGATCGTCCGTGCGCTTACCAGGTCTCCGGCCAGTGAACCTTTGACTCTTCCACTTCTTGCAAGTCCCAGTCCTCTTCTTTCCAGAAGAGATCATCGACGCGCCAAGAGTGGTTGAATCGCGAGGGAGGTTCCCACTGAGTGCGGAGTGCCGCGTCCTCCCAGTACAGCCACTGTTCGGTGGCGTGTTGGGCGGCTTCGTGAGTCAGGCTTTCACGTCGCGTGAGGAAGCCCAGAAGCTGCCTGTGGGCGCGGGCGGTAGCGTCGGTACGTCGGAGGTGGGGGTGGGACATCAGTGTTCCTGGACCATAGCTGGTATCCGGATGGCTCGGGCGAGGAAGAGGAGTCCGTGGTCGGAGAGGGTAGCATGACCGTGATCGGGGGAAGTGAGGGGGAGCGTTCTTGCGACGGGGACAGTCTCGGCGGAGATGGCCTCGCTCGCCGCATTTCCAGCAGTGTTTCCGCGGCTTCACAGGAATCGCGTCCCACTGTTCCTGCGTCCACGTAGTCGGCTCGCCGCTCCATGGGTCCGAGGGATTCTCGGCTACTTCCTTCGTTTGGTCGTTCGCCGGATCGTCCTCTTCCTCCGCCGAACTGTCCAATTCCGTTGACTTGCACCCCTGTCTCCCGCGAGTTTGGATTTCCATCATCCGTTGGATTATCTCCTGGATCTTGTCGCAGTTCCTCATTGCCCGACTTATCGGTGAAGTCGACGTCTCTGATCCGCTTGAGTGATCTTCCGTCGGAGTCGACAGATTCATGTTTACGTCGCTGTGGGGTGACTCGGGGATCTTGGGCGATGGGATCACTAGTGTGGTCGGGGTGTGGGCGTAGGAAGGAGGGATAATCAGGGGGGTTTCCGTTCCAAGGCATGGGAGCGTCGTCAATAGAAGTTGGGAAAGGTGTTGGCGGTCTAGGCACCGCTGGCAGTGAGGAAGGTGCCCAAGGTACTCGTCGAGGATTTTCCGTTGGGAATCTTCTGGTCGGCTGTCTGGGGTCCGGGGGAGTACGGGGCTGTCCGATGTAGTTTCCGGGTATGTCGTTTCCAACGATGGGAGGCTGGACGAGGTTAACGTTGTTGAAGCCGGGGATGGGTATGGATCTTGGTGGAGTATGAGCGGTGACGGGCCGCGGAGGGGCGTTAGGAGGGTACGGGGATCTGGTGAGGGTGGTCGTGATGGGATCGGGTCGAATAGTGTAGCCCGGGGAGATGTGATGTCCATGGAAGATAAGGTCGATGTCGGGGCCTTCTTTCGAAGACATATGGGGAACTCCAGTAGTTTCCATTCGTCTTCGGAGGATTTCTCCTTCGTAGGCGGCACGGAAGGTGTGTCTTTCCCAGTTAAGCCAGTTAACTCTGAGTCCGACTTCAGTAAGGAATCTCCGGAGCTCTGCGACGTTGAGTATAGCTGCTGCGCTAGCTTCCGGAGTCGTCGAAGGAGTTTGACCTCCCTCTCTTCCATCTCGGTCGAGAGCGTTAGGTACCTCGAGTCTAGCTGCAGAAACTCCTCGTCGAGCATCTTGATGTGATTCCCTAAGATGCTCTGGACGTCGGCCGACTCCTGCCTGAGATCGCTGATCCGTTCCCTGGCCTGCTCGAGAGCTACTCCGGCTATCATGTGGGCTATCTGACTTTCTAGCATCGGGGAATCGGGCGTTGGGACTTCCGTTGCTCCGGGCAACGGGGATTGCATTAGCACCTGTGAGGAATCCAGGCGCTTTAGTTGGGGTTCTTCTGTGTGCTTCTAAGCGGCTTACCCCTTGTTCTTCCGTCTGGTCCTGACCTAGATGGAGGAGATGCCGTCTTAATTGCGAGGATAGTTGCGGATCGAGCGATGAAGCAGTCTCCGCAGAGGGCGCGTTCCTGTTGAGTGTGGTGTACTTTGTGACAAACGAGGCGGAGGCGGTCGACATTGCTGGGATTGACGATTGGATTGGTGGAAGAGGTGTTGGCTGCGTTTGGGGTGGTGGACATTGGTGCTCTGTCTCGTCGAACCCAAGGGGTTTTTATCCCCTCTCTTTGGCAGTGCATTCGCCTGAATGAGTTTCACCAGTGTTTTACTTTCGTCTTGCGTTTCTTTCGTCGTGTTGGCCTTCGCTCTTGTTGCGTTACAGTGATCTCATCGAGATCAGTAGATTCTTCGTTGGTCTCTTTGATTGGCTTTGGTGGCAACCTCGGTGCCTTCGGGTTATTCCGGTGGAACTCTGTGATCGCATCTTTTGATCCTTCGAGATTAGATGCTGGTTCCCATGTGTTACCGGAGTCTGGGTAGCCTTTCCATTTTACGAAATAATGTAATGGTTCGGAATATCGTTTGTCTAGTTTCGAGGCTATTATTGTTTCTAGTTCATAGAGTTCTTCATCGTTTACTAGTTCCGGAGGCGGTTTTTCGTAAGCTTCGCCGTATTGTTCTGTTTCTTTGAACGGAATTAACAGTCCCTGCGTGAAATACCGGATGTATTTTCCACTTCGCCGGTAGTTCTAAGCGATAGGTTACTGGTCCTATTACTTTTTCAATTTTGAATGGGCCAAATCGCTTTGGTGCTAGTTTAGTTTTCGGGTATACCGTGTTAAGATTCTTTCCATCCAACCATACTTGGTCACCCTGTTTGAGTTGATCTCGCAGTGTGAACGTTTGATCATGCTGCATCTTCATTAATTTGGTAGCTATTTCTAGACTTGCTTCTGCGTTGTCCCATGCGTCCTTAAAGTTCTTTATTCTTTCTTCGGCTGTCGGTATTCGCGGATCGGTTGGTATTGCCGGGTTGAAAACCGGTTGATACCCGTGTAGGAGTTCAAATGGGGAAGGCTTTCGTAGCTGAATGTTGTCTTATATTGTGTGCGAATTCCGCTTTTGGTAGAAGTTTTGCCCAATTCGTTTGATCTCCGTTGCAGAATGCTCGAAGATATTGTTCTAACTCTTGATTCACTCTTTCTGTTTCGCCGTCTGTTTGGGGATGATACGCTGTGCTGAGCGACGAGATAACTCCGAGACTTTCGCAGATGGATTGGAATACTTTGGATGCGAATTGAGGGCCTCTGTCCGATATCATTCTTTTCCATAGTCCAAATTGTCTGTAAACATTGTCGATCAGAAGATCAGCTGTCTCTTCTGCGTTGATCGTCTTTAGGCACGGTGTGAATACTGCGGTTTTGGTGAACCTGTCGACGACTACGTTGATCGAATCGAATCCATTGGAGATCGGAAGATCTGTAATGAAATCTGATGTGATTGTTTCCCATGGTCGTTCTGGTATTTCCGTAGGTTGTAGTGGATGTTTTGCCGGATGCGTGACATTCTTTGTTGACTGGCATACGGGACATCCTTGGACATAGCTTTTTACGAAGGAAATCATCTTCGGCCACCAAAAGTTTCTCTGTACCAGTTCTAAGGTTTTCATCTCTCCTGGATGTCCAATCGTTTGGAGATCATGATGCGATTTCAGGATCATACGTCGCAGTTCGAGATTCTGTGGTACGTAGATCTTTCCTTTCCTGATGATCAGATCGTTCTCGAAGTTCCAATCTTCGATTCCTTTTGCAAGGGTACGTGGTCCTGATTTTTTGATCGTATCCAACGCTGTCCAAATTTCATCATCCAGGTGTGAGAAGTTCCTTAGTTCTCTGAGAAGCTCTTTATCTCCGATTGCTTCAACAGTTCCCCTTCCGGTGGCTCTTGCCTTGAATATCGAAGGATGGAGCAGGATTCGTTCGTCGTTATCTGGAATGTCCTCTTTATGATCTGATCTTCTAGAAAGTCCGTCCGCTTTGTTTGTACTTCCTGGTTTGTGCACCAGGGTGTAGTTGAAGCGGGATAGGTACAGGCTCCATCGCGCTTGTCGTCGATTAAGTTTCTGTGCTGTTGTAAAATATTCTAGATTCTTATGGTCTGTCCAGATTTCAATCTTGTGGTTTGCTCCTTCTAGATAGTGTCGCCAGTGCTCTAGGGCTTTTACCACTCCCAAGAGTTCTTTGTCGTATATTTCGTAATTCTGTTCCGCCGGTGACAATGATTTGGACAGGTACGCGACCGGATGCCATCTTTCGGTTTCGTCCGGTTGTGATAGGATAGCTCCGTACGCGAAGTCAGAGGCATCGCTTTCTATGCGGAACGGTTTGTTCTCGTCAGGCATGATTAAGACTGGGGATGATGTGAATTCGTGTTTCAGCCTGTTGAAGGTGTTTTCACACTCGGTTGTCCAGTTCCAGTCATGGTCCTTCTTCGTGAGTTGGAATAGTGGTCTCGCGATCTTAGAATAATCCTTGATGAAACGTCGATAGAAGTTTCCAAATCCGAGGAATGATTGGACTTCTTTTACCTTCTTCGGTGTAGGCCATTCCGATAGTCCTTGAACCTTGATTGGGTCCATCTGTACCTTGTTATGTGTGATTATCACGCCTAGGTACTCGATTGATGATTGTTCGAAGAAGCACTTTTCTGGTTTCAGGAACAGATCGTTCCGTTCCAGAATTTGAAGGGTTTCTCTCATCAGTTTTCTATGTTCGTCGAGTGTTTCTGTGAATATTAATATGTCGTCCATGTATACCACTACCTTTCCCGTGTCTATTAATCCTTTGAATAGTGCGTTCATCATTGCTTGGAACGTTGCGGGCGAGTTGGTTAGTCCGAAGAACATCACCATTGGTTCGAACAGGCCTCTGTTTGTCTTGAACACGGCTTTCCATTGATCTCCTTCTTTGATTCGAACATTGTTGTATCCCCATCGGAGATCGAGCTTTGAGAAGATCTTAGCATCTTTGAGTTTGTCGATGAGATCCGAGATGAGCGGGATCGGGTATTCGTTTTTTACCGTGATGGAGTTGAGATAGCGATAGTCCTGTACTGGTCGAAGAGATCCATCTTTCTTCTTGATGAAAAAGAAGGGCGACAATATCTCTGATTTTGATTCTCGGATGTATCCTTTTCGTAGATGTTCGTCTATGAACGTATCTAATTCTTTTCGTTCTGGTACCGTCATCGGATACACTTTGCAATTCCGAGGTTTCCATCCTTCGGTCAGGTCTATCGCATGATCCCAAGGTCTACTGATTGGGAAGCGTTCCGACGCTTTCTTTTCGAATACCTTTTGATACTGTTTGTAGCTAGATGGAATCATCTCATCGAGTGTCTTCTTCTTTTCTCCCATGGCTGCTCTTTCTGCGAGTTCTTGTGCTTTAGTTGCTCTCACGGTTATCCAGGCACTAGTTTCGTTCGTTTCTTCTGCGACTGGTATCGCTTCTATGTTAGTTTTCCCGTAGAACGTTCTGATCGTCTTGATCTCGATGAGATCAGAATCGATTTCGGAATCTTCTTGTTCCTCTATCATTGCGTGATGGTTTGCCTTCTGTTCTTCGAACGATGGTAGGAAGGGTTCGTCCTTTCCTTGGACGGTCATTGTTTTACTCGTAGTGGAGCACGTACCTGGACATGTCTGTAGTGTAATCTGTCTCTTTCTCCAATCGATGCTAGGATTGTGTTTTTTGAGCCAAGGGGTTCCTAAGATTACTTCATCTCCTCCTAGGGCTGTGACAAATAGTCCTAGGTTTTCGCGGTGAATTTCTCCGTTGATTCCTTCCATTGTCATCGGAAGGTGCACCTTTTGTTTGATCTCTCCCAAAGTGTTTCGCGATCCATCAACGTTGTATATCGGTATCGGTTTCTTAAGTTGGATCAGATTCATCTTGTGTTTTCGCACGAAGTCTGGATGGATCAGGGTGCTACTGGCTCCGCTATCTAGCAGTGCTTTTGCTGCGGCTTTACGGAACTTTCCATGAAACATAACAGGTATATGAATTGATGGGGCGTGCGCCGCTCCATCTTGGTATGACCTTATATACACTGTTCTATTTATGTCATCCCCTGTTTCCTGCACAGGAGATTGATTTGAAAAGTTCATTGTCTGTGTCCTTTCAACAGCCGCGGTTGAAGGACGGTTCAAAAACCCTGATTGTCTTTGAACATGTTGGCAGTGCGCGCGAACGTTTCACTGTCCATCTTGTTCACGAGCTTGGTGATTTGATCAATCGGGGATTCTTCTTCCGTTAGATTCGCCGTTCGTGCATTGATCGTCGTTTGGGTACGTTTTTCTGGGCAGTTCCTGGAGATGTGTCCTGGCTTCCGGCAATAGAAGCATGATCCTGATTTCTGAAGTTCGGTACGTTCTTGCGGGGTAAGGCGTCTGAAGTTTCGGTTATTGTTTCCGGTCTGAGCGGCTCTGGCGGTGGTAGCATTCCCTTTATTTCCGTTTCCTCTTCGGAATGGAACGTACGTCTGTGGTTTCTTGTATAGGAGGGTGAGATCGCTCGTCGGGTTCATTGGTCTCGTATAATGTCGTTGGAATGCTTGGGCTTCTTGCCAGTTATTATCGATGCGTAATGCGAGTTCATACCATTCTTCGATGTCGTTCGAGATGTGATCTCTCTTGAGGATCTCGACTACGACATCGTTGCGCAGTCCTCTCTTGAATTGGTCGATCAATGCTTTATGATCGTAACCAGCTTCCATGGCATAGTCTCTGAAGATCGTGATGTAATCTTTGGTGTCCATAGTGCCTTGTTCCAGGCGCTGTATGTTGAATCTAGCGTCCCTTCCGGGGTCTATTTCTCCAAAGGTCTCTAAGAAGTGGTCGCGGAACACCGTCCATGGAAGGTATGCTTCTGGATCTAGGCCGCGATCTCGTATCTTATCTATTTTGCTTATTAAAAGGGACGCCCAGTGAAGGGCAGGTCCATCGGTAAGATGCGAGAGTACAAAGGTTATCTTTCGCATGTTGGCCTTATACGCGTTGGGAAATGCTATGAAGCGAAGTACGCATTGTTCGATGAACTTTGCTGCTTTCGCTCGATCTCTTCTGTCGTATATTCCTAGTGCGTTTAGTTTGAACCCTTTGTCCTTATCTTCGGGTTTAGATCCGATTGTTCCTGTTCCTCCTGGTGGGGAATTCCCTGGTGGATATTTCGATCCTTTCGGAAGATCTGCGGTTGCTCCTCTTCCGAAAACATAGTCCTGAACTTCTTTTCCTTTCTTGTCTTCAATTGATCGGTCGGAAGGCGGTGGTGATGGTGATTGTGGCGGTCTCCATCTCATCGGTTCGGTCGCGCTGAATCCTAGGGCGAATCGAGTCTCAGGTCTCAGTTTTGCGGGATCGGCTGGTGTCGGAGATGGAGGCGTCTTGTACGGTACATTAATTTCTCCAAGGGGGACATAGCTAGGTGCAGTGGCGGGGTTGGGTATCGAGGTGGCAGCGTCTCCCTGTCAGCAACGACTAGTGCGACAGCACCAAGTTACGACAAAGCTGACAGAGGAAGAGGACGACAGAGGGGAGCCGATCAGACACGGCGACAGACAAGGGAAAGCAAGCAAAGTCGGTAGAATTGACTAGCTCGAGATAAGGAATATGTACAGCGAGAGCGAGCCTTATATACACAAGAGGAGAGAGACTTAGGTAAGCAACCAATACACGGCGATCAGTAAGCAGACCAAGTATAAGTAAGCAGTCGTATGTAAAAGAGCACAGCATGAGTCAGTATCGTACAGCATGAGTCAAGAGAAAGGAGTCAGACCCGGACCGAGATGAGTCACGTGGGTCCGGGCGGGATATAGATGAGCCGGGTCCGGGCCAAGGTGGAGCCGGACCGGTGATAAGTCGATAAGTCCTAAAGCGTGTAACCGATGTAAAGTAAAAAGAAAATTATAGACCGTTCATGACATCACCCCTTCCTTAGATTCGACGTCCTCGTCGTAATCAGATCCAGTTTCTTCCTCCGACAGGAGTTTCCAACGATTAAGGCGTGCAGGTTTCGGGGCACCCGGATGTTCACGGTGGAAGTCGTCAATGCGTTTCTTGGCATTCTGGAGATTGGTGAGAGGCTCCCAAGTATTGTCATTGTCTGGGTAGCCTTTCCATTTGACGAGGTACTTGAAGCCGCGACCAACCTTCTTGGAGTCTATAATCTTTTCGACCTCATAGACTTCCTCTCCTTGGACTAACTCTGGCGGTGGAGGTGTAGGTGCTTTCTGATTGTCAAAGGCGGGACCGTTGTGTGGAGATAGGAGGGACTCGTTGAAGACCGGATGTTTTCGTGACCAGGATGTAGGGAGGCGAAGCTTGTAAGCCGATGCTCCGACTTTTTCCAGGATTTCGAAAGGACCAAAGCGCTTGTCATCTAGCTTTTGCATAGGACGTGCCGTTTTGATTACGGTTTGGCCATCTCTGGTCTTGGCTTCCAGCCAGACGAAGTCGCCAATTTTGTAATTTATTGGTTCGTCCTTCTTGCGATCGTAAAAGCGCTTTTGATCGTCCTGTGCTGCCTTTAGCGCAGAGCGGGCTTCCTCATAGATGTCTCGCATGCGTTGTGCAAACTCGTTCGCCGATGGGTTGTCTGTCTCACGTCGAGGGTTTGTCCCCAGGTAGAGTTCCCGACCATAGTTGGCAAAGTTGGGAGACATCCCAATCGAACTATGGACCATGTTGTTGAGTGCAGTCATGGCAAGTGGGAGGTAACGTGTCCAATTGTCCTGTCGTTGATTGACGAAGATGCGAAGGTAGTTTTCCATGGTCATGTTGGAGCGTTCGGTCTGTCCATCCGTCTGAGGGTGATACGCCGTGGACGGGTTCCCTTCAATGCCTAACAGTTGGAACAATGCTGTGGTGAATTTGGAGACAAACACGCTGCCACGGTCGCTGACGATCTTTCTAGGAATTCCATGATGGGGGACCACCTCGCGTAGGTACTCGAAGGCGAGTTCGTCCTCCGTTAGGTCTTTGGTCGTGGCCCAGAATACAACCTGCTTGGTACCCATGCAGTTCACATTGCAGATGGCGTCTTTTCCATCCGAGACTGGGAGCGGCATGACAAAGTCGATGGATACATGCTCCCAAGGCGCTTGTGGCGGGTCATGTGGGTGGAGTGGAGCGGCAATGTGATCATGTCTAATCTTGGTGCGTTGGCAGGTCTCACATCCTTCAACATATTTCCGGACATCGTCTCTAATGGCAGGCCACCAGTAGTTGCGCGTGATGAGCTCATGGGTCTTGTATCGTCCTGGGTGACCGACAAGCGGGCCGTCATGATGAGCTTGGATGATGTCTGCACGGAGTCCTTTGTCTCTTGGGACATAGAGTCTGTGTTGCCAGGTGATCGTTCCATCTGCGTGTTCCAGCCATCCCTTCACTTTGAGTGCTAAGGCGCGTTCTACTGCATGGTCTCGGAGTAAGGTAGCCTCCTGAATCCGCTCAATGAAGATATTGTCAGGTCCATTGGTTATAATTCCTGCATGGTTGAGGGCGCGAAAGAGTTCTGGTTTCAGGAGGACAATGTTTTCATTGTCTTTCTCCCCCTTCTCAAGGCCCGCTAGTCGGGAAATAGCATCGGGTTTACCCATTGTTTTGCCAGGCTTGTGAAGTAGCGTACAATGATACTCTTGTAGCTCCGTTAACCATCGTGCTTGTCTCCGATTTAGCTTCTGCGCCTTGCGGAAGTACGTGAGATTGCGATGATCCGACCAGATTTCAAACTCCTGTCGTGCCCCCATGAGGTATTGTCTCCATTCCTCTAGCGCCGTCATGATAGCCAGTAATTCCTTGTCATAAATCTCATAGTTCCTCTCAGCTTCGCTGAGGGACTTTGAGAGGAAGGCGACCGGGTGCCATTTGCCATTGTCCTGTTGTTGCGAAAGTACCGCGCCCGTGGCATAGTCAGAGGAGTCCGCCTCGACACGGAACTGTCCATCGTCTGTAGGGATTGCTAGAACTGGCTGCGATGTTATACGTCGCTTGAGTTCCTCAAAAGCCTCCTGCTGTGGGGTGTCCCAGACCCATTCCGTCTTCCCAGTGAGTTTAGTCATTGGGTGAGCAATGCCACTGAAGTCCTTGATAAAGCGACGGTAGAAGTTGCAAAAGCCCAAAAATGATTGAAGTTGTTTCTTCGTTTTGGGGGCTGGCCAATTGGTGATTGCCGCGACCTTTGCTGGATCCATGCGAACCCTTCCTCCGCCGACAATCATGCCCAGGTATTCGATTTCTACCTTCTCAAACTCGCACTTTTCTGGCTTCAGATAGAGTTTGTTTTCTCGCAGGATCCGAAGGACCTCCTTGACTATTCGACGATGTTCTTCTAGCGTATGTGTGAAGATGAGGATGTCGTCCAAATAGACGACCACGACTCCTTGGTGGATCAAGTCTTTGAACAGGTCATTCATCATGGCTTGGAACGTAGACGGGGAGTTGGTGAGTCCAAAGAACATGACCGTAGGCTCGTAGAGACCTTTGTTCGTGCGGAATGCAGCTTTCCACTCGTCCCCTTCTTTAATCCGAACATTGTTGTACCCCCATCGGACATCGAGCTTGGTAAAGTGCCGTGCTCCTTTAAGTTTGTCAACCAACTCTTGGATGAGCGGGAGCGGGTAACGGTTCTTTATTGTCATCTCATTGAGCTTTCGATAGTCCTGCACAGGACGTAGCGAGCCGTCTTTTTTCTTGATGAAGAAGAATGGGGAGGCCATGGGTGATTTGGACGGTTGGATCCGGCCAGATCTCAGGTTCTCTTCCAGAAAGGCGTCCAGTTGCTTCTGCTCGTCCAATGTGAGGGGGTAAACTTTGCAATCAACCGGTTTGAAGTTAGGAGTGAGCTCAATGGCGTGGTCCCATGGGCGTCGCTCAGGGAGCTTGTCGAAGTCGTCTTTGTCAAAGATGTCCTTGAATTCGTGGTACGCCGTTGGGACTCGCTCAGAGAAGGTCTGTTCCTTTTTCTTAGCGTGCTCTTCAATTGCAATGTCCGATGCATGGGTCCGGATGTGGTATGTCGCTTTGTAGCCATCCCAGTCGAAAGCAAACAGCTGCTCGTCCTTTTCCATGTGGACTGGCTCTTCCTCCTCCTCTTCATCCTCATCGATATTGAGGAGGGGAGGGGGACGAGAGCAGCTGATAGGGCATCGGTCAAATTCAATTGACCCGGATTTCCAGTCGATGTGAGGGTTGTGCTTCTTTAGCCACTCATGTCCAATGAAAAGGTCCGTATCTCCTAGATTGGAGACCGCCAGGTCAATGTTTTCTTCATGGTCTTGAATATTTAGGCGAAGTGTGACATATTCCGTAATGGGACCTCCTGTGTTGAGAGTGCCGTCTGCATTTCGTACTGGGATTGGGCGAGCAGTCCGTCGCGTGGGGATGTGATTTTCCTGCACAAACTTCGTGTTGATACATGAGCCAGTGCAACCACTGTCCAGGAGTGCGAGAGCTTTGACAATGCGTTTGGAATCTACCACCAGTTGTGTGGGAATGACCGTTTGTTCCTTGGCGCTGGCGGAGCGTATGAACTGCATAGGAGTGGCGAGCTCTAGTAGAGCTTGACATGCTAACTCGTCTCCCATGCCAGTTATTTCCTTGATGGCTTCATAAGTAGCCTCGTCACGGCGTCGGTGGTGTGTCCAGATGCGAAGGATTGCAATCGCACTTTCGGGTTTGTCTTCCCTTAAGCGACGAAGCGTCCATTGAGCCGTTCCAGGTGCCATATAACATGATTTGGGCGCCGTGCCCCTTCCATCGCACGGCGTTGTCCCTGACTTCACAGGGTCCATATCCAAAACCGAGTTCGTATCCAAAGCCGTATCCAAAACTGAAGCCGAAACCGAAGCCATATCCAAAGCCGAAGGCTCACAAATCGAGGCCTGAGTATCTAAAATAACAACGGGACGCGTGCCCGTACCGATAGAGTCCGTAAGAGAAGTCATAATGGGGATATCCCCCGTAGTAGTACAGTCCGAATCAACAATGCGCATATGTAAACGAGAACCAGGCCACCGAGGCGCCACAAAACCAGACGAGCGAGAAACAGAAACTTGGGCTTCAGATGCCGTGTACATCGTCAGCCCCCTCAAAAACCCTCCTTCTTCTCCTCCACCTTCGGCTGAGCTTGAAGCGCGTCCATCACGCTTTTCCGATCTTCGGCCGACAGGCTCCTAGCCCAGGCGGTGGGCGTCTCGAACGTCTGTGCTCGAGCCTCCCGCTTTGGTGGTTCCGTGTACCGGTCCCTCCCCCACATGTCTCGGATGTTCTTCACGTCCACCCTGCAGTCCCGCACCTGGTGGCCATTCTGTCCGCAGCGGAAGCATCGCCCCTTGATGTCGACACGGTTGACGTCCATCGGCTGACCTTTGCCACCGTGCACCGTGCCGGTTCCATCGCGGCGCCATGGGACCTGCCCCCCTTGTTGCCCATTGGACGATCCTTGTCCTTTGGGTTTTTGGTTCTGCACGGGTCCACTGCGCTGGGTCTTAAGGTCCTCCCGCTCCTGTCGCAGACCGTCGATCAGGATGATGCGCTCTTTGAGGTCCTCATATTTCTGAGGAACGTGACCGCTGTCGTAGATGGAGTCGATGGTCCGATAGTAGACGTTGTGTTTGAGCAGCTGCATGAGGTGGATAGGGTCCTGCGCCGTGGAGTATCCTGCCTTTCTTGCGAGTTGCTCGAACTTGGCGAAGTATTCATGGGCAGTGGTACCCTTCGTCTGTTTGAACCCGTCCAGTTCAACTGCGGCACGGTGCTGCTCATTGACGTCGGTGAAGGCCCCTTTGAGTGCTTTGTGGAAGTCCACCCAGGCGACCATGGCTCCATTGGCCAAGTGTGCATCCTCATACTCGGCCTTCCAGGTGCGTGCTGCCTCCCCCGTCATGTAGGTGAGAATGAAGAGGACTTTGTCCTTGTCCGTCACGAGGTCATCCTCAGCAGCTCGCATGTATTCCTCGCACGACCGCATCCAGTCATTGAAGTCCTCTCGTTTCCCAGAGAACCCTTCAGGAGTTTTCGCGTGGACTTTCTTTCGGGGGGGTCTGGCGGCGGCGGCGGCTGGGGCACTAACAGTGACCGCAGGGGGGTTGACGGTGATGGGGGGGGCCGTGACGTTGACGGTGGGGGGTGGCAGGTTGAGGGCAGCAACAAGCACGGCAGGGATGGCGACCCATTGGCCATTTACTTCCATGAGCCAGGCATCGTCGGTGCCGTTATTCATGTGTTGGATGGGAGAGCCAGTTTGGCCGATGACAATGTTCCATGTTCCACCGATTTCGGTGCAGTTGGCAAGTTCGGCGGGGAGAGGGGGTTGGGGGTCGGTGCGGATCCACTGGGCAGCCATGATTGGTTCGTCGAGGTCGGAGAAGTCTTCGTCGGTGACAGGCGGTAGGGCGGAGGCGGCGATGAGGTTGAAGTCGGCTTCAGTGAGGTCGTCTTGGCTTTCGTTGGCGAAGTACCAACTGATGCCACTTGTTTGGGTTGCTACGAAGGCGACTTCGACAGTGGTGTCTCCGAGTTGGACAAAGAAGTCGTTTCCTCGTTCAGTGAAGCCTAGAGGGAGGGGATATATGTAGCAGTTTCATCAGGAAAAACCTCCCTTACTAAAATCAACAAATCCAGCAAATTAGCGCTAGTTAGAGGGGGACCTTCCTAAAGTGAACTAACAGGCTCTATTCTCACAAAACCCCGTACACATTTCGATGCACCGTCGTCGACATTGACCTCATATTTGCACTTCAAATACATAGTTGAGGCCAGAAGGGTGACAGGGACCTACGTCGACGTAGTGCCTTGCAGGTTGGCAGCGGGAACAGGGAATTAGGAAGGTCCCCCTCTAATTAGTAGATTTTTAGTAAGGGAGGTTTTTCCTGATGTTTCGTCCTCAACGTCGGTGTCGGAGTCAGAACTGGAGTCGGAGCCGTTGAGTCCGAACGAGGGAATTGTTTATAAGTGGGTGAGGTCGATGACCTCTGGCTGGGTGAGGTCGATGACCTCTGGCTCTGGTGTGGGGCTGGGGGTGTTGCCTGGTGTAAGGAGGCGGTGGGTGTGTCGAGTGTCTACTGGTATTTTCTCGTTGGGCGCGTAGAAGGATTTTGGGGGTTGCTCGAGTTTGTAGCGGTAGGTGACGTATGGGCAGGAGTAGACGTAGAGGTTTCCGTTTCCTTGTTCGCTTATTTTGAGGCGATAGAAGTGGATGTCTATGATGGAGTCTTCAAGTTCTTCTACACCGAGGGCGACCTTCCAATTGTGCCAGGCCCAAGGGTCTTTAGATTCGTTGATGAGGGAGATGATAGCGTCGTGGCTGATGGGGATGAATTCTTGTACTTGCGAGCGCCAATCTTCCATGCACGAGCCCCCAGTCGAAATGGTTACTCTGTGCGGCAAGGGAAGATTTTGTCGAGGGAAGGTGGTTCTGTTATGAGATCGCAAGACGGTCTGCCTCAGTCTTCTCGACCTGTTGGCTGTCTCTTCGTCTAGGGGACACGAGCCCAAAGACTTCCTAAACCGCTTTCCTTTCGCCGCTTTTACTCGTTTCCTACACCAAAGGTGCACCTTCTACTGTCACCTCTGAGCTTTCAACTCCTGGTATTGGAGAGTCTCGAGTAGGTGTAACGTTTCGAGGAAACGTCAAGCCGGCACCGGTATACGTGCGCACGACCACAATGTCAGGGTAACGAGTCGCGTACTCTGGGGGCAACGGTCTAGGGCGGCACGGGGGAAGAACAAGGTCAGTACCAGACGGGTACTACTACTACGCTACAGTACGTAGGGACGGTCGTAGGGTGGTGCAAGAGTAAACAGATCTCGAGCTTATGTCAGCAACGACTAGTGCGACAGCACCAAGTTACGACAAAGCTGACAGAGGAAGAGGACGACAGAGGGGAGCCGATCAGACACGGCGACAGACAAGGGAAAGCAAGCAAAGTCGGTAGAATTGACTAGCTCGAGATAAGGAATATGTACAGCGAGAGCGAGCCTTATATACACAAGAGGAGAGAGACTTAGGTAAGCAACCAATACACGGCGATCAGTAAGCAGACCAAGTATAAGTAAGCAGTCGTATGTAAAAGAGCACAGCATGAGTCAGTATCGTACAGCATGAGTCAAGAGAAAGGAGTCAGACCCGGACCGAGATGAGTCACGTGGGTCCGGGCGGGATATAGATGAGCCGGGTCCGGGCCAAGGTGGAGCCGGACCGGTGATAAGTCGATAAGTCCTAAAGCGTGTAACCGATGTAAAGTAAAAAGAAAATTATAGACCGTTCATGACACTCCCATTGTTGTGATGTTTTCGGGTCTTCCGAATAGATTTCCTTGTCTTCCTCTTCTGGTTCCGAAAATATCTTCGTCTGATTTGATTGATGGAGATCTTGTTGATTTCTCTGTATGTCCTTCCGCTTCTGCTGCGCTTGATGGGCTGCTTTCTCGACTTCCTCTGGAATCAGACTTTGTTCGGGTGTCTGATACTGCTTTCTCAGGTTCTGGCGCGGTTTCTTCTGGATGCGGTGCGGTTGTTGCGACTTCTTGAGGATGCTGGGGTTCGGTCTGAGGGTTCTGTGGTGCGGTTGTTGTATCGGCTGTGTCGGTATCGGGATCAAATTCCCAGTAGTCCTTAATATTCCCGGTGTAAGGTTTCTCTTCGACTTTCTGTGCATCCGGGTGTTTCCAGAGTTCTTCTGATGAGAGGGGCCCGATATGAGGTCTTGAATAATCTGGGCGCTTCCAATGTGAGTTGTCGTAGGTTCCGTCTTCCTTTTCTCTTTTAGATCTATCTTTGTAGTACTCTGCTGCTGGGGGAAGGTTGTATCTGTATATGGGTGGGTTCCACTGGTACGCGTATGTCCCTTTGCTTTCTTTTGCGGTGAAGGCTCCGTCGTGATAAAAGATAAGATTATAGGGATCAAATGTCCAGTGATGATTTTCTTTTCCGTTGGGAAATTCTCGACTACAATCTGATTGGAGATAAGGGACTTCGAAGTCTGATGGTCTTTTCTCAGCGGATTGTTCCGCTGGCTCCGTGGTGGGTGTTTCGTTTGACGCTCTGCGCCAAACTGTAGGGTGAGCTAGTGTAGAGGAGAGCTCGTTCTAGTGTTAAGGACGGTCCTTATCACGTGACAAGCGGCTCAGGCTACAGTACTCTTACGCGTGAGAGGTGGGATCAGGTGATCCAGACGTCTCGGTTTATACAAAGGTGAGGGTCAATAAGCGAAGCAGTAAGTCTTCACGGAAGACTTAGGCGAGCTTATCAACTTAGTTGGCTTGGGATTCTCTTTAGCGTTTAGAAGAGGAGGTTCTTATTAGAACAGTCCTGTATTTACAAAGAGAACGAGCTGAGGAATGGCTCGTTCGATGAGCCTCCTTTTATAAGAAAGGAGGTCGAGTAAATATATGTACATTGAGCAACGGTCGCATCAAGTATCTACGGGGATAAGACTGTGGCACCGTCGCGGCTATGCCGTTGAGACGGTGACGATCTGTGGCACTGTCGTCGGGATGGTGACGATCTGTGGCACTGTCGTCGTCGCGTTGTTGAGACGGTTACGAACTGGGGCACAGTCGTAATCCGTCGTTTAGCGACGTCCTTCCTAGTAAGGCAATGGAAAATGAAGTACCTTGGACAAGTTGTAACAGCGTGTGTTCATGTGGAAAAGAAGGGGGCGTCCTCATCTGTGCTCGATTGGGATGATCGGCGGCCTTTGCCTAGTGGTTGGGAGTTGGCGCCCGTTGGGATTTGTAGCGGGGTAGCGTAACTTCCCCACCCATCTGCTCCGTTGAAGTGCCAGTCGATGTCACCATGGTTTTTGTCACCCGGTGGCTTTGGCGCGTACGGGTTGGGGGTGTTGGAGCCGTCCTTCCTGCCCTTCCGGTTCTGACCTTTGTGTGGCGGTCGGAAGGTTGCTCCTTCCCCTAGAGAGAATCTGCGTCCTGCCGGTCGGAGTGCTTCCTCTCTGTCTTCCGGGTTTCGTCTGCCTGCTGCCCGCGCGTCCCTTAGTGTTGGACACTGGGGATCTCTTGACGCGTGTCCCGTGGTCTTGCAGTTGATGCAGTGTATCTGCGCTGGCTCGAAAACGTTGCATTCTCTGCTTAAGTGGTCGTCAGCTCCACATGTCGCGCACAGGGGTTTTTCGCTCCGACAGTCCCTGGCTATGTGGCCTAGGGCGTTGCATTTGTGGCAGTGGAAAGGTTCACGCCCAAGTTCTTCCACCTGTTCGCATAGCTGGCCTTCGATGATCACGCCGTGTAACTGTTGACATATGTACTTGAGGGCGTTAATCGTCTTGGTGCAGATGGTGATGTGGGCGACTTTTTGACCTTTGTATCGCTTCTCGACGGGTCGTATCCAAGCGCTGGATACTATTTCCCCTTCCTCTAGGCCCGAGTCCTCCTCGATGCGTTTGTGGGTGGCCGGCTCGCCTATCTGGTGGTTAACGGATACATACTTAACTATTGCGGCATGGCGTCGGTCCTTTACGGTGACTTGTCCACCGTCGAACGCTGCGCAGAAGGCGTTTCGATTGTCTTGCGTCTTGAGATACTCGATGATACCCGTGTTGTTGGCCCCTAGCAGTATCCCGCCGTTGTTGAGGATCGTTGCACTGACGAATCTGCTGTCTCCCGGTGGTGAGTTGTCGCTGGCTATGTTCTCGATGGCTAGGTTGGCCTTAGTGACCAGATCTTTGGGAGTGAGGCGGCGGTATTCGTCTTTGTTGTCGTTCGGCACGTCAAGCAAGAGCTGCTTCTTCTGTCGTTCTGTCCTCGACGTCGCCGTGTGCTTGACTCCTACTGTTGCGTTGCCTGTGCTCGCGGCTTTCGCGTATGACATCTGTGTCCCTGCCGAGTCCGCTGTTGCCGTCGGGACGTTGTCAACTAGCTGTCGTATGACTGATGTCGCTGCCTCCAGTTGCGCGCGGGTCTCCTTCGTTATTTGGTATATCTCGTAGCGTTGGGTTTGGAGGGACTGCTTGCTGTGCTCGTTCTGGGTCGCAAGGAAGTCTACGATGTGTTTCTCGATGGCATGTTTCGTGGCTGGCATGATGGAGTTCAGCGTAGCTTCGACTGCTTCCTCCGTTGGCGTTGGGCGACGTGTCGCCGAGTATCCCTTCAGCAATGTAGCGATGTGGCTGACAGCCGTTTTGATCTCTGCCGGGGAAGGTCTGTTCAATGCGGAAGTCAGGGTAGCGCTCACCGTTTGCGGTCCCGGGGTTTCCTGGTCATCCCATCCTTCTAAGAGTTTCTTTCCTTTCAACCACTGCTTCGCTGTCTCCCATTCCTTCGTCCGTTTCTTTTCTTGCTGTGTTTTATCCCGCGGAGTTGGCGAGGGCTCCGGCCTTTCGAGTCGATCGCGCAGTGACGTGGCACTCGTGCGCTTGGGTGTCGGCGATTCGGGCTCGTGTTCTCCTCTTTGCGGTGATGTTCCTCTTCTACGCTTTCTGGGACTGCCGTTTGACGACATGGCCCCTCTTCTATTGGGTATAGGAGGTGTTGTTGAGGCTGTTTGAGGTTCTTGATTCTTGAGGTCTCATATCTGTGAGTACATGAGGTCCATCCGTTCTTCGTGCTAACTACGCCACTTGTCTTCCTCAAATAATTCCTTCTACACGCTCTAACTACCCAGGTACCCAGTGACCCCCGGCGCAAGGCCTAGAACTGCGTGCCTCCGTGCAACGTTTTCTCCACTGGATCGGCCGGGACCCAGCAGTCGTTTCCCGAATCCTCCCCTTCATCCGCCTTCTTGTCTTTCTGTTTCTCATCTCCTCCCTCCGGAGTTTTGATTATCTGCGAAGTCAGAACCTCGATCTGTTTGAAGAGCAGCTCCTCGGGCGCCACGGACAGGCTCTTGCTCGATCGCGCGTGGGCGAGCTGGAGCAAGAAGGAAACGAACCTGAAGGTGGTCGAAGTTAAAGTGAGCATTTCTCGTCGATCCAGCGAGTGAAATGGCTCACAGCTCTTTCAGGAAGGCAAAGCTGAATCCCTCAGAGTCCTGAGCGACCTTCGCCGCGATCTCCTCGTGCTTCATACCAAATTGTATCCCGCTCCCTCGCCCTCCTTTCGCAGCCACCTTCGCGACCCACCTGGTCGCAAACGCCGTCCTCAACTCCAGGCTCGGCAACGCGAAGTTGTACTTGACGTCGAAGCGTGAGGGGCGGTTCAAGATGGCGTCGTCGATGCGCTCGGGGTGGTTCGTCGTGGCGATGGTGAGGATGCCTCCGTTGGCGGCGATGCCGTCAAGCTCGTTCAGGAAGAAGCTGCGGACTTTGGGGGTCACCATCGCGTCGAGGTCTTCCAGGACGAGAATGCAGGGCGAGTGCCGGCGCGCATGGTCGAAGATGCTGCGTACGCCGTACTCGGGGCCCTAGCACAAGCACTGTGTGAGTTCATGTCCTGAGTATGTTACAGAGTTAGATCACTTACGTAGGGTGTAGTGAAAGACTTCACGTAGAGCGCGGGGTATTGCGCGTCCTTCAACAAGGCCTTGATCGACTCCGTCTTGCCGTTCCCCGGTGGCCCGAGGAGAAGGATGCCCCGCTTCCACGTAATGCCCAGCTCCTCGTATATCTCCCTGCTCGCGAAGAAACCGCTCGTGTCGCGCTGCAAGCCTTCCTTGAACGCGTCCTCGAGCACAACGTCGTCCCAATCCGCCGCCTGCACCGCTTTGAAGAGCTTCTTGTCCGCCTTCCACCGCGCGCTCTGGTACACCCAAATCTCCTCGCGGAGCGTCGCGCCATACACATACACCGCTGTGGCCGAGCTTCTTCCCGAGCTCGTCCGACGCACCCTCGTACACGAGGTCATAGAAGTACCACTCGCTATGGTCGCGGCGCCAGGTGGCCTTAAAGACGGTAAAAGCGGTGCCCTCGTAGACGAAGGTGACTTTGCCGTGGACGAGGTTCGGGAAGACGACTTTGGAAACGCTGTCGTAGGGGTAAAGGGTGTATGCGTCGGAGGTGAGGGCCTTCGTGGTGTCGTCGCGCTCGCACACGGAGGGGGTGATGTCTAGGGAATGGAGGTACTCGGAGAGGGGGAAGTCCTTCTCGTCGTCGTCGAGTACGGGGACGTGCTGAGAGGAGGGGTCTGTGACGTAAAGGCCTCTCAGGAGGTTGAAGACCTCATGGGAGGACGGAGAGCTAAAGGTGGTGTCGAGAACGGGTTTGAAGGAGGACATGGTGGGCGGATGGGTGCTTAGAAGTTAGGTGTTTTTTTGACCTTTCTTTATACCTTTCGACAACACAGTCATTCCGCATCACAGCAATACCACGTATCTCGTCAGGAATTACGTGAGAACCGCTCCTCCACTGCTGGACCCAAGCTGGACCTCAACGTAGGGCGTCTTATGTTCATCATCTGTCGGCCCCGGCTCGCTCCTCTGAGTTGGATTCAATCATAGGCGAGGTGGACCCGGTGGCGACTTTCTCACATTCGCCTCGTTCAGTAACCCATGACACCTACGAGTCTCAATCTCCGCGCCATCAGCTCCCAAATTGTACTTGGATGCGAGTTGATGCGGTGGAAGGACCCTGGTTAGCTCAGGTTCAAGGCCGGGTTGACTCGAGGCATACAACTGGTGTACTTGGGTTGATGATCTTTCCTGACATGAGGACAGCACGAGGAAGATTGCGAAGGCGGTATGGGACAGTGACGCCGATAGCACAATGCGTGGTCGTCGGTGGTACAGTAGGTCCAGACCGGCGAAGTCGGGCCCACTGATAAAAACTGACTCGTTGTCTAAGCGCCAATTCCTGCGCAACACTTTATTTAATACAGTCCAGCTATATTGAAACAACAGCAGGTCCATTTATTCGACAGGAAGACAATACAGAGGGTGCCGGCGGATGCGGCGAGAGCTAAAATGCTACAGTTGGTGACAGAGTACAGATCCAATCGGTGTAAAACAGAGGAGGAGAACGCTGCATGAGGCAAGAGTATTACGGTAAAATGATGTACTTGAACGGCAAAATGCAATTAAAGTGTAGGAGTGTGTGAACGGGAGACAATGAAGGCATAACGTCGGATCACCAGGGCAGAGATGGTAAAAGAGATTGAAGGAAAGGATGAGGGAAGGAAGGGAGAGGATTGCGGGATAGAAGAAAGATCAGACTGTTCACACCTCGCCCACGACGGTCTCCTTGACCACGGTCATCCTGAAGACATCCTCCGTCCTGCTTCCCTTGCTCCTCATCCGTGCGTACCGAGCCCTGCGTCCGGCTCCTCGCCGAACCCGTGCTCGTCTTCCGCATGGGAGGCTTCTGCACGGGCATCGGGTTCGGAAGCGGTATCGAGAGCATCCCAGGCCCCGCGAATGGCACGCCGTCGTGCCCACGCGATTCCACGCCCGAGAGGATGGGCGAGTCGGCGCGGGCAGGGTGGGTGTTGCTGGTGGCGTAAGGATGCGCGAGCGGCGGGCTTGGAGGGGGCTGAGGCCACGCCGAGGTCGACAAGGATGGAGCTGCGTGGAGATTCGGCAGATGACGACGTCTTGGGGATGAGCATGTTGGTAGAGGACATCGTCCCTGTAGGCGAGGTAGGAGAGACAGCGCCGTCGGTGCGGTAGTGGCTAAAGGGAGGGGGAGACGGGACTCGGTGCAGCTCGCGCGCCGTGTCCGTATTCAGGTAGGTGGGCGTAGGATTGCGTAAAGGAGTCGTCGGGTGCGGGGGACGTGCTAGGCGTGGAGGAGGATAACGTGGATGTGGACTTGCTCAGCTTAAGCTTCTTGGTGGTCTCAGGCTTGGCGTCGAGCGCGTCGTCCCAACCGGAACGGAGGAACGTAAAGGGGCGGGGTTGTCGATGGGACTTGTTTGGTGCTGTGGGATTTTGAAAAACGTGAGCACGGTCGCCCTGGGAGGTAAACTACGAACGCATACTGAGTTGGAAGAATGTTCTTTCCCGTGCGACTCGAGATCCAAGAAAGAATTGTGCGGTAGCCTTTCCGCGTCTCTTCGCCGAATGCGGTCAACGCACACAAAAGCAGCGACCAGATGGGAATCGTCCACCAAAGGAGTTCGCTGCCGGTGGCTATGGCCGTACCGCGCAGAACAGTTTCTACTGGCGAGAAGTTGGCGTGAACCTTTGATACGGACGTCCAGGGCTCCATGTCAGTGGACGACCACGAGGTAACGATCACGTAGACGGTGGCCGTGTAGAGCATTCCTATGGTAGCGTAGGCGAGGCGGCGCGCGAAGAGGGAGAAACTCATTTCTGGACGGGAGGGAAAGTACGCGACGGAGTTGTAGCGGCTCCTGGCGAGGTTGATGAGCGCAGATACTGTATCGGAAATCAGCCTAGGCCATAGTCAACCAGGGAAGCAGAACGAACCGTTGTATAGTAATGCAAGGAGCTGAAATGACGAGAGGGGGGAGCCAAACCAGCACCAGGCCGGTAAGAGAGCGATTGAATTGCTGCTTGACAGCCGAGGTCTTCGACTATGGTAAAACGATGATTCTGCACTATTACATCTAAAGACCGTGGGCGATCAGAAGATGCCTAGGACGCGGAATGAAAGACAACGCACGCAACGCCATGTAGACAACGGGTATGACTATACACATGACAACCTCCACGAGCGTCTTGTAGTTGAACGTGCTTCTGGACATGCTCGTGTCGGGACGTCAATAGCTCCAGCTGGCGGGAGAATGCAGAAGAATGCGCCAGGTATAGCGACCATTGCTCCCAAAAGAATTTTGCTGGCTACATCAAAGCTGTCTTAAGGGAACGTCGACTCTTAAGAAACAAACGCCACTCACCGATATCGCACCATACCGGGGCGTGATCATCCAGACTGTCGGCCCACAGGATTGAGTTTACTCCATGGATGATATTACACACAAATAGCCAACAGATTACAGAGACAGCCGGGATGGTATGTGACTTGAGCTGTCCAGGCAAGATTAAAAGGAGAAGGACGATGGAGAAGAATGAAAGGGTGGGAAATTCGGCGTGCATAGCGATAGATTGTGGGATTAGGGAGTACCGAGCGTCCAGCCAAGAATAGATTGTGGAGGAAATCCTCGGGATGGCGGGAGGAGTGAGTGAAAGAGGTATCCTTGTCGCGAGGGAAATGGGCGTTGGGGGATTGCTTCGTTTTAAAGAAAGGCGGGGGCGTTAAGCGAGTGCGATGTGGTCGCCGTTACGTCTTTGGCCGGATGGCAGGCGTCGGAGACAAGCGGACAGCCAGTTTAGGGACAAGGACATTTGAGGAAGAACAAACTATAGCGCACGCCCGAGTATAAGAACCGTGCTGGGGGAGACCAGGTCGGCTGGGTCGACGAGAAGTAGGCGCGTACTAGTGGACAAAGGAGCTTCCTAACAAGGCATCCTCTATCAAGACCGGTTCTCCTCAATGCGGTAGGTTAGGCGGTCCGGGATTTCGACATAGACATGGGAGGAGGTGAAGGTCGGATGGAAATGTTGTTGCATGCGAACATAGCTTTCCCAACGGGACTCAGACAGAGTCACAGAGATACTTTTAAACTTTACGCAAGGTCTCCGGTAGTTCCCACGGGGTCCGGACATTCGATCTAAGTCAACTTCAAATCTCGTGCGCGGACTCTATGGATGTACATCAAGTAGTTTCACAGAGGAGCGAACAATGGTGTCCGCTGATGGTTCGAATATGGCAAAGATATCGTCTGCATACTTTGCGAGGACCGACACAATACGCGCATCGCCTGACCACCTTACAAAGGCTTACATCAATCTCAGTCACCGCGTCCCGGCTACCATTCAGACGCGAATACGAGCCGTCGAGCCGCCTGGATGCTCGTGAGGAACACCGTCCAAGCTAGGGCTAGTTCGAACCATCCTGCGCGCACCAGTAGAGTTTGTACACGGGCAGTCGCTCGCCCAAAAGCCATCGCCCTCCTTCACATTCGCTAGAACGACTTGTTGTCAAGTAACGTTCGTACGACTTGGCACCTGCTGCTCACCTTCTGAGAATAGTCGCAGTACCACTTCACAGGTCGCTTCACTCCAAGTGCCTCTTGGAGTCGCTGAACCACGATCTGGACGTATTCTGGTCCGGAGACGTGATCAGTATCGATGATAATTGTTGAATAGAGCGATCAGGCCGGATACCCCCTTGCAATCAGTGCGCGCGTATGACATGAGAGGGGCATTGCACGTCTCTGCGAGGTGGGCGATGACAACGAATGGGGACAAGTACAGCGTGGTGTCGGGCAGTCCAGTGGGGCTTGCTCAAGTTGTGTTTCTTGATGTATTTTGCTATTTGACTTTTGGTCAATGGCATCCCGTAGTGGAAGACAGGAGGACTGTTGAAGGCAGTAGGCGTCAAGTTCCGAGGAAGGGTGTCCAAGGGAGTATTCGGATCTATCACATCCTCTGGGTCCTGTTCAGTGGGTAAGCCAAGGCAAAGGAAATGGCAGGAAAGCGACGAGCCTCTACTTGGCACCTACTCATACTCAGAGTCGGAGTCATCGGCCTCACCACTGCCGCCAGTGTTGACATCGCTGCCAGAGCCGTCAGACTCTTCACAATCGCAGTTTTCGCAGTCTTCACAGTCTTCGCAGTCGCAGTCGCAGTCTTCGTTGTCATCGCTGACATCTCCGTCTGCGCATTCTTCGCTGGCATGCTGGTTGTCTTTAGAAGAAGGAGAATGGGTACAGGAAGGGATAGTATAGTCGGGAGAAGGGGCGGGGTAGGCTGGTTTGGCGCAATTGGCCACGGACGCATCGGGACTGCAGCTAGTATGCTGCATTGTGAGATATACACGAACGTAGCTCTTCCGTCAGCGACTGACTGTTGATGGAAGTAGGATAGAAGTTCAAGATGTCGCGGCTTGCAGGTTGAACGTTGAAAAGTTGCTCAATGTTCTGCTTTGTTCAATGTTGTCCTGCCACACTGACTTTCCCACGCCCAGGTCACGCGCCGACGAAACGCGCTCCTCCGCCTCGCGAGGCGCACGACGACCGACGTCACCGACAAACATTTACTTTCGCTTGCACTCCCATCAATAATCCCACTCCTTTCCTTCTTTTTCTCTTTCTCATCCTCTGGAAGTATGCTCAAGACGAGGCAGAGGACCAGACGACTCACGGATCCGAGGAAGTACCCCTCACGGCCACGCACATCCCCTCTCTCGTCCCCGACCCGCGTCGCTTCCAAACCTTCGCCTAAAACTCCACCTATCATTCCACCCGCGCCTTCTTCTCTCAGTGAAGTCGAGCAGACGAGCGAGATGAGCTCAGAAGACAGTGACGAGCATCTTCAAGGGACTCCTTCAGCTCCTCCGAGTCGAAGGGAACCTGCGCCGGAACCACCCCCGGCGACATCATCCTGGACCGATCTCGACCTTTCCATCGTTATTGCACTGGCGGCACCAATAGGAAGCTGGCTCACCGGAGGAGACCATCTCAAAAACGCGATTCTCATCCTACTTCTCATCATATATCTTCACCAGCTCATAACGAGTGCGTATAGTTCCCCTTCTATGTCTCCTTCTGCGCTTATTGTGTTTGCTGTTTAGTTCCCTGGGAACTCTACCGCTTCGGCCCGTCCACGTCGCCCCCACCCCCACTTCGCATCCGCCCCTCCCGACAACACGGAAACGGCGCGTCTCGAGAGACTGGCCACCACCGAATTACATCGCCACGAATTCTTCTACCTTCTCCTCGCGATCAGTCACACCATTCCTTGGTGCAAAACTCCTTCGCTGTCGTCCTCGCGTCGATCAACGGACTCCCACAAGCTTTCTTGGTTCAGCACCACACTCTTCATCCTTGCAACCGGCATTCGGCCATGGTCGCACGCCATTGCTCGCCTTCGCGAGCGCACCGCCTCCCTCCACGATGCCGTACATTACCCTTCTTCCGAGCATCAACGTGTCTCCGAGGCCAAACTGCAATCAGTCCTGGATCGTGTGGAGGTCCTCGAGAAGGAGCTAGCGTTGGTCAAGGAGGTCATGGCTACGGAAGCATACGTCGATGAAGGACTTCGCGATCTCGACGAAGGGCTGGAGGCCGTTGAACGCATGGTGGAGAAGAGTGAACGCAAGACCGAGACGACCCGCGTCGCCCACGAGAACAGGCTTTTCATCGTGGAGAAAGGTGTCAGTCGTGTGGCCGAAAGAAGGCATGACCTCTCACCTGCGCTCCTCGGCCACCATCGCTACGCAGACCAAATCCTTGGAGCACCGAACCTGCCTTTCCCGACCATGATCCACGCTCTGTCTTTCCTCTGGATGATCATAACTCTCGGGTTCCTTAGGCAATCGACGCATACGCGACCAAGCCCCCGACGCCCCGTTCGCCAGAAAGGCGTACCTTCGGCACACAGCGTCTCCTCACCTCGGCGGCTGGAGACTATCCCTGAAGATATTCCCATGGTAGTAACTGGCATCGTCGCTTCTCCAGACAGCGATCCCGATTCCGATTTGGCGGATAACGAGGAGTATGGAAAGGCGCGTCCGCCCGTTGACCAAAGTCCAGAGACGCCACCCTCGCTAAAGCAGTCCATGGTGCAGACGACTTCGAATGTGGTCTCGTTGCCGTATCGCACTTCGGTGGGCATACTTACGACTGCTGCATCGCAAGTGCAACGTCTTTGGCGTTGAACCCTTCTAACCGACTTCGTTCTCTGCTGTGTATCATCACTTATACCCATTCCTCGTCGGCCCTTCTTTGTATCATTTGTATCGTCTTCTTGTCTTATATGTAGCCTCCTCACCGTCTCTCTCTTCCGTCCATACGTACCCTACGTTACTTCGCGCGAGCTTCTGATTTCGGACGTTCAGGTTCTCCGTGTTCTGTATTATTCGTTGTACTTTATCCAGGTAGTGTGCGTACTCGCCGCCATCAACCGTCGTGTTTCGTTGTCATGAATCATGATACTTACAAAGAACCCATACCGGTATGTATTCAAGGACAAGTTTACCGAACTTACGCCTCTTCAGCCTCGATGGCCGTCGCCAAGATCAAGCCCTTCGCTTTTTCGCTCCTAGGCACGATACGACATCGGAGCTGACGCGGATACCTTCAAGTTCTCAGCTCAATCAGCCTCTGTGCTCACGAAGTCAGAGATAAAACTCACACCACCATCCCCGTAGTCATGTCCTCCCCTGAATCGATCTCCCTGCCCTGCTCGTCGACGTCCTTGACAATGTCGAACGCAGGCTAGGATGGACGCCATTGTGATCCACATCGAGGAGCGCGCCATGAATCGTCCAGGGCAGGTGCGACGGCCGCATCCGAATGCGATCTCGGGGAAGTTTTCCGTGGAGGAGGGAGTTCCCGTTGAAACAGAGGAGGGCTGAAGCCAGCGTTCGGGGGAGAAGTAAAAAGGGTTAGGGTAGGTTTCGGGGATCGTGGAGGACCGCCCTGAAAAGGCTTTTTCAGAGAGAGACTAAACCGGTGTCAGTTGGATACGTACCAGGCGTTCGGGATAACGATGGAACCGCCGGGGATGAAGTAGTTGTTGTAGACATCGTCCGCCATAACACGGTGCTGGATCGCTGCATATGACCACCCCGTTATTCGAAAGTAGCCTATTTCGAGCGGGGGGAGACTATGCGTACCTAATGGTGTGACGGTCTGCCATCGAAGCGTCTCCTTCAGTAGTGCATCGAGGTATGGCAAAGTGCCTTCGTCCGAGAAATCGGGGAGACGGTCGTTGCCTACGACGCGATCTATCTCTTGCTGGGCGGCGCGCTGGGCGTCGGGATATTTGGTCATAGCGAGCATGAAAAAGGCCAGCGCAGATACCGTCTATCGCGCCGTTCATGTCAGAAATTCGGAAGCCTGATGGAAAGGAATGCTCACGGTGTCGGCACCAGCCATGTAGATGTTCGCAGGGATCTGCTTTGCGAAGGCGGGATCCCCCTCTTCGTTCATTATGGAGAGTGTGACGGAGGGCTTCGCCGCATTGTTCGCCTGATGTGGCAATTAATCGTTCGCCGTCTTCCCATGTACATGTATTGGTCGCTCACCACTGATCTCTGGACGGCTTTATAGGGCTCTTCTACCATATCATCCACGGCCCGTGCGAAGGGTTCTGCGTCTTTCTTCCATTGACCTCCGAAGAACCAGGACGGCGTCTTTGTTACTGTGGGGTGATTTCCATAGTTAGAATGACTCTATATCGTTCCGGAGGAAACGCACAGAAGGGAACAGCGTCGAATAGGCTAGCCTCAGAACTCGATCCCATGCAAAGGCCTTCCATTGCCTTCTCCGCGATATGCACGTATGGGTCATTTCGAGGCTTGACATCGAGGCCGTAACCAATAGACAGTGTGATGTAGTTCGCCATGCTGCACCCAAAGTTGTCAACCATCACGTACTGAACCCAAGCACGGGGTATACACACTGGCGCAGGTGCTGGTGATAATCTTCCGGCTGCTCGAGTAAGTTGCGAAGGACCGTGTGCGCGGCTTTGAGCAGGAGTGGATGGAAGGTCGGCGTGGCGGAGGGTTGGAAGTACGTATGGAATGCCCGGCGCATGGACCGCCAACGTTCGCCATACGGCAAAAGGGCCAGGAGCCAGTTGATGTGCAGTCTTCGGAGGTCGTATGTAAGCGTGACGGCACGGAGAACAATGAATGCACAGCACACATCTTTCGCATGGCGTTCAGAGGAGGTCGGTCCGAGTACTGTGCCGAGCGCTTTTCGAAGAGCTCTTCAACGGCCTTGGCAGAGTTTACGATGATGAAGTGCGTCCCGAACGAAGACAGATGGATGAGATCGGAACCTGTCGTCGGAGCGTCGTTCAATGAAAGACGGAAGATAGTAGATAAGTCATCCTCACCAAATTCTTGGGACCACCGTGCGTAGGTGAGCCATTCGTGCTCCTTGGGTACATGGTAGTAGTTGCCAATTATAGGAAGGCCTTTTGGACCAGGTGGGAGAGGTAATCGAGTTCGCAATTTCACGAGCCATCTCAGAAAGAAAATGACCGCGAGACTGCAGAGGAAAGAGGGGATGCCTTGGGTCGACATGGCCGTGAGTAGAGAGATAACGGATAACGACAGCTACTCCTCACGCTGGTTATATAGGCATTCAATGAGAAGCCATCATGTGCTCCGACGGCGGGATACTGCTCCAAGGTGTCGTCCAAAATAACACCTGGGTTGGCTAGGGTTGGATGAAGCGGCTGATAAGTATCTTCTCAGCAGCAGAGTTCGCAGACATCGGCCGCATTGACGCAACTTGACAGATACCCTTTCGCCTTGGATATTACCATCTTGGTTGTTTTGGAAGGGAAAGTCAGACCAAGTACGTAGAGAAAGCGCTAAGGGACGTGAGAGCAGTCGAAAGCGTAAAGGGAATACGCGCACTCCTCTCGGGAGTCTTTCGGACCTTCGATACCCCACGACGCTGTGCATTGCAATAAGAAGGATATGCTCAGTGTGGGGGGCTGTACGGGGTGTATTTGTGTGTTCATCGGTGTACGGGGCGCCTTGAAAAGTACATAAGTAACTTCACTTCTTGTAGTGAGAGCTCGAGTGCGCGCGTGGAAGTCACCTCCAACATAAACGTGAGCGTTTGAAGGACTCGCTGCCAGCCTTTTCATCCGCATGCTGGCTAGAGGGGGTGGCCCATCGTCGTGACATCGTTAACAGTCTTGATTTTGCATAAAATTAGTACCGTTCTGGACGGCAAGCTTGCCAGTGATGGTCGATCTTTCTGCTGTGAAGTCGAAGAACCGGTACCCGCCGTATTTAGTCATAGGTACTTGACGCGGGATATAAATGTATTTAAATAAATAAAAAAGAAGAACCGGTACCGTGAGACAGTGACACATGCGCGATCACATGATAGAGCGAAACGCGCTGCTTTCAGTTTCAACTTTGTATATATATCCTTTGGCCACCTCAGTCTGAGCAGTCAGAAAAGATTGAGCAGAGCTACCAGGAAGCTACTAACTTGCAGTTGAAGTAAGCAGCGTAGAGATGCCGATCATCGACCACCATTGCCATTGAACCATCTGCTATCGCTAAAGCACATCTCCGCCACCGTCGTTTCCATAGTCTTCGAAACAATATGCCATTCCCAAGGCTGTCCAACCATCAAGGGAGGGTGACAATGGTTGGATTTGCTTCCGTCGGTGCTTTGTGACCTAAAACGGGTTGAGCACGCTTAGTGCCACTAAACGATCGGAAGGAGAAAACGCGTCCTCTCTCCGTGTAGTCGGGTACTATGTCCGACGTGAAAGGAGAACCTCCACGATACTCACTGCACGAGTAGCCACTATACACATACCACCCAATACAACGAGGCTCTTCTCAGTTGATCGAGCCCATGGCACTCGGTTTGGCGAGGAGGGACAAAGAGAAGGTTATGTTCGCTCCAGGATCCGGAAGACCGAGCGCCGGAGATGAGGATGGTCGCAGGGTAATTTGTGTATAGTCAAAGCGTGCTGGAGGCAACTGTCAATTAGCAGTGGCATCGGCAGCCGTTTCGGGCGGTGAATACGTCTTGAAAGGGAAGACTAAAGCCAGCCAGCGAGACACAGTACCCAATGTTGCGGTCTCTCATTGTCCCGTTGCAGAGCGCCGAGTCATTATACTGGGTGGCAAGGAGCGGTCCCTTTCAGAGCGTCCTTTATAAATAAGAGAGAGCGAGAAGAATCGTCCATAACCTCCCATTTCCCTCACCAGATCCATACCACGCCCACCCACTCGCAAAACCTTCCCCACTCACAATGGCTCACTTCAACAACCAGAACCTCGATGGAGATAGCGCACCCGCCCACAGCATCCAGGCGCCGTCCGCCGATAATACATCCCTCACTGGCCAACGATCTGTGAGTCGCGGGGAATCATCCAAATTCATGTTCGAAACTCACTGTGTTCTAGACTGGCCCCTCTTCTTCCTGCTGGGGGTGCTCTCTTCTCGAATTATTACGCTTGGGGTACATTGAATACGAACGATCGCGCCGACGAAGCTGCCTTTTTCAATGCTGAGTTGGTGAGTATCGCGTTGAATCAGCAAGCAGCTTATGCTTACCGACGGGCCACGATGTCTCAGCAGCCGCAAACTTCTCAATCAGCCTTCCAAGGCGTATTGCAAGACTTCCATGGGTTTTGCCCCAACCCTGGAGTGGGTGTCGCTCAGTTTGCATCGGAGTTGGACAATGCGTCCCCGAACGAGGTCAGTCGTCTATCCATCCTGGGTGAGAAAGGTATGATTGACGACCCATCCACAGCTCCACGGCTCGCAGCCCACCGACTTCGCGTTCACGAACGTTCCCCAATATTTAGCCCCTCAAACATCCGATCGCCGCTTTCCAACCTATGCCGCCCCCTTCGTGCAGCAATATGCCGTCCATCAATTCGACTTCGCCCCTGTTTCTGAGCGGGAGATGCCGTCCACGATGTCCACCACGGTGAGTCCGATATCCATTGCTGCTGTTCATCCCCCTGATCACCGTTGGCCCGATGCCAGTATCAGCAGCAAAACAACCATCAACACACCTCTCGTGCCCCCGCCTCTGCGCTTTCCACGCGTGGGCACGCCATCCAAGGTAAGCCGACCCGCCTGTACCCAAGGACCGAAACTGACGAAAAATTCCAGCCTCAGCTCCCGCCTTCACGGCGCCGAATATGGCGTTCGCAAACATCGCGTCCTCGTCAAGGACATCGCCGGCCTTTGAGCAGCTCCGAAACCATATCGGCGGTCCCCATCCCTTCCGACAGCGCCCGACCATCCCCTTGCACGATGACGGGGAAGGGTGGAATCCATTCCACAACACATTTGGTCGGTGTGCGACGGCCCTCGATACCCGTCGACCACAAACATCCAATGGGTTTCGTACGGCGTCGAGGGGGCATATCCAGCGGTCTCCAACCGCTGGTCCATCAAGGAATCCGCACGACTCGGTGTCCGCATTCTCATCCTCCACCATGGAGCTCTACGGACAGGGTCTGAACCAGACCCTGGTAGCTGACAACGACTTATCCTCGAAGCAATCCTTCGAGGGAAATTTCCCGCAGGATTTGTCGTCCTTCGGAGCTACGTCGTCGCCTGCTACAGGGTCGAGCGTTCCACCGAGCCATGCCAGGAAAAGGAAGTACGATGCCATGGACGACAGGAAGGGGAAGGCTGGCAGCAAGAGTCGGAGACAGCACCTGCAACCAAGAAGCCTGCAAGGTGCTTGATAGATGGCTGTGGGAAGCTCTTTAACAGGTATCCGGACCTCATCCGCCACCAAGAGCAGTCCAACATCCATCGTGGTCCCTAACGCGCCCTTGTATCATTGCACATATTGCTGGGGACTGTCGTCCGCCCGTCGCGACAACGTGAAGCGCCATTTTAGGAACCTGTCCAAGGTACACCTGGGAAAATCAGGGTGGGGTCAAGGCGCAGGCTGGTGTACGACTGGCCAGCTGGCGTACTTGACGATGGCGGAAGCGAACATTTGGAAGGCTTTGCAGGACATTGAGGGGCAGGATACAGTACAGGGATGAAGTGGTGGGTGGCGACGATGGAAAAGGCGACGGAGAAGGCGACAGGTGGGGATGAAGATGCCACGGATGGAGAAGAGGAAGATGGAGGATCGATGCTAGATGGCGAGGACGATTAGGGTGTATATCGTATACGAAGCAGGCGACATACCATAGGATGTTTCTCCAGATGATCACAGACGCATTTCACATTTTTCTCCCAACCGCCGGATGTGTTGACGGAGGTTGGAGGTCGAAGGGAAGATGTGAGGACACTAGCGGGCGGGTGCTCGCGTTTTCAATGCAACCCAACGAGGCAAGTCGACCTGGATTAACGCGCAATTTCGTTCTTGATATCGATCACTGGGTTGCCTCGTTCCTTCTTCGCACCTGAGTAATCATCAGACGTGGATGTATGGCGTAGGAAGTCCAACGTACCTCGTGTAAGTGGTCCACGTAGCAGAAGCACTGACGATGCAAATTAGCGACACCGAAACCCAACTCAAGGTGCAAAGTCAGCGCGATGAGTGCTGCATGCACGATGTGCGGTGAGAATGTATGATATATCATGATGAGGAATTGCGAAGACGTACAGTTGTGGAATCATTGGATCCTTTGAACGCGTTAGGCTGACCCTAGGCTGGTGATAACCTTCTTAGGGGATCCAAGAGGAGGGAATAGGGTCTTCTGCTTTCATGGCGGTGGAACTAGTCCGACCTGCAACAGGTTTACGATAGAGCAAACGGCAAGCCAGAGTGGCCGTCGTATTTTCATGGGCGCTAGATTAAGCGCTAAGCGCCAAGCGCCAGAAGGCCCTTTGAAGTTTGCCATAGTCCAACCATAGTCCTAGTGACTACAAAATGACATACAGCATACTAGTACTCTACTCTAATCCTGTATACTCCCCCCCTCTATGTCAATGGACGGCTTGTCTGCACCACAACCCAATGGACCGGACAGAAAACCGCGTGGACGAGGACGTGATCGCTCTCGTGGTGGACTAGGCAAATACTTGCGCGCCCGTGGCCGCCCAGCTGAGTTCGATGCGAGGCCGAATCCTTGCGAAGACAGTTGGGCACCAACGCGGATCGGTTTATCGAGCTAGAGTCAGAGCTGGATTCGGATGGTACGATTTCACTTCTATGAGCGCTCTAATAGAAGAAATTACTGTACTGATGATTTTTGGTGTAGGTGAAGAAGTCATCAAGCCAGAGGTCGACCTCTCTATGTTCCTTGAGATGCAGAGGCTATAGGCGCTCCCCGACCCCATCGCACCTTCGCATGAGGAATAGGGCGACGACGACGTGGACCATTCACTCGCACATATAACTTCGAAGCAGACACCTGCACCTGGAGCTGCACCTGGAGCTTCTTCTATGAAGGGCATAGTATGTACAACAGATCGGATGGGAAACTACCCTTACGCTTGCAGTCGGGTCTGAGATCGGCTGCTCGATACCGGTAGTACACATCGAGTCCAAGGATTTCAAGATTCAAGGTTGGTTCTCCCCCTCATCTTCACCCAAGGACGTCATCAACCTTCGCGCCGCCTCCGACCTCGGCTTCACGCTAAACTTGAAAGGTTTCGGATACCTATTCATTCGCAGATAACGACATTGAGCGTTAACGCGTGCGGAACGAGTATGACCGGCACTCACGAGATGACGCCCGAACTATATTCCTCCGTCACCTCGATTTTGCGTCCGTGATCGTCGACGGCGTGATTGATGTCGAACACGGCGAGCAGGTTCACGATGACGATCCAAACGGTTGAGCGCGCTAAATGCCGGCCAGGACATATGCGCCGTCCGAATCCGAAGATCTCGTCTGGAAACTTATCATCTTGGCCAAGGAAACGTTCTGGATTGAATGCTTCTGGGTTGGGTCCGTATTCAGCTTCGTTGTGCAGGATAGCCCTATCGTCATACAGGTGTACATTTTCAGTGTCAATTACACGGTATAGTATAAGAGGAAGACTTACCAAGCGTTTCCGATCACAGTTGTCCCGCCAGGAATAAAGTTACCCTCGTAGATGTCATCCTGAACCAACCGATGAGGAGTGGCTGCCAGATTTATCAACATTGTATCAGGAAGGATATGCAAGTGGTCGGTACTGCTTACTTAGTGGTACCACGGGGTGCCAGCGCTGCACTTCTTTTACTAGCGCGTTGACGTATGGGAGTGATGTCTCGTCGTCGAAACCGGGTAAACGCGATGATCCCACCACCGCGTCGATCTCCGCCTGAGCGCGGCTCTGTGCATCGGGATTTGATATCATAGCGAGCAAAAAAGTCATAAAAGAGGAGATCGTCTGAAATGCGCGCGTAAGCTCGAATGGGAAAAGCATGCGGGTGGATAACTGTGCTTACTGTATCCGCAGCGCCGAGGTAGGACGCTGCCGGTACTGCTTGCGCAGACACCCTGTCTTTCTTTGAGTCCGGGAGGGTGCTTTGCTCCATGATGATTGACGCTGCCATCGACGGGGGAGCATTACCTCTAGCCTACACGCGTTCAACCTCCATTCCGCGAAAAGGCTCGCACAGGAAAGAAACTGAACGCACCACCGCCATTTCGGTCTCTTTGTACGGTTTCTCAAGAACATCGACAATCGATTGTGCATACTTTGGAATGTCCTTTTTAAGGCCGGCCCCAGGGAACCACCACGGCATGTGTCGCACTGTGCAACTTTATGGATGAACGAACACAGGGAGACGGTATTGACACTCACTGAACGGCAGCATATCGAATATCAATCCTCCAAACTGTGTTCCGAGAGCGAAGGCGGTCATGGCATGTTCTGCCAGCTCAACCCATTCGTCGCCAGCAGGCTTGATGTCTATGCCATAAGCAATAGACAAGATGACTTGACCGGCCATGCTACCAACCATTGAGTGATGTATAATTCGGGGAATGGGAAAAACACACTGTCGAAAATGCCGCTCTAGTGCATCGGGATCTTGGAGGGTATTGCTCAATAGGTCGCGCGTAGCCTTAATTTCCAGGGGTCTGTATTTCTGGCTTGCATGAGAGTTCATCGTAGAATGATATATCTTCCTTTGCTGACGCCACATCGATCCATACGGCATCGCAGGGGTAAGCCAAGTGAAGCCGAACCTAAAGAGAAGAAAACACTGGGCGCTGGCCAACAGTGTCACATGAAGAACGCTCACTCACATGTCATTTAACGCCGTCAATGCCGGACTGGCGGAAGCGAACATGCGTGAGACGAGAAATACCAAAGACAGAACCCCGCTTACCGATCAGAATAGAGGGACGAGCGTTTTTCGAAGAGGTCCGTCGCCGCCTTCGCCGTGTTAAGAACAACGATTTCTTGTCCCAAGGTCTTCGCATACACAAGGTCCGAGTCTACCAATTGTGTTCAACATTGACTAAGGGTCTCAACTAAAGTGGACGTACTGTATTTTCTGCACCATTCGCGATATACGACCCACCCATTCTTGTTGGGCATGTTCAGAAGGTTTCCCAGCAATGGCAGTGGTGTGGGACCTGGTGGCAGTCGGAGGCCTCTGTTCGCACTTGCACGACGCCGAATAGAATAGAGGATGAGGATGGTGAGGATGGCGAGAAACACCGCTAGGGAATCTGCGAGTCTGAGCACCATGCTGAAAGGATACGAGGGATGTCTCGCGATACGACCCGCCAACGAGACTTATAAGCTGCCAGTGCCATTCTGACTCCAAATGTACCCTGGGAATGAAGCAATGTCATCTTGGCATTGGGCAAAGTCAGCCGATGCGAGAAAAGATCGATAAGGGAAAGAAGGCGCAACCTACTTCGCATACTGGTGTATAAGCGCTACGGATCCAATAGGTAAGGGAGTAGCATATAGTTAGGATCGGCCTGCATAGGATTTGAGACTCGGGAGTAGTTTCTGTGACAAGGCACAAACGCGGTACGCATATCCGTCGAGAGAGATATCTTCAAACATACCGACAATACTGTAACAACACCGACTGATATGGTTGAGGGACTGTAGCGAGATCTGGCCTGGAGGATGGAAGAACTGGGAATAAGTATGTATCAAACAAATAATCAACGACCACGTGTATTTATTGAGATCCAAAGCTGCTCATGCCCGGCAACTCGGCACGACAGCATACTTACAGCGCTACTTACTGCTACGATAGACTACGACATGAAAGGTCTAGCGGGTAAGGATGTCAAAATGAGATGTACTTTTCGAAGGGTGCGACAGGTAAAAATACATGAGAAGGCGTAGGCACGAGGCATGGGTTCAGATACTGGATACAGAAGGAGAGGTGGGGGAAGGAGAAACAAATGAGAACGTCGGGTAAGGAGTGAGTAGAAGGTCGAAAGGAAAGTAGATGCGGAACGTCGCGCGCAAAAAAAAAGCAATATTACAGTATAACAATACAGACCACAGCGGGCAGATAAGGGGTTACGACAATGAGGTTAGCGTTTGCAGGTAAAAGTGACGTCTGCTGGTGTCGATGAGAAATATGGTTCTGGTAGTCAGTGCAACCGGACGTCTGCATCGGGTGGGATGCTGAGGCTGCGACCCATGTGTGACGGTGTGTCTACGCGGATGTCAACGACGGATTCGATACTGATGCGACATGGCGAGGTCGGCGAAGATGGAGCCGTAGAGCTGACGTCTGTCAGCTCGTGGATAGATGGAGGATTGGGTTTCTTGTAGGGTAGGGCAACAAGGGATGGTGTGGATGGAAGAGTAGATGGGTGGAATCTTGATGTTGGTGAAGCAAACGAGGTTTTGTCGCTGTCGACGATTGTCGTGGTTGACATGGCGGATTTTTGTGTAAAGGGTAGGCGGACACTAACGACGAAGGTCAGGAGCGTTTAAGAGCATGCATGATAAGGGAACGCACCTGTATGTGGGAAGACTTTGCGAGGCTGAAGGTCGGTCTTGCAGTTTGAACACGCGGCTGCGGATCCACATGTAGACCTTGCGATATTCTTTTCGTGCCTCCTCGCCGAGACCGAAAAAGAAGAACATGATGTAGCTGGAAACGGGGATCGCCCACCAGTACAGGAGCTCGTTCTGGATGTATGATTCAGAGAGCAAGGCGGTGGGGTATTTGTCCGCCCTGTTCCAGTTCGAGTGGACGTCGGCCCAAGAGGTCCACGGACGGACTTCGAACGACGCGTTCAGCGCCAGGTTGTATACATTCAAGCTGGTGTTCCAGATGATGACGACGACGGCCATGCCCATGAGACGGAGATATCGGTTAGTCGTCAGTCCCGAGCTTTTGTTGGCAAGGTGTTGGGAGAAGGCGAGGCGGTGACGGAAAAAGTGGTAGAAAGCGGCACCTGAAACGCACGGCGTGAGGGAGCGGTTGGGTGGCGAAAACAATGATGTACACACCTGCGAAACCCATGGCCAGCACGGCAAGGATTAAGGACGGGACAAATACGATGAAGAAACCGGGGATAGAGTTGTAGGTCGCAGCTTGGCATCCAAAGTCCTCCACGATATCGTAGCGGTGGCCCTGGACGATGTAGTCTGTATCGGCCGTCATCGTCAGTGGCTTGCGAGCGGTCATGAAAGCGACTGCGTACGCAAAGCCATGAAGACGCAGGGAAGGAGGAAGCACATGACGCAGTCGAATATCATCCAGCGTTGTTTCGTAGCGCGGTCGATGTATACAGCGCGGTTTGACGCGATCGATTCGAGGCTGCGACATACGCAAAACACAGCAGCGGGAATGGCGAATTGGGCACCAACACGGAACTTCGTCGCTGTGAGAGGCGACAGGTTATGCAGTGGTCTTTCGTGCGTAAACAGGAACGACGTACTGATGTCGCAGTAGACTGGAGCCCAATCGAGGATATTTCCATTCCAGACGATGATGTTGACGGCATAGAAAATATTCAAGAAGAACGACCATCCCATGAGGGATAGAGTGGGAATGTTACGGGCTCGCCAATGCCACGGGAGAGGAATGATGACGAGGATGGCAGCGAGAAGGGCAGAGGGAGGAAGCAGAGGGTAGTTCATCGCGAAATGTAAGTGAAACAGGGATGTCTTCGACGGGAATGAAAATGAAGAGGAGGCAAAAGCCAAGGAGAGTGGCAAGGAAGGAGAGCACCACGGAGGCAAGCATTTTATGAGAGGGGCTTTGGCGAAGGACAATGCAAGAAAAGCCATTATACCTAGGACAAAGGGGATTCGACTTCCCTTTGTTTTGTCACGTGACACACACTCCTGGCACGAGCGCTTCATAAATACATAAGTTCCACCTTGCCCCGCCTTCTAGGTTCAACAAATGACCTCTCTTGACTTACGGCCAAACACGAGAGCAGCCTCAGCGTTCAGTCGTCGCGATACCGCGCACATAAACGGCTGTTATGAACACCTACGTAACCGAATACTCTCAGCACAGCGGCCCGGTCCCGGCGCTGCCCCGCTCAGCCAAAATTCGCCGTTTTGCACTGTGGGACTCGCAGACTGCATGCAGTTCGCCTCAGGATAGCAATCATATCAGCGATGTCATGGATCACGAGAGTGCTGGCCTCTACCAAGGCCACGACATATCCAGGGGTTCTGAATCGCGCCCAGCCCTCAAGCCAACGCAACTACGACCGTATTCTGCTTGAGGTCTTCTTCCAAGAGACTACAGACTCGGCACATCCTGGCAAGTGGCAACGACGGACGATACTTGGAATGGGAGGCTTGCCATTCGAAACGAGACATAAATTACGAACGGCAATAAAAAGTAATAACGATACAGAAGGACACAATGCCAGGACTACGCAAGAACGAAACGTGAAGGCATAGCGATAACGGAGGCCAACCACGAGGGCTAGGGAACGCGAAGCCAAATGAAGAGTAGGGCGATTTGTCGGAAAAGGTAGGGGGAGCGGGGTGTACCGTCGTGAACGACCTGCACCACGCGAGATGCTGATACTGCGCAAGAGAGGATCTCAGTGAATGGCGACGAAACAGGAAGTCCCGAAGAAGCTAACCTCTCAAAACCCGTACGCGGAGAGAAAATAAGGACCACGAGGACGTTATGCGATGACGCAACCGGTCCATTCGATGTTTCCACTGCCGTGTGCAAGATTGACGGGCAACGGCGATAACTCCGACATGGTCGACGACGACGAGGGAGAGGACGCGACAACGTCTGGGCTGTGTAGGAAAGAATGCTCGTCGAGCTGAAGGTAGAGATCCATGGAAAGAGTGTGGGCCCTATGGTGGGTAGGTGGTAGGTTGGATGAAGAGAGCGGGCGCGCGTACGAATTGCGTACGGACGAGATGCACGGTGCGGGATGGACGAGTGAGAGGGTTTGGGACGGCGGATATGAAGAACGAGCAACTTTGCACGTACGGGCTTATAACATCGTGCGTACTTTTTTGTTTGCCCTCATCCATTTGTCCCAAAAAAGCGAACAATAAGGTCTTCAAAATGCCGCCATACGTGCTGCGTGGCTGGAGGAATTAGGACTTGTGCAGTCCAGAGTCTCAAGAAAGGCTGAGACAGCGAGTTCGTTTGTAGGTCTGTGTGGCGGTGGCACCTCGGAATATGCTGTCCTCTTCGTTGGTGAACAAGACGTCGAGTAATCGAGTCCCTCAGACCTGAGCAAGACCTGAGACAGGGGATACTTACCAAGTAGGTATCCGCTTCACGTGACGCAGACAAAAGGTATTTTATTTATTTAACATAATTAATAATTGATCTAGAAACAAACCAGCGGGCTCCAATTCTTCTGCATAGTACCCCTCCAGTTGCGCTTTCTCTCAGCCCCTCCTCCCGTCCACCGAACCCAGAGAGCTCCCAGTCCTCGCTCAAAGAATATCTGGGGCTTCCTCAACGAACGTGCGGTACGCCCGAGGCCTGCGACCTGTACTTGAAGCCTGAGGCCGAGACCTTGAGGGTCCGATATCGGAGCACGCGCTGAACACACCCCGGTTCTTGTTCTCCATTCCGCCAGTAATAGGATCTTTGCCTATTGTCCTCCTAAACATGGTGTTATTGCTTGCCACTGAGTCGGTCTCCCCTCCTCCTTTAAAGGTCCGTCTGCCTACCATGTCGCCTCTTCGATAACCACCAGCAAGACCGCCGCCAACAAGACCTCTCTTCTCCAGCAAGACCCGCCCTCTGCCTTCTACTCCCTCTCCCTCACCCGCTCCTTCACACACCCGCTCCTTCATCCACCCTTTCTATCACCCACCACCTCACCACCACGTCGTACTCCCATGGACAACTTTGATTCCTTAGACGACTGCTTCACGGATGGCGTGCGGGACATCCTCCAACCGCGTACGACTCCCTCACCGAAGCACCTCCCCGACGTCCCCCTCGACCAGGACACGCGCTATGACCCTAATGGCTACTGCGTAATCGCATAGACAGGTCGGCGCTGTCTAGCCCCCTGCGACACGTACGTGCTTTCTACCCTTCCCCCCCCGCTCTTTATGCTCAATCAGCGCTTTGCTTGCAGCCCACCCACCTATCCGCCCCTTTTCTCCCGCGGTCCGATATCGAAGTGTCCGGCTCCGCCTTATCTATTTCTGCTCCGTCGCTCCGGGCCTTTCACCCAGTTGTCAGGACACCCCTTCGGCCGTATCGCGGAGCAGCTTTCGTCGTCTCTCTTTACCTTCTTCGTTTCGTCTTCGATTTTCTTGTCTCTCCTTCGTACCCCTTTGCCTCGCCATCGCGTTTCGCTCGATCTGTATCGTTATTCCTATTTCATTGACTGTATCTTCGTTCACCGTACGTGTATTATCTGATCACCGCCCCGCTCGCTCTCGATATTTATGTAACTATTACGCACGCCTCGGTGTTGCCGTATTTTGTGGGCTGACTTCGGGTCTTCCTGTCGGTATGCATGTTCTTACTGTACAGTGGTGGTCCCTGCCGAATGTACGAGTTCTGGCTATGTATCAGGAGACGATCCGTACGACAAGTTTAATCTCCGGACGTCTTGCCTAGGGCCGTCACCAGCGCACTCGCCGCCTCTGACCTCAGCTTCACGCTACACTTGAACGCCTTCGGATACCTACATCATCACCAAAGGATCAGCCCGCACCTCCTCAACCATCCAACACCAATGGCACTCACGAGACCAGCCCCGAACTATACTCCTCCTCCACTCCAACCTCGTTTCCAAACTCATCCTCCGCCCGCTCGATATCGAACACCGCAAGGATACTCGCAACCGCGATCCACACCGACGAGCGCGCCATGAACCTCCCCGGGCAGATCTGTCGTCCGAACCCGAACGCGGCGTCGGGAAACCGCCGCGCGAGCTCGGGCGCGAGCCAGCGTTCGGGGGCGAACGTCGACGGGTCCGGGAAGGTCGCGGGGTCGTGCAGGATCGCCCTGCGCGTGAGGCAGTGTAAGTGTAAGTAAGTCCTGCAGCACGAACAGCGCAGACGCACCAGCTGTTTCCGAGGACGATCGAGCCGGCGGGGATGAAGTGTCCTTCATAGGAGTCGTCGGAGACCAGACGGTGCGGGATCGCTGCGAGCAAGGCAACCATTAGCTCTCTCTCCCTCTCTCTGTGTACACCAGGAGGGACAATACCCAGAGGAAGCACGGGATGCCAGCGCAGCACCTCCTTCACCAGCGCGCCCACATACGGCAACCCGTCCTCGTCCTCGAACTGAGGCAGCCGTCCCGCGGTCCCGAGGACGGCGTCCAACTCCGCCTGCGCTCTTTTCTGGGCGGAGGGGTGGAGGACCATCGCGAGGAAGAACGTTTGGAGCGCGGACACGGTCTGTGTTCGCGGTGCGGGTTAGGTGGAATAGGAAATGCGCGGAGGGAGGGGAAGAAGGGCGCGAACGACGCACGGTGTCTGCGCCCGCGATGTACATGTTCGCGGGCAGCTGCGGCAGCTCCTCCGCGCTCTCTGGCGCGTATGCGTCCGGGTCGGCGATCGTCGCGGCCGCCACCGAGGGCGGGGCGTCGCCTCGAACCTGCGCGTGCGCGTGAGTGTCCCGAATGCATCCAGTGCCACCGGCAGGCGAGGGAAATCGGATTCGATTGAAGGGCTCGCGCCCACGTACCGTGGCCGCGCGCGCCGCGTTATAGGGTGCGTCCACCATCTCCGCGCCGACGCCGCGAAATCGCTCCGCGGTCTTCTTGAAGCCCGCGCCGGGGAACCACCACGGCATCGAACGCACTGCATAAGGAACGCGGGCGTCGGATGCGTGGTATGTATGATGTGAGTATGGACGAGAAGCGGGAGGCGGGAGCGGAGGAGGGACGCACGGAAGGGGATCATGTCCAGCAACCGTCCCTCCATCGACGTCGCCTTGATCACCCCCTTGATCACGCTCTCCGCGAGGGCGACGTGCGGGTCGTGCCGGGGCTTCACCTCGATCCCGTACGCGATCGCGAGGACGATTTCGCCCGCCATGCTGTCCACCCCACCGGCGCCGCGCACCCGTGCCATCCATCGGTCAGCCTCCCACTTCGCGCGAGAAACAGGAACACGGTGGCGAGAAGAAGCGAAGAGGAACGTGCCGAGAGGGAGAAGGGGAGAAGGACAGGGAGAAGACGGCTCACTGGCGCAGATGCTGGGCGAAGTCCTCCGGAGCGCGAAGGAGGTTGCGGAGGAGGTGGCGCGTTGCTTCGAGCTCTATGGGGCGGTACGCGGCGGCAGCGTCCGGGTGGAAGTGGATGTGCAACCCGCGGCGGGAGCGGCGCCATTTGGGGCTGTAAGGAATAAAGCCAGTGACCCAGTCGAGGCCGAGGCTGCCCGTCCGTTACAGTAATGCCAAACCCGCGCATCCCGCAAGTAACTCGGTTAGAGATGCCTTCACTCGCGTGCGGAGATCGACGGAGGGGACGCACTATTCTGTGGCCATCCAGGGTCTGGGAGGGGCGCGTGAGACGATTTGTGTGGATGCGAGCGGGTGGGGGGATAGGATAGTTGTGAGTTATTAGGCTGGATCGCCGCACGCACCGGTCGGAATACAGACTCGACCGTCGCTCGAACAGCTCTCTCGCCGCCTTGGCAGAGTTGACCACGACCACGTGCGTCCCGAGCACTTCCGCGTGGACCACGTCCGAACCTACTCCCGCCCCCCCTCATCAGCCCCCCCCCCCGAACGGATCGAAACCAAAACAAAAGGGCACGCACAGAACGTCCGACTCCACCCCGCGTACACCTCCCACTCCTTCGCGCGCGGCATCGCGAACAGGTGTCCCACGATCGGCCAGCGGCGCGGGCCCGGGGGGAGGATGGCGCCCCGTTGCTTGCGGGTGCGGGTGTGGGTGCGGGTGCGGGCGTAAAACAGGGCGAGGGCGAGGAAGGCGAGGAGAGTGTCGGCGAGGACGATCACGGAGCCCATACTTCCTTATTCCCGTTGGGAGATCAGGGAGAGGCCCCGGCGTACGCTGCATGGTTTAAATAGAAAATAGACGACGCCGCGACGGGTCAGCGGATGGCACGGGGGTGCTGACAGGCGTCAGCCCGAGGCTCCTGGTGAGAACAAACGGGCAAAGATGGGAGTCCCGTGGGGGGGGGGGCGTGGTTCAGCATCGTTTCCGATTCCGATTCCGAAGGCACAATAGAGAGACGCTGTGGAGATGTCGAGAAGTACCGACATAAACGCGTTGGTGGGGAGAGAAGCTACATAGAGAGAAGCCACATTTTCGAGCGGACCGTTGGCACGCGCGTGGAGATCCGGGTCCTGAGCAGGGTCAGCGGCGGTTTTTGATTTGGGTTCGCGTGTGAAGCGGGAGCCCTGTGGTGGAAGTGGAGGTCCTATGTATGTGGTGGTCGCGTCGGAGGAATAGGTGAACGATGGCACGATGCAGACGTCGGGGAAGGAGATGCACAGGACTCGCCACCACGCCACGGTTCAAGGGGCCGGGTCATAGGCCATGATGCACGCTCATGAACGCACCACGCGAGGCGCGCAAAATCCATCCATTCCCGTATGTACCGTAACAATACCTAACCATCCCCAGCGTCCGATAAGGAGGAGAAGAGAAGGGAGGAGGGAAGAGAAGAGGACCGGACCGGACCGGACCGGGCAGATCCCCCCGTCTCCTGATCCTCACCGCGGAGTCGGAGTCTATGTAAGTATGCGCGGGGGATGGGTCGGGGGGAGGAAAGAAGGACACGGGGGAGGGAACGGTTTTATGGTTCGACACGGTCCTCGGTGAGCCTCCTTGTGCAAGTACAGGACAGTGTACTAACTTACTAGCAGCCTGAAGACTCGGAGAGCGGTGATATAAGGGGAGACGATCGGCTGCGTTTTCCCCTTCGTGCGGGTAGGGGAGGACACGCGCACGGGGGCGAGGATGGGGAAAGCGAGAAGGGCGCGCGGGGCCTCTCACCCGAGATAGCAGCCTCAAGCGCAAAAGCTCGCGCACACCTGGCACTGGCGGGCGGGTCCGTTCGTCGGGCGGCGGGCAGTCCGCATCGAACCGATCCACAGGTCACCGTCGGGGCCCGAGCTCGCAAGTATGCCGTTGCAAGTTCGTCCTGACTAGCTCCTGGCCTGAGGCCTGAGTACGAGTCCGCGGACGGGCACTGAGTACAGACTGTACGGTATACCAAGGGCGGTCGGTGAGTACTGACTCCCCGCGAGCTGCGCGGGTGCCCCGCCCGGTACTAAGCAAGTGATTGGCACTACCGCGCTCGCGCGCCCTTCCCACGCGCGGTCGACACACGGTCCATCATACTTACATGTTTATTTTATTCCGAGGCCGGCCAAATTCGCACTGGGCACCGCGCACCGGGATCGGCAAGGATTGGCAGTGGCACCGGCACACTGCGGGATGGGCCGCTGGACTGTGGATCCGCTTGGGCCGTGGCCGTGGCCGTGGCCTGCCGTCAATTTGTTCATGTACCAGTATGCAGGACTGCCACTCGCGCGCACGGGACGCCGGGGACGGGGGGGGGGGGGGTTCGGTCCGTGTGAGTGCGAGGGCAGGCGGCGGGTATATGTAGTACGAACTGCTGCTCCTTCCGTCTGCAACGCGGTCCACTCGACGAGCACGGTATAACGGAGGGCGAGGAGGGGGAGGGGGTTCAGAGCGGGGGGGGGGAGAACGCGAGCCAAGACGGTCGGTCGGCGTACGGTGCCCACTGCCTGTACCGGCAGCTACCGGGCCCGATCCATCCTCCCCGGGAGATTCGTCGTTTATGTACAGCCCTGGGTATACGTAGGGAGTGGGGGGGTGGGGGAGCGTCGCCTGGCTGCAAAGTGGGATCTGGACACGTCGAAAGGGGGGGGTCTGTGATCTGTCTATCCGCCGGTGGATTTGGTGGAAGAGCTGGAGACGCGAGGAGGGGAGGGGGGAGAGAGGGAGGAGGAGGACGGGCACGAGCACGGGCACTGGGCTCGGGCTGGACGGTGGACGGGAAGAAAAGAGAAGAGAAGGATCGTGCCAGGGAGCAGGGCCCGCTGCACGCTGCAGGGCCAAGCCTGACCATGGATCGGAACACCCCCATGCGCGCGCGGGGGCGCATAACATACCACGCAGCTGCTAGCAGCGCGCCGTCCGTCGCAGGCGCTCGCGCACCCCGTCCGGATCGGAACCCCCCCCCCCTTCGAAACGATGGAACACAAGCAACGAGATGCACATGCGCGGCGCGGCGCCGGCGCGGGGGGGAATCAGGCGTTCGCGGGGATCGTGCGGATGGGGATCAGCGCGCGCGTGCGCGCGTGCGGGTGACGGGGTGAGGGACGCAGTGCGTATGTGCGATTCGACATCATCGGGGGGAAGAGGGGGGGACGAGAGTCCTTGGGGTGTGGTCTGAACTCGATCGTTGCGCCGGGGGGGGGGGGGGGGGGGCGGAGGACGAGAGTCGAAGACGCGTAGGACGTGGCCCCACCGCTGGACAAGAACACGGGGAAAGAAACGCGCCGGGCACCGGCTCACGTCCTCCCCCCCCCCCTCTTGACGCGACTCGGGACAAGTGGGGGGATAACCTCGACCTGAAACGTACGTATAAGTGAACGGATCGCCGCCGGGCGGGCGCATCGGGTCCACGAGACCGACGCGTCATATGTACTACTGTACTTGTGCCAGTGTGTGGATCGTGATCGCGTTTTTGCGCCGTTCGCGGGGCGCGCGCCATTGTGGCCTTGCGAGGTTCCAGGGATTGGGGATTCTTTGGCAGCGCCGGCGGGAGCGCGCGAGGTGGGGTGGATGGCGGGTCGCGTGCGAACATCAGAAGGGGCGGGGATGGAGGGGGGGGGTGTCCGGGTCGAACCCTGGGCGTGAGGCATGGTATGAACCCTGAGGGATGAGGGCTGACGGTGGCCCGGGAGAATGTGTGGGAAACGTCCAAATGAAAGGATGGTGTTGGGGTTTGGGAGATGGGATCGAGCGGTCGCTCGGTCGTGACTCCGTGAGGGTACTGGCAAGGCCCAGGGGGGGGGAAGGACGCGGAGCGCGGGGACGGAGAGTCAAGCGGATGGACGAGCGGGATCGTGGATGCGGGTGTGGACGGTCGGAGGAGGTGTAGAATGGAGGCGACGGCGACGGGGTGGGAGAAAAGGGGAGGGGGCGGAAGGACGGGACGGGGGTGCAGGGTGGAGGCTTCGAGGCTTGCTGGGGCCGTCGATCTCGGGGACCACGCATGACGTCGACGGGTAGAGAGGTAGGTGCCCGCGGTGCCCGTGCTGCCCGGAGGAAGCGGCCGAAAGCGTCGGAAGCGCGGGTACGGTGGGCGGGGAGATTAAGCATTCGCTCGTTGGTAAGGGGCAGGAAAGGAAGGAGAGAGGGTGAGGGTGGGGAGAGGGTGAGGGTGAGGAACTGGGACGCGGAGAATACACGGTCGCGCCACGAAGGGATCGACCGCGGACAGAGGACGCAGCGGGGGGACTTCCCCCCTCCCGCTCCATTCATTCGCCACATAGGTACGACGTGCCGGCGGATCGAACCGACGACGCAAGCTCGAGAGCGCACGATACTAAGTATTGCAAGGGCGGCGGATAGGGGATGTTGACTCCCACGAGGGACTTCCATCCTGTGGCGGGACTCTTGAACGTTGGGGGTGGGTGCGCCGGTGGGGAGCTAGTCTCTAGAAGGTGATCATGGGTTGGGACGTGGGGGGGAGGGTCCCGACGGGCCCTGGGCGAGTACAGTTAGAGCAGAGCAGAAGGGGGGCGATCGGTTCCTTGCAATTGCGCGAGGAGAGGCAAATGCCGTCATGATTCTGGAACGTCGAGGTCACGGCGACGGCTACTGTGAGCGAGGGCCCGGGCGTTTGCGCCGGGAACGACGGCGAGAGGGAAAGGGGGGGATGGTTCCTGTCGGCGTCGATGGGCGCAACGACGGTGGGAGGCGGGCAGGCGGAGGTCAAAAGTCAAAAGTGAGCGGTGGATTGGGAACGCCAAGCCAGGGGACGATGGCGGGTTGGACGACCAGGGCCTGGGTTGCGGGTGAGGGAGAGAAAGGGATCAAGGGGACGTGTCGGTGGATGAGGAGCAGGAAGATAGCCGTCGATCGACGACAGTGCCAGACTGCCAGTTGACAGAGGGCACCGATCTGGAAGACTGGACCGCGTCTCATTCGCGCCGGCGTTCCCCATTGGCCCCCGCGGGTTCTCGACATTGCGGGTCTCCCACGCCACGGCGCAGCGCCAGGCAGGCAAGGGAGCGCGCGGAGGCCGGAGGAGTGAGGGGATGGTGACGCGGGCGGGAGCGGGGGCGGGGGCGCGGAGGCTGAAGATAGATTGAGTTGGAGCAGTGTTCTGGCCTGTTCGTGCGTTCCGAGGGAGTTCCCACTCGAATAGATGGGAGAAGGGTGCCGAGGAGAAGGAAGGGGGCGCGCCGGGATGCCGGGCAGGGACGAAGGAGGCGAATGGGAAGCGCGGACCTGATTCAATAATATGGTGCTGTGCCTTGGCCCTTGGCTCTGCGATATCCGTCGTATTCCCCTCTTATATAAACCCCCTTCATCTTCTTCGCCCTCGCTTTCCCCACCTCAGCCCCTTCCACCATGCATTTCTCCCTCGCCGCCCTCCTCCTCGCCTCCGCCGCCCTCCTCGCCAACGCTGCCCCCGTACGTCCCCCCCTTCTCTCCCCTCGCCCCCTCTCTGACCCCCCTTCTCTTTCAGGTCGACGAGGTTCGCTTCCCGGCCCCGTCCCCCCCCTTCCTCCTCCCGCATCTGACCTTTCCCCCTCAGCGCATGTGGAACGGCCAAGGCGCCGCAGGCTGGAAGCGCACAGATCTCGACGACGTAAGCCCTCCCCCGCCCGATCGTTTCCACCCTTCCGACGTTCACGCTCCCGCCCTGCGCAGCGCATGTGGAACGGCCAAGGCGCCGCCGGCTGGAAACGTTCCTCCGACCTCGACGAAGCAAGTTCCCCCCTTCCCGTCCCCTCCAGTCCCACGCCCTAACCCCCCTCTTTCCTTCCTCAGCGTGCATGGGGACCGAACAGCGTAGAGTGGAAACGCGATCAGGTCGACGTACGTTCCCTTCCCGCCCCTTCATTCATCGCACCCGCTCACCCGCTCACCCACTCCTTCCCTCCCTGCAGCGCTCATGGGGCCCCGACAGCGCAGAGTGGAGACGCGCCCAAAATTCCGCTTGATCTCCCCTCCCTCCCCATCAGTACGTCCCTCCCCTCCCATCTTATGACCCCCGAAACCGAACCCATCTCTGACCGAGAGTGTCTACCCTCCAGCGCGTGTCTGCGATTCCATACCCCGCGGCGCGTCTACCGGCGACAAGACCCTCCCCCTCTCGGACTCCCACCCCTTCCCTGCCTTTTCTCTTCGTTCCGGTCGTATTCTTATCTCTCCCCTTCTCCGGATCTTGTGCTCCCGTACCCCCTCCCCCCTACGTTCGCTCTTCCCCTCCCCCTTGCATATTGTACCGCTCATCGTGACGTTCCCACCTCCGTCGTCACCGTCGCTGTTGTTGTATTGTCTAGCTTCCGCGTACCCCCCCACCCTCCCTCCCCCATCGCCGTCACACACACCCCGCTTCCATTCACAGTTTTCGCGGCGCACAAACACCCCCTCCGCACCTCGCATCTCCCCGCGAACCCTGCATTCCGCCCTTCCCCTTTCACATCGCAGGCGTTTCGTTTCCCCCCTTTGGGTTCGATCTTGGCCCCCTTCCCTTCATTCCTCTCTCTCTCTCTCTCTCTCTCTGGTCTTTATGGTCTCCCCCGTCTCCGTTTCCCTGTGTACTCTCTCTCTCTAGGTTAAGGTTCGGAAAGGGCGGAACCGATGTGGTCGTAATCAGTCTCTAAAGTTTTTTTTTGTTGGGCGACGGCATCGCCTTCCCCCCAACCCCCCCCAACCCCATCCATCCATCCCCCTCGGGAGTAGTAGTTTGGTCTCTTACAAAGTAGCGTACAGTCTCGAACTCGACGTTCAATCCGATCACTTGACCGATCTCAATCCCATGCATGCGTGCATGCATCCGTCCATCACACAACTTATCATCATCACGCACTGCGCACATGACGTGCGCAGGGCGGTGCGCCCGCGCGTAAACGTTGAACGTCTGAACGTTCAGACGTTCAACGTTCAGATCTGAACGTTTGAATGCTTGAAACGTTGGTTGCATTGCATTGCGTGTATGTATAAGATAAGTACAGTAGGGGGTTGGGGGGGCCGTCGGTCGTGGATGCCGATCGGGTGGGAACTTGGAGCTTGATCGGAGCTCGGTTTGGAAGGACACGGGAGGGGCTTCGAGCGGGGGGGGAACGTACTATACACGGACGATACCACTACGTACGTACGCTCGGCAAGCAACTTGAAGGAGATGGGGGGACTCGATAGATCTAGGTTTGCTAGTGGGCGCGTCGTCGGCTTCGGGCGCGGGCGTGGGACGAGCGACGCGTCGACCGGTGGCGCTGGCGTGTGGGAGGGAGGGAGGGAGGGAGGGGGGAGGGGGGATCGATTGGGAGTGATAGTGATAGAGTGCACGAGTCGATCGGTCGGTGGCTCGGTCGGTCGTGTGTGGGTGTTCGGTGGGTGGGTGGGTTATGTTGACGTTGGGATCGGATCGTGTCCGACGTGCGGAGGGGGTGTTGCGTGGTGTGGTGTGGTGTGGTGTGGGCGACGCGAAGGTGGGCGATGGGCGTAGGTCGCGGGATGGGGATGGGGGATGGTGTGGCGTGGTGCGGTGTAGCGTGGTGTGGGTGCGCTTGAGAGGTTGAGGGGGATTGAGGACGGGGAGGCGGGGGTGGGGGTTTTCAGAGGGGGTCAGCGGGCGGCGAGGACTCGAGAGTCGAGGTGGAGAGCGCTGGCGGATCCTTGGATCGCTGGGGCGGAGGTGGAGGAGGTGGAGGTGTACGGTAGAGGTAGAGGATGAGGAGGAGGAGGAGGCAGAGGAGGAGGGGGGCAGAGGAGGAGATGGGACTCGGGGGGAGTGTAGCGTGCGGCGCAGACTCGGGCTTGGACTCGGGGGGGTGCGGGACTCGGGGACTCGGAGACATGGAAGGAGTGTCCGTTTTTGCGCGCGCGCAAGAGGACGAGTGAAGGGGGGGGGCAGACGCCCTTTCGAGAGTGTGTCCGGGTTTCTGGGACCGGTTTCAGTTTGGGCGCGGATGGTGGGCTCGGTCGAAGTGTGCACGATCGCGAGGGAGAAAGGGAGCTGTGAGACGGTGGGTGGTCGTAAGAAAGAAAGAAAGGAAGGAAGGAAGGAAGGAAGGAAGGAAAAAACGACGGAGTGAGCTGGAGGGAGGGAGGACGGTCGCGATCGCCTTCAGGTTTGTCCCTTGTCCTTTGCCCTTCACACGAGCCCACCTTGCCCCCGCCCGCCCGCCCGCCCGCCCGCCCGCCTTCGCCGGGGATCGTGGAGAGGCTCAACGTCAAGCGGCAGGGCTTGGAGTCGCACACACGGGTCGTCCGAACCGACTCAGCTGCTCGCGCGGCCATATTGTATCCTCTGATATCGTGGTTCGTCTTCTTCACGGCCGCAGACAGGCAGAGCCAAGCTCAACTCAACACCTAAGAGGGCTCGGAATCGGGTCCGCCAAGTGTCCACCTTGTCCAGGCGCGCGCGCGCGCAAGATGACTTACAGTTACGTACGCGCATTTGCTTAGCCTGGCTCTTGAGCTTGAGTTGGAGAGCACTTGAGAGCATTCCATGGCAGTCGGGACCCAAACCCAAGACCCAAGACCCCGAGCTGAAGCCCCCAAGAGCCCCCCTCCCCAAGCGTCGAGCGGGTCCGGAACCGCGATAGAGGAAAGTATTCATTTGCAATTGCGGCGAACGTGAACGCCTTGCGCTCGGGCCATGGGCAAGTCGAGATTGAGGATCGGGGGACGGACACGGCGCAGCAGCAGTGGGGGTCCCGCTGGAAAAAAAGAGTATTGTCAATGTCGCGCATCCTGCGCAGTGGGAGCGTGCATACAAACGTACGTACATACATACCAATCTGTACTCCAATACCTGCTGTGCAACGACCCTGTTGGCAATCGGTCGGCGCCTGTCAGTTTACAGTCAGAGTGTACGCTGTCGCTGTCGCTGTCGCCGCAGCGCAGATCATCCGAACGTCCGGAACGTATACATACATTCGAACTGGGGATCGATTTTTTAAGCTTTGTCCACGTTCTCCACGCCGACTGCGGTGACTGGACTGTGTGACGGTTGAGATGAGTAAGTGTACTTTTACTTACTTGGCACTGAGCGCTGAGCAGTGAGCGGTGGCTGGCTTACGACGATGATTTTCTCCATGCGCTGCGCAGCGAGCGCGTACGTAGATCTGTAACGCGGTGCGCGTACAAGCGCGTTACACGCGCGTCCGTGCCAGCCGGGGGGTTTTTTTTGGAGGGGGGGCATGACCGAGAAAGGAGACGGAGGTGACTGAGAGTTCAGAGGAGTACGACAATTGACGCGGCGGAGGTGAGCAGAGAGAATAGATTCGGGGTTTTTTTTCCTGCCCGTGCGCGCACTTCGTATCTTATGTAAGTACGTCGATTCGAGTACAACCTAGTACAACAGGCCAGCGCCGCGCGGGTGTGGCGAGAGGGGACGGGAGAACGCACAACGGAAGTGGAGGTGGAGATGGAAACTCGGGCGAGAGTAGGTACGTACTTATCGTGGGTGGGAAGGGGGAGGAGGGGGGCAGAACGACCGGAAAGACAGAGCAGAAGGAAGTAAGAAGAAAAGAAACATAGACCGTGCGCCATGGCGGAAGATTCAGGACATCTCCACGTCCCCGTTCGAGTCCGCGACGGGCGCGGGCGCGGGCGCGGAGGGCCCGACCATGAACGTGTCCAGCTCGCTGTCGAGCTCCTGCGCCGTCTTCGGCTTCGGCTTCTGTCGCGGCGCCGCGGAGCCTTTGCTTCCGCCCCCACCCCCGCCTCCACCACTACCGCCACCGCCACCCCCTCCCCCTCGCGCCCGGCCTGGCTTTCCCGCGTACGGCGGCGACCTTGGTGTTCTTACTGTTGCAGGCAGGGAGCACAAGTCAGCATGGCAGAAAGACAGAGAGCAGAAACCAGATAGAATGAGACGGGATGGGATGGGATGGGATGGGATGGGAAAGGACGGGATGGGATGAGATGGGAAAAGAAGGAAAAGAAAACGCGTACGCGATCGCGGCTTTGGCGTTCGACTCGGACTGGCCGAGACGGGCGAGGAGGGGCGCTTTGGGCGTTTGGATGCGGGAGAGCAGGGAGGGCGCGGCCGGGGCGGAGGCGCGTCGGGGGACCTCGCGGTCGAACTCGACGGTCATCGGTTGGCCTGATGGGGAGCGCGGTTCGCGGTCGTTAGCATCGCGATAGCGGATAGAGGCGGGGCGGGACGAGGGCGGGGCGGGACGGGGCAGGGCGGGACGGGGCAGGGCGGGAAGCGGAACAGAACAGAGGGTAAGTGGATAGGGAGGATGTGGGTGCGATAGTGGGTAAGGTTTAATCAGGAGATGTCGGTGATGGTTGCAGAGAACTTGTCGGAGAGAGGGTGGGGGGGGGGGCGAGAAGGGGCGGGCGGGGGGATAGAGAGGAGGGGGAAGGTAGGTGTGTTCTTTCTGATGAGGAGCGGAACGAGGGAAAGAGATAGACGTGCCTTTCGCGGTCATCCCGTTCAGCTGGTTCCGCGCGCGCGTGGCCTCCGTCGGCGTTTCGTACGTGACGATCGCGATGCCCGACGAGCGTCCGCTTCGGTCGTACTATTGCGGGACCCCGCCGTCCGTCGCGTTCGAAGCGTCCACAGGTTCAAAGGGGTCGGCACCATGTGAGGGAGGGAGGGAGAAAAACGGGCAGCGCGTCAATTGAGAATATTCATTTCATTTCAGTTTATGGGGATGAGGGCCGGGGAGGGGTGGCGTGCTTGCGGCGGGGGCGGGACAACAGCAGTCGGAGGTTTTCGTACCCTGATATGAGGCTCGCGCACGAGCGTGCCTATCTGGCCGAAGATGGCCTGTTCGTGGAATGGCGCGGTGGTCAGCGTTCGTGTGTTACTCGTCAGGTGAACGATGGACGGGGGGGAAGAGCGGGGGTGACGGGGGTATAAGAAGGGGAAGGCGAGATGGCGTGGAGAAAAAGAGAAGGCGAAGGCGAGGGAGAAGGAGAACGCACCATGAGATCTTTCGGCATGACCTCGTAGTGCAGGTTCGTGATCATGAGCTTGTTGGTCGGAGGGCCATTCGCGGGCGTCGATCTTGTGGTCGGGTCGCGAGGGGCTTTGTCGTGTACCCAGGTGTCGTCAGAAGCGCGGGGCTGGACGACACGCAGGCCCCACGGTGAGATGAACAGGTCTAGGACGAGGAGAGGCGAGACGTACAGCGAGGCGGGGGCGTGGTTTCAAAGGGGCCATAGGTGATGGTTGAGGGAGTCGGTGGGGGAGGGTCCAGAGGTCAAATGTACAGTGGGGGAGGTGGGGAACGTGAACGTCGTGCTCGACGACGAGGGGAAGAGAGTGGAAGGAGGGAGTGGTCGTGGTGGTTGTGGCCAACAACGAGCGCGTGTCTGTCCACCGTGCGCGCGGCCTCCGCTTGGATCTTATCTTATCGGGAACTCTACCCGGCCACTATCTTGCGAGCGTCTGTTATTTGACCTTGAACTTCAACCGCATCCACTCGTTCTCTCGCTCGACCGCCCGCCAAGGTTGGACCATCCCATCGCTGGAGTATAAGTACCCACAGCATACGCTAGAAATGGCGACCATAACGAAGACGGGGCTCCCCACTGGTGCCTACCTCTCCATCCTATCCCTTATGCCACCCTGTAGCCAGTGTCCGGCACGGCCGGGCAAGCAAACTACTATGCAGTATCGCGTTCACCTCCAATGGTTTCCAGATGGCATCAGCATATACACCACTGTCGACGAATACAGTGAATTGACCGAACATGCGGACGAAGTCTTTGCGCACGGAGAAGAAAACACTCCAAACCTCGGCCTCAGGCGGGATCTTCGCAACTCGGACTCGACTCAGGTGCCCCGGGAAGATTCAGGGCCCACGCATCCGTCTGGTCTTCCAGAATTCATCGCGACCTTTCTAGTTCCTACGCATGTGCGGTCTATCTTTGCATCCCTCGGCCGGCTCGTCTTCACGGATTTGTGCGCGGGGCCGGAACCGGAACCGTGGCGGACGCGTGGGCTCTAGGTTGGCGATCTAGGAGTGCAGATGCCGACTCCCTGCTCTGGCCGTGGTATCTGGCAGCAGGCAGACGCGCCGCATGTAACGTTTCGGGCTTTATTGTGCAATCGGACGTGGAGCATGTTGGGAGCAGGACACGGTCGTGAGGCCTCAAGCTCGCCATCCCTGCCTCGGGTGGCCGCCAGGCTACCCCCAATCGTGGCACGGAGTTATCTCCCAATTAATCCAGCTGAGGGCTTGAGCGGGCGGGCCGCGTGGGCGGACGGGCAGGCAAAAACAAAGCGTCGGTGCGCGTGACAGCGCCTCGACCTCCCCTCGGACTCGGGCTTGTTTACACAGTTCCAGATTTTTGGGGTCTGTCTGACTCTCGTGCGGACCATCAGGAGAAGCGGACCATCAGGAGAATGGAGGCTCAAGGCGGGTCTTGTTGTCTCGGTCGCACGAGCTCGTCCCGGATTTTGCACTTGTCTACGGTTTCCGGTGACAACATCGGAGCTGATTTCACCCCCTCCGGACAGGATCTGGATGGCCTACGAGGAGCATTTGTTCTCTTTCCACTTACTCCTTGACAGCTCCGTGCGTAGTGAGCTGAGGTCTTACCCCAGCGTCACTGTGAGGCTCCTGCCAGTGGATCTGGATCTGAAGATAAATTCATCGACGCCGTATCGGAAAGCAAGCTGTAATGGCTGTACAGGAAGGCCATGGCGGGTATTCGCGCACTTGCCGGCCACTGCAGTGTAATAGCTGCTGAACTATTCGGAAACAACGCGACAAGTGCCCGTCGCCATCGTGGGAAATCTGAGTTACGTAAGGCTCGCCCGCCAAGCGGCGTGGGGTCCAGTCTTAGTCTCATCGCCACCGTACTCCGACGTTCAAACGTCAACTCTCCTGCTTCAGGCTTCCTGCTCGTCCTTGAACATCGTACCGCTCTCCAATACGCCCTCTCATGAAGAGATTTGTTGCGGAAGGTTTTCGTGGAACGGGGGTACGGTCATGACTTCGTCCAGGTGAGTCATAATACTCCGCACTCTCATTGTTCTCTCAAAAGAGACGATGCATTTGTCCTTCCGTAATTCCTCATGTCTCGTCCTTATTATCTGGATCTGTCCCCCGAATTTATTCTCCCTGGGAAAATTTTGACTATATAATGCCTCGGCATGCACACCACGTTTCTCATACCGTCCGTCGCTCTTTTGCCCTCCGTACATCTCAGCCCAGCTCCTCAAGACATCCGAGCTGACACAATTACACCGCCGCGATACCTCCTCCACCCTCAACTATCCTTAACACTCCTTAACCCCCCCCTTCCCACCCTCGTTCATCATTGTCTCATGGACGACATCTGCTTTCTATCAGAGGAGCAGATCCTTGCCTTTGGCTTCCCCGAATCGACCTCCGTGCACCGTGACGTTGGAGCCTCCCACGAACCTACCTGCTCCGTTCCCGTCAACCAGGAGCACGGAGGATACTCCAACGACACGTACGCACAGTGCGTTATTGCCTGAGCACGAGGTGAGGCGCCTGTTGGCTCTCCAAGCTGCCGCAAACCCTGACGGTCCTTCCATAGGGTACGCATTCGTGCGCTTCCCATACGTTTGCCTTGCAGAGCAGTCCGGAGATGCGCGTACCTCCGACCGTCCCACCCACCCATGCATGCCCGTCGCCGCCTCTGCGCCCTCCAGCGCCCATCCATCCCCTCGCTCGTACGGCCAACACCTGCGATTCCTCTATTTATTCGTTCGACTTTCCCGCCTTGACTTATTTCTTATCCTTATTCCTCGCACATCTCCGTCCATCCGGAGTTGCTATCGATTATGCCTCGTTGCCGTTGGTGTACTTCTCGCTCGTTTGCCCGTCACCCCCCCACACGGAGAGCATGCTCTCTGATTTTCGTTCTCTGCCTTATTTATTTTCGTTTATTTATCACTGTCGCTACGTGGTTTGGGGCTTGGGTTGTGGGTTGTTGGGATGGGGTAGCTGTAACAGTTTCGCTCCCGTACTACTCTCTGTACAAATCGAATGTATCATCTGTCGCCCCCGCTGCTTGCAGTGGGGGATTGCTTCAATGTAAAACAGCCTGAAATCTTATCATGATGTCGAATCGTCGATGAAGTTGACCTCGCAAGCCTCGCAGGATTGCGCACTTCTTGTGGTCGTTGCCAACCTAGTTTTGCAAGTGTGCGTTGACATAGGTTGGCATGGCTTTATGTTCTGATACCATGCAGAGAGAGTAGCATGTTGGTCACGTCTGTTTCAATGCCTGCTCTCGCCGGTGACTACTAGAATTAAGTAGACAACATATTATACTGATATTTAAACGTACGGTGAACATTTTCACATCATAAAGGGACCTCGCCTTAAGTCGCCTGCGCCCCGAAAGGTAATGGCCGAGTAATGGCCAGCCTGAGGTAGACGGTACTACGGCATTTGCGGAGTGTTTTGCGAAGATGTCATGATGCCAGTGAACGGCGGACGCCGTAGACTTCCCACGGTCACGTGCGACAGCAGAGCTCTTCTCCATTGTTCTCTTCAATGTGCCGAAATCCTTTGTTCGCCATATCTATCAGATACCTTCTGGTCCTTCCCTTTGTTCTTCGGGCCAGCACATACGTCAAATAGCCATGGATAACGCACTTCCATCCCAGCTCTCTTCTCCCCTTCTCACATCCCAAGCAAGAGCTTTTGCCACGCAATCCTACCGATGTCAGACCCTACCTATCCTCTATTCCCCATATGTGCTTTCCTAGGTTTTGTCCTCGTCCTTGTCCCTCTACCATGGCATCTTCAGGCCCGCAACACAGCGACAGGCTACTTCATGATTTGGACCGCGCTTGCGTGTCTCAACCAGTTCGTCAACTCCGTGGTATGGCATGGAAACGTCATCAACCACTCGCCTATCTGGTGCGATATATGTATGTAACGCTCACGTCGCTCACACGTCCCGTTCTCTGACGTATCTTCTGCCTCGACCAGCGACCCGTATAATGCTCGGCGCAACGATTGGTATCCCCGCGTCGTGCTTGTCTATCAATCGACGCCTTTTCACGTACTCGAATATGAAGGTCGTCTCCGTCTCCCGTTCTATGGTGCGTTTATATATTCGTACAGACGACCGCCCCAACCTGACACCGAGTGCAGAAAAACCGCGACCTTCTCATCGACACAGGCATATGCCTTGTGTTCCCCTTGATATGTATCGCTCTAGGTGTGTCTCGTTTCACTTCGTATGTCGGAGTCGACCCTAATTTGCCTTTGCTAGCGTTTGTTGTCCAGGGGCATCGGTTCGACATCTACGAGGACATTGGCTGCTTCCCTGTCATATACAATACGCTTCCTGCGTACTTTTTGGTCTTCATGTGGCCAGTTCTCATTGGTCTTGTTTCCTTCACTTTTGCCGGTATGTTACGTCCTTTTCAGCGTTCCTCCAGTAGCCTTACTTTCGTATCAGCGTTGTCCATCCGCGCTTTCGCACACAAACGCGCCGAGTTCGGGCAATTCCTCTCATCGAATACTTCGCTCACCATGGGCCGTTACCTTCGTCTCATGGCCCTTGCAATGACCGAGATCTGCTGCACCACCCCACTCGCCGTGCTTGCCGTTGTCTTGAACTTGCAAGCCCCGCTCGAGCCATGGATCAGCTGGCAGGACACGCATTTCGACTTCGGGCGCATTGGACAGTACCCCGGTGTCGTCTGGCGCACGGGAACGCTCGTCGAGGCACAAATGGAGATGACGCGTTGGCTGCTACCCTTCTGCGCGCTAGTCTTCCTTGGCTTCTTTGGGTTTGCGGAGGAGGCGAGGAAAAGCTACGCCAAGGTATATGCGCGCGTCCTCAAGGCGTTGCACATCGTACCGACTCAACGACGCCCTATGTATCAGTATGTTATCTTTCTCACCTTGAGACGAAGGCCAGTGGCTCACCTCACGCTCTTCAGGGCGACCTCCGGATTCTCCCCGGCCTCCTCCAAGTTTTCCCCAGCATCTTCCAAGTTCTCCCCATCGTCTACTACTGCGCTGAATTCACTGCCCATGTACAATCACTCCCTCCCTTCACCGCCTCCGATCTACGGGAGCAAGCAGATGTTCTCAACCGGCACCTCAGATGTGCACGACGTCGAGAAGGGTGCATTCGCGTCCAACCACGTAGGCGACGAGTCGCGGATATCTCTCGCGTCGTCGACGTATGCCACCGCATCGGCTTCCAGAGCATCGTTTTCAACTTCTCTGAACGAGGGTGTACCAATGTCCATCAGCGATGCCCGTCCTATATCCATTCACGAACCTTTGCCGACGCCTATCCACGACAGGATGACACAGGCGTGATCGTACCTCCTCCCCTCCCTCGTCCCACATTACCTTCGATCTTCTTGTATATTGATTTCATAGACCGCCCCGCTGCGCGGATCGCGGAGCCATGATCTCTCGCGTTTCTATCTCTTCCCGTCCGCTCCTTGACCTTTTGTTTGGTGCTTTATCCCGCTCTCGTTCTGTATCCATAGCGTGTATCAGTAGGCACTTTTCCACATGCGGCTGTTGCTGTACCATAGTAATCATGATGCCTTTAGGATCCATGCGTGAGACCGAGGTGTCCCTTCGTGATGAGAAGGTGGGATCCTCGCCCCCTTGGTGAAGGTAGAATTGATGGGGAAACTGGTAGTTCAGTTCTCTTGCCTTGGGCCTCCACGGATCTACATGGAGGCTCCCGGGGCTCATCCAATTTCGGCTTTCTACCCACATCCCCAGAGTAATATGGTACGCACCAGTCTTATGTGCATGTTGGTTATGACCCTCGTGTCCGTGGCTCAACCTTGTCCGATAGAGCTCCATTGTCACCCGCCTCGTCAATATGGTCGATAACACGACCCTGTTGTCTTGACGTGGGCTGCCGTGGTCCTGGGTTCTGTCGCCTTCACGGTCTACACCAGCATGTCTTTTACTGTCGGCGTCATTCCGTAATGCACCACTATCTCGGAGCGCTGATGCTTCCTGAATTACAGTGGAATATCGGGCTTTCGGGGCTGACACCCAAACCAAAAGCCTCCACCGGTTATCAAAGGTGTGTTGGACGGTCCACGCGTCCTCAACGAAGAAGCTCACCTGCCCTTGCTCCCGCTCAGAGACCTCGCCTGCGTCGACACTGTACCAAAGCTCGAGCCCACCTTCATGAGTATTCGGAATAAGCGCTCGCGCTGAACGCCTCCATCATCTATCTCCAAGAATTTCCCGCGCACGGAAAGAGATCGAGGGCGTCGATACCGTCGTCGTTGCATGCCACTGGTTCGGCGTCGCGCACGTCCCCGTTGTTGTCCAAACGCGGGCTGAGGGTCGTCAGCGACGTGCAACAAACAGCACTGCCGCCACGGCCCACGACCTCATCACCACCCCGCTCCACGATTCCTCCCCAGTGCCATTAGACAAACAATGGGACGCACCTACACACTCCTGCGTTCCACTTTTCCCCTAAACCACTTTCACAAAACACCACCCACTGCAATGATACGGGCGGCCGCACCATCCTATCCCACCCTTCCTTGACTATGACCACGTTTCTTCTGTATCGATGTTTTGTACTTGCACGCTCGTTTCTTTGTACGATAGTGTTCCCACATGAACATAATGCTGGGGAGGGCGGGAAGGAGAGGGGGAGGGCACTGACAGTTGCCTGCGAGGGCAGACGAGGCAGTGGATTTATATACTTTTGGGTTCTGAAGCTCCCTTTGTAGGACCTAGACGTGTCCGCTATTATTGTTCCTACTTCCTACCATTGTTCGCGATCAACCTACGATCGAGCAATACACAAAGAGGTGGGGCTGTATTACATCTACCACGTGCCACGACATTTTTTCCCCGGTGGTTGGCGACGGCGCGAAATTGGACTGTACATAATTGCTTCTTCCTCAAGCTCCGTCGACCACCACATAGTCTGGTGTGCATATGTATGTTTTATGCTCGTCTTTAAACTTGCTCTTCTATCGTAAGGTATAGATGTCGATGCATTTTGATAGTGTGCAGTGCGAGCGCTGAGGCAGTGCAGTGTGGGTGATCTCGATGCGTGTTCTTCGTGTGGAAAATGTTGGCCGCCGCTCGTAACTTACTTATATGATAGGACCCAGCGCGAGGGTGGCGAGTCAGTACGAGGCTACTACAACTGCAATCGGCCATGGATTCCCCCGCCAACGTGCATACACTGGATTCCATCGTCATCAACGACAAGGGCGACAAGCTCACGTTTCTCGATAGTGGTGCGCCTTCCGCATCTGCCGAACCCTACACTACCATCATCGCCGTCCATGGGATGGGGTTCACCGCATGTAAGCTACCGATTCCCCCTCCACCATAGCAATCATGACCTGAGGCGTCTCGCTTTCAGACACATTCAAACATATGCTGAGCCGCGCGCGCGCCGCCAACATCCGTGTCGTCGCTGTAAACCGCCGGCCATATGCCGGCTCTACGCCTCTCACACTGGAGGAAGAGGCCAAGGCAACGACAGGATCCGATCGTGACAAGGAAGAATATCTGAATGCGAGAGGGGTGGAGCTCGCCACATTTATCGATCTGTTCATCCAGAAGAACGAGCTGTCCCCCGCAGATGCTGATGGGAAGAACGGCGGTGTAACCCTCCTTCCTTGGTCATCCGGCCATGGCGTCGTTTTTTCGGCTATCGCAAATCTAGAGACTCTTCCAGGCGCCACCCAGCTTCGACTTTCTGCCTATATTCGTAGAACAATACTGTTTGGTGCGCACTAGCCTTGTCACTCATCAGATTGTCGTGGCTCAACCTGTCCGACAGAGCCGCCCTCCACCATCGCGGGCCTCCCGATCCCACCATCTACATGGTCACATCACATAGACACGAGCGTCCCAGAGGAGAAGAGGGTGCCGATGTACACTTCCTGGATCACCTCATACTTCAAGCACGGCGACCTCGCCACACGCGATAAAAATGTGCTCGAGTATTACGTGCCCAGCATCTCCCGCGTCCCGACGATCTACAACATGACCACCGCTGACATTGCAGAGATTCTCGACGAGAGCGTCGACGAGATGACGGGGATGTTTGCGATGATACCTCAAGCGCTGGCGATTTACCGCAAGGCGTGCTTCGACCGGGCGACTCGGGCGAGGCTCCCGAAGATGACAATGCATCTCCTTTGTGGGGAGCATGCCCCGTCATACTCGTTTGCCGCAATGTGGGATATGGAGGACGATAATAAGGCTCACGGAGGGAATTTGATGACATTCGAGATTATTCCTGGATGTAATCATTTTGTCAGTCCATTTCGACTGAAGGATGACTATGATCTGACCGTCTCTTGCGACAGATGCAATGGGATGAACCCGACCTGTTTGTAAAAGCCTGTCGGGACGCCCTTAACTAGGCCTTCCTCCTGCTCCACCTACGTTTGAATTTCTTGAAACGCGGTCCGCGCGATCTGTTGTACGTTGCTGTCCCATCCATACGCGTATGGGAGAGCCTCAGGAGAATGGACGGCCGTGACGTTCCCTTTATGCAGCTCTAGAAAATCTATTGTTAGCCGAATTCGGAGGCAATCGCTATTCTTTCATTGTTCGCTTGAAAGGGCGGTGTGATTAAGAACTGATGCTATCAGGCAGGTCCTGCTAATCTCACTGGCGCCAGCTTTCTTGCTACATACACCGAACCACCACCATCATCACCGCCCACCTCAGCCTTGTTGAACAACCTTCCCTCCCACCTCACTCTGGAGCTGAACAGACCATGTCCCCCGGCGCACCTGCGCGGCTTTCTGAGCTCGGTTTGATATTAGTGGGTCCACTGTTCAAACTTCAGACGTCAAAGCGCGGGTTGGAGTTGCTCGACGGCGGTGGCATACAAATTACAATAGCTCGCGTCCGGCAATGTCTTGCAGCGAAGTCATTGTCGTCAGGTTGGGATTGCTCTCTTCTTCTAGCATGGTCAGTGGATTCCACGTTCCTTTCCTAACACTCTCCCCTTTTCCCTTCCGGTCCTTCTACGCGGGGACCTCTCTGCCTCCCACAATCTTGTCGGATATATCTCCTTCGTTCCACCTGTCCACCCCGTGCCATCCTACTTCCTGACTGATCGACAACGCATCGGCGCGCTGGTGGCATGTCAGTGGAAACCTCTTCAAACCCGGACTCCTTCGTTATTTATGCAGTTTCGTTCCCAGACCCAGCGAATTTGTCTCCATCTCAACGGAGGGCGTCGACCACGGCTGTCTTACCATGAAATACAATGCGTTGTTGTTCAGGGGGACTTGGGCCCCGACGAGGCAGGTATGTCGCAACGAGCATTTGGGGCCACCCTAACGCTTGGAGCGCCTCGACGAGAAGAATCCAAACCCCGCTATGGATCTGACGAGAGACACACTGGCCGTTCCTGTGTTTACATTCCTCAGACGTAGTGACCGCCAGTGGCCACATGCGTTCCGACGGGCGGACCTGAAGGTGAAGCGAGGTGGCATCGTGACCCTCGTCGGTTCAGGATGACTCTGGGATGGTCGCTGGCATAGAGGTGAGCGGCGGAGCTAGAGTACTAATAACGCCTGGTATGGTCATCGTCCTCGGAGGCAGTCAGCCTTCGCTCCGCTTGCTTTTCCACAACCCATGAATCGGGTCGCACCATCTGGTCAGCCCGCGCGTTGGATTTCTGGATCAGGCCTGTTTTCCGAACCCCAGGTGCGTGCTTGTAAGACTCTTTTCACAACCATCTCCGTAGCCTCCAGCCTTGGCAAACCCTTCTAATTATCTGTCAGGTTACGAGGGTTTCTTCAAACCGCAAACACCGCCCGGCATGTGGCAAAGTTACGATCTAGTTCGGCGGAAATCAAGCTGATTCTCACACCTTATCCTCCTTCGGTATTCCGCTCGGCGAAGCAGAGCACACCAAAAATTATTACATGGTACACATTACTTAGGTGAGTGCGCTCGTTGGCTGTTTTCTCTTACTGGGTTTGAAGCTTGCAGATTTTGCCACACGCAATAACGCTCCGCGGAAGAACAGATGGCATAAATACTCGTGAAGTGCTATTGATACATCGGATGACGCGACCAATAAGTAAAGGTGAGGGGATACGCGAGGGAGGAGGGAAGGGAGGGGGAGGATGGCGAGGGATGTCTCTCGAAGGTATGATACAGCGAAGGAGTGTGGAAGGGCCCGAGCGATCTGACGGGGAGATGCAAAAAAATCGTCCACTGCAATCGGCGCAGCCGTCGTTGCATGTGGGAGGGAAGGTCGAAGAAAAGAGGGAAGACGCGTCTGGCGAAGGGGTATATGCGTTTGGGAGGACCACGCCGCGTCTCTGTCCAGAGGTCAGTGAAGCCTCGAGGAGCGGAGAGGAACTTCTTCCTACCGGAAAGGACGGGGAAGCCGTCAACAGATGGTGCAAACGGATGTGGTGTGGTTGATTTCTGTCTCTTGCTCGAGGGGGACGCCGCCTGTGCGTTCGGGGTGACACACCTCGACGTCGTCGAGGTTGAGGAGTATGGCCTCGATAAATTCGTCCATGTGGGATGTGGGAGCGACGGTACGATGGAGCAATGATGGTGACGGGCTTGTGTGGAGGTCTCTAGCACGACGGAGTGGGTGTGGACAGGTGTAGGCGCAAGTGTGAGTGCAGGGTGCAGCGACGGTGATGACGAGTCGTGGTTCGTACGACCTGTGCAAGCACGACCGAGGATGTGAGAGGCGTGGTGGAGTCGCTTGCGCTAGAAGTAAAGGCCCTTTGTTGGTATCACGTCCTCAAGGCGTAAAATGGCTTTTAAGGAGTTCGGAACAAGAAACCAAAACCTCATTGTTGTTTCGAGTCACGTGATACGTACGGCAAAAATGAGGCCAGGCCGTGGTTCAATCTGACCTGTTATAGAGAAGAAAAGAGAAGAGGCATCCTCATAACAGACCCCATTTCTCATGGAAGGTACCGTTGTGTCGACGCCGTCGCCGAACATCCGACTCGGACTCGGACAGTAGGCCAAGGCTCACGGGTGGAGTGAATCCGGGAAATACGGTAGGTAGTGTTTTACGGACATCCACACCTCCATTCCCCGTCGATCGATCAATCCCTCAGCATCGTTCGTGGCTGCAGGGGGCGAGCAATCACTTGGCCATTATTTCAACGGACGAGAAGAGAAGAAAGAGACTCAGACGGCGACTCGGGCCCTCGGCTATCTGTACATCTGTCACGTCCATTGTGACATTATGTGACTATTGTGACGACGCGTGTGACTACTGTGATGACGCCAGGCACAGACCCGCACAGTGGTCGCAATTCGCCTTTGTGCAGAGACAAAGAGCACCGAAAGCGAGGCATAAATGCATTGAACGTACGCCTCTCGCCATGGACATCTCTCTCGCACATCCCATCCGCTCCTCTACTCCCCCACGATGCGTGCAGAACTTCCCATTGGCGCTTTTATCGCTGCTTTTGTCGTCCTCATTCCCTCCTCGTGGCACTGGCGAGCACGTAGCATTCCTACTCTTTCCATGATCGCATGGCTTTTCCTCGACAACCTCATCCTTGGAATCAACTCCATCATTTGGTCCGGAAACGTCAAACCTGTCGTTCCTCTGTGGTGTGACATCGGTTAGCTTCTAGCTCTATCCCGCTCTGTCCCCACACTGAGTACCGAACGTCATCCGTAGTCACCCGCTTGGAACACGGCAGTACAGTCGCTCTTCCCGCGGCGTGTTTATGTCTCTGTATCCGCTTGGAGCGCATCTCATCGGCACGAAATGCTACGACCACTCAAGCCAGCAAGTCGCGATGGATGTGGTTCGACGTCGCGTTGTGCTGGGGATTGCCTGTCGTCTACGTCGGCCTTTGTGAGTACACGCATGCCCTATAGATCACAATCGTCTACTGACCGAAAGTCAGACTACATCGTTCAAGGGCATCGCTTCGATATTGTCGAGGACCTTGGCTGTCGCGCCACATTCTACGTCTCAGTTGCCAGCCTATTCCTCGTCATGCTTCCGCCTCTTGTGCTTTCTGTGGCAACCCTTATATTTGCAGGTACGTCTTCTCTCACACTGCTATCTGCAAGCATTGACACCTCTTCCAATAGCAATCTCACTCGTCCATTTCTTCCGCCGTCGTATCGACTTCAACCGACACCTGCAGAAGAGTGGCTCGGCGTTGACGACCGCCCGCTACTTCCGCCTTATGCTCATGTCCATGGTCCTTATGACCTGGACACTCACGGTGTCATCCTTGGACGTGTGGTTCTCCCTCCGTCGAGGTTTTCGTCCTTGGACAAGCTGGGCCGACGTCCACTCGAACTGGCTCCAGATTGGCCAGTTCCCGTGGGTGTTTATCTCGCCGTCTGACAAAGCATGGACCATCGCTCTTTGGTGGACGCTTCCTGTTTCCGCCTATATCAATGCGGCTTTCTTTGTGTTTGGAGAAGACGCAATGAGGGAATACGCCAAGTGGTGTTCTTGGGTTCGCGTCCATATTTTTCGCAAGAAACGTCGAGACGCACTCCTTCCTGGCTATATCCATGCGCTGTACGCCCTTCCTACCACCTCTCGACTTGATTATCATCTAACCTCGATCCATATAGCGACTCTATGCCTTCCGCACGAAAGCAGCAGGGCAAGCGAGAGACTTTCACATCATTCTCCGTCGACAACAAACTTGTCGCCCCGACCACTGTCGCAAAACCAATTCTATCATCCGCGGCTCTACGATCCTTCGCAACCGATGACACCGATGCTTCGGAGCCATATTCGCCCATGCCATCGACACCCTCAGACTACTCCCCACCAGACTACGATTCAGAACAAGGCGGTCATCATATCAAAGTACCACTTGACAACCCTTTTCGCACACACGATATGGCATAACGTTTTCTGCTTGTTTTTTGTTGCTATCTCTATACAGTACTTATTGCTTTCGACCTTCTCTGTTACCATTTTTTCTTGTCCCGCCACGTCCTTGGGGCCGTGGTCTACGCTCCTTTACGAAGATACGTTCTCGGTTTCCTATTCTGACCCAATCGTTTCGTCCTCTCCCAAGTTTGACACGCATACTCGTCGTCTTCTCATTGTAGCACTAGCAGTCTGGTATGGCCTCGATGGCCGCATACAATACATACGAATACAACAACGCGATCGCGTAAAACATCTCATTCTAGATGCAAACATCGATGAAGCCTTCCTATATCCTAGCTACACCCACCCCCGCTGCGGTTTGTATGTTCTTCGACGCGATCAATTTGCCTAAGACGTTGTGTTCGTTTGAAACGCCGTCTTTTAAACATACACGGAACGCGACGTTTTCAACGTGTAACCTACCAAGATGACTTGCAGACAAGCCTGCGCAGTCGGAGGCTCGCGGATGGTAGGCTGAACAGCCTTGGCGGTAAAGTTCCCCAACCCTAACGGTCGACGATCCACGAATCGTCATGATTACAAGAACATTGCTGAAGCAAGGGGTGCCTCATGCATTGAGTTTCCCGCTGGCGCTCTGCATCTTTCAACCTATCATCGACCGTTCAGATTGGCTCGCAAATCCCTGGGGAGGATTAGAACGTCTTTATCTCTCATTTCTTCAATCGTCTCGGGCCTCTCGCGTGGTGAGTACTTGAGTCGTTGGGTAAAAGCAGAATGGTCTTGTGCGAGAACATTGGATGAATGACATTTACAAGCAAAAAATCGCAATTCTTCATGGTACATCTGGATACGTTGTGGTTAGGACGAAACTCTATGGGCATGACGCAAAACACTCACTCTAGCACGTACAGCAGGGCAAGCAAGGCAGTATGCGAACAGTTTACAGAGACGCGCCGTAGAATACTGGATCCGAACGGTCAGACAACGATCCCATCGTACAACATTCATGAGCTCACCATATTTAGTAGTGTACTTGACAGAGATATCATTACCAGGTGTACCCTGAGATAATTGTATTAGTTAGCATCGTTCCCATGCGCTCTGACACCCTCCTGACTCTCACCGATTTCGGCGGCTGACCTGCCTTTGTGTTCACACGGAAAACCTGACTGGCGAGTTTCCCCGATGTCCCGTTCAACATAAGCCAATCCACGTCGTCAGAGCCCGTGGGGGCGGGGAGACCACCAGCTTTGGCCAAGATGGCGAACGCGTCCTCGTTGCCAGGAAAGCGTCCTTTGGTGAAGTCGAACTTGGGAGCACTCCCAGTTCCAGAAGCGTTGGGGACGAAGTAGTGTTGTCCAAGGAGAGAGTACTGCGACGAGAAAAGGGTGGGGACAGCCTCTATCGTTGTGGATGGCGAAGTCGTCCATGTTTCATATGCGGTGTCCTGCACTGCATCGTACTCAGGTGTGCCGTACAGTTCTGAAACGTCAAAGAGCTCCGCTACAGCTCCCGTTAGTCTACGAAGTTTCGGGCTCGAATTCAATGTGGCCCTAGCTGCCGAAAAGGAGGATACTCACCCATAGGTGCCATCATCCTTGCACGTATAATTCTGGAAGCCTACTCCAAGGGCAACGAAGTCAGGAGCAGTCGAAGGTGCCACAAGCGCGTTCTGATCTGCAGGCAGCTGCAGCGCAGAGGGAGGTACGTGTGTTGTCTGATCACGGCGAGAGAACATTGTAAGGCGTCCGTTTATAAGCCATGATAAAGAACTCACTGATTGAGACATTGTATTCCTTCGGAGTTGGTTGTGATTTGTCGAGGAACTGTGGCGGGGGATGATTTTATGTTCACCGTGGTCCTCCTCGTCGTCGTGGTAGAAGAGGGGGCTGGCTGCGATAAGCTGTGAATTTTCTTGGCCCTTGGGAACCATCGGTGAAAAACACCACGTGATCGGGATCCCGTCGACCCTGAGGAGAGTTGAGGAGGCTGCCACGGCCCACGGGCTATACATGACTGCTACTGCCAGCGTCGCTGTCTGCGACCGAGGGAAATGGGCGCACACTGAGTAACTTCATGCGTGGGTCGTACAATGATGGGACAGGGAGGCTGGAAACCAACACTTACGATAGGTTGGCTTGCATAAGTCTAAGATCCCTATAGAATGATTGTGGCCCTCCGAGGGCATCGCACGAAGGAAAAAGTGAGCGCTGGGATACGCCTTCCCATAGATTATGCACATAGACCCTGGACCATGAACGTGACCGCGCGATTCCATCAGTATTGCGCGCAACAACCAGCGTCGGATCGCGAAGTCCTGGAGAGTCACAGTCAGCCTACTCAACGACTTCATCGAGATCTGCGTACCAAACCTAGCTTAGCGGCGGTGTAGAATGTCCAAAACCTTGCAGAGTAATCATTTACGGCCTCCCGCGGACAATGGCCAGCATCCAACTTCGAGCATCAGACGAACCAGCGGTGTGAATAAGTAAGGTACCTGCTTACCTTGATCTGTCGAGATTATTAGTAAGTAAGCGGGTGAGTAAGTCAAACAGGCAAACACGCTGCGACTGACTTCACGCCTGATGCATTGATGTGCGCAACGGGATGAGGGCGCCAGTGTCTGTAAGATGTATATAAATATTGCTGCTTGAGAGACGAAGGAGAAGTCAGATCTCAAGCTCTACACCCATCTCAGGAACTAAACCACCTACCAAACCATCTTCGTAGCTCGAAAATGTCCAACGTTATCACCTTCTACGACATGCCCTCGACCAAGTCCAAGGACTTGACCTGGTCGCCCAACACTTGGAGGACGAGGTACGCGTCGAATGCTTGATGTGGTCGACTGAACTTGTGCTTGACGCCGCTGCAGGATACGCCTTGAACATCAAGGGGATCCCCTACAAGGCCGTCTGGGTCGAGTTCCCCGACGTCGAGGGACGTGATGAAGAAGATTGGCGCAGCTCCCACCGGCACGCGCGACGGCCAGCCCCTCTACACCGCTCCCACCATCGTCGATCCCTCGACTGGGCGCGATCGTCACGGACTCCATCAACATCGCGCTTTACCTCGACAAGCAGTACCCGTCCACCCAGAAGCTGTTCCCCGACGGCTCGCACGCGCTCCAGGCCTGCGTTCATCGAGACGGAGGCCACTCGTCCTGCTGTACGCGATGTTCCCGCTGTGCGTGCTCGACATCCACAACCAGTTCACGCCGCGCGCGCAGGAGTGGTTCCGCGCCTCCCGGGAGAAGATGTTCGGTGGGGCGAAGCTGGAGGCGGTCGTTCCAGCAGGGCGAGAAGAGGGAGGAGGCGATCAAGGTGTTGTTGGCTGTGTTGGACGACATCACTCGGTGGATCGAGGAGGGCGGCGAGAAGGGCCTGTTCATCGGGGGTGACAAGCCGACGCACGCTGACACAGGCGATCGCTGCGATCCTGACCACGATTGAGAGGACCAGCAACGGCGAGAGCGACGTGTGGAAGGCCATTGTCGCCGCCAACGGGGGGAGGTGGGGTCGTTTCTTCAAGGCATTCGAGCAGTGGGCGTCCGTTGCTCAGTAAGAGTCGTCGTGATTGTGATTCTCGTACGACAAAGTGTAGTATATGATTACCATAGAGCATCTGTACGTTCTTGATTCGTTCAGATGAAATAGCGGCGTCCTCCTTAACAATCATGTTCGAGTCCTTCTTGCAGCCTCCCTTCTCGCCTCCTGCCGCAGTTAAACCCGCCTCGGGTTCTCTTGAATGTCTGGATGCACCGCTAGCAGGTGGAGTATACGGACCAGTGCAGAAAAGGTCGTATCGTGCCAGGAAAGAGGGTCGTCCTGCAATGTCGTGATCCAAGAGGGGAGGGAAGAGGACCATACGACGGACCATCTGAGCGAGGAGTTGAATATCAGGAAGGCGATCCTCCTACTTAATTCGCGACTGAGTTGGCTCTGTGGCTAGGAATATATTAGCTAGGGTTATTCAGGCGCGCGAGATCCATACTAGTATGAGGATCTGAGATATTGAGTAGCCGTCAGTCAACCGCCGGTTCGGCCAGCGGGAAAGCTGTCACCTTCGGGGACGGGGACCGTCGATAGCCGTCGATGGAGATGAAGTCCACAAATCCTAGGGGCCTGCAGGCTGCCATGAAGCCGTCGTTCAGACTCGTTACATATCGGCCTGGGGCCAAGGTCGGAGCCGCCGGCTACGTAACACCGTTCCCGACCAGTGCCCGAATCATGGCCGACAGGCTGCTGGACATTGAGCCTCCGAAGTGGCTTCCGCTATGTGTGCAAGGGCAAGTACGGTAGGTGACATCCCATGAATGGAGCACGTAGACAGTGTTGTCCATACAAGAGACGGCGTGGAAGGAAATAGCGAGGGAAGCCGGGTGGATTTCGAGGGAATGACCACTAAAGAGGAACATATCAGCCTGGACCCAAGGCGAATGGTGAAGAGCACTCACTCCTTTCCAGTGTGAGAACTTAGATCCACTTTGTGACTGCACAGTTTCTCGAAAAGACAGGGCACTGCACGCGCTTCTTCCACCGCCTGAATGTCATACTGTAGCGCAACAACTTGAGCGAGGGTTTGGGGTGGGAGTCTGGAGAAACATACGGATTGGAGGGATGTGTGCCGCCGCGACCCTCTCAGGTATCGATCCAACCAACGTCCCGGCTTGGACTCATGCGAATCCGGACCCCGAACATTAAGACCGTGGTTGACGACATCGTGCACCAAAACAGTCACATTGTCGGAACCATGCCCCCGATTTGTTCTCTGCCGTCTGATAGATTTCCAAGGGGTATGCTGCGAGAGTATGACGTCTTCAGCGAGCACTTTGGGGAAGATCCAGCGTAAGTAAATGCTCAAGAAAGGAGCCGGAGACGTGAAAATACCAGCGAAGGAAGAAGTTGACAGAGGACGGGAGTGTCGAGGTAGGTAGCGTGGAGGCAAGCGTGCTTCTTTACGATGTCATGCCTGGGTTTATCCCATCCCCAGTAACCTCGGTGCTTGGTCGATCTTGAAGCTCGAACATCCGGTTGGGTGGGCAGCGTGTAAAGGGTTCGTGCTGTAGAAGACATCGTGTCCCTACCCGCGAATATTTGTGCTGGGAGCTGGTCCTCAGGAAGACGATCATTCTCGTCCATGGCGAAGTCTTCTTCTACAGACCAAGTGAAAGCAATTGTTAATGATGTGGTCGCGATAGGTGAAGTAAGACGTACACAGAATGCTCGATGATTAATGTCCTTCCCTTCGCCGAGCTGCTTCACGACCTTGTCCTCCCCCAAAGCTAGGTTCTTCTCTTCCCCTAAAAATGTCCTTTGGTGTGTATTTCATCGCGTCAGACAGCTTCACGAGAGGCGGTATAGCCTGGTAGAGCAAGAATGAGGTCGGGAAGAATATCTGTTACAAGGAGTCGGGGACGCTACGAAGTTGAATATACCCGCATTAGTCCCGTGATTTCTGTTCCCACGGCTCCTCGTACGCGTCGAACTCGCGAAGCGCTGGCACTATAATTCCCTCTCTCAACCACGGAACGCGATAGATATGACCCCTGGACATTCGGGGAGCTGGGTAAACCTACTCCTTTTACCACCGATTTTCCACAGCAGAGTCGCATGGTATTATGACCTGGAAAAGGCTGATATGCACAAGTCAACGTTCGCGGACTCGGAGTCCTCGGGGTATCTGCATCAGTCGCAGGCTTGCTCGTCGATCGCACCATCAGTGCATCAACCCGTATCATCGTATCTCGTGAGAGAGATACATCGCAAGAATCGAGGATTGTTGGCCCTTCGCCGGCAGTAGGGTACCACCTTAAACCCTATATAACTGATAGGCCAACGGGACAAACATCCATCGACATCCTCGAGTTATTCCCCCCCCCTCTCGTTCTCACAAGTATTTCGCCATAAAAACCCTACCTTTCACCTCGTAACGCGATAGTCCCCAGGCTCTGATATATTGACAATGGGTATTCTTCTGGTCGCGCAGACCGTTGTGGCGGCTTCCACGGCGACCCTCCTGCTCGTCCTCATCTGCCAGTATATCGTGCAGCGACCCCTCAGAATTGTCCCAGGACCCCCCAGCCCGTCGTGGATAACCGGTAAAATCTCCCGCCACACCGGTTCTCGTTGGCTAATGGAGGGCGCCGACAGGAAACTTCAAGCAGATGTTCAGCAGCCACATCTTCCCCCTTCCACGACGAGCTCACAAAGCGCTACGGAAAAGTCGCGACCATAGACGGGATGTTCGGCGTGCGTGTGCCTCGTATCTATTGCCGCGCTCGAAGGTGCTCACGAGGGACCCTCCCCCACAGGATAAAATGCTCGTGATCTCAGATACCAAGGCGCTCCATTCAATCCTCATCAAGGACCAACCTGTATTCGAGCCAACAAACTGGCTTACGGAGTACGTAGCTTGATTGTGACATTATCGCATGGGCCACGCCGATGGACAGTGGGTATGTGTACCGCAGGACGAACCGACTCACCCTGGGCCCGGGACTTCTTTCCAAGATCGGTTCGTGTGGCCCAACCGCGCATCCCCCCTATCTCGTTTTGCGGAGATTCTCATGCTCATTTTCAGGCGCGGCCCACCGCAAGCAGCGCAAGATCCTCAACCCCGCGTTCTCCGTCGCGCACATGCGCCGCCTGGTCCCGATGTTCCAGTCCCTCACGAAGGAGGTTCGTCATATTCTTTCACCATGCTCGGGAGCTTACGCGCTCTATCCAGCTTCAGAATATCCTGCGGAGTGAGGTCGCGGACGGCCCGCGGGAAATCGATGTGCTCGAATGGATGGGCAAGCTCGCGCTCGAGCTCATCGCCCAGGCCGGGCTCGGGTACTCGTTCAACGCGCTGCAAGGCAGCGAGAGCAAGTACGCCACCGCATTCAAGTCGTACGGGTGCGCCCCTCCCCCCCCCCCATCTTCAGTGCCCCCTACCACCACTGGAACCACCATATCTGACTTTGGGGTATGTTTACGTCCAGCCCGACACTGGTCACGGTGCAAATCTGGCGCCGCTGGCTTCCGTATCTCACCGCGGCAGTCCCGGCGCCAGTCTTGCGCGTGCTGGCGCACACCGTGCCGTGGACGAACCTCCGAGCGCTCGTGGACGTCGCCGACAAGATGCAGGACGGGTCCAAAGAGGTGTGGGAGCAGAAGAAGGCGCTCGCCACGGGCGACGGGAAGGACCTCATGAGCATCCTGCGTACGTTCGCCGGCTACCATTCGATTTTCTCCACGCGGTGAAGAGAACTGAAGATCTTCGTTCGTTATGATAGTCAAAGCGAACGGCGCGGCGGACGATAACGACCGTCTTCCGGACGACGAGCTCTTGGGGCAAATGACGTACGCCACATGCCCTTCGTCGCGCCCTTTCCGGTCTCTATAACTCACCCCAGTTCATCAGCACGCTCCTCTTCGGCGGCACGGACACGACCTCCACTGCCCTTGCGCGCATCCTGCACGTGCTCGCGTCGCACCCGGACGCTCAGGAAAAGCTGCGCGCGGAGCTCGCCGACGCGGGGGGCGCACAGGACGAGCTGGACCACGACGCGCTGCACGCGCTGCCCTACCTCGAGGCCGTGTGCCGCGAGACCCTGCGGCTCTTCCCGCCGATCACGTTCGTCCAACGGCGGTACGTCCCCTCTCCCTCACGCCCCGTCCCCTTAAATACGCGAGCACCAATTGACCATCCCGCCGCCAGCACCGGTCAGGATTTTCTCCTCCCGCTCGCGCACCCGTTCAGAGGCACGGACGGAAAGGAGCACACCGAGCTCCTCGTCCCCACGGGCACCACCGTCGTCGTCAACATCCCCGGCGTCAACCGCGACCCGGATATCTGGGGCGTGGACGCGCACGAGTGGAAGCCTGAGCGGTGGGTGAAGGCGTTGCCGGAGAGCGTGGCGGGCGCGCGGATTCCGGGGGTTTATTTGAATCAGTGCGTGATTACGTTTTGTTGCGTGAAGAGGTTTTTCTGAGAGAGAGGCTGACCGTGATGGGCGGGTGTAGGTTGACGTTCCTCGGCGGAGGACGCGCGTGCATGTACGTTCGCTTTCCCCCGTCCTTACGTATACCCCTGCACTCTGCTCATCGATCTCTGGCCACGCTCTCGATGCACAGAGGATTCAAGTTCTCCCAACTGGAAATGAGTGCGTCCGGGTTTCTTCCTTTTTTTTTTTTTGCGGGGACGGAGGCTGACCCTCGAGCTCCGAGCGCAGAAGTCGTCCTCGCCCAGCTCCTCCCCGTTTTCCGCTTCGGCCTCCCGACCAAGAAGGAGATCGTCTGGAGATGGGGCGGGATCGTCACGCCTTCTGTGGCTGGGAGCACGGAGAAAAAACCGTGCTTGCCGATGACGGTGTCGCTCGTTTGAGAAGAGTACGCGCGTTGACTCGGGAGAGCAGTCAAGCGGCTGGATGTTCTGCACCGCGTGTATTTTCTCTGACTTTGGAATGGACCCAGCCTTGGCCTTGTCCATGCAATATACAGGTTGCAAACATGTAAAGGAATGCGAGCGGCGCGCCTAATCCAAAATATAGAGTGCACGTGATGTGAACATCGCATGGGATCGCGTAGCGCGTCGCCCCAAAAGATCACCATGTGTCCAGCTGTCCTGCACTGTCCAGGCTGCCGAGAGCCAAGAGAGCACCCCGGGCCCTGACGGCCTCTCGATCCGTTTTCCTTCCCTTATCAATCGAGCTACTTTGAGCGAAGCATAATCTCCTATTGTATCCTCCAAAAACCCCGGGCGTTCACGTTCCCCCGGGCGCGCGGCAGGATATATACACACACGGTAGAGGGTAGGGTAAGGTACTAAAGCGGCAGCTACATGCCTGCGAGTCGACGTAACGGATACAGTAAAACGTACAGTAAACTACTACATATGTTCGGAAGGCGAAATGAAAAGGTCCAAGCGGATACGCGGAACAAAAAAAGGAGATGCCGTGGGGTGTGTGATCCACTAACGGTCATTTCCCGCGGGCGTATGTGTGACAATAAAAGAGAGAAGGAGGGTGGGGCAGCCATGAAACGTGGCGCGAGTAGAGAACAAAAAGGTGTCGCAGGAGGATGGGAAGGTGGACATATGCGCCCAAAGGCGGCGGGGTCATGGATAGGAGTGAGGATGGGTTGTGGGTGTCGCTTCATACGACCGTGCTCATCGCTGAACCGATCCATGAGACACGGGAAAAGGTAGAGGGACAGTGTATGCTGACCGGCGAAAAGAGAAACGGCGGTGTCTCAGGCAATCGTGCAGCCAGTAGTGCAGTTAGCCGCTGGGCTGTTGTTGTGCGAGTACGCGACGGGACCCGTGGTATGAGGGGAGGTCGTCGTGGACGCGGAGGATGGGGCAGATGGGAAGAAGAGGGTGGTGAACGAGTCCATGGCAGGTATGGCAAGTAGCGCTGGGAGTCGCGGTTGGTGAGTTGCTGGGCTCCTTGCGGGTGGGGATGTGACTTGAGAACTTGTGGGGACCTAGCGTACCAGGCAGCGGGGAGTATTTATACGTAAACGCGTTGTCTAGGGCGAGGCGAGTCCAACAATTGAGGTGGACGGCGCGAGGCGCGGAGGACCATATCCGATCGTGGGGTCCGACTTCCCCGCGGTGACGTTGCCCGGAACCAAGCTGTCTCGCCGAAGCCACACAAGCCGTGCGGATATCCAGTCCAAAAAAGACAAGAAGATGGACGGGCAATCGGCGCAGCACAGCTCATGTCGGGGAGAGCGGCTGTCGCAGGGGGTACACGAGGCGTGTGAAGACAAAAAGGAAAGGAAGAGCAAGCGCGAAGGGATGTATGCACGGGGACTGAGCGGGAGATCGAATCATGGATCCTATTCGAGGTGAGCGGATACATTCTCAGAGCGCGGTGGAAGCTGTGCGCGGTCAGTTGGAGTGAAGAGCTGGAGGACACTCACGTCCGTCCGCAGAGGCCGAGGTGGCCGGGACATTTCCAGGTCTTCACAGCCCGAGCAAGACAGCTTACTCAGTCCCTCACAGGTCCTGGCATGCATCGGGCGGTGCATGAGAGGCGGGCGGCGATGTCGGGGACCAGGCGGTGGCCGAGCAGAGCAAGCAGGTTGAATGACGGGGGCGATGAGCGGCAGCACGGGAAGAGCAAAGACTCGCCCGAGGAACGTCAAACCCATTTCGAATCGGAGACCAAACAGACGCAAACGCGCCCCCGCTGCCACCCACAGCGATCGCTGGCTCTTCGTCATCGTTGTCCACGACGGCCACGACGGTTTCCCCGCCCTCTCTCGCTCACGATCTTACGATCTTACGACCCACGACGGCGAGCACGTCATGCATGCCGTACCCTACCTCCCCGGGCCGTCCTCGATGCCACCGCCGTCGCTCAGCCTCCATCTCGACCCCCTGCGCTCCTCCGTCGAGCATCTTCTCACCAGGGGATATACCCTGCCCTGCTCGACCGCCGCGCAGGCGTTTCAACAGATGGTGCAGCCCTCCTCGCGCTTCCAGCTGGCTCTCGACGCGCTCCTGCCCATCCTATCCTCGCCCCGCTCCGAAGTGCGTCTCTCCTCCGATCCTTCGCCCCCCGTCCTACCCCGCTCACCGCGCCCTAGCTTTCCCATCGCATCCTAGTCGCATACATCCTGTATTCGCTTTACGCGCCCCACCCGATCGCCATCAACCCGTTCAAATCCGCCCTCTTCGACACCTTCGTGCGCGAGCGCGCGATCGCCGTCCAGGTCTCCGCAGCCGACGGTACCGCCACCAGCGAGCGGGAGCAACTCGTATGGGTCCTCTGGAAGATCCTCAAAGGTGACGGTGACGACGTGAGTTGCTTCTGCTCATTTGCGCGTCCGCGTGCTCGAACCTTTGCCACAAGATCGGTCCTTACTCCCCGAGCACCCTCGCCCGCTCCCCGCTCCCGCCCAAGCTCAGGCCTTCCAACCTCACCCTCGAAGAAGAGAACACGCATCAAGACCCGGATGTGTTCGATTCGTGCGTCGCCCCATACCGCCCTATTGCCCGAATCTCCGTTCTGAAACAACATGTCTCAGGGTTGAATCTCCCGTCGAACCACGGACCCAGTCACTCGCGAGCGGGAATATCACGAACAGGCACGGCTCTAGCTCAGAAGCCGACGCACACACCCAGACGATGTCCCAAGGCATGACCCTGCTCCTCGCCGCGCGCGAGCGCGTCCTCACGCTCTCCGAACAACGCTTCCTCGGTCCTCTCCTCCCACAACTCACGGACCGGCCAATGCTCACCTCGGTCGACCTCCCACCCATCATCGCGCACAACCCGACGCTCGCGCATCCACTGCTCGTCGCGCTCCTCACGCGGGCTCCTGCAACCGCGCCCGCCTACCTAGACGTGCTCGCCAAGCTCCCGCCCACGCTCCCCTCGTTCGACGTCCTCGGGCGCTTGTTTCGCGACACCACGCCGTTGCGCGACGTCGCCGTGGGCGGGAACAGCACGATCGCGGACGTGGTGAGGATGGACGTCCTCGGGCGGTTCATCCACCATGCCGTGAGCTGGCTTGAAGAGGCAGAGGAGCAGGAGCGCGAGGGCCTCGTCAGCGACGATCGCTTCGCCAAGGGCGTGCAAAACGTGAGCCTCCTCTCCCCCCACCTCGCTTCAACCGGAGAAGCTGACGTCGATCCGTTCGGACAGCTCTGTAGGTTTTACGGCGCGCTCCTCAAGCTGGGCATCGTCGACCCCGCGTTCGACGCCGACTCGGCCGAGATCGCGCATTTCGCGCTGCGTCAGGCCCGGTTCGAGGAGGCCAACGCGCTCTACCGCGCGCTCGCGATGGGCACGTTCTAACCCTCTCTACCACTACAGCGTGCTTGCTTTGTTTATTGTGTCCATTATTCAGTATAGACCTTTGTAAGATGGGTTGGGGTATCCAGAGTTCCATGCCGGGCATGAATCACGGGAGTATGATACGGGTTCAACTATTAGTTTCGGTCATAAGCATCCTATTGGGGGAAACGCTACTGTAGAGCATGTACTATATGTAGCTATGCACTGTATGTCGTTATGTAAATGTAGCATTTTTTCGCTATGGGCCTGTGTCCATTTTGTATGATCCAGCGTTGGTGGGATGTGAATGGGCGAAGAGAGTGCTTGAAGCTCAAGCGCCGAACACTGGGATGAAAATGGCTTTGGGGGTCGGGCCTCCTGGTGGGTCCGTATAAGATACCGGGTTTCCTTCGGGGAATGGTCGGCATCCGATGGTATTTGAGCGGAAAGCAGACTGGAGGGGCATATTTAGGTGATTCTAACAGGAGTTATGGGACGAGGGCGTGGCCTAGATAATAGACGAAACCGACTCGGAAACGGGAGGACCATCCAAGCGTTCGGCGGATGGCCTGAAGGGAAGTATCTCGGATAGGTTTCCCGGTGTGGATGCCACTTCTAACAGCGGTGGTTAGCCTAGGATGCATGCATGTACGGAGGATGATAACGCACCAAAGACTCTCGGCCTTCTCTTCGTCGCCAACGCGTACCCAGCGGTCTACCCCATCATGAAGCCAGGTCGCCCAAGGGTAACATATAGCAGCGTCCGTCCAGTTCAGATTGTAAACGCTGGATGTCTGAGAGCGGCTTTCAGGTTTGGGAAACAAAGTGTTGTAGGGACGCGGCGGGGGGAAAAAAAGACTTACCGGGCACCCTCCCAGAAACACGGATTGTCACCGTCTTCAGACGTAGCATCGTCAAAAGACGCAGATCGTCATCCCATCGCCCGTTACGCGTTATGGTCCGAACGACAAAAGCACAGGTGCGGAACACCTATAAGTATATGTAGAACGGGTGATTAGGAGACTTGTCAGAGGGCGAAGACGGGGCGTATCATTGTCTGCATATGACATGTTTTCAATCCAATGGTAATTGTTGTGAGTGAAGATGAAAAACGGCGCCAGAGAAGTGATTGCACTGTGGCGCCGCCGTGGCGGGACAATGGCATTCGGCAAGTGCCGGCGACAAATCGGCCCGTTCGACTCGCTCAACGTGCAACACTCAACATCTCACTAGCACTACTTGGTACGCCTAGCAATCATCAAAAATTATCAAAGGCAGTGTCCAAATACGTGTTTCTGGACGAAATATACCGTAGCGTCTCCGTTCTGCTGTTAACTAACACTCAGTCACTCAAACCAGAGAGAGTCTCATGGGCATATGCGGTCTAGGGGACCCCTCACCGGCCACCGAAGGGGTGACGATGCCTCCAAAGCGCCAAATGATCTCCTTTTTCTCGGGAAGGGAAAAACGAAAGACGGGGATGAGCTGAGAGAGGACGACCTCTTCAGAACGGTGCCCTGTGAGTGTCCTTTCGTACCTAAAACAACCCCGAGAAATCACTCACTCATCTCAAGTTGCGAGAACTTGAAACCACTGAGACGACCCAGGAGAGTCAGTACGTCATTTTTGGCTGGGTCTTTGTTAAGGGAAGCTCACATGCACGCGCGCCCACCGCCGATGAACGTCAATCTTAACCATGACCCGTTAGTTAACCTCGTGCCATATTGAAAGATCGTCGGGGATCCACGCACTGATTTGAGTATACGCCCGGTATATGCGCCTCGGAGACGCTCTCCGGGAGCGGCGCGAGCCAGCGCTCGGGCTTCCACTCGTGCGCGTCCGGTCCCCAGATATCGGGGTCACGGTTGACGCCGAGGATGTTTACTATGATCGTCGTGCCGTTGGGCACCAACAGTTCCGAATGATACTTTCCGTCGATGCCCCGCATCGGGGTCCCCAACGGGATGACAGTGTCTTTGCGAGCTCTGACAGGGATCGTAGAGTGTTAGAGGGGAGACAGGTGGGGGGAGAGGATAAGACGCACGTGCGTTGGACAAAGTTGACGGGTGGGAAGAGACGGAGGGTTTCGCGGCAGATGGCCTCGAGGAAAGGTAGATCATTCAGTGCGTCGTGCCCGAGTTCGCCCTTCGCACCCCCTGCCGCGGTGACCTCCTCCCGCAGCTTCTCCTGGGCGTCGGGGTTGAGGGCTAGCATGTGGAGCATGCGCGACAAAGCGCTCGAAGTTGTGTCCGTGGCCGCAAAGAGAAACGTGCTGACAGTTTATAGTTAGGTCAACGAGCGCGGAACAAGGGGTCAGATGCAAGGTGCGACGAACGTCATCTGCCCCAAAAGTTCTTCATCAGGAAGGCGGTCGTTCTCGTCCGCAGAGGAGTTGCATTTCACTAAGCGGAACGCATATCAGCAGTTGTAAACAGTTGCATGAGCCGCCAGAGACACAATGACACGCGACGTACAGAGGATGGTCATGAGATCCTTCCCTTCGCCTAGCTCGTTCACAATCTTGTCTTCTCCCTGCGCTGCAAGCTCCTTCTTCTTTTCCCATACTCCCTTCGAGGTGAAGTGCATCGTATCGGCTATCTGGACGAGCGACCGAACCGCCGGCCATGGGACAGATGTCGCCAGGATGCGCAAGAATCTAGCGGGAACGACGGCAGTCAAGTTTGGAAGCCACCGGCGCCATACTTGCACGGTCGACATCGTCGGCCTACTCAGGGAATACGGAAAAGAGGGTATTAGCCTCAGTAAGAAGGTACTCCATTGTAAGGGAAGCGACAAACACAAGGACTTTAGCGCATCGGCGTAGTCATTGTTTTCGCCCTGCAGCGCTTTGAAGGTGTATCCGAGACCGGCCTTGAGCGGATAAGCTCAAGCGCGAGCTTGCCCATCCATCCTAGCATGTCTACATTTCCTTCGTGCCCGTCAGGCGAGCTCCTTCCGAAGGATATTATGGAGCTTGTACCCAATAACAGGTCGTTGACGATGAGGGCACAAGCCTGAGAGCCAAAGAATACAGACGCACCTCCATCGTAATGGATGGAACATTGGGATCATTACGCCGCATATGGTTGATGAGGCGACGCTGGGTTAAGACATTATTGCCGCTGTTTTCCGGTGTGTGGCGGCCTGGCGCGTAGCCTCAATCCCGCGGACGCTGGAGTATTGACAATATAACCATACCAAGCGTCGACGAGAAGTCCGAGGGCCAAATAACCAGGCGATTGGACCCTAGGAGGACGTTACGCATAAGGCCTGTTGTCAGCGTTGGCGAGTAATTGAACGTACTCGATGAACCAGGAAGTCTCCTCGAACGTGTACTGTTCCTTGATCAAGATATTGTACAGCGCCTTGGTATCGGATATCACGAGTTGCGAGTCCTGTCAAAAGAGCATACATCACTATTGCGATAAACGTATGTATTGCGATGAAGCGTACGCCAAATGCTCCGCTGATTCGGATGACTTTGCCGTATAGGTTGTTCATCTTGTCGTGGAATGGCGAGGCGTTATGGTTGAACATCTCCTTCAGGTTACCTGAGACCCGGGGTTATTAGTATTAGTCTCAAAATAGGAGACGCGATCACTCGCAAAAGACAAACCTGCCCAAAGGGAGCCACTTGGAGGACCTGGGATGGCGCGGAGGTGTCGTTGAATCACATAGCGACGACTGGCGAAGAGAAAAGCGGCGGAGATGCAGGCAGCGATGACCGCCTGGGCGACAAAAAGGGCTCCCATTCCGAGGTGGGTTAATCGACAATTGGAATCGCCGTGCGACTAGTAGAATGCGTGGGTATTCAACTTGAATCGGTGGGTGCGAGTGTGGGTGCCGGTCAGAGGACTCCACCCGGGCCAGTTCTTATATGGCTGGGGCAGCATATGAGCGGGTGATAGCCGCGGTAAGCCGACGGGCAGGGATGTGAAGAGTAGACGATGACTACATAGGCGTACCGGTAATACATGCGCGGCATTTAATACGCGCTCATGGGATGTGGGGCGGTTCACACGAGGCTTCTCCAGCCTTGCTGCCTTCCTGTACTGATAGCGCTCGTGACATGATTAGACTTCGAAAGAGAAGGGGCGAGCGAGTCGATGTTTATAGATGATATGGGAGACGTAAGAGGATTCTCCTACCTGGTGCTGCCTGAGAATATGGTTACATTCAAAGTCAATATCCAGTGGCAAAGCAGCAGTGCAGTTCGCACTTTGCAGAACGCCACGCCGTCGCCCGTGGATCGCCCGTGGAAAGCTAGATAGGTTTTTGCCGATTACCCGTATTTTCTCTTGTCACCTTCCGACACTCCGAGGCAGCGAGGCTATAAACGACGAACGGGTCATCTTACCGACATCTTACGCGGGTAAGCACCTGTCGGAGGGAAGGAGATTACATAGGAGATCCCGAACTTCGAACAGAATCGAACTTCGACTTCGAAGAACTTCGATTCGTCGGCAAATGCCACGTGCTTATCTCCGCGCGGCGATAAGCACAAGTTCTTCTTCTTTTTTTTTCCTTGTTTAGAGTAGCACAAGTTCTGTGAGACAGAGATCCCACATACCACTGTACATGCAAGAAACTAGGACAATGCGTCAGGCTGTGGTCGAGCTTTTGCTTGGTGTGACTCGGACATGAAGGAAGATCACAGGAGACGAGCGACGCTACATGAAATGTTAAATTTCCTCAACACCGTGTACGAGATACAGATAGTCAAAGCAGTATACTACAGCACTATTTCAGTTCTCCATATCGAACAATAACGATAGCGCACCCCATTCTAACCAAGGAATTTCCCAAAAGAGACTCTACAGTGTCGCCGCCAGTGCGGCCAGCACCTTCTCCGCATCCGCTCGATCCACCCTCCATTTTGCATCCGTGCCCTTCGTACCCGTCGAGCAGGTTTCCGCGTCGCCCATCTCGTTGAGTCTCCTCAACAGCCGTTCGTCCCTCCCCAGCGCAAACACGAAGTCGACGTCTCCAACTGTGTCTGCCTCCAGCGTCTCTGGCGCGACCCAAGCAGCACGGGCGGCGAGAGGAGAGGACGTCGGTCCTCCAGAATGCAAAATTGCCCCAACGGCAGTGGAACGGGATATGTAATTGGGCAGGACGAGGAAGGAGGTTTCGCCGGGAATGATGCGCAAGCCGTAGCGGTCGCCAATGCTGTCGTGCAAGATGGGATGATTATCAGAGCACGTAGGGCGGAATCCGACAATGACGTACCTGTCGAAGATATGGTTTTGAGCTTCGGCCGCCTGTCTTCTGGCCCATAGAAAGTCGGTGGTGTCCACCTTCTTGCCGGTGTAGAACCGCCAGACGACGGACGCTTCACGCTCCTCGACGAACGACCCTGGGGTACGTTCCGTGAACTGCGACATATCACAGGTCAGGACGGAAAGACAGAACGTAGAATCAAATATAGTCTACTCACGTAGTTCAGGATCTCTAAGCAGGCACTCTTCCACGTCAAGTTAAAGTTGGCAACCATGCTGATCCAGTCAGGCGATCCTCCGGATTTACCAGGGGGCGTCTTGATGAAACATCCGTTCTCCGCACTAAGTACGATATACCATGTGAGCATACCGTGTAAGCTTGGGAGAGTTGAAAGCTACTTACACCAGCCCAACTTTCGGTACAGCCTTAGACACCAGATCCAGCGCCTTGACTGACAACCCGCTCAACAACCACACCTCGTTCCTCGGATGTTCCGACAGCTTTTTCACCGAATGGAGAACATCCACGGGTGCCTCGAACTTGCCCTCCTTCTGTCGCTCTCGCGCCAAGAGTGGGTCGCGCTCCCATAGTGTGTCCTCGAAATCGATGAAAAGCACGCGACGGTGAGAGTGTCTGTACCGCGGAAGCACGCGTGGGAGGTCGAGCGCGGTGACGTGTGCGTCGCCTTGCATGTGTTCAATGTTGGTGCGAATGCAGCGCATGAGGAAGGAGGCTGGCGAAGGCTTGGGCCGTCTGGGTTACAACGTGGTTGTGCAGGTCCTGCGACGAGCGAAGGTAAGCAAAGGTCGCAGCATATCCAGGAAGGTAACCTACCTCCCATCTGGAAAACGCCTCCTCGTCGTCCATGGTCAAAGCTTGATTGATCGCCTTGGCGGTATTGCGAGTATCCCATGGGTTGACGGCAATGCACGACCTAAAGCCGCTGTAGCTGTATGTTCCTGTGAACTAAAAAATGGTACGTAAGGAGGTGCTCCGATAGAGGGATGTATGGGACCAACGTACCTCACTGAGAATTAGTGGACGATGTCTCTCCTCCTGGCACTCGACGAACTCGTGCGTGCGCAAGGCCATACCCTCCCGCATACTTGTCACTAAAAATGCGTCCGCGATGGTCAGCAGGGCAAGATACTGGCTAAAGCTAAGGTCTTCCGTGTGCAAAAACACAACCGGCTGGTAGGTCAATGTTGAGAACCTAGAGTTGAGGCGGGCGACCACGTCCGAGACGCCTCCGTGAAGCTCATTCTCCTCGGTCGTTTGTAGGGCAACCTGAATAAGGACCACCTTCCCTTGGTGTTCTGGATGCTTCTCCAAGAAGGCCTCGAAGGCTAGCAGTTTATGACGTACGCCCTGGACCTCGTCGAGCTTGTCGCGGCCAACCACCAATCTAAGCCCTTTATAGCGTTCTTTGAGGGTCTGTACCCAGTGTGCGACGTCCGGTTCGCGCCTGTAAGTACATAAGAATAAACTCCTTCAATAGGCATAGAACTCGAACGTACTTCTTCTCCGTCAAGGCTTTGACGTCAATACCCATGGGAAACACCGCAACATCCACAAAGTGTTCATCCACCTGGATCCCTTTTGGTAGCGCTTCGAGGGCAAGAATGCGGGAAACAGTTTGTCGAAAATGCCGAGCATAATTGGCGGTTTGAAATCCAACAAGGTCGGCGGAGAGCAATCCGCGGAGGAGAGGTTCGCGGACGGCGAGGCAACGGAAGATCTCGGAGGAAGGGAAGGCGACGTGCATGAAGAAGCCGATGATAGCATTTGGAAGCTTGGCGCGAAGCATAGAGGGGAGGAGCATAAGGTGGTAGTCGTTGACCCAAACTGCACGGGTATTAGAATCAACGTAACCAGGAGGTGGTCGTATGAGGGTACTCACTGATGTCCCCGTCCTGGTGGCTGGAGACGATCGCATCCGCAAAACGTTGGTTGACAGCCACGTACTGCTTGAAAGCGCTGGATTCGTAGAAATATTTTGTTTTGGGAGCGTCTGGGACGGCATAGTGAAGACATGGCCACAAGACCTGGTGGCAGAACTCGTCGTAGTATTTTGTGAATTCATCATCAGGAATCCATATGGGAAGGCTGTCGCATTCCTCCGCCATACGTCTGTCGATGTTGCGGCGAAGATGGTCTTTAAAATTGTCCGTGTTCCCGCCGAGGGTACCGACCCAGAGCTTGCGTTGCAGACGGTTGTCGATGGATTGTACGGCATTATGAAGACCTCCGTTGCAGTGTGGATTGTGGTCGATATGATATTGACGACCTAGAGGAGAATCGGAATGGGGCCGGCGAGCGGCGGAGCGGGAGTGCTTGCGCTGAATACGATGTGGGATGTGGGTTGGATGCGGATAATCATCCTGTGCGCGACGACGGGCTGAAGCTGGGGACAGATTGTCCGTGAAGAATGGGTTGGCGGTGGCCTTTCCATTCGTGATCTGGGAGAGATTTCCGAAAAGAGTGCTGCTCTCTATACCCGGGGTCACAGATGGCGTTGCTGAACGAGACTGCAGTTCGCGTTGGTGACCGAGCCTATCCTACAAGATCCTAAATACGCACTTTGTCTTTGAGGTCGTCCACGATGCTCTTCAGAGGTCCTTGAGCCTTAGGTCGCCGAGGTTCCATGGGCTTGGGCATGTTGATGCTGGATGGTCCAGGCAGTTGGGGAACAGCATGAAGTTCGGGAGTCGACGGGTGCGATTCCCCCAGGATCGCAGTGTTGGGAAGGAAAAGCGACGCAATAACGACTCTGTGGTTCTTGAGCGAAGCCATCTTCGCGTAACCGGGGAGAGTAGGGCGAACGGAGAGGGGATGAGGTTAGGATGTGTGTCGGAGGAAAGATTTGAGCGCTTTTGAAGCCGGTCATTGCATGAGAAAGTCGGCTTCGCGCCCAAGTCAGCGTGAGTACAGGTTGTCCTCTCAGTTTCAATCCCCACAGAGTCCTCGATGGACGGCGACGAGCGCGGGTTATGTAAGCAGTATTCATTTTCGTCGTCGCGCCAAGTCATCCTCGACTCCTTGTTTCCTCTCACCACGTCCTTCTCTTCTCCCCGTCCTTCACCTGGCCATAACCCCTCATCTGTAATGGGCGACTCCGACGTACCGAGATTTGGACGGCGCGTCAGGGTTTCCGTGGATGTACGAAGGGTTGGGTATGGACTCTCCCTTCGACACTCTCATGTGGGCATCATCCAGAGTCTGGACCATGGTGCGTGTTCTATTCACTTACCGCCCACCTGCCCTCGCGACAGCATTCAGGATTTGCACATGCTCCGGCGCCCCTCTTGTTGTCGCTGGCAGTCGTCCTCACCTTCGCTCGCGGCCTTGAACTTTACTCCTGGTCTTGAACTTTGCTCGTGGTCTTGAACTTTACTCTCGGTCTCTCGATTTTTGCTTGCGGTCTTGGTCCTCGCTCGCGATCTTGGTCCCGCTCGCGCTCCTCTCTGGTCCTGGCTCTCTGTCCCCTGGCTCACTGGGTTCCCTGGTCTTATCTCGGTCTCCGTCTGGTCCACCTGCTTTGTTGGCATCCCAGGTAACCCTCTCTCACCTGTCATCCCTCTCCATATATCCCGTAGCAGCCCCCATATACTCTGTAGTTATCAAATGAAAATATCATGATTTTCTTCCTTCTACATCAGGATAAGATCGCAATAAGCACGATTTAAGCCAGCAACCCGCCGAGCGATTCTTGATGAGCTTAGTAAGATTATTGGATTGAATCCAAAGAACCTCAGCTTCGGGCCCAAGGGAATTCGTTGAGCGTGATATCCGCTTGACATTTTTGGATTCCATCCATCGGCACACCAACTTCAAACTCAGGGGCGTGATATCGGAATGAAGCTGAGGGATCGCCTGGTGGTGTAGATCATGACGTCGATGGCGGACGGCCCGCAAGCCGTCCACCTTCTCTTTCCGCTCGACTCAGTCGTTTTCTCGAAGGCACGTTCGTTTTCTCTCTCGTTCTCACTGGTACATCTCTCGAGCGCGTAGAGCTCAAAAATGCCCCATTTGATTGTCCGGGGTAATCGCGATACAGAGTAACGTGAATCATAACAGTCCCAACATCTCTCCAGGACCGGAACTCGGCGAAAGAGCGGGTCAAACTAAAGATACGATCATCGGAAGGTAGGGTTTGTTCACGGTCGAGTCTTTCACGGTCGGTGAGCTGACTGAGCCGGTCTTCCACACAATCTCCTTTTCAGAGGGCGCGAAACGGAAGACCGAAAGAAGTTGCGACAGCACGACCTCTGTCGAACAAGACGATAAGAACTTCACAATACGGTCATGGAATAGGTACGCACTCATCTCCAAGTGTGCGAAATTCATCCCGCTGAGAGGGTGCGAGTTAGATCTTGACTATGACGCATGATAAAAGGCCTCACATGCAGGACCGGGCCCCGCCAAGGAACGTCAGCCTGCGTTTACTGTGTTAGTAGACGCCCTCAGGCAAGCAAGAGAGAACGCTCACGTGTTAGCATAGACACCGGGTACCTGTACTTTCTCCATCGAAGACGACATCCAGCGCTCTGGCTTGTACTCAAGCGCATCTGGGCCCCAGATGGCCAGGTCGCGATTTACGCCAAGGATGTTGACCACAACTTGGGTACCGTTCGGGACTATCACCTCGTTCATGACATTTCCATCGAGGCCATCGACCGGAAAACTCAGATGCAGAACGGTATCCTTGCGGCAGCTACACACAATAACACACCATCATCATTAGTAGGATGAAAAGGCTCGGGAAAGAGTGAAGCACGTACATTCGCTGTACAGTATCCCCTGGTGGGTTCCTGAAGGTTATGTTAGATACCAGCAGCACTGGTGAGCGTCAAGGACTCACAAACGCAGCGACTCCCTGCAGACCGCCTCTAGGTACGGAAGAGCCATGAGCTCGTCATAGCCCGACTCACCAGAGCGAGTGCCAGCCTCCGTAAGCTCTTGTCGAAGTTTATCTTGGATATCCGGATGCTCTGCGAGGGTAAGAAGGATCCGCGACAATGCAGACGACGTTGTGTCGGCACCGGCGAAAAGAAGCACCCTAAGGAGTATGTTGATCAGCACGCCCGACGGGGAAGTAATTGGAACTCATTTACGTTATTTGACCCAAAAGTTCATCGTCAGGAAGCCGATCCTGGTCGTTCGTAGCATTGTTTGCATTTACTGCACAATTTCAGCAGGCATCATCGGTACGGTGAGTAGATACTCACCAAGAATGCTCATCAGGTCCTTTCCTTCGCCGATCTGGTTCACGCCACATCCTTTTGCAAGCAAAGCCTTCTTCTTCTCCCACATATCCGTGGATTGGACGTGCAATGTATCGGCTATATTGACCATATTGCGCAATGCAGGCCACGGTAGTGTCTGCGCTAACCATCTCAAGACAGCTGGAGAGCCGTGTCTTGTAAGGAAAGGTAGAAGCATAGCGGCAGCTTGAACTTGCGCGAAGTTTGGCCTGATATGTGCGAAATGTGAGGACGAGATATTGAGGGGAGGTAGGAGGAAAAGGGATAGAGAAAGAACGTACATCAAGTCCTTAAGTGCACGCCCTAGCTCGTTATTCTTTCCCTCGAGTACGCCGAGGGTATGGCCCATACACGCTTGCGCGATGAGCTCTACCGCCAGCCGACCCATCCAATCGATCATGTCGATCTCCTGGGGTCCATTGACCACCTTTTCACGTAGAATATTCTGAAGCTGCGAGGGGCGTATGCACATCATTGGTCGGCACAACGTGCGATGGCGGGGAGCAAACACACCTGCGACATGAGAGACTGGACCAAAGGGGTGATTTGGCGCATGTTGGCGGGAGAGAATACGGGTGCAAGCATCTTGCGCTGCCTGCGATGTTGCTCCCCTGAGAGTACCACCATCTCCATGAGCACGCAGCCTACGTGCTATCAATGATGTCAGACGTACCCAGCGACGACAAAAGTCCTGGCCCAAACATAACGCGGCAAAATCTACATGAAGAAAATGGTCAGTTGATGCGAATTGAGATGATGTGTTGGACGCACTCCGATGTCACCTCAGCCTCCTCGAAGGTATTCTGATTCTTCACGAGAACGTGCCATAAAGCTTTAGGATCGCTTAGGACCAACATCGGTTTCTGCGCGGAGCGCCACGTCAGCGGCAACATTCAGCGCGAGGAACTATTGGCGCACCCCAAACACTCCGTTTAGCTTGATTACTCGACCGTAGCGCTCCGACAGCTGCTGGCGAAAGTCTCCAGCAAATGATCCGTATAGCTGCATTAGGTTACCTGTAATGTTGCGACAGAGATGGGATTAGCTAGGGCATTCAGTACCAATACAAGCAAACCACTTACCCGTTAGAAACGATGCACTGGGTGGACCGGGGATATTGCGGAACGGACTCCAGGCTTGTTGGTAATGTGCGAGCCAAGACAGAACCCCGACGAAACAGACCGCTGCGACAACATCAGCGGCAGAAATGGTCATGGCGTTGTAATTTGGACTTGGGTGGAAATAACCAAGACGTGGCTGACAGGGGGAACGAGCTGCTTCTCCGACAGTGGGGGTTGGCAGACTTTATAACCCCCGCAGTGTTTGCGCGGGATCTCCCAGGCGAGCCATTTGGGAATCTGTATATCCATCGGAATATGGACGGTATAAACGAAGGCCTCCATTTCGCCGGCTGTTGACTTGGTATGGATCGACTGTTCCATAGTCGTCGTTCCAATGGTCAAGACGCCGGAGGCGTCAGACCCGAAGTCTGCAGACGGGCTTCCGGAGCCCTTCTGGTGCGCATCTCGGCCTAAAGGGCGTTCAAAGTGGCCATGTAGATGATCACATGCTACGCTGGGTAAAATAGACATGAGAGCACTTATATTCTTCGATCGGCGGTTGGGTTTGATGCAGAAGATAAGAACGCCGGCGACAGACGCCCCCAATAGTCCTCAATGTCCATCGCCAACATAAAGCTTTTCATATGACTGAGCGAAATCCGAAGTGAAGTCCTGTGAATGCTCACCTATAGTGGCGACCGCCACTCCATCGCCACGAAGAGCCTCCCCTACAGCCCGGGAAGACGCGTAACCCCTGCCAGTCTACCTTCCAGTCAAATCGCGACAATAACAGACTCTTGTGGGTCATGGGCGGTAAGACCTTCTATCCCGATTGTCTGATCAACGAATCGGGCCATCGGGCCATCGTCTATAAGGCATGGGGCAGAAGTCTTGTAGTTTGAACTCAATAGAGAAGGAGGAACGGGGTCCGGGGTGCCAACATGATCCAGGGCCCAGGCGTCTGTGGCGTACTCTCTGTCACTATTTCCTCCGTAATGTGGCACAACGCAATTGCTTACCTATCGTCAGCCAGTCCCCTGCCATGACGTTTGGGGACCGACCTGGACCGATAGATACACGTCTGTGGACTGACACGATGTCAACAGATAGAGACAGCTTGAATTGTGTATCAGAGGCTAGGCAAGCGTTCGAATTTGCATTCGCGAGAAAGCTTCAGAGCGAGTAGCACTTTACCACGAAAATAGGGAAAGTCCCCAAGAAGAAAGGTAGTGTATTCCGTGGATGGGCAGTACGTAGGAACGGTGAAACGATGGTCGTGAGCAAGTCGCGAGTTCGAGGAAAACCGGCCGCCATGCCGCCGGCAAACGCCGTCTGTAACTTTGTAGGTCGACTCCTCGATCCACAACAAGCACACCGGTAGGCGGCCTCTGGCTCTGAAATCTGACCCGTCGGATCGTGAATGAATAGCGTAAGTGAACAAGCTGTGCTTTCTTCTGTCTCCCAGCAACGACTTCCCCGCGGGCACATAGTACAAGCTACTTACACCTCCGGGCATTAGGTTACTTTCGCAATGACTGGGTGAATGCCAATGGGGACGACGCTATCTCATCTGAACGAAACAAGAACGTACAGATGCTCTATGGTAATCATACACTACACTTTGTCGTACGAGAGTCACAATCACGACTACTCTTACTGAGCAACGGACGCCCACTGCTCGAATGCCTTGAAGAAACGACCCCACCTCCCCCCGTTGGCGGCGACAATGGCCTTCCACACGTCGCTCTCGCCGTTGCTGGTCCTCTCAATCGTGGTCAGGATCGCAGCGATCGCCGTGTCAGCGTGCGTCGGCTTGTCACCCCCGATGAACAGGCCTTTCTCGCCGCCCTCCTCGATCCACCGAGTGATGTCGTCCAACACAGCCAACAACACCTTGATCGCCTCCTCCCTCTTCTCGCCCTGCGGAACGACCGCCTCCAGCTTCGCCCCACCAAACATCTTCTCCCGGGAGGCGCGGAACCACTCCTGCGCGCGCGGCGTGAACTGGTTGTGGATGTCGAGCACGCACAGCGGGAACATCGCGTACAGCAGGCGAGTGGCCTCCGTCTCGATGAACGCGGCCTGGAGCGCGTGCGAGCCGTCGGGGAACAGCTTCTGGGTGGCCGGGTACTGCTTGTCGAGGTAAAGCGCGATGTTGATGGAGTCCGTGACAATCGCGCCAGTGGAGGGATCGACGATGGTGGGAGCGGTGTAGAGGGGCTGGCCGTCGCGCGTGCCGGTGGGAGCTGCGCCGATCTTCTTCATCACGCCCTCGACGTCGGGGAACTCGACCCAGACGGCCTTGTAGGGGATCCCCTTGATGTTCAAGGCGTATCTGCAGCGGCGTCAAGCACAAGTTCATCGACCACATCAAGCATTCGACGCGTACCTCGTCCTCCAAGTGTTGGGCGACCAGGTCAAGTCCTTGGACTTGGTCGAGGGCATGTCGTAGAAGGTGATAACGTTGGACATTTTCGAGCTACGAAGATGGTTTGGTAGGTGGTTTAGTTCCTGAGATGGGTGTAGAGCTTGAGATCTGACTTCTCCTTCGTCTATCTAGCAGTCCTTTTATACGCTCTATCGAGCCTGATACTTTGATCAGATCATGACCATCAATGCATCAAGCACCAGGTATGAAGTCAGTCCAGCTTGAGTGCGTTCACTCCTGACTTACCTTACTCACCTGTTTACTTACTAATGCTCTCGAAAGATAGAGTAAGCGAGTACCTTACTTATTCACACCGCTGGCTCGTCTGATGCTCGAAGTTGGATGCTGGCCATTGTCCGCGGGAGGCCGTAAATGATTACTCTGCAAGGTTTTGTACATTATACACCACCGCTAAGCTAGGTTTGGTACGCAGTTCTCGACGACATTATTGATGGAATCGCGCGGTCACGTTTATAGTCCAGGGTCATGATGTGCATAAATGATAATCTTCGAAGGCGTTTCCCAGAGCTCCCATTTCGTTTCTGAGCAAGTGGCGACTTTGCGAGCATCAGGGTACTGACGATGACTGATACTGAGTGAGCGCGGGGTAATTTACGAGCTGTCGTTGACCTTCAGGAAATGATACCAGGGCGAATATATAGAATCGCCAACACTGCTTCAAATGACCACAGCCTTACATTTTCCACGAAGTCGAGCTAGTCCGAGGTACAAGAGCTGCATAGGGTACATAGATATCGAAACGCGCTTCAGACGAGAGAGACTTCGAGGGGAAGGAAAGGCTTTGGGGAGGCTGCGCCGACCACCGACGGCGTGACAATGCTTCCAAACCGCCAGAAAATCTCCGTCTTGGCTGGCGCGAACCGAAATACTGGCAAAAGCTGGGAGAGAACGACCTCTGAAGAAGAAAGCACGGCCGACATCAGTATTATTTGGAACGGGATGCGCGCCGTACTTACTCATTTCAAGCAGGGAGAACTTGAAACCACTACACCCCCGAGGCCCAGTCAGCAACCTGCACTCTTGGCCGGGCAGACGTAGAAAGACCACTCACATGCACGCGCGTCCACCGCCAATGAAAGTCAACCTGGAATGTAAAAACGCGATGAGCAACTGGGAACGGAGAGGGGACCCGAGGAAACGTACTGGTTGGCATAAATTCCTGGGATATGCGATGCCGCGACGCTCTCGGGCAGAGGCGTCAGCCAACGCTCGGGTTTCCACTGGTCCGCATCTGGCCCCCAGATTTCGGGATCGCGATTGACGCCGACAATGTTCACGTATATATATGTGCCGTTGGGGACGATGATCTCAGAGACGTCCTTGCCGTCATGGCCCTTCATGGGGGTACCAAGAGGAAGAATGGCGTCCTTGCGAGCGCTACGAATTCCTGAGATGGTGGTACGGGATGTAACGGGGAAAAGATAGACGTACTTGCGCTGAACAAGGGCCACAGGTGGATAGAGTCGAAGCGTCTCGCGGCAGACGGCCTCGAGGGAAGGGAGTTCGTGCAGAGCATCGTGATCGAGCTCTCCCTTCTCGCCACCAACCGCGGCAACTTCCTGCCTCAATTTCTCCTGAACGTCAGGGTTCAGCGACAGAAGGTGGAAAATGCGAGACAATGCAGAAGACGTCGTGTCCGTGCCAGCAAAAAGGAACGTCCTGAAGGGGCGTCAGCGAAAAGGGGAGGCCAGATGGGCACGCGACGAACGTCATTTGTGCGAGGAGTTGATCGTCAGGGAGCTGATCTTCCTCGTCCGCGGACGAGTTGGCCTTCACTGTACACAAATGTTAGCTATGGTGAACGAAAGACACTGGGAACTTCCATCGTACAGAGAATGCTCATGATGTCCTTGCCTCCGCCCACCTGGTTTACCATAGCGTCTTCCCCTCGCGCTACGGCCTCTTTCTTCTCCTCCCAAGCTGCTTTTGAAGTGTTGTACATCGTGTCCGCGACCTTGACAATGGATTGAACGACCGGCCATGGGGAATGTTCGGCAGCGAAGCGCAACAACTTGGCGGGGAAAATGGAAACAACGTCCGGGAGCCATTTACGCCAGACTTGAACGGTGGACACTAACGGACTGCAGAGAGTTGGCCTCTTCAGGAAGAGAAGCTCAGACGTGCAGAAATACGAACACGAAGCTTTTCAATGCCAAAGCGTAGTCGTTGTTCTCGCCCTCCAGTGCCTTGAAGGTATAACCAAGCCCAGCCTGTGCAATCAGCTCCAAGGCGAGCTTCCCCATCCAATCCAGCATATCAATTTCCTGGGTTCCTTTGGAGACGATCTCTTTACGCATGATGTTCTGAAGCTAAACAGGCATGATAAATCAGGCATGCATACTGTCGAGGCGGTATGAACATAAAAGAAACTCACCTCCATCGTGATAGACTGGAACATGGGAATCAGACGACGCATATGGTTGGTGGAGAACGCCGGGTTGAGGATCTTGCGCTGTTTCTTGTGGGTAGAGCCTGATACGGCAAACGAGCTTTAGAGCGGCAGGCCTGTGGACGCGTGGGATGACCTACCAAGTGTCGAAAGAAGCCCAGGACCGAATACGAGAAGATTGGATCTATCATCGCACGCATTTCAATTACGGAAAGCAGAACCAAGCAACGCCAGTGAACCACCCACGCAATAAAAGGGCTCGCCTCCTCGAACGTGTTCTGATCCTTGATCAAGATGGAGTACAGCGCCTTGGTGTCGGACACCATGAGTTGGGTTTCCTGTTGATGCTTGAGTATGGAGGCGATCAAGGGAAAACGGAGCAGAGAAAAAGTACCCCGAAGGTCCCAGAAAGCCTAACGACTTTGCCATAAAGTCGATCGAGTTCTCCCAGGAACGAAAGCGCTTTCGGATTGAAAACCTGCTTGAGGTTACCTACGGATTGACCGTTGAGGGGCCCAACATTCTGATTCACGGAAATGAACATACCGGTCATGAATGAAGGACTAGGAGGGCCTGGGATAACGGATAGATGGCGCTGAGCGAGATACCGACGGGAAAAGGCAAACAAGACGGCAGCAGCGCAAGCAGCGACTACTGCTTGGGCCACAAAAATGGCGCCCATGTCGATGTCGGAAGAAAAATGTTGAGCTTGGGAAAGAGGAAGGTGGCAAAGTGGGCTCGGATGTGCGACTATGCGACATCTCTGGCCGCACGTCTTATACTTCTCTGGTTGGAGCGGCGGACCGATGACCGGTAAGGGCCACGGATAGATATGAGCCAGAGATTTTGGGGGCATCCATAGTCATAACGTGAAAACTCGAGTGTCGCCCCATCGGAGTAGACTTGTCCGCGTGGAAGTTCTCGAGAAGCGTTGGGCAATCTGCTAGGACGATAGACTCAATAAGCCAGTCGACTACTACATGGAATTACGAAGAGACTGGACGTAGTACGTCCGGCCATCGTAAATAGTATACTGTTCGTGTCTTGAAAATCACAGTAAGGAAGGGGACACTGATTCGGAAGCATTTGAGTTTTGAGACAGGCGCAGACTATACTGCTCACTGTATCTGGACAATCTTCGCAAGGACGTTCACGTTGAGTCGTCGGAGTTTGCAGACATGTCCATCGTCATATTCCGCGCGACTCCGAAATCGCGTCCGGGGGCAGGTAGATCAGGAGCACTTGTGTGCCACCCGATACTTCTGAGAACGAGGGCCGAAGATAATAGGAAAGCGCTTTCAAACGGTCTCGCTACTTGGGGGGCCCATGCCATTGGAACTGAAATACTTAAGCTGTCTTGAAGACTCAAAACTTCATGTCAACTATGTCAACTGTCAGTGACATTACCAACGTCACGATTCACCTTCCTTCTCAACGGTAATCTCAGATCTAGGCTCGCCGCCCATCAGATATGCATCAGCCTGCATACAATTTCAGGTACAACAATGTGTCCTTGCGTCGCCTCTTCAGACTTCAAGCTTCAAGCTTCAAATTCACAACCGAAGTAGTTTCTTTACGCTCCTGACGGAATGGCATCTAACGATCCATGAGTGACGAAGCTTAGTTGTACTATTCTGCGAATCAGAATACGACATCATTGTAAACAGCGTATAGTCCATTGGATGAAGATAGCATATAGTCAAGTACGACGACCGCAGACCCAGCGGCTCTTTCAAACGAGAGAGACCGTCAGAGGCAGCTGGGCCTTACGAATGTCCCCGCCGACGATTGAAGGAGTATTGATGTTACCCCACTTCCAAGCGATCTTTTTCTTCGCAGGAAGGGAAAACTGGAATACTGGAAGGAGCTGGGAGAGAACGACCTCTGCAAGAAAGGGATGAGCCCTCCACGCGAACCGAAGGGGCTGAAACAACTTACTCATTTCCAACAGCGAGAACTTGAAGCCGCTGCGATAAATTTCACATCGTTCAGAGAGCTGTACCTCCGACTTCTATGCGATGAAGGGACTCACATGCACGCACGTCCGCCGCCGATAAAGGTCAACCTGAGCCATAATAAGCAAGCCGCCGGATACACAGGCACTATTTCAACGTACTGGTTAGAATAAACACCCGGTATGTGCGCAGCCGCGACACTCTCCGGCAGCGGCTTGAGCCAACGATCAGGGTTCCACTCGTGAGCGTCTGGACCCCATATCTCAGGGTCGGTGTTTACCCCGATAATGTTCACTAACACAGTCGTGTCGTTAGGTACCATGAACTCAGAGTATTCTGTGCCGTCAGAGCCTTTCACAGGAGTATTCAATGGGAGAACAGTGTCCTTGCGAGCACTGTAAGCGGCTTCCGTGAGTTTGTAGAGAAGGTCAGAGAAACGGAGGACGCACGTGCGCTGAACGAAGCTAAGAGGGGGGAAGAGACGGAGGGTCTCGCGACAGACGGCTTCGAGGAAAGGGAGTTCATTTAGGTCGTCATGACCGAGCTCACCCGTTGCACCTCCTGCCTCAGTCACCTCAGCTCTAAGCTTCTCCTGAACATCCGGGTTGAGGGCCAGCTGATGAAGCATGCGAGACAGGGCAGAGGACGTCGTGTCCGTGGCTGCGAAAAGGAACGTCCTAAAATACGATTGAGGGGTGTTAACGGACGAATGGGCCGGAGAAGAATGGCACACGACGAACGTCATTTGGGCCAGCAGCTGTTCATCGGGGAGACGATCGTTCTCATCCGCGGAGGAGTTCGAGTTCACTGAATAAAGAAGGCATTAGCTTGAAGAATGCATGGATGATAAACGCGACGAACAAAGGATACTCATGATGTCCTTGCCTTCACCGAGCTGGTTCACGATCCCGTCTCCTCCCTGGGAAGCGAGAGCCTTCTTCTTCTCCCAAACTTCCTTTGAGGTATTATGCATAGTGTCGGCGATATCGACGAGAGCGCGGACCGTCGACGATGGGGCGCTCACAGCCATTAACCGTAGCAGGTTCGCAGGGAGGACCGCCCTAAGCTTCGGCAGCCATGGACGCCAGACCTGTGTAGTCGACAACAACGGACTACCCACATACCAAAAAGAATCGTGTCAGCTTATCTGAGAATTTAGCCACGGATACGGGGGAGAAACGAACACGTAGGACTTCAAAGCCTGGGCGTAGTCGTTGTTTTCTCCCTCCAGCGCTTTGAACGTGTATCCAAGACCGCCTTGAGCAATAAGCTCGAGCGCGAGCTTGCCCATCCATTCTAACATGTCAATCTCCTTCGCGCCGTGGACGACCTCCTGGCGAAGAATCTTCTGGAGCTGTGGGTAACAAGGTAAGTGTCAGATAGAGATAGCAGGCGAAAAAGGATTCAAAAAGCACCTTCATCGTAACATTTTGGAACATCGGGATCAAGCGTCGCATGTGCGCGATAGAAAATGCGGGGTTCATAATCTTGCGCTGCTTCTTGTGAGTGGTACCTGGCATCCGACCGCGATCTTAGCAGGGGCATCGTAACGGGACACATGGGAGAACGCACCAAGCGTTGAGAGAAGCCCAGGACCAAATGCGAGGGTGTTGGTCCTGGAATCGCATGTATGGAAAGCTTAGAGCCATTTGAAACCCCACGCTGAGAAAACGACGCACGTTATGAACGAATCTGTCTCTTCGAAGGTGTACTGTTCCTTGACGAGAACGGTGTACAAGGCCTTGGTGTCGGATACCACGAGCAAGGTTTCCTTAAATAGTCAAGATGATATGTAAGCCTTAGATGTCTGTCGAAGCGAGGGGAGACGTACTCCAAAGTTACCCGCAAGCCTGATAACCTTTCCATAAAGGCGATTGAGTTCGTCGTGGAAGATATAAGCCTTAGGGGTTGAACATCTGCTTTGAGGTTGCCTAACTTCGATTTCAGCACTCCACATGTATCATGCACGTAGCATGGAGACATACCAGTCGTGAAAGAAGGGCTAGGAGGGCCTGGGATAACACGAAGGTGTCCCTGGGAGAGGAGCTTGCGGACGAATTTCACGAAGGCGAATAGAAAGGCTGCAGCGCAGACGGCAGCCACCGCTTGAGCGACGATGATAACACCCATGCCGGTGCACAGGTAGCTTCGATGTTGAAGACGGGGCTCTAATGAAAAACGTAAGGAACGAAAGAACAGAGTGGGTAGGACGGCGGGTCGATAAAGGATCAGCGACGCATCTTATATACTCTCGCCTGCAGGTGAGGTCGATGAGGCCGTAATTTTGCTGACTGTGAACCGATGGGCAGCTGAGAGTATTAGCCAGGGTCATGACGCGAAAGATACACGCTGTCGGATGAGAACTTCGCTTCATAGAAGGCTTCGAAAGGTGCCAAGGTCCCCTACTCGTGACTCCGGTCAATATAGCAGGTCAAGGCGATAAATAAGGGAGGGCACCAAAATATTCTCTAGTATCATCTTGTGGAAGCTTTAGTAGTGTGGCAGGTGCATTCTTAAACAAAGTGGATTGTGACGTGTATCTAAGATATTGAGCAATGTCAGTCAACTTGTCAACCGCCGGCGACGGTTCAGAGCCGCTGGGAAACCCTAAGAAACTGCGTACCTGATCACCTTCCGAGACTCCGGAGACCCTCGGTCGAGCGGATATGCAGAATATTGGGCTCCGATATCATACTAGGTCGCAGCGGATCGCGGCTTATGTGGTGCCATGGATGATGGAGCTTTCGTGGAGCCTTCGTATAGGCCTAGAGCTCCATTCCCAACTCTTGCATCAGGGCTCACAGGCTCGCGGGCTGCTGCCACTGGACGCCGTGTCTGTACAATATGTGGGTCGTTCCCGCTTTCATGCGTACAAGTGCACATTACAACGATATGAGGCTCAGAGACAACATTCCATGAGTATGCATCTTAAACTGTGTTTATTTGAATTTAACTTGCTTTAGACAAGAAATAGGGTCAAGAGATTGAGGGGGCAAAAAGAGCCTGAAGACGGGGGAAAGTCAGAGGAGAACGACCTCTAACCGAAGATGAACATACATATCATCATTGACCGGAAGTGAACTGCAGAGAGCAGTGAACACTCACTCATTTCCCGCCGTTAAACTTCGGCGCCACCACCAGCAACCAGGACACCACACGATCAACCGCCTTGGAACGTCATCTTATAGCGTAATGACCCGGCAACGGTGCCGACCATTCCATTCGTGAGCGTCGAGCTCCCAGATAACAGGACCGCGATCACCACCCTCAACATGCACCAGAACAGGTGGGCCGTTCGGAACCACAATCGGATAGGGAGAGACGAAGTTTCCAGACAACGTCGAGGAGGAGGAGCTCGTTCAAGGTGCCATGCTAAGGAGCCGCTTCCGCACCTCCGGCATCAGTAACCTCGGCCATCGGTGGATCTTGAACGTCCGGCGTGTAAGAGTTCGCGCCAATGCCCGACGATGCTTTCCTACGCTATATTTAAAGGCAAGCATCAACGGTGTGCTCGCAGAAGACAATACACAACCTACGCAGAATGCTCATCTCTTCGCCGAGCTGGTTCACGACTCCGTCTTCTCGAGGGCTGAGGGGCTCTTCTTCCTCTCCCAAACATCCTTTAGGGTGTTAAGCATGGTGTCGGAGGTCCTGGCGAGAGACCGCATGGCTGGCCAAGAAACCGTCGGGGTCAAGCACCGCAAGAACGTCGCTGGGAAGAGTGACGTGACCGTTCGGGGGCCACAGCCCCAAACCCGAGCGCCAGACGACGTAGGACTGTTCAGGGGATTCAAAAGAATGCGCGCGAGCCTCCCGAAAGTGCAGCCTTGAACGCGTCCCCAAAGCCAGCTGGCGCGATAGGCTCGATGACGAGCTTGTCTGACCAGCCAGATAAACCGGTTACGTTCAGGCCAGCCACAAGTTCGTTATGAAGAATGTGCTGGAGCTGCGTGTAACAAAGCAGACGTTAAATCGTGACCTAGACGATCATAGACGCGGGAAAACGATGGAAACGCACCACCCTCGCGATGGACTAGACCATTGAAACGAAGCGCCTAACATGCTTGCGCGAAACCGCCGGGTTGAGAACATTGCGCTGCTTGTATTGACTACCGAACACGATCCGAGTCAGTCTGGTCCGAGGGGAATGTCAGCTCGAATGTGTTCTGGTATAGTCAGATGATGACGCACTCGATTAACCAGTCCGCCTTCTCCAACGCCGAACGGAGCCTGCTCTTTGACGGAGGACAGAATACATCGCTTTGGTGTCAGTTACGAGGAGTTGTTTTCTCTACACAAAGAATGTGTACAGTATGAGCTTCTCGGGATTGACAAGAAGTACGGGGGGATGCATACCGAGTGTCCCGCCGATCCTGACGACTTTGCAGTAAGATCTGCCTGATGTAGCATCGGGGTTGAAGCTCGAAGGTTTGCTTGAGGTCTCCTGGCAAAGCTGAGGACAGTATCTGCATCCACATATCGCGAGAGATGCGCTGAGAGGGTCGTGAAACGACGAAGGGCCAGAACGCAATGAACGTTGAACTACGGCGGAGGCTGGCAAAGGATTCCGCGTGCACGGTGCGCGGTTCTTCGAGTTCAACGGCAATTCCCGACAACGGTCCCGGTCAGGACTCAGCGCAGTCAGTCAGACTCATGCCCCATCCAATAAAAACTTCAACGATAAGTTCTTGTTCTGTCCCCGACCTCTTCCTCGTTTCCAGGAGCTGTGCTGCAACATCCATCTGGCGATTGAAAATCACTAAAATACAGGGTATATCGACTTCATTCACCTCCCAATGCCGCCTCAAGATAGCTCAATAGCTATCGAGGGCTTCTGGAATCCACTTCTCGCTGGTGTGCACAATATTCTGCTCGGCTCGAGGAGGCTACTCTCGGGCCTCAGCTTGTTCAACTTTCGTCGGGGGTTTTCTCCTCATGGGGCGATATTTGGCTGGCATCACCAAGATTCCTTCATTTTTGAATGCAAGACTGGCATGAACCCGGCTCCGGATAATGGTCGAAGCTTCCCCGCCGTTCTATGCTCAGTACTGTTGCTCTGGATCTACGGCGGCCTCCTCCAGGCGATCCCCGTCTCATGGGTATCCCGACCGTTTTCTCTCTAACGTCGTCATCTCTGCATCGTAGAGTCGACCCTGTCGCCGTCGTCTTCATATACATCGTATCTGTCTTCGTGCGGTGATAGCGGTGGGCTCTATGCGAACGACGACGACTGAGAGGGACGCACGGGCGGGGAAACGGGGCCGACTGGTGTCCACGATCCACGGGAACCACCTTGTCTTGGTCTCAGTTTGTTGAAGCTCTGGCTCTAGTGCTCAGGACCGGCGCTCATGTTACTCCTTGAGGAGTAGACGCACTATATTTAAGTCGTGTTAACACAGACCATGGCGCGCGTGCAGCCCGTTTATAATGATGGTACGAGGCTGATGACAAAATGTAGCTCCAAGAGATAACCAATGTAATGCCACGGACCATCCGGCTGTATTCTGCTATATATATGACGGTCATCCAATTATTTTCAATGTATTTGAAGTCGTCGATGTGAGGGGACGAGAAAGCTCTGAGCAAAGCCGCTGTGGTGTGATCCTCACCGCTCAATTTGCTCAAAGTCATCTGTTCTGCAAAAAAACGCTCGCCCCTCAAAAATACCCTTATTTAGCCTCAGAGATATTTTAGACGTCCGATCTTACGGCGTCGAGCAGTAGATCGCTTCTTTCAAAGGCTTCCAGTAGACGCGTCAGTCACGTGCCCAGAAACTATGTCACGTTACATGTATCGGTGCGGTTCGCGGGACCCGCGCGCCAACGGGTTTCCTGCAGTTCTCCTCCATGCTCCCGTCTCTGGTCGTGCGTGCAGGTCGTTCCGCATGGAAAGGTATGCCCGTCTATGTCCGTGAAAGGCGACGCTCCTGATCTTGCGCAGGACCGTACTTTGTGTCGTTCCCTAACATCCGTGAAGCGTTGACGAACAACGTACCCATTAAAACGCAGGCGCGGTCATGTACCATTCTCCCTAACTTCGTCGGGTGAGCAGACTGTTCACGCTCCTGATTTAGTCGAGTATGAATTGAACCTGTACAGGATCCGTTTCATGGTTCATAACGGCAAGGACTACGTCCCCGTCACCGTCACGCAGGACATGGTGGGGCACAAGCTGGGCGAGTTCTCTCACACGAAGAAGCGTTTCGTGTACAAGTGCGTCATCGTCTTTCCTGCATGTCTCATTTCGCTAACGTTTTCAATGCTCCAGACATACAAAGAACAAGTAGTCGTCCTGCTCATAGTCATAGACTCATCGCCCGTCGCATTCGTGCAGTACATGTACTCCAAGCATAATATCATTTGGCCGTCCTTTCAAGACCATTCATCCAGATACATGAGCTCCTCTTGGCTGCTCACGAATTCACAGCATGGATTTCAATAACGAGAAACAGCGATGCGCTCGACTGCCAATCGATGCCTTTAGAACGGCTTCGTCGCACCGTATGCAAACACCTGTCTATCACCATCATTTCCCATCAATGGTCGGATGCACGCATCGAAACTCAGGAAAGCGGGACAAAGCCTGTACTTATGCTCGCCTGGTCAAGGCTGTCTTTCCAAAGGTTGTCCCTTGCCGAGCACAAGGGCCTCATCGGATGGTGTCCGATGAACAATCTTCTGCGGCCCGTGGCAACGAGGGGCGTCCCATGATTCGTCGGAACAGGTGGCAGTTGCGGTTCGTGAGCAGAGTAAGGAGATGAAGAAGCGAAGATATGAGAGCGCGCTGAGAGATGCCAGCGATGGGAGTAGCGACCGGCCCTGGAGGTGTGGTCGTCGTCGTCGTCGTCGCTTAGCGTAGAAATAATCGGAGGAAATGATGTTGCAATTGTCTCACCAATCACGGTGGCCATCGCCCAAACAAAGCCATCCGCGCCTTGTCTCTGCCCGCCATCGTCCACCGACATCGTCCACCATCTTTGTGCTTTGATCAACGTCGACGACGACGCGCACCGCCTTTCGTTTGCATCGCACACAACGCAGCCCGGCACGTTTGAGCTCCACCTCGACTTCCATTCCGGGCCATTTCGTGACTTGTACCGCGGCGCCCGCCCTGTTGTCCCTCACCCTCTCCTCTTCTCCTTCCCCCGTCGGTCCCCCTCCCCCCCGCTCCCGCCATGTCCTACGGTCAGGTCACCGCGACCTCATTAACACCCTCACGACCAGCACCCCCCGCACCCTATCGCCAGGGATCAACAAGCTCGTCCACTAACGGCAACAGCTTCACCCTCGGCCCCTCACCCACACCTTCCTATGCCACATCATACTCTGGTATCGGCGGCACCGCAGGCATCGGCGGATTCCCTAATCGCAATTCTGACGCTTCCAACCCCTCTGTCGTACGGAGCGGGTGGGTCGGCTTCAAGGAGGATGCGTTCGCGAGTTGGATATGGAGAGACAAGTTTCTTATCTTGAAGGAGCAGAGCTTGTCGATCCACAAGAACGATGTGCGTCTTCTCCACGTTCGTGCTCGCCATCACCGCCCGCTGACCGTTTTTTCGACAGGCATCGCCTTCCCAAAACACCATTCAGCTTCGTGACCTCGCGAACATCGAACGCACGGATCTTAAGCCTTACTGTCTCCTCCTCGAGACCAAGGACAAACGCTACTACCTCGCCATGAAGGGCGATGAAGAACTCTACGGCTGGCAGGACGACATCTACTCCCGTAGCCCGCTCAGCGGCGTGAGCAACCCCACCAACTTCGTGCACAAGGTTCACGTTGGGTTTGACCCCGTTTCTGGCGCATTCACTGTACGTGCCTGTGGCGGGTGACTGTTGATACGTCCAAGTTCTAACGACCGCACCCCAGGGTATGCCCGACCAATGGAACAAGCTGCTCACAAAGTCCGCCATCACCCGCGAAGACTACCAGCGCGATCCTCAAGCCGTGCTCGAAGTACTCGAATTTTACACCGATCACCAGAAACGCGAGCTCGAGGAGCTTGGTCTCTCTTCGTCCACACGACTTGGAACAACTCCCACAACCCGTGCGTTCCGTCCCCACCCCTTCTCGGTCTTTGTCTGATGTTTCACCAGCCACCGGCGCCCCCGCTCGATTCAATGCGGGTACTGGCCTCGGGGGTTCCGGGCTCAACAAACTGACTCCTCTGCCTGAACGACCGGGGCTTCTCCGTCAGGATACAACCCCATCAGGCCAGAATGGGGACTCAAGTACGAACCTGGCCCTGGGTGCCCAACGGGCAGCCGACTACGTCAACGGCGCATACTCCCAGACCCTCTCCCCTTCCCAAGCCAATGGCTCGCGTCCAAATCTCCCCTCCTTGACCCCCTCCCGTCCTGCTCCTCCACGGCCCTTGCTCACCGCCAACCGCCCTGCCCCTCCAGCGCCCGGCCCTGCCTCGGCGACCTCACCGAAGCCATCTGTTCCCGACCATACGCCTTCATCTGCTGATCTCCGCTCCCGTGCGAAGGCGCAAGGACCGCGGGATGACCGTGCAAAGCCTCCCGGGCTGGCCTCGGACGTGCCATCGCGGAACGATTCTCTTCCTCGGGACAGGGAAGATGAGAGGGACGACCGGTCCGGGAACGCCGGTTCTGGCGGTCAGCCTCCTGTGAAGCCTCTGCAAACCAAGAAGCCGACTGTGACTGTGACCCCGACGGATGATGAGGGCAAGGGTGGCGTGGCGGCGGCGGCGGCGGCGCTTGAGAAGCCCAAGCCACCAAAAGAGATCGAGAAGCGGATTAGCACGCTGACCGAGGACCAGATCATGGCCAAGTTGCGAAGCGTCGTCAGTCCAGACGACCCCAAGCTGCTGTACAGCAAGATCAAGAAGATCGGGCAGGGGTGCGTGCTTTTATATGTCCTTCTGCTGAGATGTCGTCTGACGTTAATTTCAGTGCTTCTGGACATGTGTACGTTGCGAAGACGCTAGCGACGGGCAAGAAGGTAGCGATCAAGGAGATGGACTTGAACACCCAGCCGCGGAAGGAGCTCATCGTGAACGAGATCCTCGTCATGAAGGAGTCGCACCATCCGAACATCGTCAACTTCCTCAACTCGTACCTTCTCCGCAACACAGAATTATGGGTGGCGATGGAGTTTATGGAGGGTGGCGCATTGACCGATATCATTGAGAACAACACGTTGGAGGAGGATCAAATTGCCTGCATTTCAAACGAGGTGCGTTGCTTGGCTTCGAAAGGGACTACTTACTGACCCCTTACCATGTGCAGACGTGCAAGGGACTTGGTCATCTGCATAGTCAGCATATCATCCACCGTGACATCAAGTCTGATAATGTCCTTCTTGACGCACAGGGTCGCGTTAAGATCAGTGCGTGTCTCTGAATGTATACCCAATGCATTGAGCTTACAACGTCATCCTTCCAGCTGACTTTGGTTTCTGCGCCAAGCTCACCGACCAGAAGTCGAAGCGAGCGACGATGGTGGGGACGCCGTACTGGATGGCTCCGGAGGTCGTGAAACAGAAGGAGTATGGGGCGAAGGTCGACATCTGGTCGTTGGGTATCATGGCGATCGAGATGATTGAGCAAGAGCCGCCATACTTGGATGAAGAGCCGCTGAAGGCGCTCTACCTGATCGCAACGAACGGAACCCCGACGTTGAAGAAACCTGAAGCGCTGTCGAGGGAACTCAAGTCGTTCTTGAGTGTGTGTTTGTGCGTGGACGTGAAAAGTCGGGCGACCGCGAACGAGCTGCTGGAGGTACGTCGTGCTCATCCTTCCAACCGTTTGTATGGTTGGCCGTACTGACTGGCGGCGCGCCTATCTAGCACGATTTCTTCAAGAAGGCATGCCAGCTGTCGGGGCTTGCGCCTTTACTTCGCTTCCGCACGACGAAGCAGTCGTCATGAATACCCCTCGCTGCTCTTTCCTTCCTCCCCTATCCTATCGATACATACCCTCCCTTACGCGCATCTTACCGCCGGCGGTTGGCGGCACCCTCAGGACACTATGCACTAGCCCTTACATCCCCACCCTTCCCTCTCATCCATCCCTCACCTTTGGATTCTGATGTTCTGCGTTGTCCTGCTCGCAGCCCCTTCCGCCCCGATCTGTTCGTGACTTACTTATATATTCTGTTTCTTCTTCTTTCGTTTTTACAAGCTCCTCGTTTTTGTTAAACATATCGACCGACGACCGCCCCGTACGCTTGTTTTATAGCCACCTCTATCTCACGCGCAATAACCCCAATGTACAAATGTCCTTTCTTCCCTTCGTCTCCTGGCACATCCGGAGGTATGGGCCGAATGTAGGTGTGGTCCGGCATGGGTGGATCACCAGGGATCACCGCCAGGCATCGGTCATCCTAGGTTGTGTCATGTCGATCCACCGCCCTTGACTCTGAGTTACTTATAAGTCTTCCGCTGGCCTATATTTGCTTTCTTCTCCCCGCTTCTCATCTCCATGATCTCCTCTGCGAGCTGACCCTCTGGTAACAGTCCTGGCGTTTATATACATGACTCAAGCGCGGTATCTACGTCCTGCATTGTCCTGATTCCTGAAGCGAACTTCATCCGCGCGGTTAGTAATGCAATATGTTTTCTTGATCCTCGACTTCCTCCTCAGACGCCCCTATCGATCCATCCTCTCTGTCTTATTACTGATCTCCTTCAACATGAGACCCCCCTCCACAGACATTGTCACCATAAACCGTCTTCCAATTACAGGCGTCATCGGCACGGACATGTGGGGGCGCGCCATCCCCCAGCCGGTCCACGTCTCCCTGCACTTCCACCTGCATCCAAACTCGCTCCTTCTCGCAGCGGCCACGGACGACTCGCGGTTCAGCATCCAGCACTGGACATTGATGGACACGATCCCGGAGCTCGTTCGCGCAGGCGAGCCGTTCGCGTCGGGGCGCGAGCTCGGAAAGGCGATCACGAACATGGCGGTTGCCGAGGGGAAGGAGGTGATTGCGGAGTTGCGCGTCGTGGTCGAGGGCCGGAAGACGCTGGCGTGCATGCGCGCGCAGGAGGGCGTGGAGTGGGAGCTCGTTACCCGGGGAAATGAGCAGGAGATCACGTTTGGCGTGAAGGGGCTCGTGTTGGCGGTCAAACTTGGATTTTCCGAAGACGAGCGAAAGATTCGACAGAGCGTGGTGGTGGATATCTGGTTCGTGGAGGAGGAGGGCGTGGTAGGGAACTTACCTTACAACGCGATCGTGGAACAAGTTATTCAGGTGTGCCATCCCTACTGTCTCTTCTGTGTTTGATGACTATGACAGTGCGAGCGTTTCACAGAATGTAGAGGCATCGTCCCATCGGTCCTTGGAACGGCTCGTACATGAAGCTGCTAGAGTGGCATGCTTGGCGAATCCCCATATAAGAGAGGTTACGATCCTCGTGAAACGATCTATGGGAGTGGTGGAAGCAGAGTCGCTCTCGGTCCAGCTTACACGGCTGCGTAGCTCATTCCCTGGCGGTGCATAACAGGTGTCGTCCCGTATATCTCCTGTTTCGTGTGTTCATGTCGACTAAAATGTATTTAGGGGCTTCGACGGATCATGTAATATTGAACACATTGCTATCCATGTTTTTGCCGACTATCCATGCTTTTTTGCCGGCCCAGTATTGGTGGATCATGCCACTACGGCAGTAGAAAAAGACGTCAATGGTCACCGGTCACCACCTATCGCATCTAGAAAGAGCTCAGCTCAAAATTGTCACCCATGCAAGTCGACATGGCTCATCTCGTTTCAGTCATTCGAATCTTTCAAGTCGCCATCTGCTCCCACTGAAAATCTCTAGCCGCCGGATGAGCTGATGAAAGGTTGTCATATTGTGCATATGATTGTTTTTTATATATCCATTTGGTGCAGCTATTTCCCGTGGAAAGCAGTTTGGTGATTTGGGTACGTGAAAACTCCCGCTGCGCATGTATACGAAGGAGATGCCGAACGAATTCGCAGCCCTAGGTCCCGACTCTAGCTGTCACGCGTTCACGGAAGAGGTTTGCGCAAGCTTTCTGCACCCGCATCACACCCTTTTCGAGCAAATTGGTAGACTGGGGAGCGTTCTTTCAGCTTCATCGCTAACGGGTTTGTTGACGACAGTATCGAAAACACATTGGCCTAGAAATGCCAAGCTCTGGAGTCCAGAGGTGCGATGTCGACTTTGCTTTCTGACCCTTACATTCACTTCTTGTCATGTCATGACGTAGGCCACTTCATGGCCGACGGCATGCGCTTGACAGAAGCAAGGCAGTAGCGCTCGCTATGTCCATGTGAATTGCAAACGGCATACGGCTGTTATTGCGGGGTTCGTGACCGTCTCTTTTTCTCTCCGACGGAAGGTGCTTTCCTGTGATCTGCGTCATGCGAACCCATGACAGAACCCGTGCTGTCAGCAGATCCGCAGTGTACTTATACCCACAGTGCTTGCGAACTCCAAACGATTCGCCTGTCTGCTAAAATGGCGATCCCTCCTGGTGTGCGCTTCGTCTCGCGCACCATCCTGTCTTTGTCTCCGCCGATAGCCATCGCATATCTAGCAACTGCAAAGGCGTGCAACTATCTATATTACCCGGCCCCCTCGTTTGCTGCATTTGTCCTCGGAATTGCCGTCTTGTGGTTGCCTGCGGTGTCCCTTTCGCGACGATTGAAGGTCATTGCGAATAAACGCCGCGCTGCTGCTCTGGGCGCCATCCTCCCCCCAGCCGTAACAGATAATACTCCTTTCAATGTAGGTATAATCAAGACAATGGTAGGCAGCTTCAAGAACGGGTATCCTGGTAAGTAGCTTCTTTGACATATTCTGACCGTTCCTTTCTCTTACTCGCTATTCTCAAGGTGAACAGCAGTTGATTTGGAGTGGTAAAATTGGCAACGTCTTCACGGTCCATGCAGGATTTGGTAGTCTGGTGGGTGGATTGTACCGACGCATTCAGCACGACGCTTATGAGAGGTTCAGCAATACATCACCACCGAACCACAACATGTAAAGGTACATGTTGTCTAATATTGTTGGCCAGGTTCGTTGCTTTCCCATGCTCACAGATCTTCTAGGCTGTCCTGGCAACGAAGTTCACGGACTGGGACAAGGGGCCTTTGTTCCAGGACCAGATGAAATCAGTCCTCGGAACAGGAGTTTTCAATGCTGATGGTATGTTTCCGCGTGTTCCGTCATCGCGAACTTTTTGAACATCGAACATGGCTTCTCCAGGCGACATGTGGAAGTTCCACAGGTCAATCACCCGTCCATTCTTCAACAAAGAACGCATTTCCGACTTTGACATCTTCGATGAACACGCGACAGCCGCCGTCGCGCAGGCCAAAGAGCGTGCCCTTGCCGGGTATCCCATAGAGTTCCAGGCGAGTTTGTCCCAGAGGTCGCTTCATCCATGGCTATTTATAACGAAGGTCTACCGTCTATTATCTAGGACCTCTGCTCGCGTATCTCACTCGACAGCGCGACCGCTTTCCTCTTCGATAACGACGTGTGTTCCCTGTCAGCTGGACTTCCTTACCCTCCAAACATACTGCAAGTCGATGACAATGCCTCACATCCGTCCAACACCTTCGCCCACGCTTTCTCCGAATCCCAACGCCAGATCGCTTACAGGTCGTTCCTGGGTCGTATCTGGTCACTGACCGAGATGACTCATGATGTAACAAACGAGAACATGCGGGTCGTCAATGCGTTCATTGAGCCACTGATTGACGCAGCTTTGGCCAAGAAGAAAGAAATGAGAGATATCAAGGGTGACCTCAAGGCGGAAGCAGGTGGTGACCTTGAGGACACGTCTCTGTTGGATCATCTTGTCAACATGACCGACGGTAAGCACCTTTCTAGAAGGATGTCCAACGAGACTGACGATCTTGCAGATCCCGTCGTGATCAAAGACGAGACGCTGAACATCATGATTGCTGGGCGCGACACAGTACGTCGCCTAGGCTTGCCCGGGATGGGGTTGGAGCTTGTGCTTGTGCTTGTGCTTACGGGATCCTTTGGACAGATTGCTTCCACTCTCACCTTTGGAATGTACATGCTAGCGGAACACCCGGACGTTCTCAAGCGTCTCCGCGATGAAGTTCTCGAGAAGGTCGGATCGACAGCCAGGCCTACATATGAGGGGATCAAGGAAATGAAGTTCCTTAGGGCGTTTATCAATGGTAAGTCCAGTCTCCTGGTTGCAGTTTGGGGACAACACTCATTTTCTCTTTAGAAACGCTTCGCTTGTATCCTCCAGTGTTAGTACTCGCAAGTCTCGAGGTTATTAGATGATCTTACCATATTCCCTACAGGCCATTCGATATCAGGATGGCGAACAAGGAAACATTACTTCCTCCTTCCACGCCTGGGGGTTCTCCCTATTACGTTCCCAAGAACGCACAGTACGTATCCCGTGTCTCCTACATGGCCTATAAATTCACCACTTGGAAAGATGCGTATATTCTACCTTTGTGATGCAACGGAGAACCGACCTTTGGGGCCCTGACGGTGAGCTGAGCTGATCACCCCCCTTCCCGCTGCTATATGTCCTCTGAATGCGCCATAGCCATCCTGTTCGACCCCGACCGTTTCCTAGACGAGCGTGTTCACAAATATCTTACCCCTAATCCGTTCATTTTCACCCCGTTCAATGCTGGTCCTCGGATCTGCCTAGGTCAACAAGTATGTCCGCTCCATTCGCTCCAACCGTTCAGGTGCTGATGAACATGTCGTAGTTCGCATACAACGAAATATCCTTCACTCTCATCCGGTTCCTGCAAACGTTTTCTTCGGTCTCCCTCGCACTCGATGTTCAACCTAGCGACACAATCCCGCCGAAGGAATGGGCGCAGGCGGAAGGGCGTCAGGCAATCGAGAAGGTGTGGCCGAAGCAACATTTGACCATGTATGCCCACGTGAGCGCTCCTTTCTCCGTCTGGACGTGTGTGGCGCTAACAGCGAGTGACGGTGATAGGGTGGGTTGTGGGTGCGTATGGGCGTCGCGGAGGAGGCGAAGTAGGGCGGCGGACTGTAAAATACTTTGTATATCATGATAAATTAGGTCAAAGTTCACCGTGCTAGTCCTTATGGTCAGGAAGGCTCGAGTCGTTCGAAGACCTTTAGCGATTCCCACAACTTATACCTTGTGTCAACGAAAGGTGGCAGTACGTACACAGTGTGAGTATCTCGGAAGCCACCGACCAAATATCTTCCACTATCTCCCACCCGGTATGAGATCTGATATATGATAGTACGCGTGACTAGATCCAGAATCAAATGCATATAAAGGTCCAAGGATCCCCTCGCCCCCACCCACCCACACGCACACCACCATGTCCGACATCATCATTCTGTACGACATTCCCGCAATCAGCACCAAGGATAAATCATGGTCCCCCAATACCTGGAAAACGAGGTATATTCCAGAAACTCTGTGGTAGTGAACGTCCGTTTATCATCGCGCTGATAACAGGTATGCCTTGAACATAAAGGGCCTCCCCTACAAGACTGTCTGGGTCGATTTCTGCGACGTAGAGAAGGAAATGAAGAAGATCGGAGCGGAACCCACGTACACCCACCCCGATGGGTCGCACTTGTGGACCGTACCCACGATCTACGACCCATCAACGGACAAAGTTGTCTCCGACTCAGCCATAATCGCGGCCTACCTCGACGCGCAATACCCTTCCACAGCCACCCTCATCCCTACTCCAACAGCCCCACTGCAGGCAGCGTTCGTCGATAAAGTGGCGTTGCAGTTGATGATGGCGCTCGTCCCGGTCAACGTTCTAGACACCTTTGCGCAGTTAACGCCCCGTACACAGGAGTGGTTCCGGGGGAAAAGAGAAAAGGAGGTAGGGATGACTCTGGAGGCCTTCGCGGGAGATGCGGAACGTCGGGAGAAAGCCATCGCGCACGTGGTGGGGTTGTTGGACGACATGAGCAAGTGGTTAGAGGCTGGAGGGGAGAATGGGCCATTCTTGACCGGTGACAAGCCGTCCCACGCCGACACAGCCATCGCAGGACTTTTCACGTGGACCGAGAGGGTTGGCGGAGGCCAAAAGGACGTGTGGAAAGCCATCATGGGTGCTCACGGTGGGAGATGGGAGCGCTTTATGAAAGCATTTGGGCAGTGGGAGACCGTTGTCTAGTGGCGGACTACGACGAGCTTCTGCAGAAATGAACAATGTCGGTGAGAATGCACGGTGTCTGTTATTCTGAGGTCGCGTACCGAATTGGATCAAGAGATAGACAGTTGGGTACACCGACCGCGGTCAGCTTAGCAGGTCGTCCAAGAAATCTTCCATTTGTGTTTTCTGGTCCTTTCGAGGGCCTTGTTCCGTGGGAAGTGGGGGAGCTTCGATATATCCTTTCTCTGTGGGTATGTCGTTAGCATAGCCAAGGAATAGAGCCACGGAAAGCGCACCTTGTCTACGCACCGGGCGCGCACTGATACCACCCCTAGTCGCAGGCCTACTTTTCTGCTGCGCCACCTTAGCGCGGAAACGATCCTTGAGATCTTCATCCACCCAAAAAATCAGCGGGTGGACCAAACATGGTACACATGGAAAGCGCTTACCCCATCGCGCTTCTGCTTCCGCCTTTTCCCTGCTCATCTCCTCGAAAGACGCGTCCCACTCGATTTGTTTTATTTTGCCCTTCATGGAAGAAGCTCCAGGTGTCTTCATCGAGGTTATATGTGCGAGTGAATGGTCCACGTCGTCGTCGTCGTCGTCCGTTCCCTCGTGCGAAGGTGCGATGGGGTCGGGGAGCGCCTCCGACCTCTGCCTCTCGAGGAACTTAGAGAGGTCGACCTCTGGCTCGACAACTTCTTCGCCTACACCAAAAATCATCAGTCATTTCATCCGGTGGAGCTCCCATAAGAAATAAAACCGTACATACCATCTGAATCCAGCTCTGGCTCTGGCTCGACATACCGATCCGCGTTAGTGCCCAACTGTCTTCGCGAGAATTTGGCCTCGAGCTCGCGAGCTTCCTCCTCTTCAAGCTCTTCTGTACGCTCTCCCTCGAGTACGAGTCGTTCGCGAAACTCAGCTGGGCGGCCACCGCCTCGGCCGCGGCCACGGGCGCGCAAGTATTTGCCGAGTCCACCACGAGAGCGACCACGTCCTCGTCCACGCGGCTTGCTGTCCGATCCATTGGGTGGCGGTGAAGACAAGCGGTCCATTGAGATCAGACAGGAGGGAAGTATACAGGATCGGAGTAAAGCAGTATCCTGTAGCCTGTAGGGTGATGGCAAACTACGACAGCTGAAGCCTGAGCCTCCTTCTGGCGCCTAATCTTGAAGCACGCACGTGGAGTAAGCGCCCATTGAAAATATGACAGTTTCGCTTGCCGCTTGCTCTGACTTTGCTCTATGATCTCTTGTAAACCCGTTGCAGGTTGAACTACTCGGTTATCTACCCCATGAACGCAGAAGGCCCCATCTGACATTCCCTCCCCTCTAATAACCTGAATACAAGGCTATCGCCAGGGTCAGCCTTACGCGGCGTTCAAAGGAGTACAATGATTCCACAACTGTAAGCACGTCTTCGCAATTCTTCATCACGATTTATATGTATTCTCACCACACGCCGTACATGCAGCACTCGTTGTGCTGATATTGCACCTTGAGTCGGTTTTCGGTGTCGATAATTTGCATCGTCAGTGCTTCTGCTACGTGGAGTTTGAACTACACGAGGTACGTTGGACTTCCTACGCCATACATTCACGTCTGATGATCACTCAGTAATCAGGTGCGAAGAGGGAACGAGGCAATCCAGCGATCATTATCAAGGACGAAATTGCGCGTTAATCCAGGTCGACTCGCCTCGTTGGGTTGCACTAAAAACGCGAGCACGCGCCCGCTAGTGTCCTCACATCTTCCCTTCGACTTCCAACCTCTATCAACAAATCCGGCGGTTGGCAGAAAAATGTGAAATGCGCCTGTGATCATCTGGAGAAACATTCTATGGTATGTCGCCTGCTTCGTATATGATACGCACCCTAATCGTCCTCGCCATCTAGCATCGATCCTCCGTCTTCCTCTTCTCCACTCATGGCATCTTCATCCCTATCGTCTTCATCGTCTCTCTTATCGTCTTCTTCATCGTCTCTCTTATCGTCTTCATCGTCTCTCTTATCGTCTTCCCCGTCCTCTTCTCCATCACCTTCTTCACCGTGTCCTTCATCGTTGCCACCTACCACCTCACTCTGTACCGCATCCGGCTCCCCAACGTCCTGCAATGCCTTCCGGATCCTCGCTTCCGCCATCGTCAAGTATGCCATCTGGCCGTTGTATACCAGCCTGCCCCGCGCCCCTGGCGTGGTTTCTCCGGTATACTTCAGACAGGTCCTGAAATGGCGCTTGATGTTGTCGCGACGAGCGGACGACAATCCCCAGCAATAGGTGCAATGATACATGGGCGCGTTGGGACCGCGATGGCAGCTGGACTGCTCTTGGTGGCGGATGAGATCCGCATACCTGTTGAAGAGCTTCCCACAGCCATCCATCAAGCACCTTGCAGGCTTCTTGGTTGCGGGTGCGTTTTTGACTTTGGCCGCCGCCTTCCCCTTCCCGTCGTCCATGGCATCGTGCTTCCTTTTTCTGCTCATGGGTGGAACACCTGACCCTATGGCAGATGACGATGTAGCTCCGAACGCTAGCAAATCCTGTGGGGAATTCCCCTCGAAGGATTGCCTCGAGGATACGTTGTAATTTTGTTGCAGGGCCTGGTTTAGACCTTGTCCGCGGAACTCCGTGGCGGAGGATGGGAATGCGGACCTTGAGTTGCGCAGATTCCCTGATGGGCCAGCGGTCCCCGACCGCTGGATGTGCTCCCTCGAATTCGATGCCATCCGAGATCCACTGGATGTTTGTGGTCGACGGGCACCGAGCGCCGTCGCACACCGACCAAATGTGTTGTGGAATTGATTCCATTCTTCCCCGCCATTGTGTGAGGAGATGGTGGGGTGCTCCTGGAGAGGACGGGAACCGATATGGTTTCGGACCTGCTCAAAGGTCGGCGATGTCCGTGACGAGGACGCCATGTTTGCGAACGCCGTGTTCGGCGCCGTGAAGGCGGGAACTGAGGCTGGAATTTTTCGTCAGTCTGGGTCCTTGGGTACAGGCTGAAGGCGGGTCGGCTTACCTTGGACAGCGCGCCCACGCGAGGAAAGCGGAGAGGCGGGGGCACGAGAGGTGGACTGCTGGTTGATTTGCTGCTGATTCTGCCCCCGGGTCAACGGCCATTAGGGCGGTGAGCAGCAGCAGTGGATGTCGAACTCACCGTGGCATACGCCGTGTACGGTATTCTCTGCTCGGAGACAGGGGCGAATTCGATTTGATGGGTGGCATATTGCTGCACGAAGGGGGCGGCATAGGTTGGAAAGCGGCGATCGAATGTTTGAGGGGCGAAATACTGAGGAATGTTCGTGAACGCGAAGTCGGTGGGCTGCGAGCTGTGGAGCTGTGGATGGATCGTCAATCATATCTTTCTCACCCAGGATGGGTAGACGACTGACCTCGTTCGGGGACGCATTTTCCCACCCCGATGCAAACTGGGCGACACCCACTCCAGGGTTGGGGCGAAACCCATGGAAGTCTTGCAGTACGCCTTGGAAGACTGATTGAGAAGTTTGCGGCTGCTGAGACATCGTGGCCCGTCGGTGAGTATAAGCTGCTGCTGATTTAACGCGATGCTCACCAACTCGCCATTGAGAAAGGCAGGTTCGTTGGCGCGATCATTCGTATTCAATGCATCCCAAGCATAATAATTCGAGAAGAGAGCATCCCCATCAGGAGGAGGCGGTGCCGTCTAGAAGACAGTGAATTTCGAACACGAATTTGGGTGATTCCCACCACTCACAGATCGTTCGCCAGCGAGGGATGTATTATCGGCGGACGGCGCCTGGATGCTGTGGGCGGGTGCGCTATCTCCATCGAGGTTCTGGTTATTGAAGTGGGCCATTGTGAGTGGGGAAGGTTTTGCGAGTGGGTGAGCGTGGTATGGATCTGGTGAGGGAATGGGAGGTTACGGACGATCCTCCCCGCTCTCTCCTGTTTATAAATGACGCTCTGAAAGAAATCAGCTCCTTGCCACCCTGTTGAATGACTCCGTGCTTCGCAACAGGACAATGAGGAACCGCGACATTGGTAGTGGCGATGTTTCGTTGGCTGGCTTTTATACTCCCCTTTCAAGACGCATTTACCGCCCAAAACGGGTACAGATGCCACTGCTCGTTGACAGTTGCCTCCAGCACGCTTTGACTATACACAAATTACCCTGCGACGCATCCTCATCTCCGGCGCTCGGCCTTCCGGATCATGGAGTGGACACAATTCTTTGTTCAACCTCAACGAACCGAGTGCCATGGGCTCAATCCCGAGAAGAACCTCGTGGTATTCGGTGGCATGTGCATAGTGGCTACCCGTGCAATAAGTATCGTGGAGGTTCTCCTTTCACGTCGGACATACCCGACACGGAGAGAGAGGACGCGTTTTCTCCTACCGATCGTTCGTTGGCACTCAAGCGTGCTTGACCCTTTTTAGGTCACAAAGCACCGACGGAAGCAAATCCAACCATTGTCACCCTCCCTTGATGGTTGGAGAGCCTTGGAGACGGCATATTGTTTCGAAGACTATGGAAACGACTGTGGCGGAGATGTGCTTAGCGATAACAGGCGGTACAATGGCAGTGATCGCCGATGATGCTCGGCATCCCTACTCTTCTTACTTCAATTAAAACTTAGAGCTTCCTGGTGCATAGCTCTCAGGCTCATTGTTTGCTGGCTACTCAGACGGAGGTGGCCAAACATTGAAACAAGGCAGCGCGTTTCGCTCTGTATCATGTGATCGCGTATGTATGGTCTCACGGTCTCATTTGAACGTTTGAACACCGGCACTGCATCACAGTAGACGACCACCACTGGTCCGCCGGGCTTCCCACCCTCAACGGTACCAATTTCATTGAAGATCAATACTCTTCATGATATCAAGACGACTCGTGCTGAGTACAGCACACACGTTTCGGCGAGGCAGTACTCCCGATTACAGCGTCCCACACTAAGCATATCCTCTCATTGCAATGTACAGCGTCGTGGGGTATCGGAAGCGTCTGAGGCGTCATACTAGGAGGTCATAAGAAGCATGGCAGTTTGGCTCGACAAAATTTTCCACTCAAAGAGTATGAGCGGCTATCACTGCTATCTTATTTATACAGCGCTCTGCAGAGTATAAGAGGGGTGCGGCCTGCGCCTCCCATAGTAAGTTTTTCTCCCATAACTTTCGTCCCTGCTTTCGCTGAAATGGGCATCCTTTTTTACTGCTCAGACAGTCTTCATTGTCTGCGCGTCATCAACGCTTTTCTACATCGTCCGACGATGGAACAGCCAACGACCTCTCCGGCTCGTTCCAGGAATCCCCAGTCCTTCTTTCATGATGGGTAAGTCTGCAGTCTTCTTGCACGACACCTTACAAGAATTGAACGCGCCTTGGGCTTCCAGGCAATCTCGCTCAGATGTTCAACCAAGAGTCTTTCTCATTTCGCGATCAGCTCAACAGGCTTCCCGGCAAAGTCGTCAGGATCAGCGGCGCATTGGGCGTGAGTCTCCTCGCCACGTCCGAGTCCGTAACGCGGGGAACTCATGGCATATATTTGGTCCAGGAATCTCTCCTCATGATAAAGGACACCAAGGCTATACACAGCATTCTCGTTAAGGACCAACACGCGTTCGAGGAGATAGACGCTTTCCTCGAGTGCGTCTTTGATTTCCGGCTTGAGCTTGATTGCCATCCGTTGAAGCTCATGTGCTATATCATCAGGCTTGAACCGGCTTTGTTTGGGCCCCGGGCTTCTCTCGACTCATGGTATCTATCCCAGGCAAGATTTTGTAGCTGCTCATGTACTGATGGCGTCCGGACAGGTGCTACCCACAAGAGGCAGCGCAAGCTTCTCAACCCCGCATTCTCCACCAACCACATGCGACGCCTTGTCCCGATGTTTCAGTCCATCACAAAGGAGGTGTGTATCACGTTTGGGCATGATCGCCGGACTAGGTCTTATCTTTGTTACAGCTTCAATCCATCTTTCGCAAGGAGCTCGCGGACGGGCCAAAAGAGCTGGAAGTTCTCGAATGGATGGGACGGCTCGCGTTGGAGCTCATCGCGCAGGCGGGCATGGGCTACACCTTCAATGCGCTGCAAGGCGAGAATAACGACTACGCGGTCGCTCTGAAGACCTACCTGTCCGTACTCTCTCCCGTGTTTCTAACTTCCCACCCTAACTTATATTCGTCTTCCGATAGGCCAACCTGGTCGAGCATCCAGCTCGTAGAGCCGCTGGCTTCCCACGCTGCTCTCGATCTTCCCTCAACGGTTTCTGCGCGTCCTGGCCGACAACGTGCCCTGGCCCGCGGTGCAGTCGCTCGCCAAGATGTCGGATACGCTGTACGACGTTCCGAAGGAGATCTGGGAGAACAAGAAAGCGCTCGCGGCGCAAGGCTCGGACGGGATCGTGAACCAGTTGGGCGAAGGGAAGGACGTGATGAGCATTCTCCGTGAGCTGAACTGTTCCTTCTGTTTTCGGACTCTGAGCTTACTGACACCTTTTGTACTTACAGTGAACTCGAACAGTGCTGCGGATGAGCACGACCGCCTCCCCGACGATGAGCTCCTTGCCCAAATGACGTACGTCCTCCCCATCTCCCGTTTGTCCTACCCCTCTTCAACAGCCTGCGCCCGCTCTTCCCAGAACACTCCTCTTCGCTGGAACGGACACAACCTCATCCGCCCTCGCGCGCATCCTCCACATGCTCTGTCTACACCCTGACGTGCAAGACAAGTTGCGCGAGGAGCTGACCGCCGCGGGCAGCGCCACCGGCGAGCTCGACCATGACGCGCTGAACGAACTTCCGTACCTCGGTGCCGTCTGTCGCGAAACGCTCCGCGTCTTTCCGCCTGTGAGCCTCGCCCAACGGGTGTACGTTCCTCTCTTTTCCTCCCCCTTTACACAGCTTTACACAGTCGCAAGCTGACACGTTCCTACAAAACAGAGCGCAACAAGACGCCATCCTCCCGCTCACTACCCCGCTCACCAGCACCGACGGCCGTCCGCTCCCCGCCCTCATCATCCCCAAATCCGCCACCGTCATCGTCAACATCCTCGGCGTCAACCACGACACCGACATCTGGGGAGCCGACGCGCGCGAGTGGAAGCCCGAACGCTGGCTCGCGCCGCTCCCGGAGAGCGTCGCGCGGGCGCGGGTCCCGGGCGTGTACGCGAATCAGTACGTTCTTGTCCACCGCTTTTCAATCTTGACCGGGAATTGAAATGGCAGATGTACAGGTTGACGTTCATCGGCGGCGGACGGGCGTGCATCGGGTTCAAGTTCTCTGAGCTGGAGATGAGTGCGTCCCGCCGCCATTGCAGTCTAGTAGTGGAGCTGCCATGCTAACCAACTCGTTTTCTCAACCCAGAGGTCGTCCTCGCGCAGCTTCTTCCTGTCTTCCGCTTTGCCCTTCCCGCGAACAAAGAGATCGTCTGGCGCTTCGGCGCCATCGTCACGCCTGCCGTCGCGGGTGCCGCCGCCTCGGAGAAGCCACACATGCCCTTGGTCGTGTCTCTCATCTGAGCAGTGGCCGGTTGGATGTGACATTGATGGGCTCAGATGTGAATATTACTATACATCGGATTAATCATTCCCTAAATCATTCCCATGCAAGGACTTCGCCATGTACCATAACAGCTTCGTATCGTACTGTCAATGCTAGTTTTAGAGGAGAGCACTGCGTAGGGTGTCGCGCACAGCGGACTTCGCCGCGGCAATGAGGACGACAACGAAGGGCATGTGCGGTAGCTGGGCGAATGGACGGGATGTTAACGGCGCAGGCGTGAAATGGATCGCGGGCGTACGTCAACTTGGAGCAGCTTGGTGGGCACGTTGAACTGCAGGAGCGAGGCCACAGTTGCGCCTCGAGAGGGTTTCGGTCGAGAAGGTAAGAAGTTGAGTAGAAATGGGGTATGTTCAAATTTCCGTATGACGACTCAACGAGATGGTGGCATTGTTTTCGCCGATCACCGAGAACTCTACAATCACATAAGTCAGGGAAGGCATAGAAACATGGCACAATATCGCTACAAGACGTACACACTTATTTCATACACAACGCTACATCCGACAAACTCGGCGAGTAAAAGTTAGGACCCGGTAGTAGGAGATGAGCTCGCAATGATATTCGTGGGGACTCCCAAACGGCGTGTGGGCACTTTCGACACATTCTCTGTGGTCAGAGGTAGACCGCCAGTCCCCAGATCGACCCTTTCTTTTTCCCAGCTAACACGCTGGTTGTGCCACCGCATGGTGGGTATATCGTCTCCCCACCGGATGGACGCGATGTACCCACCTACATCCGACTCATCCACAACACCGGGTGACGGTCCTGACCACTTCCAGTGAGCAACGGCATCATCCCCATCATCGTCCCCATCCGGAGGCCTCGTTCTGCTCGAGCTGATCCACGCCAGGATATCATCGTCCAGGATCGGAACCTCTGTGAGGGTGTCGGTGGCCTCCCTCCCTTCGGACGGTTCCCCGAATCCGCTATCGCGCTTTTCGTCCGTAGCTATGCCGTCTGGCTTCTGCTTCTTCGATGGTGCATCAGCCTCGCCACTGGGACTCCTCGGTCGTTTCGCCTTTACGAGAACGTCACGTTGGTCAGGTCCGTCAGGTCGGCCCTTGCCACCCTGCTCATCAGTCGGCATATTGTCATCGCCATCGCCAGGCGCGCTCCTAAACCCAAATTGATTCCCTTTCCGCTCAGGAGCCTTCGGGTCTGGTTCGGGAGCACGCCATGAACGCTTTTTCTTGTTGAGGGACGCTGCGACTTTCTCCGGTGTCAAAGCCATGAAGGGTCGGATGAGTTGTTCGACGAGCCTGTCGTAAAGACGATAGAAGAACAAATAGCAGTGCAGAAAGTCGACTGGGTTATGGAGAGAGAACATCCTCACCGCATTTTCCGACACCACGTAATTCATCTCCCCCATGTCACGCCCCTGCAGCATCAGTCAGAAACGTGGATACTATTGAAATGACTAAAACTTGGCAGACATACATTTTCGAGCATGACATGAATGGCCACCAACCCCGAGTCACAAACGGCTCCAAACAACTCAGGGGCCACCAAACCAAGAGCGTCAAGGTGGCGGTACGACGTTGCTAGATCGCATGCTAGTCGCAGTTGACCTTCTATACCCGTCTCCTTTTTCATCTCCGTGGGCGAAAACCCGATGGTTCTTCATATTCCCAGAACGAATCCTGCCCCAAAGCGTCCTGGAGGGCGGCGTCGATCTTCTCCTGAATGGACAAGACGTGTAGGCTGCGGTTGGTAACTGTTACGGCGGCGTCGAAGATGGCATACGCGGGTGGAAGAAATTGAAGCGCCTCTTCAGCGGCTGGAAGCGCCATGGCCCTTTCAAAGCTGTGGCACCAACGGTTAGAAGCGGTAGAGTTCTTGCACATTGTAGACAACGGACTTTATAACGGGCTTGGGTATGCCCTTATGGGCATTTCTTCGATGTCGGAATGCGAGGTTCAAGATAGCCTCCAAAGCACGGCGGAGCTCAGCTTCGTTGGCTTTGCGCGATAGCTGATAGCTCGATATTTGTTCCCATGCCACAGCGAGGTTGGAAATGGAGGGTATGATTCCGCAAGGGTCCTCTCCAAACGTAGCTGTCGATGCTTTGATTTTGATTGCGTCGATGAATGTAGTAACAGCGGGAAGCTTGTCGTCTAACTATTTAGGTTTGAACGAATAGTGGCCATGACGAAGATTGTGGACGTACCTCCAGCTTGAACAGCTTTTCGGGTACTGTGCCTGGTCGGGAAGCTGGACACCCTACGCTTCAGAAAATCCTAGATATTTGACATTGATTCTCATGACTTCTACAACATACGTTCTGCATGGCATACATCTTAGGTATCTTTCTGTGAGCTAAAATAGAGGGAATGTGGCATGCAGCAATTACAGTACTTAAACCTTTCTGGAGGAGGCCAAACTCAAGCTTGACTGGGTACCTGGACATTCTGAGTATACCCTTTGCAATGGGTGATTCAAAAATGAGACAAAATATGCATAATCAAGAGAAAAAATATATGATTGAATCCCGGTCGTTCCGAGGTAGATTGCTCGTGAACTCCCTGTGCAGTGGGGGGCTCAAACTGGAGGTACTGTGTTTTGCCCGGTTTTGCAGATCTACGAGATCTCCCTCGAATATCTCAATAGGCAGGACATTTTTTGTCCCCCAGTCTTCATATTATTAAGATCCCATACAAAAAGTAATTTATGAAGCTACAAGAGTGGATGAGGTAGGAGGAGGTGAACAGTGAGATGCCTTTGTCCAGCTACCCAGGCCGTCCAGGTTCCTGACCAGGCACAGTATCTCAAGTTTAAGTAGCTCGGCAAGTTTGACCCGCTCGGCAAGTTGATCGTCGGTTTCCAAGAAAATCTGGGGCTTCATAGCACCGAAGTATTTCCTCACATCTTGTTCGGAGCGCACAAGCCTGGTGTACGAGGAAGACATTCAGGGGTATTGAAGGTCGTCGATGACTCGATATGGACGTTGTTGCTGTTGAACAGAATGAGTGGCTGTGACGTCACAATCTATCGCCCCATAAGCGCAATTACATACAAAATAGATTACAAGTTCTCATAATTTCAAGGTGGTAAATCGTGATCCCAGTCCCCTAATTCTTGCGAGAGAAGAGCCAGCTGAGCCTGCGAAGCGGAGAGCTTCTCTATAGGCTAGCTAGCGAGAGTTAGTCAGCGGCCGCGCGTAGAGCCGGAACGAAGGAAAGGCGAGACGCGTGGAGGAAATGAATTCCCACGGTCCTCGTCCTCTCCCTCCTCGTACCTGCTCTCCCGCGCTGGAGATTTTTCATCGTTCCGCTTCAAATTCTCCTTTTCTCGCCATCTCTTCGACATGAGCGACTCAAAAACGCCCTTGGGAACCAACACTCAAGCGCCTGCGTCTCTGACGCCGTCAAATGCACGAGGAACCGCTGATCATGCGGAACGCGCAAGCGGGAGCGGTGGAACGAGTGGACGGCCGTACAGTGGCCAGGAACATGGGAGAGACGGATTAGGGGCAGGCGTTGCGGCGCAGGTGGACATCCAGCAACACGGGTTTCTATCGGCAGCGGAACAAGCGAAAGCAGACGCTGAGTTACTCCCGTTGGCCCTCTATGCCAAAGCGTCGCCCCAGGAGCGCGCTGCCATGTGGCGCACGTTCAAGCAATACACCACTCAGTTGGCGCCCCCTTCCGTCAGCACGAGCAAGCCGTTATACTCCTTGGCGGATGAAGGGGACAGGGAGCTAGGTGCCGCGATAGGAATCCCGGATGCCATTCTCGTGCTCGCTAAGGCCGGCATTCGTCCCCCTCTCACCTTATTCACAGCAAGCGCTCTGAAGACCATCATGCGCGACGGGCTCACTATGACGAAGAAGTATCGCACCCTCAAAGGCGATGTGCGCGTCCTCGACATCACAAGGTTCCCGGACGAGGCCGACTTAGATTTCGTGTCTTGGATGGACGCTTGGGGTGGTTATCTTAGGTTTCTCGCAGATCCGTCGATCACAGGAGCCGGCGTTCTCCAAAGGTGGGAAACGCACTACCGCGCGCTGATTTCAATGCCGGGCTTCAGCACCCCGGAGATCTTCGATGCTATCCTGAGGCACGACATCGAAGAGCGTGCGGCGTACCACGCAAACCCGTTCAAGGCTGATTCGACGCAGTGGTGGATGCGCTTCGCGGCTATTCAACTCGACATACAGCGGCAGGAGCTTCAAGATGTGATGCGCGCGTCGGCGAACAGCGCCTCGTATGATGATTTCTATACTTTGGGTTTCTAATGTGTATGCATACATTGACTGTGTTTATTCCTGCTTTCAGTGTACCACGAATCGAGGGGCCACTGTGCCATTATTTTTCAGCTCCAAGCTCGTATGAGCGAATCGTCGTTGCACGAGGCCGTCGTGCCATTCTTTCAACACCTTCATGCGGGGCCTTCGTGCCAGCTTTATACGCCTTCGTGTCGGGCCTTCGTAACAATCCTTTCACCGCCTTTGTGCGGGGCTTTCGTGCCGTCTTTATACGCCTTCACGCGTGGCCTTCGTGCCATTTTCTTCTACGCCTTCGTGCGGGGCCTTTCGTGCCATTTTTCTCTTACGCCTTTCGTGCGAGGCCGTCGTGCCCTTTATTCTCAACGCCATCGTGCGTGGCCGTCGCGCCATTTCCTTTCTCAACGCCGTCGTGCGAGGCCGTCGTGCCGTTTATTTTCAACGCCGTCGTGCGTGGCCGTCGCGCCATTTCCTTTCTCAACGCCGTCGTGCGAGGCCGTCGTGCCATTTGTTTATTTTTAACGCCGTCGTGCGGGGCTGTCATGCCTTTCTCATGCGCCGTCGTGCGCGGCCGTCGTGCCAGGTGCTCATACGCCGTCGTGCGTGGCCGTCGTGCCAGGTTTCATGCGTCGTCGTACGTGGCCGTCGTGCCATTTTCACGCAACGTCGTGCGCGGCCGTCGTGCCAATTTTCATGCGTCATGATTTCATGCGTCATCGTGCGCGGCCGTCAGGCCAGGTTTCGTGTGCCGCCAGACGCGGCCTTTGTGCCATTCTCAGGCGCTGTCGCGTGCGGCCGTTGTGCACGGCCGTTGTGCCACTTCTTATACACCGGCGTGCGTGGCCGTTATGCCATTTCGCATGCGCCGACGTGAGTGATTATTGCGCTGATTTCTCGTGTGTCTATGTGCGGGGCCGTCATGCATTTGTTTCCAGCACCGTCCGGTGTGCCGTCTTTCCCTGTGTGCTGATGTATATGGCTGTCGGGCCAATTATTCTCTTACGTTGATGTGTTGGGTTAGCTGATTATTATTTTCTTCAGATACCGACGTGGGGGGCCGATGTGCCATTCCATTCTCAGGCCGAGGTACATCATTTTCATTAGGTGGACGTGAGCGGCCGACAGGTCGGGGGGACCGTCGTGCTATGCATTTTCAACGTCGACATGGCTGGCCGCCGCGCGTTTCCCTTGGTTCAGAGCCGCCGTTTGGGTATCACTCTTGGGACCTTTCCCTTCACACACCTACACTACGCAGATCTTTCGGACCATCCAATACGGAATCCCTTCATGCGGGGTCTATGTGTTAATTTCTTTTGATTCAGCATCCTCGCGCGTGGCCTGCATGCCTTTGCCTTTGATTTCTAGCTATCGTGTTGCGAGGATGTGCAAGACTGTTTTACTCAACTAGATGGTAGGTGGCTGGACAGTTCCTTTCCGTGTACTTAGAAGGCCCTTATGTGGGCCGTCGTAACTCGTTTAGATTGCTCATATCAATTGTTGTCGGTCGGAGTTCCATTCCTTCGTTTTGGTCCCTCTTTCTTTTGATAGGGCGTTGTTGAGTTGCGCGGGTGAGCTGCGCGCTCTGGTGTGGGGTGCGAGTTTTCGGGGGTCCGAATCTCGGTTGTGAGCTGCGCTTTGTTGGGGGTTTCTCGGTTCGTTTCCCCGAACTGAGATCTCTCAGTTCTCTTGCTGCTCGAAGTTGGTAGACCGCTGGAATTCGGGTCGTTTCGCGTGCATGCGTTTCGTACCCTCACCGCGGGCGGAAGTCCATTTTTTCGGAGTCGAAACGTATTCGAAACGGGCGACGAAAGTACAAATACCAATCGTGTTTTTACCTGGACAAAACACATTCCAAACATGTCCTTTCAGGCACATGTTCCTGCCTCGTGTACCCTCCTAAAACTTGAGGTTTCCGCCATGGGCAGCTATGAGTTCGAAATAAAGCCTTTTAGGACCATATTCTCCCTAAATTAAGCAGTTAGAAACCGGTTCCCCAAGGAGAATCAGTTTCGATTAGGAAAAGATCCGCCAAAAATTGCCCTGAAGCTTCTAATTTCAGATCAATCACTGCTCGTGGCGGAAATTTCTAGTTTTGGAAGGGTACATGAGGCAGGAACATGTGCCTGAGAGGACATGTTTGGAATGTGTTTTGTCCAGGTAAAAACACAATTGGTATTTGTACTTTCGTCGCTCGTTTCGAATGCATTTCGACTCCGAAAAAATGGACTTCCGCCCGCGGTGCCTTTTCCCCGCGCGCACATCTCGGATTTCGAGAGACGCGTCGGTTGCACGTGGGAGTTCGGCATTTCCCGCACTTTCCCATCACGTGCTTTCCCGCGGTCCACCACTTCCACACCCCACACCCACAAACTAATAGATAACACTGAGTTTGAAACTCATATCGTTATCTTGTTTGATGGTCTCTTTTCTCCCTCTGTTTTCATTTCCGTCCGCCCCAGAACACGAGACTAACTAGCCCGACTGCACAGGGACTCAGCCCTACTTATTACCTGCCGTCGCCATCGGCTCATTGAATATTGAATCGTGAAACAAGAAATCATCAAAGCTAACGTTGTCAACCCTGTACGAGTCTAAGACGATAAGACTACAGCCCTCTCCCCCCTACCAAATCCCTTCTACTTCTACTTATACCACCTCTCCCGTAACCTCTTCCTCCCGACCATCGGCCTCGCCACCGCGATCGCGATCGCGAGCGCGCCCACGGTGAGCACGAGCTGGGCCTTGTTGAATTCGGCGCTGAGGACGTCGAAGGTGCCGGAGGGGGCGAGGCGGGTGGCGAACAGATCGAGACCGTAAGCGAAGAGGAGGGAGGTGGATTCGAGTTGGGAGGGGGAGGTGAGGAGGGCGCGGATGGAGGTGACCTTTGGGGAGGGGGTGCGTCAGCAGATGGACGAGGGTTTGTGGAGGAAGTAGTAAGGGGAAGAAGAGCAAGGAGACGGAGAGGAGAGGGAGAATGAGAGGAAACACGTACCTCGTGGTTGTGCGAAAGTACGCGCCGTGGGTCGTCTGGGAGGAGGGGGTCGTATTGCACGAGCATTTCTTCCTGCTCCTCTGCTGTCGTCTTGCGCTTCGGTCGCCGCGGATTGAGCAGAATGCGGGGGAAGGACTGGATCTGGCCCTTGTCGTTCGCGACTGCGTCGAAGGAAAGACGGAAGGAAGGCGTCGTCAATGTTTGGTTCGAGGAGCAAGAGGCAAAATGAGAGGGGAAGATGTATGGGAAGGAGTCGAAGGAGGAGCCGGAAGGTGAAGTCATGGAAAGAGGAGGGAACAGCGGAGAGACAACAAGACGCACCGATCAGATCCTTCGCCTGTCACCCCGAACTTGGTGCTCGTCATCCCCATTGTGCTCACCCCGTGCGGAAACACGAACGACTGCTCATACACGCTCACGTTCGCACTCCGTCCATCCATCGACGACATCTCCGAGCTGTCCAAAAGAAAAAGAAAAGGTCGGGTCAGCTCACGACCCCGTGATGGCAGTGGAGGAGATAACGGAACAAACGATGGAGGAGGTGGAACCGAATGTGAACGAGAAGGAAACAAAAAAAACACGCGCTCACCTCCTCGTCTTCTCATCCTCCCCGCCCTCGTAGAACTCCACGCTAACAGCCCTCCACCCCTTGCTCTGCCCCGTCCACGCATAGTTCCCCTCCCAAACCACATACACGAGCCAGTTCTCCGCAAACGCCGCGTGCACTTCGCACCCCTCCCCACCCAACTTCGCATGATAAACTACGCTCCCCTTTGACCCCATCCACAACCCTAACCGCACAGCCCCCTTCCGCACCCTCTCCGCTCCCCCTCGTGGTCACCACCGCCAGATTCGGGTTCAAATGCTTATAAAGCGTCCGTCGATCGCCCGTCACCTTCCCCAACGACGCCACCTTCTTTCCTCGACTCCCCCCCGGGCGCGTCACCAGGTCCAGAACCTCTTCTCCGGGCGCGAGGGACGTCGTCCAGGTCGGATAGGCCGTCGTGCGGTTCTGGAGACCCGAGTTCGGGAGGAAGGCGTGGCCCGTGAGGCGAGGATGTTCATGGGAGCCAGTGCGGAGGGCAAGGTGGAGATGAGGGGCGTGGGTGCCGGAAAGCAGATTCGGTGGCGGGGGTTGAAGGGTAGAGATAGACCTGGGGAAAGGGTCAACGAGAGCGCGGGACGGAGGAAGAGGATAGGACAGACCTGGAGGAATTCGTCGAGCAACACCACCGTCTTCACGTCCGATCCGGGTGCTTCGAACTAGGTACGCATTCGACCGCGGGCCCAGAGATTATATCCACACCTTCGAGGATGCCCCTCGATGTCGAGGGGGAGGAGGAAGGCTCGGTCCCGGGACGCGCGTCGGCGCCTGTCATGGCGTCGATGTGGAAGAGCACGGTATCCACGAGTCCCTACAAGGTATGGTCAGGCTTCACGCCTTCAAGCATAAGGAAAAGAGAAGGAAAGCACAGTTATTCGCCACCCGCTGCGCGACCAACACCACCTGTGGTCTCCCTGCCGCGTCCCCTTCTCCCTCCCCTTCTGCACCTGCATCCGCATCCACGCCTACCTTCTCGTCCCCCACCGCGCGCGTAACGAACAGTTTTACAGGATTCACTCTCCCTCCGACTTCCCTCGCCCACCCGAGCCCGAGCACACGACTCCAGAGAAGCTGGCCCGTAGCTGGAGTCGAGGGCATATACTTTTCCATGGGCAGTGGCGAGGAGGAGGAGTTTGCGGAAGCCAAAGGGGTCACGGGTGAGCGTTGTCGTCGTGCCTGTAATTATGGAGGAGGATGGGGGGAAAGAAAGGGGGAAAGAAGAAGAGGGGGAGGAAGAAGAGGGAGGGGAGAGGGAAGTGGTGTAGGACCCCGTGACAAAGCGGGTGATGAAGTGGACGAGGTATTGCGGGAAATCCTAGGAGTCGTCGCTTCGTCAGTCTGACATTTCATGCCGCCAGGAGAGGGAGGAAGACCTACCCTCGCCTCGGCCATCTGCCTCTCCATCCTCCCCACGAAAGATTCGTGTCCGATCCCGTGGGTGTGGACGCTCGCCGGCTCCGGCAACTCCACCATCTCCGCCACTTGCACGGTCGACAGACCCTCCTCGCGCGTCCACTGGAGGCGGTCGCCCTGCCAGAGCTGGACGGCGCCGGTGGAGGTCGTGAGGACGACGTAGGGGAGGAGGTCGAGGGGCTTGACGTAAGCGACGTGCAGGGCGGCCTGGGGATGCGGAGGTCAGCAAGGGGCGAAGGAGATGGGGGAGGGAGATGACCGACGTGGGTTATGATCCCGTGCACGTCCGTGTCGAAGGGAAAGGTGAAGCCCGAGACGAGGCCCTTGCCATCGCCCAGGTGGGGCGCGTAGACGTGGACGGATCCTTTCTGCACATGCATCGTCAGTCGGCGGATCGGCGCGAAGGAAGGGGGAGACGTACGCGGAGGACATGCGACCAGAACACGCGTCCGACGTACGGCAGGCCGTCCTTGTCCACGCCACCAACGTAGAACGATTCGGTGTATACGATCGGACCTCGCCTGGACAGAAGCGTGAGCGCAAGGGCCTGATCGCAACACCACGCAACGCACCGAATCGGAAAACTCCCACAGAGGTGCGACGCCCGTTTTTCCCGCGTCCAGGGCGAGCACTATGCCGGAGCCAGTCTTGCTTGAGCGCGACGAAGTGCCCGTGGGTGCCGAGTCCGACGTCGACAACGCTCACAAAAGACGCGGACTTGTGCACCGATTGGTTTTTGGTGGAGGTCAGGGGAGAGGGCGACGGAATGGATGAGGCCGCCTTCGAGCCACGCGACGCGCGCGGTGTCGGGGAGAGGCGAGGGCGAGCAGAGTGCTTGGACCGTCGGAGAATGGAGGAGGGGAACGTTGACGGAGGCCAGAAGTTGGCCTGTGGACGGGGAGAGAGAGGTAATGTGGAGAGTGTAGGAGGAAAAGGAGGAGGCGAGGCCGACGAGGTAGATGGCGGCGGGGGTGGCGATGATTTTGGAGTAGACGACGAGGGAACTGGGCGGGAGTCAGGAAGGAGAAACAGCGCTTGGGGGGGGACGTACGTTTGATCTGGAGAGGACCACGTCCATTGGACGTTGCCCGTGCTGTCGACGCGACGGAGGGTGTGACCGCTCGTGAGGACGAACGCGTCGGGTTCACCTGGGACGAAGGCCGCGGCGACGCCAAAGTCGGCGGGCTCGAGAAGGCGGGCTTCGTGTGGCGGGTGGAGGCGCTTCTCGGCGAGCAGGTGGCCTGTGGTGGCTTCAAAGGTGCGAAGGGTGGATCCTCCTGGGCCGGAGAGGGAGAGGACGACTGGAAGGGGGATGAATGGCGGAGTGCATGTATGCGCGGGAAACGCGTACCGTCGTCGTGTTTCTGGTAATACACAATGCTATCCTTCGGTTCGTACACAAATCTCCATGCTGTCCGCTCATGAGCCACGGCAGAAGCGAGGGTAAAGCAACACGGACCTATGGAGCCATTGGTGGGGTGGAGGGCGGCGAGGACGTTGCTGCTGGTGGCGGTGAGGAGAAGCGCGCTCGTTGGCGGATGTCCGGGTTTGGACAGAAAAGCAGGGGCGGTGGCGAGGGAGTCGACGAGGGGAACGCCGACGTAAGATTGGTGCCAGTCGACGACGCCCGCCTCGGATTGTTTGAGGGCGCGGGCGCACGAGGCGAGCGCGGTGAGGGCGAAGAGCCAGCGCATGGCTGCTAAGCGCGATAGTGTCGTCAGCGTCGGCAACGTTGAACAAAGGATGCCTCACGGACAATCGGGACCGTTGCGCCTGCGTTGTTCGTCGTCGTGGACGGCGGTGAGCGGACGGCGGTGAGCGGACGGTGGAATCCGAAACGGAGGCTTGCTTGGAGTTGGTTCAGATAACCAATTGAGCTTGAAAGAAAGGTAGAGGGTGAATAGCTGACGTAAGCGAGGGATAAATAGGGCTCGGAAAGGGCGGAAGGGGAGTTGTAGCCCCTTGTCCAACGACGTCGACCATCTCCTCCTCTGAACCATGTCCATGCCCGGAACACCCTCGGGATCGTCCACACCGTCCAACACCCTTCTTCTCCGGCGCCAGCTCACCGAACTCACCAAACACCCCGTCGAGGGCTTCTCCGCAGGTATAGTAATCCCTGTCCCACCCCTCCTCGATTCCCGCTCTCCTCGCACGCATACCATCTTAATCACTTGCTCGCTCATCTCACAGGTCTCGTTGATGACAACAACCTCTTGGAGTGGGAGATCCTAATCATCGGGTCCGTCGCCATCTTCTTCCCGGTTCACCTTTCAGTGCTGATCCATCGCTCGCGATCCCATCTAGCCCGCCCGACACCGTCTAGTGCGTTTATTCTATTCATCGCCGTGTGTTGGGAGTGTTCTGATGGTCTGTTGAAGCGAGGGAGGCTTCTTCAAGGCGCGCCTCACGTTCCCACCGGAGTTCCCCCTCCTACCCCCCAAGATGCGCTTCACGACTCCCATGTGGCATCCGAACAGTTGCGTGTCCCTTTTTTCACGCGTCTCAATACCTTTGTGACTGACGGCATTATGCCCATTCTGCAGTCTATCCTGACGGCACCGTTTGCATATCCATCTTGGTCAGTTTGTTCTTCCGCCCTGCCCGCAACCCTCTAAATCCACTCACCTCTAACCGCGCTCGATATTACAGCACGCGCCTGGTGACGATCAGTGGGGGTACGAAGATGCAGGCGAACGATGGATGCCTGTGCACTCCATTGAATCCATCGTATGTCTCCTTCTTCTCCGCCGTCGATGACTCAACTCATCTTTAACCAGCTTTTAAGCGTCATCTCCCTCCTCTCCTCCGACACCCCAAACCTCGACAGTCCCGCCAATGTCGACGCCGCGAAAGAAGTGAGGACAGATCTCGCCGGTGCGTGCCTTCGCCTTCCTTTATCTCTCACCTTCCTAATCTTTTCGTGCAGGGTACAAGAAGAAGGTCCGACGGCTGGTACGCAGGACCGCAGAAGAGGCCTACGATTAAGCTCATTATCCCGTGATCGTGCCGTTCGCTCTTGTCCTACTTGGCATGGCATGGGACGGGACGGGAGCTCGAGGCGCTCCTTCGTCTCTCACGTTCATTTTATCATCTACCGTTGCACGCAACGTACCCCCTTCATATATGGCGTGGGAGACGTTTGTACTATTTCACTGTTTTTTTTTTCTTTTATCCATCGGGGTCTTTCGGGCAAAAGCAGGCGAGAGATGCAGTGCGGATACGGACGTGAGTCTTTCTGCCAATGTTGGGCGATCGAACCCGTTGTCCGCGTCGAGGAAGACACAAGTCTGTCGACTGACCCTACCAAACACCCAACCGACGGTCAATCAAGATCAATGCATATATGCATCCCCTATCTGCGAAAAATGCGGAAAGGTGCGAGAATGACTGAAGTACTGTACTGAAGCTTCAAGCTTCAAGCTTCAAGGGTCAAGGTGGCCCTCGACCGTCCCGCCAAGGTCGGCTAGTAAGTTGTCGATGTTACACTCTTGAGTGAAGTATAGAGCACACAAAATCCACAGTACTGTATATCATGATGATGCACCACGCCTACGTGACCTATGGGCTGCACGTACGCAAGCAGTCCCCGCTCCTGCTTAGTACGGAATCTACGACCAGTACAAAGGCTAAGAAATCACCTACTCACAATACCTTCGTACGCGGTTCCGCGAGGACTCACGCAAGCGACACTCTCAACGGCATCGCTGGTTTCTCCCTCTCTTCCCCCTCCGCCCCGGCGACGACGGGGGTGACGATCGCGCCGCATCGCCAGATGATGTCTTTCTGCGTTGGGAGGAAGAAGCGGAAAGGGGGAATAAGTTGGGCAAGGACGATTTCTAGTTTGGGGGACGTGCGACGAGTGAGCGGCGTGAGCACTACTGCTGTACGTCGTGACGAACGTAACTCACTCATTTCGAGCAGCGCGAATTGGAATCCGATGCACGCACGCGGGCCGCTGATGAATGTCATCCTATTCCCCGAAGGTGAGCTTCAGTACATACCAAACCCAGAGTCGACGCACTGATTCGCATATACCCCTGGCACCTGCGCGCGTCCCACGCTCTCCGGTAGCGGCCCCGTCCTCCATCTCTCTGGCTTCCACTCGTCTGCGTCGTCGCCCCATATATCAGGGTCGCGGTTGACGCCGAGGACGTTGAGGACGAAGCCGGTGCGATTCGGGATGGCGAGCGTGGTGTGTGGGCGGTTGTCCGTGCCGAGAATGGGGGCGGAGAGCGGAAGGAGGGTGTCCGTTTGGGCGCTGGATGCTTGTGTGAGAGGAGATCGGAGGGTGACAGTGGGGATCGGAGGAGAGGAACTTTGGACGTACATCCGCTGCACGACGCTGACAGGTGGGAACAGCCGCAGCGTCTCCCGACACACCGCATCGAGATAGGACAGCCCGTGCAACGCATCGTAGTCGAGCGCGCCGTGCGCGCCTCCTGCTGCGACGAGCTCCTCCCGTAGCTCCTCCTGCGCGTCTGGGTGTAGGCAGAGCATGTGTAAGATTCGAGCGAGGGCGGAGGAGGTCGTGTCGGTGCCAGCAAAGAGAAACGTTCTACCAGTCCGCGGGAGAGATGAATGGACAGGGGAAAGGTGCGGGAAATGGGGGGGACGTACGACATCTGAGCGAGCAACTCATCGTCCGGGAGGCGGTCTTCCTCGTTCGCGGCGTCGTTCGCTTTTACTAGAGGCGGCATGAGCCCGAATACGCAGGATACAGCACGAAAAGACTGAACCGACGCACAGAGGATGCTCATCAGATCCCGCCCCTCATCCGATTCCTCACCCAGGGTGTCCGCGTCCGTGCGAGCCTTCTTCGCCTCCCATATCTCCTTCGTCACAGCGTATAGCGTGTCCGAGATCTGCGCGAGACGGCGCACGTCTGCCCAGGGCGCGTGGTCCGCCAGGAAGCGCAGGAGCGCGCGGGGGAAGAGCGCCGTGAGCGTTGGGAGCCGCGGCTTTCGACCTGGACGCGAGACCACGCCGGACTGTCCAATTCAATTTTCAATTTATATGTCGTCAGATAATGTGGCGGTGGTAGAGAGACGAGAAGAAGACAGACAAGTAATCTTTGAGCGCGACAGCGAAGGCGCTGTTCTCGCCTTGCAGCGCGTGGAAGGTGTGCCCCATTCCCGCCTGCGCGATCAGCTCAAGTGCGAGTCGCCCGGTCCACTGGAGGACGTCGAGCTCCTTCGGCCCGTTCGCGAGCTCCTTGCGAAGGATCTTCTGGAGCTGTGGCGGCGCAAAACACCGAGGGTCAGAGACAGAGACAGAAAGTGAGTTCGAACGGCACGCTGCTGACACTGGAAGCGGTATAAAATGCGACGCACCTCCATCGTAATGGACTGGATCTGCGGAACCATGCGGCGTATCTTTCCGGTGGCGAATGCGGGATTGAGCAGCTTGCGCTGGCGTTTGTGGGCCGCGCCTTGGGTCGCGAGCAGCCCCGGGCCGAGACAGAAACGGTTCGTCCTGCGCGATTCAATGTACGTCAGTTGCTCGTTATCTAGGCAATGTGCCGAGGTCAGGCAATGAGAAAGCCGTACTCGAGGAAAAAATCGATGTCTTCGAACACATGCGGGTCTTTGATGAGGATGTGGTGGAGCGCCTTAGTGTCTGTGATGACGAGTTGGGATTCCTACAGAACAGGTAGTCAGCGGGAGGGATGTGATGTGCTGAGCTTGCCAGATATGGCGATACTTACTCCGAGCGCGCCGTTAATCCTGACGACTTTGCCGTGGAGCCTGTTTATGTTTGCGCGAAGGTCGAACGAGTCGGGGGTGAACATTTGCAGGAGGTTACCTAGGATCGCGGTGTGTGGTCAGAATAATTTCAATGACACCATGCGGGCACGTACCCGTTATGAACGAGGGGCTGGGAATCCCCGGGACAATACGGAGGGGCCGTTGGATGATCCATCGGTGGAAGGTGTAGGAGAATGTGGTCAATACGCAGACGGCCACGGCAGCCTCTACAATGAGAAGGATTCCCATATTTTCATTGACCAGAAACAGAGTGAAGGCTGCCAGTGAGAGGGTCTGAGAGGACGATGGATGAGTTCGACGTATGTTAGATATGTTGAATCTGAGCTGCTAATAGATCGAATGGCTCACCTCTTATACCCTCGCGAACGAGCGAGAAGTGTTTTCTTCGGAATACGTCAGGAATGAGTGGCTATAAAGCCTTCGAGTCGGATGCTCTTGACAGACCCATGACGCTGAGTTTTTTTGCACAAGAGTGTTGTCTGCATTAGTCGGGCCGGGAGAAACCTCCTACCGATGAATGTTCCCCAAATTCAGTATAGATAATAGTCGCCCGCGAGGTGCAGTGGAGTGCCGATGAAGTTGTAGCTAGTCTTCGCTGAAGAGAAAGACGATGCTAGATTTGGGAGCTCGCGATCGGAAGTGGCGAGGATCATAATCTGCTGAGCGGATCAAAATCAGAGCGAGTTCTTCGGCTCACTGGTTCCGAGTCCATTTTGGTTTATACCGAGCAATACCGCAATCCATTACCAGATGAGTTGAAGTGGAAAGATTATGGCCTGCAGCAGGCTGTAGCTCGGAACGACGGAAATTGGATCGGAAACTTCATGCCAGCAGTGCCGGCTTCCGGTCCGATTTCCGCGCCTCCCTTCTTGTCCTCTTCTGTTTCAACTTCCACGACGAGCCTGCCAGCTGCCATAGTCTAGTAGAATTCGTCAAGCGTTGATAGGGATTTGCGAAACCGACGATTGCGTCATCAAATTCACTCGAATTGGATAACTCCCGCACGTGCTCATGCTGAGTCATGCACAGTACTCCCGTCGCAGCGTCGCTGTCCATCGCGTCGCCACTGCACAGACGCGACGGCGGTCGCGCGACGCCGACGCATCGTCTGAACTCCACACGATAGCAGCCTACCCATCTGCGTCCTGCTGATAAAATACATCTCGTTCTCAAGGTGACCGTCTCGACATTTTGTCACGTTTTTTGTTTGCTTTCTGTGAGGATTTCGTTCAAGTACTTATATCAGCCTGCGCGTGCCAGAGAGACCGAGGAGATGTTCGTCGTAAGTATTTGAAAGCCAAATACAGCAGCGCTACCAAGGAAAACAATCAATGCGAGAGAGGCCATCGATTTACTCAAGATTTACTCGACACTAATGGCGGTCACTTGCGAAGCCTGCGGAGTTGGCGAGGTCTCATCGAGCTTCAGGAGCAAGGGCAGGGAGCTAGTACTGGAGCACTGTGAGTGTATTCTTTGCCATCCAAATACATGTGGGGGACAGAAAGGGACAGAACGAGTAGCAAAAACGAAACGGTTGTAAGGGAACGGATGGACGAGTCGAAACCCGAGACGCGTCTCTGCCAGCTATCACGTGCAGAACATGCCCAAATCGGGACGGATTGGATGACGCGGCCGAGATGTCGCAGATCCCTATCAACGCCCGACGAATTCTACCAGTCTTTAACTAGACACTACCTGCTCGTCTCGTCAGTGTCCGTTAAAGACTCGGCCTCCAGTCTACAGCTGCCAGGCCACTGCCGGCCGTAACTCATATGTCCTTTCGACGGTCGTACACACTCCTATTCGCTTCGAACGGCACTCGAAATTTATAACAGTCCTCCAAATCGGCCGTGAAAAACGCCAGCCTGCACAACCATCTTTCTCATCCTTGCCCCGTGCGTTATACTTAATCCTGATCCCTGCTTTCCATGGATCACTTATAATTAGGGCCAAAGCTCGTACGGTTTATAAAAGCGCCCGATGCACAACTTAGTCGCCGTGGCCAATGCACTGTGTGATGGCGAGCCGTTTGTGTTTTATCTCGCGAAGTCAAGCAGCAGTCAGGGACAGAACAACCCTTGGTGCGTCATCAGCCTTCGTTCTTGACGCACGTATTCAATCCGTTGAAGCAGCCTTGTCTAAACACGAGACAAAATACCGTGCTTGCCTGGAATTTGGACATGCTGTGGCTTGGATTTTTTAACCATAGGGCCGCTGTGAAGGCATCGTTCAGAGTCCAAAGCGCTCACAGGTTCGTGTTTCCACAACTGCTATCTTGAACGGTATCCATATTCAAACTTCCAGATCATACTTGAATGCAGGCGGTCTCATATTCCGACCCTGTCCTGTATTATCCAAGCGGTTTCGGCCTTCAGTCGTGACGCTGTATGTACTTGTGATAGAAGCGGATCGGACGTTTGCACTCTTCTACTTGGCCGCGTGCAACTAACCCGTTTTCGTCATTTGTTCCTCCTCAACAAATTTTCAATTGTTTCTGCACCAAGAGAGCTACAAAGACTCGGAGACAGGTACGCCGTGTGCTGAGCTTGTCCCTTGTGTTGGTGTGTCTGACTCCTTGCATAGCGGCTGGGATGTTAGAGCGACTAACATTGGACTGCTTCTATTCAGCTACAACCTTTCCGTGCCGTCTAGCCAATGCAATCCGATGGTGCCGCTTCTCAGCGCTCAGAGGCAGAGCGCCGAAATGAAGGCTCCCCTTATTCAACAACTAATCCGGATGTGCAAATAATACCCTTACAACATCCAGAACAGTAATTGGGGAAGGCACTAGTGCATATGCGTCCACGCCAATGCATAAGGGCTCCTCTCGTCGCTTCGCTCTTAAGGACGTGCGTCGCGAGGGGACAAAAGTACGCAGAACGTCCGAAGTAACCCCCGTCATGTCTGGCTAATCGGATCCCGTATCTTCCCTTCTCGTGCCACAAAGAACGTCGAAGTTCCTGTTCATATCATCCCTCTAATTGTTCTCTACACACACCCACTGGTAGGGATGCAAAACGCAGGACGAGAGTTTGACGTCTAGTCGGCTAACAGACCGGGTCTTCATACTTACCAGAATCCCGATATACCCTTCATGTACGCCACATTGTTCACCGGGAATCTCTCAAAAGTTTCCTCTTCATTTTTATCCCCAAATCAAAACTGACGTCCCAAATTTCGAAACTCCTCGCCTTGTTCCCCGATGGGCGCCTAAATCGCAATTGTTCTATCCGCGCCAGGGCAAAGTCGCATCACCTTCCGGCACGCGACTCAAGGACGGCACGGTCGATATGCTTCCTCGTCTGGCGTGCGTTCCTGCTCGTACAATAGGTATGCGAGTAGGCGGCGGGAGGTCTTATTGTTACGCACTGCGACGTGGGTGGGACGACGCGCCTGGTTGGCATGGATCGGCGTGTGGACGGGGCTAAGGGCGCGTTTTCTTCTATATGCGGGTGGTTTGGTCATATGGTAATTGTGAGGCTACAGGGGTGGGCCTCGGGGTGTGTCAAGACGACGCGTTTAGGCCGTGCGTTTTTGGTCCCGCGTATGTCATGGATCGGAGAGTCAAGAGGCGTGTAGGAACGTATAAATAGGAGGACTTGTGGATGGTGAGCTCTCCAGCTCACGCAGCAAACGCCTCCCCCGCTCCTCAAGGAACTCCGTCGTCCTCACTCTCACCCACTCTTATCTTTCAGACAACTTTCACCACCAATGGATTCCTTCTCTTCGTCCATCGAGTCTTGCGTCAACTCTATCGCAGGGGTACTTCGAGACTACCAACATCACCTCCGAGCCCAGCGCACTTTCGGACGTGCCCATCGACGCCGAGACGCGCTCGACGTCACAGAGCGCGGGCTGCATCGTCGCGTAAATCACCACCTACCGACCCACACTTTCCATGCGACACCCCCTCACCCGACGTGTACGTGATTCCTACCCCTCAAGAGGAACTATGTAACTAACGCGAGCAATTGGAACAGAAATTATTGTCATTATTCTTTGTTCTGCTTCACACTACTGCGCCGCGACGTTTGCAACGAGGATTTCGGCCGTTTCCACACTCCTTCTTTGGGTTTCCCTCTCGGGGTTTTTCTGTTTTGTTTCGGGGATGTAGCACTTGACACGGCGACGTTGTAGGAGTATTCTTCATGATCAGGTCTGGGAGAGGGACTAGGGATAGATCTGAATGCCTGGATTGTATTTTGGTTGTAGCAATAGTCATAGGTTGTTTTCTTATGAATGCCAGCGAGAGGCATCGAAATCGTGAACGCATATGGTCATTCGAGGGCAGAGACGGAATTACATTCAGTGTTGGACGACTTCTTCGACTCATGCCTCGGCCCCTCACGCGAGGGAGACGGTTAAGGGTAGCTGGGTCTTCGATGAGTCGCCCCCCACGATGTAGGGCGACGCGATCCCGCCCCATCGCCACTCGACTTGCTTCTTGGCTGAAGGAGCGAAGCGGAAGGCAGACACGAGCTGCGAAAGGACGACCTCTGTGGCACGGTGAACATCACCGGAACCGAAATGAAGGAAACGCCAGAGCTTACTCATTTCCAGCTGGGAGAACTTGAATCCTCTGCGAAGTGCGAACGCAGATGGTAGGGTGAGTCTAGACAACGCGGATCGTTGGATGGAATTGACTCACATGCAGGCGCGCCCGCCTCCGATGAACGTCAACCTGTGTGAGAATCATTGTATTGAATGATTAGCGATATGTAGCGGTGGCAGATGGATGTAGATTGCCCACTGGTTCGAGTATACTCCAGGGATGCGTGCGTTCGCGACGCTATCCGGAAGGGGTGCCAGCCAACGTTCAGGCTTCCACTCGAGCGCGTCGGGACCCCAAATGTCCGGGTCGCGATTAACGGCCTTTATGTTGACTATGATATTTGTGTCGCTCGGGACCATGAGCTCTGTATGACTCTTGCCGTCGAGTCCTCTGAAGGGGGTTCCTAACTGAAGTAGGAAGTCTCGACGCGCGTTGGAAAGCGTGGATCGAACTTAAGGGGGCACTAAGGTGAAGGGTGAAGAAACGGCAACTTACACGCGATGGACAAAGTTTATTGGGGGGAAGAGACGGAGGGTTTCTCGACATACGGCATCGAGGAAAGGGAGAGCGTTGAGCACGTCGTAGTCGAGTTCTCCTTTCCTGCCGTCGACCCCTACGAGCTCCTTCCTGAGCGTCTCTTGGGCATCTGGGTTGATGGTCAGGAGATACAGGATGCGTGCGAGGGCTGACGAGGTGGTTTCCGTTCCCGCAAGGATGAATGTACTGGACGGAAGAAGTCAGACCAAACCGCACCATGTTCATGTTGGTTGAAGAGATGACGACAGACCTCATTTGTGCTATGAGCTCGGCATCCGACAGGCGTTCGGTTTCCTCTGTGGCGGCGTTGGCCCTCACTGGGTGGAGATGGCTCAATATACTGTCATCAGGACGGCGCTTCGTCTCCAAGACCCTCCAGCCCTTTTTTTTCCTCCCATATTTCCGTCGAGGTCTTGTGCATCGCGTTGGATGCTTCTGCGAGGTGCTGAATAGTTGGCCAGGGAGCAACTTTAGTCAACCACCCCAAAACAGGAGCAGGGAATGTTGATGTTAAAGTGGGAATCAAACGACGCCAAACGTTTACTTTGGATAGCATTGGGCTGTCGAAGAAAGGATAAGGAAAGATATCGTGAATCGCGTATATAAGGCATCAGCTTACCCGATACTCTTGATGGAGCGTGCATAGTCATTGTCTACGCCTTGTAGCGCGCCGAAAGAATACCCCAGGCCAGCCTGTCCGATGAGATCAAGAGCAAGTCTACCCATCCATTCCAGCATATCGATTTCCTTCGACCCGTCAGCAACATCCCGGCGTAGAATTTCCTGCAGCTGCAAGGCGGTCATGAGTTCGTCTGGCAACCTGTTTGATCCGTGCAGAAACACCGACCTGGGAAGTGAGAACCTGAAAAATCGGGATCATGCGCCGCATGTGGGCAATGGAGAACGCCGGATTGAGAATCTTGCGCTGCTTGCGATGTTGAGCGCCTAAGAAACTAACCGTAAACTGTATGGTACAAGTTCGTATTGGTAATGAACACGAACCGAGTGTCGAAAGTAGTCCGGGTCCAAACCCGACACGGCGGCTTCTGTTCACGAGACGCGCAATAAGAACCACTCCATGTGAGAAGAGATCAAGGATGTACTCAATCATCCATTCGCTTTCCTCGAACGTGTGTTGATCTTTGACGAGGATGGAGTGTAGGGCCTTGGGGTCCGAGATAAGGAGCTGCTGGTCCTGAACACGATAAGATTTCTCTCAGCGTCGATACACTGTGAATTGAATGGAAAGTGAAAAGGCATACACCCAAAAAACCCTGAATCCTGACGACTTTCTCAAACTGCCTCTGGATCTCGGCATGGAAAGCGAGAGCATTTGGAGTGAACATTTGTTTGAGGTTGCCTACGTCAACTCGTTAGTGTACCGTCTCGAGATATGATAACATGGAAACCCTCAGAACGTACCAGCCCAGAACGAGAGACTCGGAGGTCCCGGTACAACGCGGAGCGCACGTTGAACAAGGTATCGACGTGAGACGACGATGACTGCAGTGAAGAGACATGCGAAGATAGCTGCTTGCGCGACGAAGAAGACTCCCATGTTGAGCAGGAGGTTATGGTGCCAACTTGCTGCGATGGGAGGAGATAGGCGGTCATATTTATACACGGAAGATGTGGGTCGTCATATATGAATCCCTTTGTATGTCCTTATTCGCAGGCATCGCGATACAAGCTAGTTCCTTGCCAGAGCTGATCGTGAGTGGAAAAGGAAGGTTCGCCAGGATCAGGAGGAACTCCATCGTCTCCGTTGTATCCTACCATATCCTGCGGGAGCTGAGCGTTCCGTCGGGAAGTTTGGCCGATATTCATCTCTATCGAAAAAGCAATGAAAATCGTATGCTTACACCGGGTGCAGCAGCTGCTCTGGCCGATATCGTATTCCCTTCCCCAGCTTGACTCAAGTGTGAAAATCTTCAGGACGGCAGTTTTGAGTTGTAGCAAAAGCACCCGGCGCACAGTCCAGAAGATGATATGTATGGACGCACATAGTAAGCGCCTCAGGAAAGCTCGCGATAGCCGCGGTACATGCGCCGTGTTCGGCGTTAACCTTGATGTTGCGTGGTGTTTGAACCGTTCTGGACGAGTTCAGCGGCTGCCCACTGCCCTGTGGTCATAGACTCGTCCCGGTAGCGAGTGATTCAGTGAAGTCAGTGAAAGACTCGGAGAAGAGACAAAATAGACGCGCAGACGCGCAGTCACATGATGGACAAGAACGCGTTATGATTACCCTTACGTAATTGGTGTACGCTCATGAGTCATGAGTACTTCGGAGTTGCGGCGCGACCCGGAACTTACGTCCGACTGCCACCAGCTCAACAAACTCACGAACAGTGGAACACGTCCAGAATCCAGATGCAGATGCAGTAAAGTGATATGTATGTGTTCGCATCATACATCAGATCTCTATTGACGCCCTACTCCTAAAGGTTGCTTTGCGAGCAGTCCGCCTTTGGCAACTTGCTGAAAACATGAAATTCGAACGTTATAGCACCGGATCTCTCCGACTCGTGTCCGGCATGGAGTCCACACTCACCTGTTCACGTTATGACTACGGATATCTCTAACCTGCACGCTGCTTGATTCTCCCCGGACCGTCAATCTAACGGGAAAAGTATAAGACACCAGCGCCGCCAGAGATATCGCATACCATCTTCACGCCCACTACTACGCCACCTCCCTTTTCAAGTTCACATCAGGGATCCCTAAGCTCACAACACTGTCTCGTACCCCGTCGACATTGGGATGAACATTATTCTCGTCGCCCAAGCGGTTGTTGCTGCCTGCGTTGCGGCAATTGTGCTCACCTACGTCCGTCAATACCTCGCTCAACGGCATCTCTCTGTGATCCCAGGCCCCGCCAGCCCTTCATTCGCGACCGGTACGTCTGCAAAATATCGATAACCGTGACCGCGACATTGAAATCTTATCCAATCCGTAGGCAACCTTAAACAAATTTACAACACGGGGGCTACCCAATTCCACCAGGAACTTTACCGACTTTATGGCAGAGTCATCAGGCTTGCGGGGCCCCTTGGGGTACTTCTACTCTTTATCCTTCGCCGTCAACGCCCGCGTACTTACATTTTGTTACCCCAACAGGAAACTCAGCTTATGATTTCCGATACGAAAGCGTTGTATACTATGCTGATCAAGGACCAGAACACATTCGAGGAGGCAGGCCAACTAATTATGTGAGTAGTTCATCTACATCTCCCATTCCAGGGCCACGTATCTAAACATATATGATACCAGGACCAATTTACTCGTGTTCGGCCCTGGACTCCTTTCGACACTTGGTAGGCCGTCACGCGCGTCCACCGTTCTGCTCCTCTGAAATCCCTCTCCCTTGCCAGGCTCTACCCACAAGAAACAACGCAAGCTTCTCAACCCGGCTTTCTCCACTAACCATATGCGTCGTCTGGTACCTATGTTTCAGTCCATCACGATGGAGGTGAATACTATTCTTTCCCGCTCGTACCGCATTGCCAGCACGTGCATTACTTAACACCTCTGCTTTATTCAGCTTCAGAACATCATGCGTAAAGAGCTCGCCGTCAAGGGTACACAAGAGATTGATATGTTGGATTGGATGGGGAAGCTCGCATTGGAGCTCATTGCACAGGCCGGTCTTGGCTACACTTTCAAGGCGCTGGAGGGCGAAAATAGCGACTTCGGCCAGGCGTTGAAGAGCTTCATGTTCGTACCTTCGCGCGTATGAGCTCGTCACATCCTGGAAGATAACGCTCCTCTTTACAGTCCATTAGCGTCCAGGACCCAAATCTGGCGTCGGTGGCTTCCGCACTTGAACTCTGTGTTTCCCGCCAGGCTATTGCGCTTCACTGCCACACATGTCCCATGGCCAGACGTTCAATCCCTTGTCCAGGTCGCGGATACGATATATTCCACTTCGAAATCAGCCTGGGAGGAGAAGAAGGAGGCCGCCGCCCGAGGAGAAGAGGCGGTGGTAAATCAGTTGGGCGGAGGAAAGGACATCATGAGCATCCTCTGTGCGTTTCCGATTCCCACCGTCTTTCGTATTCCACAACTGACGCTTCTGCACAGTAAGGGCGAACTCGTCCGCGGATGAGGAAGACAAGCTCCCAGACGATCAGCTCCTCGCACAAATGGGGTTCGTGAACATGGTAGCAATCCCTGTTCCCCGTACTGATGCCATCCTTCCAGGACATTTCTTTTCGCTGGCACGGACACGACTTCTTCTGCTCTGTCTCGCATACTCCACCTTCTGTCGCTGAACCCAGACGTCCAAGAGAAACTAAGGCAAGAAGTTACCGCGGCAGGTGGCGAGAAGGGAGAGCTCGACCACGATGCTCTGAACGAACTACCCATGCTCGAGGCCATCTGCCGCGAGACCCTCCGTCTCTTCCCACCCCTCGGCTTCGTTCAACGCTTGTCTGTCTCTTTTCCGCGGGTTTCCTCGTAACTGTCTCATGAGTTCACAGGACCCTCAAGGACGCCGTTCTTCCTCTAGGTACTCCCGTCGAAGGTCTCGATGGCAGGGATATCTCCGAGATCATGGTCCCCAGTGGCACATTCATACATCTGAACATTGCCGGCGTCAATCGCGACCCGGAAATTTGGGGACCAGATGCAGACCAGTGGAAGCCGGAGCGCTGGTTGAGGCCTCTGCCTGAGAGCGTTGCGGCTTCACATATCCCCGGGGTTTATGCCAACCAGTACGTTCCTTCGGGCTCTTTCTCCGCAAGTCTCGCTCATCGCGGCCTTACGACGCAGGATGACCTTCATTGGCGGTGGGCGCGCGTGCATGTGAGTGGTCTTTCTACGTGCGCTCGGTCAAAGGTGCAGTTTGCTGACGGCTTCTCGAACGTGCAGCGGTTTCAAGTTTTCTCTACTGGAAATGAGTGGGTCCTGACGCGTATTTCGTGGCTGGACTGCTGACATAAATCGCGTTTCCTTTTCGCAGAGGTCGTTCTCTCCCAGCTTTTGCCTGTCTTCCGTTTCGCACCTCCAAAGAAGGAGATTTTCTGGCGATTTGGAGTCATCACCACTCCGTCGGTGGTTGGATCGACCTCCCCGAAGCCCTACCTTCCCCTGACAGTCTCGCTAGTTTAAAACTAAAACGGACCGACTTAGATCAGTCTGTGTACTTATGTCGACTCATTCATTGCGATGACTTTGTGAGCAGTATCTGTGGATGTTCGGATAAACAATACATCGTCGTACAAAGGCCTTTGCATTACAGAACACTCAATACGATAAGCAAAGCGATCGCTCTTTGGTGGTAAAACGCGGGGAGTCGGAATGTGTCCATGATAGTGACACCCTCGTATCGCATCTGGTCGAGGTGCGCGATTTCGGTCGACTTGGGGCAGGACGTTGGGTCGACGAGCTCAGCTTGATCGTGAGCTGCACGCAGTAAAACTCGTACAGTTGTTCAAACAAGTCGGCCAATTCCTTGGTAATAAGGTGCGAGGAAACGAAACCTGTCGACACCATTGTCTCATTGTTCCCACTGCCACAACCCGAAACGATATTGTATCCAAGATCCTTTCAGGCTCTCGGCGAGATGAAAATGATGACAATGGTTGGATCTGCTTCCGCCGGTCCATTGTGACTTGTAACGGGTCAAGCACGCTTCAGTGCCGACGAACGATCGGAAGGAGACAACCCTTACTCGGGTATGTTCGTCGTGAAAGGAGGGTCTTCTCGCACGGGTAGCCACTGTGTGAATGCCACTGAATACCACCAGGTAGATGGTCTTTCTTAAGTTGATCGAGCTCATGGCACTCAGTTCTTCGAGAATGTACCAAGGAAAGGTTATGTCCACTCCATGATCTGGAAGACCGAGCGCCGGAAATGAGGATGCGTCGCGGGGTAAGTCAAAGCGTGAGGCAACTGCCAATTAGCAGTGGCATCTGTACCCGTTTCGGGCGGTAAATGTGTCTTGAAGGGGAGAATAAAGCCAGCCAACGAAGCATCGCCACTACCAATGTCGCGGTTTCTCATTGTCCCGTTGCAAAGCACGGAGTCATTCGACAGGGTGGCAAGGAAGTAGTTCCTTCCAGAGCGTCCTTTATAAACAGGGGAGAGCGAGGAGAACCGTCCATAACCTCCCATTCCCTACCAGATCTATACCACGCTCACCCACTCGCAACACTCCCCCCGCTCACGATGGTCCACTTCCACGATCAGAAGCTCGATGGCGAGGGCACGCCCGCCCGCGAGGTCCAGATGCCGTCCACTGCTAGAACATCCCTGCCTGACGAAGAATCTGTGAGTCGCAGAATCCGTCCCTTCGTGTTCGAAACTCACTGTGTTCCACATAGACGGCTCCTCTTCCTCCTGCGGAGGGTTCTCTCTTCTCGAACTGTCACGCTTGGGGAGCATTGAATACGAACGATCATGCCAACGAAGCTGCCCTCGACGACGGCTACAGCACGCAGGTTCCTTTCGATGACGAGCTGGTGAGTACGACATTGAACCCCCAAGAGCCACCGTCCCCCAGGACTCATGCTACGCATTACCAGCAGGTCACCCACTCGAATGGGGCCGTTCCTGCTAATTATCACGGGGTGAGTTTTGTTTGCTCCGAGACTGAGGACGATACGTTAAACCCAGTCGTAGTTTGCTCGTCAACAGCAAGATGTTCTCCCTCCAGCGCAGTCACGGGCCACCTGTCGAGTTGCATTCAACCCGAGAGATGCTAACGGTAACAGCGAGGTCGGTCGTCCATCCATCTCGTGTGAGAAAAGCACACACGATTGACGATGCTACATCCGCAGCTCCACACCCCGGGACCTGCCCACTTCGCCTTCGCGGAGGGTCTCGCAGCTTTTCGCCCCTCAAACATCCGATCGCCGCTTTCCAACCTATGCCGCCCCCCTTCGTGCAGCAAATATGCCACCCTCAATACGGCTTCGCCCCTGTATCCGAGCAGACCATGCCGTACACGGCGTTCACCAGGGTGAGTCCAATATCCTTCGCTGCTGTTCATCAGTCTCTGATGATCGTTGGCCCGGTGGCAGGAACAGCAAAGCAGCCACCAATACACCTCTCGTGGCCCCGTCTCCGCGCTTTCCTCGCGCAGGGCCCGTCCCCCAAGGTAAGCCTGTCCGCCTTCAGCCTCAGGCTTGTACAGAAGTACCCAAACTGACCGAGAAATTTCAACCTCCTTTCCCGCCTTCGCAGCTCCAGCCATGGAGAACAACGCGTCGTCGTCACGGACATCGCTGACCTCTGCAACTGCCGGTCCATCAGGAATCCCGCGCGACTCGACGTTCGCATTCCAATTCTCCGCCACGGAGTTCGACACACGGGGTCTCACCAGACCCCCCAGCAAGGCAATAATGAATCCTCGAAGCAATCCTTCGAGGGGACTTTCCCGCGGGATTCGCTGTTCTTCGGAAACTGCATCATCGCTTGCCACAGGGTCTACAGTTCCGCCCCACTGACAGCAACACAAAGAGGACGCACGACGCCATGGACAAGGTGGAGGCCGAGTCCAAAGACGCACCTCCGACCAAAAAGTCTTCGCGGTGCTTGATATCGGGTTGCAATAAAGTCTTCAACCGGCATCGGGACCTCGTTCGCCACCAAACGCAGTCGGACGCCCATCGCGGGCCCGACCCGCCCTACTTCCACTGCACGTATTGCTGGGGGTTGTCCTCCGCCCGTCCCGACAACGTGAGGCGCCACTTCAGGACCTGTTTGCGGTTTTCCGGGACGATCAGGGTAGGGCCGAGAGGCAAGCTGGTGTACGAGGGCCCGATCGCGTACCTGACGATGGCGAAGGCGAAGGCTTGGAAGGCTTCGATAGATGCAGAGGGGTGGAGTATGACCCAGGGTGCGGCCGGTGGCAGCGACGACGGGAATGGTGTTGAGGGGGATAACGATGCCTCGGATGGGGACGATGTAGGTGGGGAATCGATGCTGGATAACGAGGACGATTAGGAGAGCATACTCTATGATACACGACGTAAACAACGTACGATTTCGATGATTACAACCTCTGCTCACTTTTTCCGCTCGGTGGGGGAGCTGCGAGATTTGTTGGCAGGAAGGTCGAAGGGAAGACGCGAGGACGCCACTGGTTCTAGTGCTCGAGTTTTTCAATGCGACCCTCGACCGAGGCACCTCAGGCTCGTCCAGGCATATTGCGTGATTTCGTTCTTCGATGTCAATCGATGGCTTGCCTCGTTCCCTCTTCGCACCTGAGCGATTATTAGTGAGAGGGGACTGAAAGGCGTACGAAGTCGAACGTACCTCACGTAGCTCCGGGGCGTTGACGACATAGAACGTTGACACCAGGACCACGGCCAGCACGACGAGCGCTGCATGTGCGCTGTGCGGTGAGAGTCCGTACATGTGAGAAATTCTAAAGACGTACATACATGGTATCACTTCCTTGGAACGGGTAGTAATCTTGGGTAGAAAATTATGAGAAAAGAAAGGCCTGCTGTGTTTATGGGTTCTTGGGAGTAGGAGGCGAGATGGTTCAGCCTGCAGCGTGTGGCTGACTGGAAAAAGACGAGGAGGAGAGGAGGAAAGAGAGAAGAGAGCTCGCTGTTCCCACGCGAACCGAAGCTCTTCGGCGACTCGGACACGGAGAGCTTGCTCGATCCACCAGCTCTGAATTCCGGCGCCTGTCCCTCCCTTTCCTTTCCACACCCAGCACCCCCGATGGCGATGACGAGTACGGTGACGGAATGTCTCAGCTCCGCCAACGATTTACTTGCTCAACACGCCGCCCTCGTCTCTCGTGTCCGAAACGCGCAGCGCCTACACCGACGCCAACTGCGTGCATTGCCCTCTCCACCCGCAGATCTCCTCAAACTTCCTCTTATTCCCTCTCCGAGGCCCTCGCCATCGCCCTCCCCGCCTTCATCTCCTCTCCTCGGAGTCGCGAGGCCAAGGCCTGTCCGCCCGGACCTCCCCCCGGCGAAACGCGCCCGCGCGGCGCATTACTCCAATTACATCCCGGAGGAGGAGACGATACGGAACGACTACTCGCAGCGCTACGTCGACGGTGGAGAGTGGCCACAAGACTGGGTCCTTGGTGCAGAGCCGGAGCGACGGTTTGAAGAGTGAGCAACCCCGTCCGTCCTCGCGAGACGCCGTCCATGTGCTGGACCAGCCGTTCTACCTGGGTCTACATCGTCTCGGCGTCAGGTTTCCAGATACTGACGACTGGCTCTTCCAGATATCCGAAGCAACAACGCTTGCTCGCTCTGAAGAAAGCGTCCGTGATCGACTATGCCTTCCCGCCCTCCTACCTGCCGCTATCGGAACTCTCCTCCGTCCAACCTTCAAAGTTCGACGTCATCCTGATCGACCCCCCATTCTCGTCTTCATTCTCGTGGGACCATCTGCAAGAGCTTCCTATTCCACAGTTGGCCGCCGACCCTTCGTTCGTGTTTCTCTGGGTGGGCAGCGGAGCGGGCGACGGCCTGGAGAAGGGGCGTGAGGTGCTCGCAAAATGGGGCTACCGAAGATGTGAAGATGTCTGCTGGTTGAGGACGAACACGCAAAGCAACCGCGGTCCCGGGGTACGTCTTTCCAGTCCACCCTACGCACCACGCCTTTTCGTCGCTGATGCCATATGTGCATAGACAGACCCGCCCACCACATCCCTTCTCACGCGAACGAAACAGCACTGCCTGATCGGCATCCGCGGTACCGTACGACGGTCCACCGACAGCTGGTTTGTACACTGCAACGTCGGTACGCCCTTGTTCCCCACCTCCGCCACGTTCCAGGCTAACCAGTCGTACCCACAGACACGGACGTGATCCTCTGGGAAGGCGACCCCTCCGACCCCACCCTCAAGCCTCCAGAAATGTACACCTTGATCGAGAACTTCTGCCTCGGCATCCGACGCCTGGAACTCTTCGGCCGCGCCCGCACCGTCCGTCGCGGCTGGGTCAGCGTTCTCGCCCACGGCGAGGATAGCCGGATCGACGCCGTGCTCCAGCACGCGCAGGTCGAGTTCGATCGCTCCGAGACGCCGCCCCAGACCAACGGGTTCGGCGAGGACCTTGGGCTGCACGCCGCCGTGCGGTGGGACCGCGAAGCCTGGGAGGCGAAGCTGCGGGAGTGGACGCAGGGCGGGAAGGCCGTCGTTCCGATGACGCCAGGTGGGCGACCTTTTCCTTCGCGGCTTTTCGCAGGCGGAGGGTGCTGACCCGGTGCATGCCAGAAATCGACGCGCTCAGGCCCAAGTCGCCCGTTCGTGGCGGTTCTTCCAACGGGCCTGGTGGTGGCGGCCAGGGGAAGGGCATGAACCAGCAAGGCGGTCAGTTCAAGCCTGGACCAATGATGCAGCAGCAGCAGCAACACCACCAACAGCAGCACCAACGGTCAATGATGAATATGGGCATGGGCGTCGGCGGGATGGAGATGGGAATGCCTGGCTGGGGCATGGGTATGGGCAACATGGGCATGGCCAACGCGGGCCGGTATGAACATGGGAGGCGCTGGGAACATGCATAACATGGGCAACCCCGGGAATATGGGCATGATGGGGATGGGAATGCCCGGAGGAGGGTACGGGTACGACCAGATGCAGGGCATGGGCCAGTTCATGCAGGACGGGCAGGGTGGGATGTGGGAGGGCGGGATGGACGGGATGGGGATGTCGGGGATGGGCGGGATGGACGGGATGGGGATGAATATGGGGATGGGCGGGATGAACATGGGGATGATGGGCATGGGCATGGGCGGTACCCGGTCAGGGCCAGAACATGGGAATGGGGAACCAGGGACAATGGAACGGGGGAGGGTATTAGGGACCTTGCACTCACCTTGGCTGCGACTCGGACGCTGCGAACACTCTGCTTCGCCTGTTGTATCATAGAGTTTGTAGATCGCTACAATGTATCGTAACTCGATTTGTATCAAGCACTTCAATCGCATTGAAGTCAGACGGAAAGGTCTCCCGGGTCGGAGATTGAATTCGATAAATAACTCCCGCCGATCCTCATCGACATCTTGGTGGAAGACTCCAGGACGACTTCCGAAGGCCTCAATGCGACATACTTTATTCTCGCCCACTGTTACTGGCACCGACATAAAGTATGCCGACAAAATGCTGGCTTGACCGCTGGTGCACGCGGACCAGAAAGTGCCAATCAACTTTGAACCAACTGGCGACTCGTATTCGCCAGCGCTCCACACCATCTCGACCCTTCGGCATACACTCGAATTTCTCCCCAGAACGTCCGAGGCGTACGGGAGGATAAGGATAGAGATATCTAAAAGAGATGCTCTTCTTTTCCTATGTTGCTTGTATCCGATTGGTACGTCCTCGCCGGCGCCGGTCCGCCCATCGTGTGGCACGTACTTACAAGTGTGGGTGTGACACACTATACTTACCGCGTGCGAAGAGTCCTCTACTTAGCAGGCTGCTACTTCTGCAGGGACAGATCTTCTCAGCTATTCATGAATCATCGCCGACTTGCATCGAAGTTCGGTCACTGACATTTCAGGCCTTCAAGTCTTCAACTTCAGACCTCAGCGCCTCAAGGCCTCATCATTCATCATCCCCTACGACTTCAAGTTCATTCTCATCGAGTGCACTATCAAACCCCCCCACGGAATGTCCACTTTCTCATGTTTCCAATCCCAGTACCTGGCTATGCTTCGCGCGACTCAGTGCCTCCCTATACCGCGCGATGGTATCCGTCGGAGCTACTTACCTTTGAACCTACGACACGAAGTCGGCAGTGGCGTCAGAAGCCCTCGCGCGGGTCTTAACGGAGCTCCGCTTTTGTGTCGCATTCAGCGCCGTACCAAAGAGACGAAGAGAAGGCCCGAGGGAGTCCGCGTGCATGTATCAAGCGGTAAGTGGTTGGCTTCGCTGTCAGTAGCCTGTCATGAACTTCCGTAACCTTGTATCGATTATTTCTAGGAGACCTGCGATATATTCCCCCCTTCTACGACTCACGTCGTCACATCCACCATGAACCCTTCTAAGTATAATCTTCTATCTTCGATAGTATTGGCCAGAAGCCTTGTCTCCTTCGTGGACGATTGTCTCTACCTTCCATTCACTGGAACTCGCATCCGGCCTTCGCGCACTATGATCTGGTCTCTGAACTCGATTTGCCTCTGATAGGTCTCCGCGATGACATCGCAACAAACGATCCTGAAGCGCTTGGGTGACCGTGTTTGGACGACCCTACCATATCGCAGACGTTCAGAAAGGGCTGCGAAGGCTGTCACCCTCAAATCGTGCGTCCCGCTCTGATCGTTTGTCCTCCGTTCGGCTCATGAGTTGGCGACGTCACATTGTATACACCGCGCACGGCGGACGCGAGACGAAGCCCCGAGACGTCAGGGTCAATACGCGAGTGCTTGGACGACTACTGGTCACTGCATGAGGTAGGTATTAGGTTTAGCGGGGAGATCGCATCGCATGCTGGAGTGTCCGAGTCAGTCATCGTGCTGCCTTCGTGGCGTCGCTCCAAACTTGAAACTGGAGCAAGATAGCGGCAGGACCCAGCCAAGACCCGTCCACCTGTCGAGTGGGTGCGTTCTTAACTTTAAGTACTTACGTATGTGGTTCGTAAGTTCCCAAGCTCCCGCTCGCCACGGAAACTTACAGAGGGAGGTACGCACCACAGGCTCCCCTCTCCTTCATTGTACCTACTGGGACTGGAAGCTCTCCTCCTCCCTAGTTTGTGTTTATGTAGTGATCGCGAACTCCAATTGGGAATGCACAAGCCGGTTCTCGTCCAGCGCTCACTGCGTTGAACTTGTGGGTAGGTTCATCACACAACGTCCGGCTCATGATACTTACTCCTCCTGTGTGCGTATCAGAACACATGACCCCAACACGGTCTCTATCCACTTGGCACTGACCATCTTATTCATACTCTGCACTATGTGCCAAGTCGGACACTGCGACACCACAAATAGAATATCCGGGACACGGTCGCCGCTCCTGTCGCCGCACAGATCGTCCTCCTCGCATCCTCCGCCGTTCACGACTTCGACGCTTCCTGCGCTGTGACTTGGGCCCGGTCCAGGGCTTCCTTCCGACCTGCCAGGAACATCACGAAAGATCGTGGCAGACTTGTGTGGCAGATAAGCATGGACGAGCCGTGAGGGCGTATTCAATTGAATGCCTTGTTTGTTAACGTCCTCGAGCAGACGGCGTACGCCGTACCGCGCCTTGGTCCAGGATTTGATTCGCTACCCCGTCGATAGTTCCGGGGTACACGCAACTGAATGGGAAGCGTCGGCGGCACGGTTGAAGACCACGAAATCGTGTGCCGCGATTGGAGACTCGGAGTCCAGTACATCGATCGCAACGTGTTCTTCGGTGCGATCCGGTGGATAGGAATTTTCTCGAACGGTGCGAAGGGCAGGAATCGTCCGTACGCACAGAAGTCGCGCATAGATGACGGCTCGCTTGCTCGCCACTGTCGGACCTGCCATGGTTGTATTCGATGTCACTGTTCTCGACGCCGAACGGCATATCTGGATTCGGGTGGGACGCATCCACACCCCAGTCGGGTGTCATTGGCCGGTGGACACCGCGCATCCAACTCCTCCACTGGCAGAGTGAACCCTTTGAATTCCTCCACTCTCCAAGAAACACGTACTGTACTCCTCGGTCAGTTTACCGGCGCGATTTGGGCTTAGTTCCAAACTTTACATACCGCAGAGCTCTCATTCCCGGTCAGAAAAATGCGGGTGGAATTCTGATGTTGAGTACGAGGGTGGCTGTCCGTGTCCAACTTCCGACCGTGTATGTTCGTTGCCGTCACCGTGGTCATGTAATATCATTTCATCTCTGCGGAAGTATAGTTTGAACCTCTGGACCCACATTGAATATTGAACCATGGTGCTTTCGCTTACACCCGCGTATACACACCATGTTCAACCCCAGCGACCATGGCATTTCTCCTCACCCCGACATCGTATGAACCACGCACGCCTCGCGTGCTATTTTGACATTTATATGGGCGTCTAACGGCTGGCATCGCCGCCGTAAGCTGAAACAAGCTGTGTCCGCTCCCTCTCCGTTTCGCAAGTGCAACGCGCTCGCCCCCGTCCTCCTCGCCCCCGTCCTCATCCTACGCACACATCCGACCTCGCCCGAACACCATGTCGTGTTGTGGAACCCCGCGAGCCAAGTCCGACGTCCGCAACAGCGCCCTGCCGTATCCGACCGGAATCGTCTCCAACCAGCCGGGCGCGCACCCAGGTGCCCTCTTTCCCAACGGACATGAGAAAGGATTCCAAGCCCCGTCGATCGTGACCCCGCCCCCGCCATCGCACCCGTACGGACTCCCCGCCGCGCCCCACTCGCCCCCGCCACGCTCGGTCCTCACCAGCGGCTCGCACTCGCCCACCCCACAGCCCCAGTACGGACCGCTCAGCCCCAACTCGTCCTACGACCTCTCTCGCAATCCCGCCTTCACCAACGGGGGCGTCGTCCGCCCGGAAGCGGCCTACCCCGGCCACAATCCGAGCCTGCTGCAAACGTTTCCAGGCGCGGCGTCGCAGGCGGCATTCACGGCCTCGTCGCTGAACGGACACGGAGGCGGCCAGGTGTACAGCCCCCCGTCGACGGATGAAGGGAAAATGTCGGTTTCGATCGATTTCGGTGTGTTTGTGCATGGCTTCGTGGACTCTAGCTGGACACTGACCAGTGCGCTGTGGCGGCGCCTCATCACAGGGACGACCTTTTCTGGCGTGGTGAGTCCCGTCCGTCCATGTTATATTTCCGCGTGTTACCTCGTTCTAGCGGCTTTCCTGTGCCCCGTTTCTCGTATGGGGACTGGTTCGGACGGCTGACGGATGTGACACGATCAGGCCTACGGCTCGTCACGCATCGCCGCGGGGAAGGTGCAGCAGGTGCTCAGGTGGCCCGGCGCGCAGGAGACGTTCAGAAAGGTGCCGACGTGTCTGCTCTATGATGAGCACGGGCAGATGCTCGCCTGGGGACTGGAGGCGAAGAACGCGGGGCCCGCGCCCGGCCACATCAAGTGTGAATGGTGCGTCTTCTCTCTGCGCACGGTCTCTGTCGAACGCTCGGGAACTGATGTTTCCTCGCGCTCTGTAGGTTCAAACTCTTCCTCGAGCCCCACGCGCTGAGGGACGAGTCCGCGGTAGACCCGAGACTGCCCCCGCTTCCCGTACGCACTCCTCGCGCCTTCTCCTCTCTCCTTTTCCGCCCCGTCCTTCTCACCGTCTCCCATTTCCCATCCTTTCTACCCCTTCTCCGCTCTACAGCCGAACAAAACGCCGGTCCAGCTCATCGTCGACTTCCTCTATTGTCTTTGGGAATACGCCAAGGAGCAGATCACCGCCGACCTCGGCGCGGTCGCAGATCTCAGTGCGTGCTATTCCCTTTCTGCCCCTCCACTCTTTCCCGTTCCCGCTCCGTTCTTTTCCTTCTTCTTCTTCTTCTTCCATGGCATCATAGGATCCGCGCTGATGGGTGTAACGCGGCAACGTACAGACTCGGCCGACGTATGGCTGACCGTGCCCGCGGCCTGGGACGCCAAAGGCTGCGAGCTCATGCGCGAAGCTGCGATCCACGCCGGGCTCGTACAATCCGCGCGCGCGGGCGACCACGACTGGCGGGACCGGCTGCACATCATCACGTTCGTCCGCCTCCGAGTTCGCCGATCTCTGAGCGTACGCTGACTTTATCGGTTCCTTCCCACCTCTGGATGTCCCTTTATGCGGCGGCGCGGTTGAACCTGAAGCGAGCCCGAGGCGGCCGCGGTGCACTGCGCGCACCTAACGGACCTGCACAAGCTCAAGCCGAGCCAGACGTTCATGATTTGCGATGCGGGCGGTGGCACGGTCGTACGTCCACTGCCCTCCATTCCCTATCCCCCCTCTCCCCGTTTCTCCTCCGCGTCCATGTTTCGTCTCTCTCACTTCCGTCTCGTAGGACCTCGCGGTGTACAAGATCATCGGGCAGATGGCGCACCTCGAGATCGCGGAGATGTGCGCGCGCTCGGGCGCGAATTGCGGCTCGCTCTTCCTCGACTTGCGTTTCCGCGAGCTCGTGAAGACGCTGCTGGCGGAGCACCCCGCGCACCTCGACGCCGCTAGCCTCGCGTATTTCATGCACGCGTTTTCCGAGACGGACAAGCTCGCGTATCGCGGCGTGTCCGACGACGGTGCGCGTCTGTCTCTCCTTCCAGTCCCAGTTTCGCCTTCGCGTGCCGATTGGCGTGCTTCTCCGATTTATATGCCCTGCGTTGTCGGCTTGGGCTGGGTGCTGACGAGGACTTTGCGCAGAGGTCATGTTCAACTTCACATGCTTCAACGTCGAGGATCCGGACGACGCGAGTGTGGGTCTGATCAACGGCGAGCTTTCGATCCCAGGAAATCTCCTGCGACGCGAGGTGTTCGATCCGGTCGTGAACCAGGCGAGTCCTCTCTTCCTCCTGTCCATCCCTCCCTCCGCCCACTCCCCCATCACCCAACTGCACCCGTCCACATCTTCGTTTACGGTCTTGCCCCCACCAAACGCCCACGCTGACCGTGATCCATTCACACCTTGCTCTATCTCTATCTCTATTCCTCCCCCTGGTTCCTCGCGCTCCCCATCCACAAAATTCAAACCTAACCTGACATCGCACGAACGAACGACACACAAACGGTGATGGACGCGCGCGCCACCGCCGCCTCTTCCTGCCCCTCCCCCCGCTGTCCTGGTCGTCGGTCGACGTTGGCATGTCCACCTCGCCGCCCCTCGCGCCTGTGCGCCCCGATGTGCCTCCCCGCCCGTGTCTGTCGATGGGATCCCCGCTCGCTCGCTCGTCCAACATCCCACGACCGCCCTGCGTCGATCTCGGGACGGCATCGAAAACTTGGATTGAATGGGACCGCGGCGCGGACGTATGATTTCTATGCTCCGTGTGGATCTCGGGGACGTGCAGGTGCTCGCGCTCGTGGAGGAGCAGCTGAAGAAACTCGACCCGCAACACATCGACGCGCTCCTGCTCGTCGGCGGGTTCTCGGGGAGCGAATACCTGTTCGCGCGCGTCGAGGTGCGTCCCCTCCCTCTTCCTTTCCCTTCCCTCCCCTTCCCTTCCTCTCCTCTTCTCCCCTTTGTAACGCTTTCCGATACACGACCGACTGAGAAAAAAAACCATCACGGTTCACAGGAAACGTTCGGCGCACGCGTACGCGTGATCGCGCGCCCGAGCGACGCGGACACGGCGACGGCGCGCGGGGCGGCGCAGTACGGGCTCGCGCGGCGTCCGCTGGTGTCGTCCGTGGTCGCGCCGCGATCGTACATGATGAAGGCGATTTCCCTCCCTCCTCCCTACGTGCCCACCCGCCCTAACACGCTCCGCACGAAACAGGTGAAGCTCCCTGCGGAGCCGGAGGACCTGATGAAGCGCCCGGCGTACATCACGCACAACAACGCGGGCGTGCCGACGTGCGAGAACCGGTGCGTTTGCGTTTGTTTGCGGGGGTGTTTGTCCCGGGGAGTTGGCGTGTGGCGTAGGGCTGACGACGCGTGGGGACAGGCTGCAATATCTGGTGGCGAAGGGCGCGATTCTGCGCAAAGGGTGCGTCTCCTGCCTTTTTTCCCCTCCTTTCTTTTCCATCGCCTGTCCCGTTGGACTGGGGCGCGCTCTCGGGCAGTTACTCTTAGGGTTGGGAGCTGGCAGCCCTGGGGCGCGGGCGTCTTTCGCTTTCGCTTTCCCATTCATTTCCTGATTTGTTCGTTGACGGCGGTGGGGTACATTGGGGTGTGTGTGTGCGTGTGTACGTGTGCGTGTGACGCTTGTCAGGCAGAAGGTGCGGACGAAGTTCTGGTATGTGGAACCGACTTCCCGGGCAAAACCCCCCGACAATGTCTTTGTCGCCACCGGCTGACCGTTTAATTTTTTTGCGTTGGGAGCAGCAAGTTCTCGCAGTCGGGTCAAGGTGCGTTTGGCTCGCGTTGTTGTCCGAACGTGGGCGCGGACTGACGGCGGCGGCGGCGGCGTTTGGGGTAGATCGAACGTTTGTGGCGACGTTGTACACGTCTGAGCGGGACCAAATCATGCGGTACACGGACGAGGTGCGTCTCTCTCGTCTTTCCTATTCTCGGTTTCCCTCCCATTCCATCCCATCCCATCCCATCCCACCTCATCCCCTCCCCCTCCGTTCTTCAAATTTTTTTACGGGGATGGTTCCACGGAGAGACCTCCGCGGGACATGCTAAGAGCGAGCGCGCCGGGGGGTGGGCTTCTGGGTCGATGGTGGCGCGGGCGATGAATTGTGTGCGCGCGCGCCAGGCCGGCAGTGCCACGGGTCGCTAGTCTGTTCAATGTTTGTATCAAACGGACGAGCTATCCCGTCGAACGCCGCACGCGTGCGTTCGGTCGTTTAACCTTTTCGTCTTGGGCTCCGTCGGCGTCCTCGTGCACGCCGTTCCCGCTTTTCTCATTTTTTCCTCGCTCCCGGCGGTGGCTGATGATGTTTGTTCGGGACAGGGAGAGACGACGGAGCTGTGCAAGTGGACGGTGGACCTGGGATCGCTGCCGTCGTTCCAGGAAAACGCGAGCATGCCCAAGGCGAACGGGTTTTACACGGGTGAGTGGGATTTCGTGCAGTGGCCGGGGGGGCGGACTGGGTGGCTGACGGGAACGGGACGTGGGATTGCCAGATTTCGAGTTGGGGTTGGAGTTGGACAGCGCGGAGGTCCGCGGGATATTGCTGTACGAGGGCCAGGAGTGGGGCCGGGTCGTGTTTGATTTTCTGTCGTGAAGGGTTTGATTCGAGATTACGGATATGGATATACTTATTTGTTGTAAAGAGGTTACCGGGCACGATATCGATTGGATGGCGTCATCGAGGGAACACCGGATGAGGGATAGGAGAGGGAGATTGCCGGGGAGATGAAGGGAAGATTGGGCGGTTGTAGGGGAGAGATCGAGATCGAGATCGGATGATTTGGGATGGGGCCGGATTGGGAATGGATTCGCTCGCCGGAGCGATTTGACCTGTTTGTATTTTTATTTTTTGGGCGGTGGGTGAGGCGAGGCGAGTGCGAGCGAGATCGTGGACGCGCGATGGGGCGGGCGTCCGTGGCCCGTTTGACCCGGTCAAAGTACCGTACGCTGAGCTGAGCTGATTCAGATTCGGGTCGACATGACGCTTAAAAGGCACAATGGGTCTCCTCTCTCTGCCCTCATCTCCCCCTCCTCCTCTTTCATCCCTCGACGACAATGGCACATGCACACACGCAACCGCCTTTATCCACCACCTCCACCACCACCGCCCTCGACGCCGTCCCCGTCGCCCCGCGAAGCACCCCTTTCCACAACTGGGGACGCACATTCACCTGCACCCCCCGCGCCATCTTCGACCCCCGCAACACCGACGACCTCCTCGCCATCCTCGCCCGCGCCCGCGCCGAACGCATCCCCCTGCGCGCCGTCGGCGTCGGCCACTCTCCCAGCGACCTCGCCTGCACGAGCGGGTACATGGTCCGTATGGGCCGCATGGACGCCATTCTCGAGGCAAGTCTCCTCCTCGCTCTTCTCCTTCTTTCCCTCCCATCGGCGCACCTTCTTTCTCCTCCTCCTCCTCCTCCTCCTCCTCCTCCTCCTCCCCCTGGGTTCGGCATCGACCCGCTGTGCGCTATCCCAAACCAAGCACGCCCCGACCGATGCGAGGAAGCGGGATGCCCGGACTCCGGAGGCGCGGAGCGCGGATCGCGGGATCGCGCCTTCTTTTCGTTTTCAGTTCGGGAATGGCGGGAAAGGGGGGAGGGGTGTATATTTTCTCCGAAACGGTTCGGTCGGCGCCTGCCGAAGACGGGCCAGGCACGCGGTGACACCCCTTCCCCCTTAGGCTTCCGCGCGCTCCTTTGCGCTTAGCCCGTCTTCGTCGCGCGCGTCCCCCCTCCAACCGTGATCCCCCCTCTCCCCATCGTTCCTCCTCGCTGACGCCCGCCTCCCCTTCGCAGATCAACGCCGAAAAACACTACGTCGTCGCCCAGGGCGGCGTCACCCTCGAGCGCCTCCACGCCGCCCTCTCCGCGCACGGTCTCGCCATGCGCAACGTCGGCTCCATCTCCGAGCAGACGCTCGCGGGCATGGTCACGACCGCCACCCACGGCACCGGCTTTCACCACCAAGTCCTCTCCACGCACGTCCTCTCCCTCGTCCTCCTCCTCGCCTCGGGCGAGCAGGTCCGGTGCGACCGCGCGCGGAACCCGGCCCTGTTCTGGACGACGCTGTGCGGGCTCGGCGCGACGGGCGTGCTGCTGGAGATCACGATGGGCGTGTGCGACGCGTTTCGGCTGAGGGAGGTGCAGGCGTCGTTCGCGTTCGATGAGGTCGTGGACGGGCTGGACGACGTGGTGCGTTCGGCGGAGTATGTGCGGTTGTGGTGGTGGCCGCAGGCGCGGGAGTGTCGCGTGAGCGCGATGGACCGCACGACCGAGGTCCGTTGCTCTCTTTCTCCTCCTCCTTTTCCGTTTTCGTTTTCGTTGCGTGGACCCTGACGGTGTCGGTGGGGGTCGGCGTTCTTCTTCAGCCGAAAAAACCGGTCGGGAGCTGGCTGTGGCATTCGCTGGTCGGGTACCACGTCGTGCAGTTCTTGCTCTTCCTCGGCCTGCTCTGGCCCGCGCTCAACCTCTGGATCGGCCGCTTCACCGCCTGGCTCGTGCGTCCGCGCACGGTCTCCGTCGACGACTCGCTCAACATCTTCAACCTCGATTGCAAGGTGAGCCTTTCGGCTTGCCCCCCCCTCTCTCTCTCCCTCCCCGAGCAACCGCGCTGACCCTGATCTCCCTTGCCCCCTCACAGTACCGCCAACACACGACCGAATGGGCGATCCCGTACGATCGCGCGCAGGCGTGTCTGCGCGCGCTGAGGGACTGGTTCGAGGACGAGTTCGCGGATCCGGGCGGGTTGAGGCCGCACTGCGCGCTCGAGGTGCGGGTGTCGGACGCGGACGAGGTGTGGTTGAGCCCGAGCTACGGGCAGCGGACGTGCTGGATCGGGATCATACAGTACAAGTGCGTGTCGCCCCTCCCTTTTTCGCCTTCCCGTTGTTCCCCCACTTTTGGCGTTCGCGTTTCCGGTTCGAGACGTCGATGCTCCCCTCCCGCCCTCTCCCCCCGATCTACGACCTTCCTCCCGCCCGACGATCCTCCCTCTTCCTCCTCCTCCACCCTTCCATCTCTGACGTCGTCCTTTCACGCCCTCGATCTGCTCCCCCCTCCCCCCCTCCTGCCCGATCCCCTCTCCTGCCCGATCCTCTCTCCTTCCCGATCTCTCGTCCTTCTCCCTCCCTCCTTCCCCCTCTCCACTCTCACCGACACCCCGGCTCACCCTTTCCCTCCCTCCCCCACCACAGACCGTACAACTTCAACGTACCCTACCGCGCCCTCTTCGCGCGCTTCGAGGACATCCTCGCCGCGCACGGCGGACGCCCGCACTGGGCGAAAGCCCACTCCCTGCGCCCGCCCACGCTCGCCGCGCTCTACCCGCGGTTCGAGGACTTCCGCGCGCTGCTGAAGGAGGTCGATCCGGAGCGGGTGTTCGAGAACGAGTACGTGGGGAGGCATGTGTGGGGGAGGCGGGAGGAGGACGGGTACGGGGAGAGGGTGTTCAAGGCGAGGAAATGAAGGCGTGCGCGTGCTTTCTTCTTGTTTGTTTGTCTTGTGTTTCGCGGGGCCGTGCCCCTTGTTTCTTGTTTCGCTTCGTCGGTTGCGTGTTTGCCCCCCTTCACGGGGTTTTTTTTGCGCTTTCACCCCCCAACCCTCTGTCTCTCTAGCTTATTCGTACCGCCCAATGTAGTAGTGTCCCCATTCACCCGCAAGCGTCTCCCCGTCCACACACATTCACGTGCCCCCCTTCCCCCCCGCGTAGACTCCGCCTTCAATTCCCATTCCATTCCATCCCCTCCCTTCGATTCCCGCCACGACCTACCCTACCCTACCCTTATTTTTTCCACCAACGCTACTTCCCACCCGTTACTCCCCCACTTCAATGCTCGCCTAACTTGCCAACTTGTACGTCTACTCATCCGATTATAACCTTTACACCCTGTACGAAACATGACCGCGCCGCATCGACGTCTACCTTATATCATCTCTTTCACCGCCCACGACCGTCGACTCGCGTGCACCCCGAAATCCAACCTGTGACGCCGGTAGTAGGGCTGGGTCATGCATGCGTACTTACATGTGTGTGTGTGTAGACGCATCTTTAGGTCCGTGCGCGACGGAGATCGCGGGTAAGTAAGGTTGGCGGTCGTCTTTATCTGGTCGCTGGGAGTACGCCGTCGCCAGATGTGGGTGCTACATATGTACATAAAGTTGGTGCTTCCTTGTGCGCGTGCGCGGTCACCGCCACTGCGACTGCGATCGAGCCCGTCGGGAACGTCCGAAGGCGTGGCGCATCTCAGGCGATCTCCACTCACACTGACGCCGTGGCAGCCGGGTGGCAGCTTTGAAACGACACAGTAATAGATAGATACTTACCTCCTCCTCAGCTCCGAGCGCTCTTCGCCGTGGTTTGAGTTTCTCGTCGCTGATCACGCACATGCACGGCGTGGCGTGGCGCATGGCTGAGCTTATGCATGTATTTAGCTTGAACCTGGTGAATGTTCCGACGGCCTCCGGGTCCCGGTCAGGGCGGTATGTAGTTGCTGCCAGTGTGGCGCGCGTCGTCGAGGGGGCCCGCCTTGATCAACGTCCAAGGACCAACTTGCATTCAACGTTCAGCGTTACGCTCGGCTCCCGCGCTCGCCCGGATCGGCATCGTTCTGAACCTGAAGACTTCCTGCAGCTGGGAGCCTCAAGAACGGTTTTGCGCGGACACGCCCGGGTGTTTTGCGTGCAAACTCCTTGCGACAGTAAGTATAAGTAGTAATCGGTCACGAGAAACCACACGGAATTCCTCGCTTGGCGAGCTCATCAGAGATAAGAAATCGACGGTCGTGCACCTCGAGCAGGACGGAGGTTATCAGATAGGTCCTCGGATAGATAGATTGCGGCAGCAAGGTTTCCTACTTACCTGAGGAACGGTCGGGCCAGCCAGTGGATGATATGTAGTCTCCGTGGCTGACCTAACCAGAAGATAGTCGTTCTGGTTGTACGGATGATATGGGTACATTGTAGGGATGGCGCTCGACGTCGACACCGGGACCCATCTAGTCTCGACTCGGCCGTCGCAGATTCAGACCTGAGGAGAAGACGGTCGTCCTGGACCCACGCTCAAGACCAGCGCTCAACGTTCAACACCACCACGTCCTGCCTCTCCTTGTCGCGGGCATCGAACCGACCCGCCCGCGCGATCCCCCGCCCGTCTCGTCGAAGACGTGCCTTTTTTCCCTCCCGAGACACCCGGCAGCGTGATGGCATGCCGTAACGGCGAGAGATATCAAACATACCGATCGAGATCGCGTCAATGACGAGCTTGGATCAGATTGGGGAAGGGGGGGGGGGGGAGCAGAAGATGTGAGCACAGGACCACCGCGGTGCAGGGAGGGATAGAATCGGAGAAAAACAAGGCAGGCAGGCGGCGATCGTCGGAGGAGGATCGTCGCCGATAGCCACATCCGTAGAGTGATATAAAATACATTCATTCATACATGCACACGCACACACCCCGTCCCGCATTGGCATCGGGCAAACGGAATGGAGTTACAAACCGAGCTGCTCTCGGATCGACGCGCGCACGACGCGTTCGTACTCCTGCGTTCACACACACACGCCCACGCCACCCATAGCCATAGCCATATCCGGTCCCGCACGAGTCCGAGGGGGACAGCCGGCCGGGATGTTGCGCGAAGGCGAAGGACCGCGAGTTGCCGACGACGAGGGGAAGAGGGGGGGGGGTGTAAAATGGAAAAGAAGGACAGACCGGAGGAAAAAGAAGGAAAGAAGGAGGGGGGAGATCGTGTGAGCGTCATGGGCAGATTAGGGCGAGGACGAGGACGAGGGATGACGTACGGCTCGGTTGTCCCGGTAGAGTTTGCAGCAATCGATGTTCGCGCCGCTCTCGAGGTTGGGTTCTGCGACGGCGTGGGGAATAGGAAACGATCGGAGGGGGGATAAGCCGCGGGGCGCGGGGAGAGAGAGAGAGAGAGAGAATCGGAGTCAGTTTTCGCGTGTGCACACGACGAGAGGAAGAAGAGGTCGGGAGAAGAGGTTCGGAGATGAAGGAGGTGGCCGGCGGGCGCGGGTGGCTCCATGAGAGTCAGTGCACGTTCGTGAGGAGACGAGCGGGAACGGGGAACGGGGGTGTGTGGAGAGCTCGGAGGCCGCTCGGAGCGCGAGGGCTGGCCAAGTCCCGCTGGGTGGGGAGGACCGTGGGGACGCGTGGCGTGGGGAGATCGATGCAGACCGTGCGCACCACCCCATGGGAGGAAGAACGTCCACGTCCCCGCACACGACACCCGGGCCCGATCCGGGATACGAAGGGAAGGGAAGGCGAAGGGGAGTGGGAGTGGGAAGAGAGAAATCAAGACGGACCTGCGAGCATGGATATAACGCTCAGGAGCACCTTCTCGACGCTCTGCACCGGGCTCCAGCGCTCGGATGCTTGCTCGTAGTGCATCGGGTCTTCCCCCGGCGAGTGCAGGATCGATATGCACACGTTCCCGTCGGGGTAAACTGCCGCATCAAACGTCCACGTGGGCGAGAAACAACCGCGACGAAGACGATGATGGAGATGGATGACGCGACCACGGTCGATAGCATGTGGCGAGGCGAGAGGAAAGGGTGCGTGACGGGTGATGCAGGAGAGAAGTGTGGCATAGTCGTATGCTCGTGAGCGGTGACACTCGTAGAGAGCACGAACAACGCACTGTTCGGATGAAAGAGCGCGGGCTCGAACTTCATCTTGAACGGCGAGAGGGGGTAGTCTGGAGGCTGCACAGGTGGGGAAGAAGGGAGAACCCGTCAGCCACGCACCCACGCCAGCGCTCAGTTCAAGCACGTACAAAGGTCAGTTTGGCCGCAAATACGCCGCCTTCCTACGCATCGTCTGTGAGTTTAGTGCGTTATGCGCGAGCGCGCTTGCGGGCAGAAGGGGGCGGGGGGGAGGGAGTGCACTGACGAACGGCGTGTCCTTAGGCCCGCAGATGAGAGCCTCCCACACGAAAAAGTTATTCTCCGATATAGGGCCTACGTGCCAAACCACAAACATGATCAGACAAATCACCGTTCATTATCGTGCCAGCAGAGCGCACCTGCCGTGAACATGCCGTCGGGCGAGCCTGGACAGATGGTGTGGCGGGTCGGTATCTGAGCGAAACCGAGGGGGAAGGAGAGACGTGCCTCCGGCCGTCAACTGCTTGTACTCCGTCATGAGTCGCCTCAAGGCGGTCGAGTTCCCTGCGCCGCGCGAGTTCATGGTAGATTGGAGGAGCTTTCGTTGATACGGAGGAGGAGGAGGAGGGTCGGTCGTGGCAGGGATCTTTGGAAACGGCGGATGCGGTGCAGCGTCCAGAATTGGCGCCCAACTGGCCCCTCGCTATCGGCCCGCTCTCGGACCGGGAAGGGCCCGGTAAAAGCTGCGAAACGTTGAAGTCCGACGTTAACGACCCTGCGCTCCACCAAAATAACTTCCTCCTCGTTCGCTCGAGCCGACTATCACACTAGTAACCACGCCGCCAGGGAGCACCCAAACACCAGCTCGGGTCATCTGCATCAGCGTCCGCGTCCTCGCCGCTAACCCCCCGCCTCTCTGTACCCGCGCGCGCGCGCGCGAGAAGCGGCCCCGTTGCGCCCTCCGTCCTCGCGCAACTGAAGCCCAGAATAAATACAGACCCATATCAATGCATCAGCAGGCTATCATACGGTTCATCCGTGCGTCTCTTTCTATGATTACGTCTGTTCATTGAATCTGTGTAAACTTACCAGCACCTTGGGCAACTTATGAATGCTATGGTGATGCTGCCAATAGTAGCATTCAATGTAGCCGGTCCCCGTTCCATGGAGCAATGGAAACGCATCCGTCCCCGCTCTGTACACACGTTAAACGTTGCTCGCCTTGCCACTACGCCGCTTTCAGTTGTGCATCGCACTTTACATGGCGTGGGGTGTGGCACCCAAACGAACCAAACGACAAAACAGACTCAAGACCCAGTCGATCGCAGTGTCCGCCGCGACGGACGAACCGCGTTGACGTTCGGATTGAGCGCGCCGGTGATTCGAGCCTACACAGGGGGGCACACTGGCCATGGAAGGAAGACGAACGTATCCCGGCTCTAGTGCCTTCGCGTGGGCAGCTTCGATGCCACGATTCGCAAGCTCGGCCAGCAAGAGCTCGCTCGCGCTATGAATACCGTTTCATTTACTTTTTTGGCTTTCCGAACCAGAAGAGCCTGAGACCTCGGACTCGCTGCCTTTAGTAGGCCCTCTTAGGCTGGCAAACCGGAGAACGCTCGACAGGGTTGATCGCCGCTGCGGCGGACCGGCGACGAGTTCTCACTTGAAGGCAGGGCCGGCGACGTCGAGTCGGAGAGCTTTAGCGGGGGCGCGTATATGCTGTCACATCTAAAGGAGAGAGTCCAGAAGACCCGCGCGATCGAGCCTGCGGTAGACTTGGTATCTGTTGCTCCAAGTTGTGCGTGGATGTGCGGGATAGACGCCTTCCCTGGCAGACTCTGGGCCGACTAAACCTGCGACAATCGATCCCATGCAATGTAAGTACACCCGTCCGACTCACGGGCCCATCGGAATATTCAAAACTGTTGCAGGTGAAGCAAACGCACTCGGTACCCCCAACTCGAAGTGTGACATCAACCAAGAACGCATGTAACAATCCGGGCCCCTTCGTCGTTGACTTCCAAGTTCTATTTCGTCCCTGGGACATTGATTCAGTGCGTGGGTCTTCCCTACTTACTCACTGGTGCCCCCGTGACGTCTTTACGCCCAAGCCAAGACGCCCATTTCCCCCTCCCCCGGGCCCGCGCCCACACACGCACAGTTTGAATGCCAATGTTAGTGCGGAACAGTATCGCCCGCAGTTTCCCTGCGGGTTCCGACGGGGTAAGGGCCCCTTTCGAAAGCGCCGCGTTTGAAAGTATGAACGCACGAACGCATGAACGCGCGAATCCAACCAAGCTGTTCCGATCCCATATTCGCGTCGGATCGCCCTTCGAGATGGGCTAGTTGCTGGCCAGCTAAGTAGTGGCTCAGACGTTTTCACGCCGCCGCGCGCGCTCCTCGGACGGCCCACTTCAACGTCGCTAAGCAAGGAATCCGGCCCCCGCATTCGTGAAGCTATCTGAAAGCCGTTTGAAGGAGACAAGCACACCTCCGGAGCAGGTACATACACTCAATGGCACACGGACGGCGATCGTATCGTGTTTAACTCGCACAGATATAGCATGGCTCCGGACGTGTTAGGCCCCTCAGGCCGGGATCCGACAGCGGGATTCGGGGGGTCCAGGTCTCCAGGAGCCAGGAGCCAGCTGAACTTTGCGTCCGGTCTCGCTTGTGGTGACTGGTTTGTTACTAGGCCAGGGCGTCGGGCTTTGGAACCTTCGGCACCGACGCATGCGCGCCTGTACGCACCTCCAAAGACGAAAAAAAAACACGTTCGTACATATCGATGCATACAGTGATACAAACGACGGACGTCGCACCCCCCTCTCGCCTACGCGTCGGCCAGCACCAGCCGCGGAATCACGTTCATCGCCATCAGCTAAGGGAAGGACATCAGCACCCCCGCCAGCCCACCAAAGCTCGCCGCGAAAGGACGAAAATGCGAAAGACGCTCACCTCCTGGAAAAGGAGCTTGGCCGCATATGGGATCGTGAGCTGCGCCACGCGCTTGGAGCTCTTGCAGTACGGGCACCAGCCGTTGTACCCGAGCAATCCGCACGCCTCGCACGCGTTCACCTCGAACTTGTCTGAGGATATCATCAGCCGCTCGAGGAGCAGCTGCGTCGCGCCGTAGCCGATAAGGCAGTCGCGCTCCATCTCGCCTAGTCGCAGACCACCCTCGCGCGAGCGGCCCTCGGTGGGCTGCCGGGTCAGCGTCGCACGTGGGCCCCTGTAAATGAACGGCGTTAGCGATCGTTCTCAGCGAAGTGCAATACCCCCCCTCCCCCCTTCCCCACCGTATCCCATCCCCATTCATCGGAACAAATCCATGCACATCGGAACGTACCTCGCGCGAGCATGCATCTTGTCCATGACCATGTGCTCTGTTGGGGGTGAAAGCAACACAGTCAGCCAGCGATGCCAAGTTAGCATTCAAACACAACTTCATACTGAGTTTCTGGGGAGATGATGGCGTCAGCTTTCATTCATTCGATAGGGGCGGAGAAAAGCAACCGAGCATAGCCGAGCCTTACCTGGTAGTATATGGGGCCAAAATAGACGTAGGCTTCCATAGGCTCGCCGGTAATACCGCTGGTAAGCATGTCCTTCCCAGCGTAACTGAACCCATGGTCAATCAATATACGCGACATGTCCTCCACCTACAGGGATAAGCAGCGAACCGTACGTCATCAGTGCGTTAAACGCGCGCTCTATGTTCTGAACACGGCCAAGCACACAGGACGCACTTTGGAGCCGCCGAACGCCGTGCCATACTGCAGTTTTCCGGCGAGCACGCCCGCCTGACAAGAACAGCGGGTCAGCACCATCCCGCTAATGGGCGGCTGGAGAGCCGCGGCGGCCGGGACGGTACGCACCTTACCCGCCAACAGCTCAATCATTTTTCCGACCGTCATCCGTGAGGGGAAACCGTGGGGATTCATGATCGTATCTGACGCGGGGGACCCGACCGTAAGACGTCGCCCAAGTCTGCACAGCGCCTGCCAACTTACCAGGTACGATCCCCTGGTCGTTGAATGGCATGTCCTCTTGGTTCACGATCAGCCCGCAAACGCCCTTCTGTCCGTGCCGCGAAGAGAACTTATCTCCCAGCTCCGGCCGTCGCGTTTGCCGGATGAGTACCTTGATCAGCGTCTGGTCGTTGTCCGTGTCAGATATCATGACTTTGTCGATGTGCCCGGCCACGGGCGACTTGTATGTCATTGGCGCGTTCTTGTACGGCGCGGAAGCCGCAGAACCTGAGAATGAGTTATCGTTGGCGTTCGTGGGGGTCTGCTTGTTAATGTAGACATCTCCAGGGTCCACACGTTCCCCGACACCGGCGAGGCCATCCAACTGTATGATATCGTACTTCTTCGATATTTGACCATTTTCGTCGACGGGAGCATCGGCCAGACGATCGTAGCTAATATCTTAATAAGCATATGATACGGGTTGGCGGGAAAAACCGGACTCACGTGCCGTTGGGATACTTGCGAATGAGTGTCGCGTTCTTGCGAAGAACTTGACATCGTCCGTAGCCTCTGTCCAGACTCGCCTATAATAGCCTGTCATCGTAGAACGGATTCACGGACCAAATGGAGACATACCTTATTTTGGATGAGGGCGTCCTCAATATCGTAACCAGAATAACTCATCACGGCGACAGTGGCGTTCTGACCGGCGGGCAGCTTGTCGTAACCCACCAACTCGATGGTTTTTGACTTGACCATGGGCTGTTGAGGGTAAACAGACAGATATAGAAGGGTGTCGATTCGATTGAATTGATTGTATCCAATGGCGCCGATCGCCTGTTTGCCCATGGCACATTGGTAGGTATTTCGGGGTGACTGGTTATGGTGCGGGTATGGAATTAGGCCCGCGACTGCGCCCAGGATGGTAAAAGGTTCAATCTCGAGATGCGTTGTTGTCGGGACGATGTCCTTTTCATACAGTGCGATGTACGAGTCGTTCTCCTCGTTCACGTCCAAGTATTCAACCAGTCCGTGCCTCAAAAAATCGTCGAATTCCATTTGTCCAGCTTTCAAAGCCTACGTATGTCTCGTAAGTGGCGTTCAAAAGAGAATTGAACAGAAGGACACACGCCTTAATGTGCTCCGTGGTCACCATAGGTCGCCCCTGGTCTACGATGATCATCGGCCGACAGATACGGCCACCATCGCTGGCAATATTCACCGTGCGATGGTGATGATTGATATAGACGCTAACGAATTCGCTGACTCTGCCAGCGCGTCGTAGGCGTCGGAAGTTATGCACGAAACGAGCTGGGAATCGCGTCAAACCCAGAATTGTTCCGTTGACGTTCACAACGAATGTATGTGGGCCGTAGATTTCTGTTCCTGTGGATAGGCAAATGTCTATCCGGCGCACTGGTCAGGAAGAAACTTGACCCAGTAACCAGCCTGAGCTTACCTTCGACACCTAGCATGTACGCCACTTTGATGATAGGGCCTTCTTCCACGTCCGTCGTGATATGCGTCATGAGTGCAAGGTTTTTCACGAGACCACACGCCTCCCCTTCTGGCGTGTCGCTGGGACACAGCATGCCCCACTGGCTGGGCTGCAACGCACGCGGTCCACTGACCTTTCGCGTCTTCTCGAACTGGGAAGATATTCGTGTCATCATGCCCAAGGCGGAGATGAAGCTGAGCCTCGAAAGGACGTGTGTAACACCTGCGCGTTCCATTCGGAAGCGCTTGAGAGACCAGTTCCCGGTCGAGATAGCGCGTACAAAGCCGGCGGTGATGAGATCGCCCTGGAACTGTAGCGTGTTGAATGCGTCGAACTCGTTAGTCCTCGAAGGCTTCTTCAGGACCTTGTCGATCGAAGATTTGAGGTTCGTATTGAACGTCTTGAATAGATCTTCGAATAACAGGGCGAGAAGCTGGCCAGCCCTGTGGCGTTTCAACACGTAAGATCGCGGGGTTTCGGCCTACAGCGAAGAAGGGAGGCGGGCGCATACGTACAATTCGAGACGCTTGTTCCCTACATAGTCCCGGTCGTCCACCATCTTTTTGTCATCCATGGCCATGAGAACCCGTCTTGCCATGGTCGCCACGAATATAGCCTTCGATCTAAAATCAAGTCCGGCGACCGGAACATGTGCAAGAACGATGGTCGCGAGCGCTTCAAGAGCCTCTTCCCATGCAGGTCTTCGTGGGCCTACCACGCGACGGTTAACCTTGACACGCGAGCCAATCCATTCCAAGGCTTGATGACGAGTGAAGATCCCCAGCTTAGCGGCGTCCTCCAGATTAGGAGCAAACGTGCTTTTATAAGCCTCCGAGTTACCGGCGGTGAGAAGAAGGATCTCCTTGTCCGATTGGATACCGAGAGCCTTGAGCGCGATGGCTATGGGCACGTCCTCGTGGATTGAGTTGTGACGAAGATAGATTTTCCCTTTTTGGTCGCGACGTACGTCTTGGACTTGAGGCCGCCGTGCGTGGACCTGTGTGGCGCGGCAATTGGCTCTTGGTGAGCGAAAAGCGCGGAGACGCGACGGCCGGCGTTACGCACGATGTACAGGATGCTTGAACGATGCCTTTAACCGGGTCGGTCTCGACGATGATTCGGTTCTTGCTAAGCTGCTCTTGGACCAGGATAACCTTCTCTGTCCCCTTCACGACAAAATAACCTCCGGGATCCAACGGGCACTCGGACATACGCGCCAACTCAGCCTCTGAGCGCCCTGTGAGCACACACTTGTTGCTGCGGAGCATGATGGGTATGCGGCCGATGTTGACGTTTGCCCTCCGGACGACATTCTTGCCCCGAGTGTATTGAATGGTGACGAGGATGGGAGCACTGTAGGTGGTGTCGCGTAGCCGGCATTCATGAGGGGTGACGCTCTTGTCAATTGCATGTGCGTCTGTACGGTCAGGAAAGCCGATATTAATGTCGGTGTACTTGAGCCAGAAACGAGGGTCGACGTCCGAGGTGACCTTGTTGTTTGCTTTGAGGATGTTCTTGATGTCCACGTCCACGAAGTAGTTGAAAGAGTCAACATGTTGCTTGACAAGGCCCTTTATTTTGAGAAACGCAGGCAGAAGCAGCCATTTGTCCTGCGCGAAGGTGTCGGGCGGTGTAGACGACGTAGGTTTTAGTGGACGCACCTCGACATTTTTTACAGGGTCCACCAAGCCAAGCCCCCGCCATTCCGTGCGATTTAGTTGATCCCACTCCTCATCCTCCATTCCTTGGGCCATGTATCATAGGTCCCCCACGAAAACAGTCAGGTAGATAGGGAGAGATGGTGGGGAATCGAAGTACGGTATTTAATTGAACGCTAAGAATCATGTAAAAGATCACGTGACCGTCTACAGCCGCTCTCACGAGTCTCAGTCAGCTCAGCCTCTCTTAAATCTCCCCGACCCAACGGACTAAGTATCTTAGACAGCTTGAAACGATCCAGAAGAAAAAAGGGGAGAGACCCCTGGGGCTGACACGAAAGCGATCAAGTTGATTCTTAGATCGCATCGCAAAGACAGTGAGTATACAACACCCGCCCCCCTTCGTCACGACAAACAGCCCTTGCGATAGGCTAATCTTCCAAAATCTCATTCTCGCCATCTCTCGCCTTAAACACTCAATTAGCCTCCCAGAAGTATTAGAAAGAGCAAGCCGAAACATACCTTCTCAACGAGCTTTCTTCTCTTGTCTCTTGCCTTCCGCTGTACCTTCGAGTACTTCCCCAACGGCGACTCATCCACCGACACCGCCTCCTCCCATGCCCCCACCTCCTTCATCTGGCCAGGCGCAAACATGACCCCAGTCCTTTTCGTCGTCATCCATCGCGCGCTCTCCTCCACGCGCTCCACGAACCCTTTGATGATCCCCGCCTCCTTCCCTATCCCCGGCCGCGACTTGGCGGACTTGAGCGTCTTGCGTAGAATCACGGTGATAGGGACGACGACCTCGGGGAACGCAATGCTCGCGTGGACTGCGCGTGTCGTGAGCCATTCGGCGAAGAGGAACGCGCCTTCCTCCGCGAGGCTCTCCGTATACACGCGTGTGCTGAGGTATTGCTGGGGTGCGCGGATGTTCGTCTCGAAGTCAAGCGGTCGAACGGTGGAGGATTTGGGTTTGGAGCCCGTGAGGACGGAGGTCAAGATGGGAAGAAGGTGCGGTGCCAGTGGGATATAGGTATGGGTGTGATTTGAAAGGTGTACCAGGGAGCGGGCCATATGCATGTGGAAGGGATAGGAGCGAGAGTGGGAAAGGAGTCTATGCACAAAGTCAGCTTTTGAACGCGGAAAACGAATGCGAAAGCGCATACTTGATTGCACCAGTCGCGACCTGGACGAAGGGGTAGATCAGGGGTTGTAGATCACTCTGAGCGCCGCGTTGCGCAACCGCCTGTACGTCGCATGCCCTGGCGAGAACGATTGACCAAAAGTCAATGCTGTGCACGAATTGCCAGTTGTAAACCTGCTTGTACGACTCCTGTGGTACGAAGTGAGCAAGGCCTTCGGCATGCACCACGAGAAACAAACCTTGGTCTTCATCTTCATGCTCGTGCGCAGGTGGATGGCCAATTGGCGAACGTATCCGAAGGCATGCTGGTAAGCCGCGGCGTGATTCAGGCAGAAGATCTCCGAAGCCGAGTTCTTCATCAAGGTTATGGACGGGAGGGTGTGTACGCTTGTGGATTTTGACGAGCGGATGAGGGTAAGGTATGTACTCTGGGCGACATGAGTACAGGATGACGATAATTGCACAGAGACGCACCTTGAGCACCATGTCCATGATGGACTCGTCCGGGGCCGAGGCTAACTTTCGGACCGCAAGGAAGGCAGCGATCCGCACGCTGTCGCCCGCCGTTGACCACAGGTCCAAACAAGACTACGCCGTCAATCAGAAAGGGTGGACAGACTTCAAAGAAGGATACGTACCTTGAGGTACATCTTGACTGTCCTTCGGCTACTGACGATGTATGGCACGAGCTTGGCACTCTCGTTCATTGCCATCTTAACTGTCTCTGGGTCGGACAGCTGCGACACGATGTGGATAATGTTGTGGAAGTAAGATAGAATCATCTTCTGCAGCGTCTTCAGCTTTTGTGTTTGTGTTGGCGCTTTGCTGAACCCAACAGGGGTAAGCAATGGCAATGCGAGAAGGTGGGGCAGAAGGACGATGTACGCACAATTTGCCGTTGGGCAACGTCTTGTAAGGGACATGGTGGGCCAATACGACCGGCGTGTAAGTCAACGCAGTTGTGATCAACTTGTTGTATACTGGATCGATATGTTACGGCGGAGTTATATGGATATCAAGGATTGGGCGTACTGGAGGAGGAATCGATCGTCCATGCGGTGACTTGGTCCTCCTCGTTCATATGTGCCGCTGACCGGAAGGCAATAAGCAACTTTCGTAGTGCGCGAAGCGACCGTTGCTACAAAACAGAACTAGGAGATCAACATCATTGCACACCATGGAGCGAACTGCACATACCTCCAGAAGTGCCTTTTGCCACTTCTTCAAAATTTGAGACGTGAGCACGGGTGTTTTATCCTCCTCCATTTCTACATCCTCCTCCTCCTCCTCCTCCTCGTCTAGGTCTATATCTGCCCCCGTGTTGTCGAAATCGAGGAGTTCGGCGTCATTTTCTTGGAGGTATTTGTAGAACTCGGGGTCCTTCTCCGCAAGCTTAGAGAGTTCATCCATATGCATGGCGCCCTCGTCATCTACATCCACATGAGAGGCGGAACGATCGACGATAAAGAGACCGCACCGTCAAGGTCATCCACAGACGCGAACGACGCGTCGTCGTCTTCGTCGTCCGCTTCATCTTCATCCTCGTCCTCGTCTTCCTCACCTCCTGAGTCCTGCAGAAGCAATCAAGCAATCAAAAAAAAACAGAGAGAGTATGACTTGGATACGGCACGTACTTCGTCATCCTCGTCATTTTCCATGAAGCCGCCTCCTAAGAAGTCATCTACAGACATGCCCTTGAATCTGCCCAGGGTCAGAAGCAGCACCTCCAAACAAGACAAGAGCATACTTTTTCGAGCCCTTCTCCACATCGCCCTCCTCTTCATCCTCGCCATCGTCCCCGCCATCCTTGTCGACATGCTCCCGCTCTTTGCCCTTCGCATTGCGCTTCCCCGCGCCCTTCCTCTCGATTTTCTTCTTGATCTGCTGGTGCTTTCGTCGCGACTGGATCTTCTTCTGAAGCTGGCCACTCGACGCAAACTTCCGCGTCGCTTTTGTGGAGTTTTTAGCCATGACGGAGAGGTGAAGTTGAGGAGTGGGGAACTGGTGAGTCGCACGCCGCGGCGCATGAAATTTCACTTAGACTTCTCGGAAGATGCCGATTTTCCGTAGTACTACTCCCATGTGCCGGTATTACTTACATCATGGGCGACAACACCTCTCCGGTACGACCCTTACACCGAACGAGGTACACGCAGTTCTGTGCATGCATATGGTACATACCTATACGCAAATGCAAGAGATCTCAAAGTTGGTTCAAAATATACTCCCGCAGAGGTGAGATATTACACGAGGTACCAAGGTGATGGCAACGAGCTGCTTATCTGTTTCAGAATGCATACATGGTCGGAAGCTAGACATGGCTAGCTAGTGGCCACCCTCGGAACTCGACCTGCACCCACTCGTGCATCAGTTTCTGGCAAGTACCTCGACCAAACCGTGTTGGGATGGCTGAGGGCATGGTACGTATCTTTGGACATGAAGGCGTCTGCACTAGTCACTGATAGTTCACACCTGTGGAGTTGTTGTGTGAAAGCGCAAAGAAACGGGGGCCGCCCTTGGCCGCGGACATTGGACACCTGGATGCGCCAGTGGACGGCCGTAGACAGGGGGTTCGGATGAGCATGAGGCTAATGGGATCCGTGTAACCGCGTGAGCCAATCGAGTGAGCGGGGCATGTCGTCCAGCCAATGACAGACGACTGGGGTTACGCTGTCGACACATCCTCCCCGATAGGCCAATACCACAGAACCGGGCGAGCGACTCGAGCCGCCAATTACGTGCGACACGCGTGCGCAGTGCGCACGGATTCATGCATTCATGTCGCTACCCTAGGCTACCCTTCGCGCCGTTCGAGAAGGTCCTTATCGACCGGATCGTACCGAGGAGCAGGTTGCGGTCGACCAGCTGAGCCCCGTCGGACGGTCGCATCGGGGGGTGAGGAAAGTGATGTCGTTCGCGCCAGTGCAGCGTGCGTTCATTTCCACCGGCGACGGCGCTAGACGCGAACGTCGTCGAACCCGCATACTAGGCTCGGTTTCCTCTGAATTCTTCAGGTTCGACTGGGTCGTTTCGATCGTCTGCTCTGAGATGACCGCAGCTTCTTCCTGACCTGCAACCTGCCTGTACCTATACCACGGGAATCGTCTCGTTTGGTGACATGTACCTGGGAGGGACGGAGTAATCTCGGAAACCACATAAACTGCAGAAGTGATCCGAGCAGAGGTGACTTATGGCAAGAAAATGGTCAGTTTAACGGGTTTGGGTAAGATACTATTTTCTAAAATTCAGCGTCACAGGCCAATATGTAACTTGCTTGCGAACTGAAACGATCAGCGCAGAGGAGGTTAGCCGATTGGATGAGCTCGTGATCACGATGCAGACCAAACACCACAGGGATGCCTGGCTTTAATAGTTGTAAACAAGCTTCGAGACACGCGCGGCCCCTCGGCGACTGTAGGCTGGCAAGTTGTGCCCCACTGCGAGGCGGAGAAAACAGACGCAGCGACCCAAGGAATTTAGTAGGCGTTTCAGGGCTAGAAACGAACCGACAAGTGACATTGGCCTCTTGAGCCTCGGTGGTTTTGAGTCTATACCACGGCGCGCGGAGGTGTGACGCTGATGTGCCAAGATAGATAGAGTTGTCGCGGCCTCCCTGGAACAAGGCGCGGCAGGGCGCACGCCTGCTTGAAGAGGTCAACAACGGAGACATCCAATTGAATGCGCCTCCCACGACCCGTCTATGTCTGCCATGGTCTTTCGCGGTGCTCCTGGTTCGTCGGAAGGAAGACCTGGACCGGGCCCAAGTTACAGCGAAAGGAAACTCGCATGACTGGACTGTTCGAAGTCGTGAACGGCGGAGGACGCGAGGAGGCCGGTCTGCGCGGCGACAGGAGCGGCCACCGTACCGTGTCCCATATGTTCTATTTGTGGCGATGTTGGCTGACTCGGCGCACATTGCGAGAATATGAATAATATGGGTTAGTGGAAAGGAATCGTGTTGGGATCACGTTCTGAATTCTGAGACGTACACAGGACGAGTACGTATCATATATCATAGGTCGAACGCTGGTAAACTTACCCACAAGTTCAAATCCGACGTCGAGCGCTGAGCGCTGGACGAGAACCCGGTTGTGCATTGCTGGTTAGGGATCGCGCGAACACTAAGCACCTACTACTAGAGGAGAGCAGCTTCCAGTTCGAGTACCTCGGAGGAGAGAAGAGCTTGGGGAGCAGTGATACCTTCTTCTGTAAGTTTCCGTGACGAGCGGTGGTTTGTGGAGGCCCACCAGGAGGCCCACCAGGAGGACGTCGGGGAAGCTGTCGAGTCGCTTCTAATTCAACTGGATCATCATCACGTCCGGACGCGAGCGACCCCTCGAGCCTCAGGTCGAGGACCGGTTTGTTCAGGGTACCTCCTAAGTCTTAAGAACGCAACAACTTGAAAAGAGGCCACGGGAGGTTTCGGCCGGCCCCTGCCGATATGTTGCACCAATGACGTTGCCTTGGCCGTTCCAAATTCAAGTTTGGAACGACGCCACGAAGTGTGACATACATACTGAGCGCTGAGCATGCGACTCGATGCGATCTCCCCGCCAAACCTACCCATCTTCGTGATTAGCTGTCTATCCTGGGGTATTCGCACGTCCATGAACGCCAGTGCATACCCCTATTTGATGTCGCCAAACGTGAGCCGAATGGAGGATGGCGATGATCAGAGCAGGGCGTACGACATACGGATCTCGATGGTGACAGCTTTTCGTAAACCTTCGGGCACAGAAAAGGGTGCACGTATCAATCACTTCGCGTCCAGGAATATTCCTCGGAATGGAAGACGGAGACGATCGTCTGTGAAGGCAGGAAGGCTTCTCTCCACCACCATCGGTGAAAAGGGAATGGCACTCGTAAGAGGATAGCTTCGCGGAATTTGCCAATCGCCGCGGAACATGTGTTGCAGAACGGGAAACATGGCGACTTTCCTGGGCATGGGTCGAGACAGGTTTACGAAAGTTCATGACAGCGAAGCGAGCCACGTACCACCTTACAGGCGATACCCCAGCAACACGCGGGTTCTCTCGGAATATCTTTCAGTTCGGCGCTGAGTGAGATACAAAACCGGAGCTCCGTCGAGGCTCGCCGCGCGCGGGGCTTCTGAAGTTGCGGGCTTTGTGTCGTAGATTCAGGGACAATTCCAGCGGACATGATAGTGGCGGAGAAAAGGGAGGCGGAGAGTCGCATTAGACGTGTCTACCATGTACCAAGGGCGCCTGCCTTTGCGATTCACCTCGAGCATGGGCAGTGCCGTCGATGAGGAGACCTGCCGGGAGACAGTGGATGTTGAGATGTTGAGATCCATGCCTTCAGGGTCTCGGACACTAGTTGCGAGTCAGCGATAAGTCGTAGATATGCGAGAAGATCGGCACCTGCAAGAATCGCAGTCTGCTACTAGTAGGAAGAAGACGATGGCTTCAGTAGAAGCCTTTCAATGATTGCTGATTTATGAATCTCGTGCACAAGTGTTCTCGCCGTATTTGTGAAGACTTGTTATCTGCGGGTTATTGTATCCTGAGGCCTGAGGTCTGAGGGCTCGCAAGCGGGAGGAAAGCAAGTCGGACGAGGTCTGATGAGGTGGACGTCCGGCCGGGAGCCTGGAGGGGTCGAGATTCAATCTCCGAAGACATTGTTTCGGCACTTTCCGTACTTGCCGCAAGCGAGTCCCACGGCGAACATCGTCGGCGACAGCGATGGCGATCAAGACAGCACTTTCGAACCAGCTTCGGCACCTGGCAGAGAAATGGCCGGCAGACCCACTTCGTCCCAACTTACAGCTCAAAACGTTTCTCACCTCCCTTGCCGAGCATCCAAACCTCACCCCGAACGCGGTGCACGCCGTGCGTTCTCTCCATGAGAACCGTTTCGCGCACAAGGTTCGTGCCTCCAGGTCTACCCGCGCCGATCGTCTATTCACACCCGTTGCGTTTTCAGTTCCCTGTGCCAGAGACCGTGATGAAGCCCGCTTCCATGCCTCTCCACTACGAACGTCTCGCCGAAGGCTACGCGAAGAGTCTCCAGGGCATAGGACGGCCGTGGTGGAAGATCTTCTTCGGAGTGTGGTGACCCTCGGTCGGAAGCCTGGGGCGGATTGTCCTCATGCATGCTTCTCAATGGTGCGCTCGGGGTGCGGGTGGCGGAGTGTGGAGGGCAATTCAGTGGGTGTCGGGATTGAAAAGGCGTATGACGCCGTCTCTGTACGTGACATATAACCCCTCCCGCTGCCCCTCCCCCCCTCCGCCTCGTGTCCTCTTTTCCCCCTACGCTCGCACTGCCAGGACCTGACGGATCTACCCTATCCGACCATCCATACAAAGCTATCCACCCCCGTCTTTCATTTCGGGTAGCATATTCACTTTCTCTGTACAGACCCATACTTCCACTCAATCTTAATCTTGCTTGGCGACGTCTCGGCCTATATTATAGCATTATGATACATACAAGGTTTCAGACTGGTCCGATCCGCTTGTCCAGTGACCTCGCCCTGCTCTTCCCGCTTAATCGAAGCCTCGTTGAAGCCCTGGGGATCATTTCGTCTTCTTCGCCACGTGCAAGATGCAGGGCACCGCCAGGTCGAACTTGGACGGGGAGTCGGCGTCGAGCGCCTGACTGTACAATTACCTACCCTATCTCACACCTCGATGAGCCACTTGGTCACACGTTCTCTGTACTCTGTTCTGTAGGGTCGAAGCGTGTGCCCTCGTCGGCCTCACACAGCACAAATCCGCGCGCGTTTGTTGCCTTTTCCGCGCGGCAGGCTCGTCATTCACATGTTGCTTTCTAGTTTGCGGGCGAGACGGTGATACATACAGTAAATTGAACGAGCGTCGGAACATGGCCCGAGCTGTCAGTGTACATACTAGAACACAATATAAGGGCGACGTGGTGCATGGTTCGTGAAGGGCGGCAGACATTGGGAGCACATAAACTCGCTCCTGTCCCGTCTATCTCCAGAGGCGATGCTCTCCAGAGGCGTATCCTCTAGGTACAACCTTCACATCCAGGTCGTCCATCCAAGGTTCCCGGCTCGTCCTCTGCCGCTTGAATGTCCCTTTGTCGACATACAGCGTGCCGATGCGATGGCCCGCTGCACCACGCAAGGCAAGCATCGACCGAAGAGCCCCTTCGACTGAGGGATCGGATTCGCCTTCTGAGGGCGCGCTGCGCAGGCCAATATTGGGAAGCGCGAGCGACGACAGCGACGGAAAGTATACTTCCCCGCCTGCGTCGAGTTCGAGTGCGCGAATGAAGGAGGCCAACTTGTCTGCGCCGCACTTTCCGGCGAGACGGAGATGCTCCACGCTCGCAACGTGTACGAAGGCCTGAGGGGTGCTCAGCGGGAACAGGACGTCGCTATCGCTGATGTTGTCAGAAATTGCGAAGGAGAGAGCGCGGACGGCCGTCGGAGGCGCTGCTGCGAGGAGGTGCTCTGCGAGGGACCGTTCGACCTTCCAAGTCTTGCCCTCGATGACGAGACTGCGGTCGAAAGAATGAGATAGAGGGTGGGCGAGAGATTCGGGAGGAACGGCATCGTAAGACGAGCTGATGCACAGCCAGTGTAAGTTGAACGACATAAACATGGTCCCGAACGACGCAGAATGGTCGCAAGAGACGAGGTTGAAGAGCGAGACAACCTCCTGATTCCACTCATCGCCGGAGTTAGCGGCGTCCTGAAACATCTTGACGTGGACCGTCGCCGTGGATGGGACGTTGACGAAGGAGAGGAAAGACGTAACAACGCCAACGGAGACCCCTCCGAGACGGATGTACTTCAATTCTGGAAGGGCGACACGCTCGGACCACGCCTCATCTTCACGCACCTTCGTGGGAAAGCATCCGACCAGGGTGAGCATCGTGATGGCGCGCGCGCGGTGCAAAAGGGCGAGAATGTTCGAGAGGGTGGGATGCTGCCGGTATCGCCAGAGACTGGGGTTATACTCGATCGCGAGGTTGGTAAGGCTGTCAAAGAGGGACGAAGCCCAGGGGATTCCGAACGCCTCCGTCGCGGAGAACCGGACGAGTTTGGGCGCATGTCCGTCGAACAGCGGGAACCGGAGGGGGAGTGCATCGGCGAACCTACGACCCGGAATCGCGATTTCGAACTGCTCTAGGAGCGGAGCGGGATGGGCGAGGAAGTTGTACGCTTCGTCTTTGGAGGGTCCTGTGTACTTGATGGCGAGCGAGCGCACCCTGGCCATGACGTCGCCCGATATGCACACCAGCCTTTCCGTAGAGGGGACGCGAAGATCGAGGGCGGCCGCTTGACTGCGTCGTAGGATCTCAGCGGTCCATTGGGCGTTGACGCCCGGGATGAAAGCGCGCCACAGCGTTGCGTCGATCAAGGCCGCGTACCGCCAGCGTCGACAAACATGGGTGACCTTAGCCCAGCCGAGGGTCCCCCGCTGTTCGCAAAGTGACGAGGATGAAGAATGGTCTGAGGTGTCTGACGTTTCGTCGTCGTCGTCGTTCTCGCAGTCCTCGTCTTCAGAGATGTACCAGGACAGCTCGCCGACGATGATGTCTTTGTCGTTGTCGCATCCGCCTAGGGGTTCTTCTCGACATAATTCTGCGAAAATGCGACACAGAAGCTCGGGAGGAAGCGCGTACACCGGGGACGGGGACGGCGGGAGATCGATGGACTCCTCGGGCATCTCGGGCTCGTCGTAGCTCGTTCCTTCACTGTCTGTTAGAGGCTCGTCGTCAGACATGAGTGGGGGCTCTGTATAAGAGGTGCCGCTGCAAATCGTGCAATGTCAGGATCGTGCGTTGTCAGAATTGACCGTGGAATCAACTGACCCCACACGAAGCCTTTCCTTATACCAAGTCCGCCTGAGCTCTCGCCGGGACTCGCGCCTTCTCCTCTTTCTCGCGGCGGCTTTGAGCGCCTTCGGTTCGGGCGGTGTCGTCCTATCTTCGGGCTTCCCCACGCGCACGACCAGACACATGTCTCCGTACGAGTACTCGCAGGACGGCGCATTCCCGTACGTCGCGGCGTACCCCCGCGAGTGTGTGTTCAGGCCCTCGTCAACAGCCGTCACCCACGCCACGTCCTCGTCCACCTCCGCATCGTCGTTCACGTGCTCGAGCACGATCCCGCCGTTGTCGCGCACGGCTTTCAGGTACGAGTAATGACCATCGATGCACCGCCTCCGCATTTCGAACGGCGCGTCTAGGAGGAAGTCCATCTCCTCATCGTTGTACACGAGGTAGACGGTCGGCACGAACCCGAGCGTGGAGAACACGCGGTAGATCATGGCGTCCCTGCCTTTGAGAAGCCTCGGGACGTGCGAAATCGAGTCGGAGAACTGGTAGACGTGGCGCAGGCCGAAGCCCAGCGTGCCGCCATCTGTAAGGAAGGTTGGGTCGGTGAGGGAGGTTTCTAGGCAGCTGCGGATCTGCGCCTCGTTCGCGGACAGGATGTCCATGCGCGTGTTCGTCGCATCGCCGGCGTCCCCACCCCCCTTCTCCATGTCGCCGAAGTATAGGTTGTAGGTTAGCGTGACGCGGTGGCCGCGGGTGACGAGGGACACCTCGTGCTGGACGTCGCTGAAGAACGACGCGAACGCGACGGAGGGCGTGCTTGGCGTTTGGGCTTGATCGTCCGAGAGGGCGCGGGAGGAGTCGAAGTCCCATGTTTCGCGGCCGTGCCGGAAGGTGAGCGTGCCGCCTTCGTGGTCGGTGGGGAAGACGACCACCAGGGAGCCGAACATGGACTTGCTGCGCGGCGTGTCGACGTGGGCCTTGAAAAACGCGCCTTCGCCTATAAACATACGCATACATGCACTCAACGCGTGTTTTAGGAGAAGATAAGGCAGGAGCGCACCGTAGACGTTGAGCTTGTAAAGCTCGACCTTGATCGGACGGGTAGATTCGACGCCTTCGAGGAGGTGGCCACGCACGATGTCGAGCAAGGCCGTGCGTTCGGGGACGAGCGGGGTCGAGAACGCGTCTGCGTCCATCTTGGTCGCTTTGCGGTAGGTCTCGTCCAGGACGTCCTTCTGGCCGAGGCCGAACGTGGCGGGCTGGCAGGCATGGGCGAGGGCGGTCAGCTCGTCGGGCGATGCGCGCGCGAGGTTGATGCGGCTTTCGCGGATTTGTGAGCACACAAGCTGAACGAGCCGGAGCACATCACTTACCGAGTGGTGTCAGTGGCGTCGTCGTGGTAGTAGAGCGTGAACAGGTCGGGCGGGAGGGGAAGCGTGCCGGAGACGAAGGGCGGTTCGTCGACGATCGAAGCGCGGAGGGGCTTCAGCGCATCAGGGATCTGTGGCTCGGCTTCGAGGAAAGCCATATTTCAGAGTTGGGTGATCTGAAGAGAGGTGGAAGCAGATGCCAGCTGGGTGTGGGCCATACTTTCAAACAACGCGGTCTCGTTATAAGTTGGTTTCGGCCGCCATCGGAAGCCGGCCAAGAGCACGAGGTGAGCACGTCTGGGAAGTCGGACGCAGCTATCAGTCGGTAAATTAGATCCGCGAGGGTTGGGCGGGGGTCGATCGACATACTTACAGCCTACTACCGAGGTACAGAGCGCGTACATACCCAGAGGTAGTTTCCCTGGAACTCCGATACATATGTGCGGTGGATCCCCACGCCTGCACGCCCTCAGCGAGCTCCCACGTAGACGAGATTGCTAAGTAGAACTTACCGGAGCATCAACACCAAATGAATCCCGAGAATGTCTGCATGTGGCCATGTCAGTTGTGGGCAGCACTGCGTCTGCGGTTCAGTGACGCGTCCCGACGCGTGTGCGCGACGCGTACTACATAGTAAGCAGCGGTGGTACGTCGGCAGTAGGTGAACGGGCGTACGCTGGTGACGCGTACGGACGCGTATGCGTATTCCATCGCCTTAAATTCGGGAAGTTACAAGGAGGAAAGCACCAGAACTCCGTCCACAGAAAGTCATGTCGCAGTCGCAGCCCTCCAGTGAACAAGAGCAAGCGCCATCCCCGGCGACGCGTCCCTCCACAAGCGCGCACACCGCGCCACCCGTGCACGTGACGCAACTCCCTTACGCTGTCCCGCTCTTCTCCACCTCTCTTTCACCTTCCACCTTCACCCCCTTAACCGTCTTCGCCGAAATCCTGCGTATCATCATGGAACGGAACGTTTCCACGCCCGATCTCCCCTTGCCAGAAGCGCGTAAGTTCATCCCCGGGTCACGTCTCTCAGCACAGAGATAGGGCCACCGACTGACCGAGGATGTGTGTGTTCAGCGAAGCCCAAGATGACTGACCTTCCCGAGGTCGACCCTCCTACCGCAAGCGGGAGTGGGAGCACTGCGCCCGTGATCATAAACGAGGACACTGGTGCGTCAATCGCCCAAGAGAGCGAGCCGTACGCCGATGTTCCCAGTTGCACCTGTCGTAGATCTCAAATCCTTGACTCCTGCCCAACTTTACGATCTCAACGTGGTGCGTCTGAACGCGATGCTTTTATAAAACAACTAATTTCCAATCGACGCATGCAGAGTGCACTGCAAGATTCGACAGTAGAGTCCACCTACAGGCCGCTCATCGCGACGGTGGCGCCTATGGATGTTCTGCGCGCGGAGTACGAGGACGGATCGCCATCGTTCGTGAAGCAAATAGACTACCTCAAGTCGCTTGGATACCTCGGCATCCGACGCGCACGAGGAGACGGGGACTGCTTCTACCGATGTCCGTCATCCATTCCTCCCACCCACTTCCGTCCTTGCTCACTGCTGCACCCCTGGGCCACACAGCGCTCGCATTCGCATACATAGAACGCATCATGCAATCCCAAGATTCCTCCCTGGCTGTTATGATGGCCATATCCACCCTCGAGTCTACCCACCCCATGCTCGACGCCGCAGGGTTCCAGAAGATGGTGTACGAGGACTTCTACGATGTGCTCATATCGCTCATCAAACGCATCGAACCTCACGTACCGATGCACCTTGGCCCCGACACGCTTCTGAACGCATTCCAAGACCCGGACTGGTGCGAGCCTTCCCACTTGTTTCGTTTAGGGACAACATGTGCCATGTGCTGACGGACAACGCGCGGTGGACAGTGTCGAACTACATCGTCGTCTTCCTCCGTTTGTTGACCTCGGCGCAGATCCGCATGGACCCCGACGCGTTCGAGCCGTTCCTCTTCCACCCCGAGATCGGAGAACAGATGAAGACGCGAGATTTTTGTGAGATGTTCGTCGAGGCCGTCGGCAGAGAAGCTGGTACGTGTGGTTGTTTCCCTGCCGAGTGTCCGAATGCTGATTATTCGCCGCGTCGATAGACCACGTTCAAATGACCGCCCTCGCCCGCGCGATGAAGGTCAATTTGAAGGTCGCCTACCTCGATGGCCACGATGCGGATGGAAAAGTCGACTTTGTTGAGTTTTCGAGCGCGATAGACGAGACCTCTGAGCCGCTTGTGCTGTTGTATCGGTAGGCGACCCACTCTCTTCCCCTTGAGAAGCGTAAAACTGACCATACTTACTTCTTCAGTCCTGGTCATTACGATATTCTAGACAAGACCGACATGGAAGGACTGAGCTTGTAGACTTGGGATATCCTTGCCGGGAATCTATCGACGGGTCTTCGACGGAACAGAATGAAATCTATGTGTACCATTAGTACTAGTAGTACTACTGTATCTTTAATTGCATCGCTTCCTGCTCTGCGAACACTACGGTTGCAGGTCGATGATGGAGCTTTAGACTTGGAATTGAAGATGTACCTACTGTGTTCTCGGGTGGTAAAACGAGTGGATTCTGGACGGATGGTCGAGCAAGACAGCAAGTCATCTGCTCTATTTTCGGCAGACGCCCAGAGACGCCCTCGCGCAGTTCGATGCGGTGCGCGTCTGCGACGTCCGCACGCCTTCACCGAACCACCTCTGCACTCATACTCACACTTCCATGGCGCCCCCATCCACAGAACAAAGCTTCAGAGACAACCTCTCCCAATTCCGCTGGGCGCGCGGAGGGAACGACGACTCGCAGCCCGAAACGCAACCCGTGAACCCGTTCTCGCGCTTCTACAACGCGATCGGCGGGAGCTACATCCCCCTCCGCTCCAACGAGCGGTCGAACGAGGAGGAAGCGTACTTTGCGCTCTCAAGATGGGAAAGGTGCGCCCCCGGTGGTGCGCTCTTGATGCCGGGCTTGCTTGGAATTGACGGACGCCGAGTGCAGGTTGATTGGATTCGTGGGATGTCTCGCCGGCGCTGCGGTATGCTTTGCGGTCGCGTTCTTCACGCTCCCGTTGCTCGCTCTCCGCCCAGCCAAATTCGCGCTAGCGTTCAGGTGCGTGAGCTCGGTACGGCGCTCGCCGAAGACTGACGGATGTCATCTGTAGCTTGGGGAGCCTTCTCGTCATGTTTGGGTGCGTACTCGGACTGCTACACGGACCCAACCAAGGCCCTGATCTTACACCGTCTACCACAGCTTTTCCGTGCTCATTGGTCCACTTAAACCACGCCAAACATCTTATCTCAAGAGAAGCGACTTCCCTTTTCCATCGCTTACCTCGGGAGTCTGGGCTTAACACTCTACTTCGCGCTCGGTGTAAGCCGCCACGCCAGCGCCTGCACCTCGATAACTTGCTGACCGGCCCTCTCCACAGCCTCATTCATATTTTGGTTCTCTCATAGGCGCTATTATCCAGGTGGGTACCCGCTGTCCATTTCCGTCGGCCTTCACCCTGACCAGCAAGCACTCAAGGTGGTCGCACTCGTTTCTTACGTCCTCGCGTACTTCCCAGGAGGCGCACAAACCCTTCGCTTCGGTGGACAAATGGCCCTGCGCGGCGCGGGGAGCCTCCTTCCCGTTTGACGTTCCGAAAATGAAACCCTGCTTTGCTTGCGTGCGGACGTTGTACAGATATAAGTGGTTGTCGTGGGTCAATGGATATGATACATTTCGCAAAAACACACTCTCCCAGATGGACGTCCGCCCCCCCCCCCCCCCTGTGCAAGTAACAATCAATATCGGATTCCGTCCGAAGCGTACTCCACCTCGTCCTCGACGTGCAACCCCAGCACATCCCGCAGTCGGCGCGACATGGTGTCGATGTACGCTTGGTTCGCCCTCCAGTCGGTCGCCGTCGAATCGTATTCCTTCAAACTCAATGAGCACAAGCAACAGCCGAGTACGGAATGGGCGCACGTACCAGATCGACGTTCGTCAATCGTTGGAGGGACGGTGCCATCCTTTTCGCCGCTTCCGCCCTAAACGCCTGTCCATCCGTCGACTGTGGAAGGTGCCGCATGACGCCGGCCGTAGACGTCTTGAGCGAGGGGTTGTTGATGTGTTGGCCTTCAGAGTAGAACACGATGTGTCGCCACAGCAAAAGTAGGAGCATTTCAATCGAAGCTGTCGGTGTCCACGATGAGTAAGCAAGTACTCTGGTCGCGCGAGCCGCGGGCGCACTCACCCAGCGATATTTGCGCATTTTGACGACTCCGGTTCCGGATGCGCTCGAGCTCGAGACATATGAGCTGCCGTCTTTGGCCAACGTCGAGGTCGTCCAGTAGCTCTGCGTCGGGAAGACTGATGATCTGTTGTAGTTGTTCAGCATACCAATTCTGGAACAACGAAGGCATCTCTTGCCTGTTGAACATCCTCCGCTCTGATGAGGTGTTTTGAGGAGAGCTCGGCGGTGATATTTATAATTTGTTTTAGGGTCTCCCCCAGTTCGCCGCTAAGGTGGTTCAGGGCCTCGATGGCATCGCTGACAGTCGGTACAGTTGCTGACGATACCAACTTCAGCCTGGTGAACAGTGAAACGATGCAACGAATGACACACCAAGGAGACGCGAGGATTGCTCCGCTTGTCGCGGCGTCGTCATTACGGGCGAAAGTACGAGGGTAATGTCCGGCTCTGACATCTCATGAGCAACCTTACATTGGAGCTCGAAACAAAGAAAGTTTACCAGTGAACTCACTCGCCGTACCAACGTACGCGATGAGCGCTTTGCGAAGCATCTTCTCCTTCGTTTGCACGGCGATGTCGAACTTGGAGTCGTGAGCATATCCTACGTGTTATTGGGGGTCATTGCGCGAACACGGCTGCATTTGAACAAGAGCTTGCCTGGAGCCAGCACGCTCGCGTCCAACCGTTCTGAATCGCTTTGAGGTTGAACGCGTTGAGACCAAAGCGTAGCGCCGAAAGACCGTGCCGCCAGGCTCAACAGCGTCGTATGTATGCTCCCGAAGCCGGAGTTCGCAGAGGCCTGTTACGTGCGTGTGAGCAGCGAACCCCGGATAGCGCCCTTGGCCACTTACCAACTCCGTTTTGGGTGCCTGTGGATAGACGGCGGCACACAAGACAACGAGCAGGTGGATCTCGTCCAACACGGAAAGCGAAATCTCCTCTGTTTCGTTCTTCAGCATGATAACCACTGTGTCGCGATGATTGGAAAGGAATTCTAGCGCCTATAACCGAGCCGTTGTTTGTGATCGTCGCTCCAGGAGTTGCAAGCAGATGCTCACCTGTGAGACAGCTGTCGTGTGCCTCGGGCCCAAGGTTGCTATCATAGCGTTGACGAGCTGCAGAGCTGGCAGGAACAATTGGTGATAGCGTTGTACTGCAGACGGCAGGAAGCTATCGTGATCTGGAGAAGACATGAATTCAGAATACCATTACATCCGGACCGTAATGCGACGTACCGATGAACGCTTGGTCTGATACGGGTTGCGCATCGAGGAAGTCGCATTGCCCGAGCGTAGCGAGGAGCCGGGAGTCCAGAAGGCGATCGGCGCCCAGACGGCTCTGTGCGATCCGGATAAGGAGGGACATCTTCGCCTCATAGACATAGAGCGCGTTGAGATCATCTGCAGGACAAACCGTGCTCAGCATGGTGACATGTTATGAAAAGGAAAATCTTACCAGGGTCGGGCTTTAGCACCGCCTGCAGACGGAGGTCCGATTCTTGCAGGTCCCGGACGAAGTTGGACAAGAACCCATGCCGTACCAGCACGTTCAATATCGTGGACTGCTTATCGTCCCGAGATAGGTAAACGAGGCAGTCCAGGAGCATAAAGGCCACCGTTTTCCAGACCTCCGTTCCGTCGACGGCATCCCTGCAAATGGCTGCCACCAAGCGCTCCGCGACGGGCTTCATGACGACAAGACTCTCTTCTTCGATGGCGGATATCGAAGACGACGATCGCTTCAGTTGGGATGGCAAGGCGACGGACGCCTGGCTATCGCCCAACAGGAAGTCGTCGCGGGCCATAGATCTGGATAAAGAGCGCGCGAGAGGTCCCGGTTTCGTGGAGCCTGCGCCTTCGATGTTCTCGGGGGCGATGAGGTGGAAGTAGTTGATCAGCGCAGCGTACAGATTACCGCGAACGAGCTCGACCCGATGGTCCAGAATGCACTCCAGGATGCTGCGAAGAAGGGTGTGCAATCGTTCTGCGGACAAAGCACCGGAGCCCGACTCGGCACCCGCAGACTGCAACAACAGCTGGCTGTGCTTGTCTTCCCGAAGCTTGGTGATGATGGATAGAGACACTTCAGACAGCAGTACGGCGGTGGAATCGACGATGTTCCCCGATCGGATGATGGGTGGGATCTCATGGAGGAGGTCAGATAGCATGGTTTCGCGACTATCTCGAGGAAGGCGGGAGAAACACTTGATGAGGGTCATATCCACTAATCTTCGCCAGGACTCAAAGCCTGTGGCCGTGGCGTATGAAACTTCGCGACGTTGGTTTTCCACAACGCAACTCTCCAGGATGTAGGCCGTCTCCGCGTTCAACTTCTCGAGGTCGGCTGGGACCATGATACGGCCTTGAGCTTGCAGAACCTTGCGAGCACCCGAGAGAAGTGTCAACAACGCGCCCCTGTCGACGACGTCGCATCCCTTGTCGTCCGCCCGGACGCATGCGCCCAAATTGAGAGAGCCAAGGAAGTCGAGACTGAGAGGCTCGACGTTCCGGCCGTTCACCCAGTCAAACGACAATGACTGGACGTATTCGACTATCCGCATGCTCGATTGGCCAACTTCGTGGAACGTCTTGAAGACCTCGTCTTGCCAGTCCTTGTCTTCTTCTATCGCTTGCTGCACGTTTCCGTATACGAGCTCCAGTAGCTCCGAGACAGCTTTGAGGTGCCCGCGGTTGGTGAGGCTGTGCAGGTCCAGAGCCACGAGGTCGAAAACGTATGAGCGCAGGCGGAGGAACGCGGTGAACGCAGGGACAGTCGTCGGCACTCTCGCGCCGTCGTTGTACTGCACTTCGATGCTGGGCGACGCTGAGGCGGGCGCACGGAACGGGATGCAAGACAGCTGACGAACGAAGAAATCTTCGCGGGTGCGGAGGTAGCGCATGGTGAAGTCTGAGGTGCGCGGGTGCATGCACATCTGGTACACGATGCGGTAGAATCGCTCTGCGAGTTCCGGAAGCGCGCTGAACAGAGGCTCGGTGTGCGCGACGGCCTGGTCGTGACGGTCCTTCCCTTTTCGGTTGAGACGGGGGATCCCAACGCTGACACCATCCATAATAACGTGGATGGAAGCGCGCCGAGCACCTAGTGCGCGGGGATCTTGGATTTGTTGTTGGTTAGTGGCGCCCAGGAGGAGGAAGTGGACAACGTTCGGGTACGAGGATCCCGGGCCTGTATTCTGCGAAAAGAATTCAAGTACTGCCACGCGCACGGCTTGAGGCAGGGTCGTCGGGATGTCCTCCGCGTCCGGTGCACCAGCGCCCGTATACTGCTCCGCATCCTCTTCCGCGACGTCCAGGCCGTCAAAGGACTCGATCTCCAATATATGCCTATATCCTCCAATGATGCGCTCCGACTCCGTGCTTCGTTCCAAAAGGGTCGTCAAGTTGGGGAAGGCAGACGATCCGGCAAGGATGGAGAGGATCTTGACGGAAAGGAGGCCGAGTTCTGGGTGGGAGCCGGTGAACGTGACGTACGTGGCGATGGCGGGGACGTAGTTGGAGGCGAAGGAAAGAGCCTGATCGAAGCCCGAATAGAAGGAGCGAGGGTGGATGGTGCCCATAACTGGGACGTCACGTAGGTCAGAAAGCAGGGGGACGAGGACGTCAAGGAAGACGTCTTGAATTTCCAGAACGCGATGGACAATCCTGAGGACCCGGATGATCGTGTTTTTGAAGATCGGCTCCTCTTCGGCTAGGTTCTTGTCAAATCCTTCCACGCCATCCACGATGTAACCCAGTAGGCTGCTCTGGAGGGGCGAACGCGTCAAAAGCCTCTGGGTGAGTTCATACCCAGGATGGGTGAGCAAAGGCACCAACGCCTCCAGGCGGATCTGTTGCGATTCCTGGGCTGCCAACAGCGACTCCAGGTCGTACGCGGCCAGGGAGCGTTCGATGAAGGACAAGCACAGGTCGTTCATCAGCCACCGTTCCCTCGGCACCTGATATTCACGGTTGGGAATCCTGAGGAACACCTCGTCGACGACGAAGGACACGAACGGTCCGATACCTGGTTGGCGGTACGGCTGGCCGAGGTTCTCCGGGACGGTGTTGATCGACTCGTCGTCCGCGATACGGCTCCTCAGCGACAGCTGTTTCGGGGTATGTATGAGGGCACCGAGCAGGGCCAAAAACGGCACGGATTCCGGGTAGAGCTTGCTCGTCTCCTCGATCAGCTCCAGCTCGACTTGAACGCCCTTTTTCGCCAGGCTGCCCCCGCCGCGCACGTTGATCACTTCCATGCGCTCGAGCAGCGTCCACACCGCGCGGCAGATCTCGATACCGGACGAGCCTGCGCCTGGGCCGCAGATCGCAGCGAGCGCGGTGAATATCGAACCCTTCAACTCCAACGGCACCGGGAGGGGAATCAACGCCACGAGCGTGGGCAGGGCGCGCAGGTGGGCGTGGCCCGTCAAGGCGAGCCGTGCGGCGACGGAATAGGTGGCGACGGTGGACAGAAGCCGGAGGAAACACTGTCCGAGCAGGACGTCCTTCTCGGAAAGAGGTGCGGGTTGTGGTGGAGGGTGTTGGTGCGAGGACATGAACCCCATGCTCTGCGACGGCTGGGGCGGCGGCCGCACGTTGACGTTGGTCGTCGCCCACGAATCCAGCAGCCCGAACACGGTGTTCCACGACGCGACCGCGCCATTGTTGTACGCTGCGGAACCGGACGACGGCATCATGCTGCCAGGCAGCAGTTCACCTGTGCCCCGTGCGAGGAAGTTGTACGCCAGTTCGCTGCATTGCTGTCCTTTGGCCAGACCCGCGAGCATATCGTACAACGCGATGGACATGTCCGCATCCCTCGGCTGTGTGGACCACACCGCCCACTGAAGGAACGCGGGGAAGCTTTCCCACCGACGTCTCCACGACCTCCATCCATGACTGGCGCTGCAAACTCGACGGACTAGACCCCCAGAACTGGAGACCACGCTCCGGCGGAAGCGCGCTGAAAAGGACCCCGATGAGGGAAAAGAAGATGGCGATGTCATTGCGCGGCGGCGGAGAGGGTGCTTTGTCGGGTTCGGGGCGCGCGATGCTCGAGCGGAACATGCGCGACCGATCCGGCCGTGCGTTGGCGAGGATGTGGTCCTCTTGCCGCTGTTTGATTTTACGCAGCTCCGAGGAGGCGTGGGTGACAACGAGTCGGACGAGGGTTTCGAAGGCTTGCAACACCGCGGGCTTGAAATCGTCCGCTGGCAGCTCTTGAGACGGTTCGGCGTCTGCAGGGCGACGCAGCACCGACCCCGCGAACGAGCCAGTCGGGAAGGCGCCTTCACGCCGTTGGAGCCTCGCCACCGCTCCGGATAGGTAGTTGAACGCGTCTCCCTGAACGGCGTTCCACACGTTCGTCTCCAGCTCCTCGGTCTTGAACCCGTCCTTATGTTCCAGCGAAGGGTCGCGATGACGCGCCTCGGTCAAGAAGAGGGTCCATTTGAGAAGGACGGTCGCCTTCAGCCCGGGCTCCTTCCACGCCGCCGACGGTTGCAGTCGCGTCTTCATCAGGCTGAGTGCTGCGGGTGCGGTGGCCAGTTTTTGTCGGAGGGCGCCGCCTGGGGATTTTGGATCCACGGAGTCGAGGAGGGCCAGGAGCGAGGTGAGCATGTAGTACACCATGGGGTGGCGGGGATTTTGTTGCAACCACGGGACGATCTTCTCGAGCTCCAGCGGAGACAGATGTCCGAGACGCGCGATGAGAAAAAGGTTGGTGCCCAGGGACCGTCGTTCGTACAGCAGGTACTCCACGCGCGCCGACAACGCATTCTGTCCCAGCCGGATGTTGGCGCCTACGGAAGGTCAGAACGCGTGCGAACCAAGGACAAGGACGAGGACGAGGTACCTTGCACCGTCGTCGCGCTCCCCGCATTTTGCACGGCCGTCTGCGCCTTGACGATCGTCTGCTCCATCTTTCCGATTTCGGCGATGACTTTGGCGCCGAGGCCGGGGAGGATGTTGCGCTGGACGAAGAGGTCGATCTGGGCGTGCAGCGCCGTGCAGTCGGACGTGCTGGCGACGTGGGCGGTGTCGAGGAGGGATTGCAGGCACTCGACGAGGTCTCGCCGCCGGTTGTGGTATTCGAGGACGACGTGTTCGAGGATGTCGGGCGGGGGAAGGTTCGGGTTGGCGGAGATGACGTGCTGCATGAGGTTGGTGACATGGCGCTCGGAACAGTCGAGAGTTTGGCCGAGGAAGATGGCTTGGTTGGCGAAGTCGGGGTTGACTGTGATTTGCCCGGTCGGAAGCGTCACTTTCCCTGCGAAGTGCGTGTTCTTTGAGCGCGTGTGGTGGGTTGAAACGGAGGGGGGGGGCACGCACCTGATTGAAGCTCCTTCCTTTCTGCTTCCGAGGGCGGGCCCACGTCGAAAAGCGCGGTGAGAGATGGCCTGTGGACCAGTAGAAGGTCGAAAAGCTCCTGTTCGTCCGAAGCCACGCCGGTGTTTAGAACACCTTGAAGGAGGGAACGCAAATGTGAAACGGGGGCCATGTCTGTGCGCAACGTTAGCCATACAGTCAGCATCAAAACCTCGCTTAGCGCACTTTCCGTGAATATGAGTCAAGAGGAGGAGGAAGAGGGAGATAAAGAGCAAGGAAGCGACGAGGACCGTCGCCGTCCGGTTTCAAGTCGCGTTGAAGCGCGTCGCGCACGCTTGGCGCGTGAGAACGCTCGTTTGAAGCCCATTACAGAAAAGTGTAGCTCGCCCTTCAAACGGACCGCAACGATCCCGCCTCTACACAATTGGAATGATATGGGAAACGCGCTCAGGCTTTCCCTCCTTCCTCTGCTTGCGCTGGCGTTCATCTTCGGCTTCATAGATCTATAGGTCAGCTGTCCGATGCCTTCCCACACGGACCATGGTGTATCTGATTGCTATAGGATGTACCATAGCTGCCAACGCTTCCCGGTCTTCCGTGTTTTCAAGTTTCCACGCTAGCCCTGCTACACCTACACGAAGGTAGCCACTGCCCTCTGTGCCCGCACTCTTTTAATTATCGCATGCCCGTGCGCCTTCGCCCGCGCGTACAACTTTCAGGTCAACTCAAAAAAGCCATGCTACCCCGCGTCATCCAGCCTCCCCGACACACCCTGCCGCCCCCGAGCTCCCCGCCGCCGGACTACGCCACCTGGACAAAAGACCAGCTCATCGAGCGCCTCAGGAAGCTCGACGGACGACGGCACCCCTCCCCGCCCCCCTCCCGCGCGCCTCCCAAAACCTTCGACTTCTCCAAGGCGCCCCGCCGCAAGATCGCGCTCAAGTTCTGCTACGTCGGCTCGGAGTACGGCGGACTCGTGTTCCAGGACGCGGACACGGCGCTGCCGACGGTCGAGGAGACGCTGTACAATGCGCTCGCGAAAACGCGCTTGATCGACGGCGGCGCGGGGCCCAAGGCGTGCGAGTGGGAGAGGTGCGGGCGGACGGATCGCGGGGTCAGCAGCGCGGGGCAGGTCATCAGTCTATACGTGCGTTCGGCCTTGGGATCGCCGCCAAATCTGGCCCCGGAGACGGACACGGAGGCGCGGACAGACGCGGGCGGGGCCATCGACGCACCTGCGGACGTGCCACAGGAGCAGGGGCAGGAGGAGGAGGAGGGGGCCTTCGGCGGACTGGAAGGTTTCGAGTCCCTCGACCTGGAGCCAGAATCGGGCCCCTCCGCGTCCACCTGCACCGCGCCTCCTTCAAAAGAGCTGCGCTACGTGGCCACCCTCAACCGCGTCCTGCCGCCCTCCCTCCGCGTCCTCGCCTGGTCCCCCGTCTCCCCCGACTTCTCCGCGCGCTACTCCTGCCGCGCCCGCCACTACAAGTACTTCTTCCACCCGCACGCGCTCGACATCGAGGCCATGCGCCGCGGCGCCGCGCGCGTCGTCGGCGCGCACGACTTTCGCAACCTGTCCAAGCTCGATCCGGGGAAGCAGCTCACGAACTACACGCGCGAGATCGCGCGCGCGGAGATCAACCCGGTGGAGGGCACGGCGATGTACGTGCTCGACCTCGTCGGGAACGCGTTCCTCTACCACCAAGTGCGGCACATCATGGGCGTGCTCTTCCTCGTCGGCGCGGGGCTCGAGGCGCCCTCGATCATCACCGACCTCACGAACGCCGACCCGTCCGCGCCGATCCCCGCGTACGCGCCCGCGGACCCTGCCCCCGCGGTGGTGACCTGCAAACCGGTGTACGATATGGCGGACGCGCTCCCGCTCGTGCTTTGGGACTGCAAGTACGCGGAGGGCGACGTGCGCTGGCAGGCGGACGGCGCTCCCTCCGACCGCGCGACGGAGCAGGAGGACCGATGGTCGAGCTTGTACGAGCAGATGCAGGCGATCCACCAGCGTGCGCAGATCCACGGGGCCATCGACAAGCTCTTCCTGGACGCGTCGGCCGTCTACCATCGCCCCTCTCCGAACCCGTTCCCGCTCGCGCGACCGCTCGCCGAAACGCCGGACGCGCTCGCAGGCAAGGGCGTCTTTTCGATTCCGACCGGGGGCGGCACGTTCCGGCGGACAGGCAAATACGTGCCGGTGCTGGAGAGGAAACGGCTGGAACACGTTGACATTGTGAACGAGCGGTGGAGGCAGAACAAGGCCGGCAAGGCCGACGCGGGAAGGCTGGCGGACGACGACGGGGACGAGTGACTGAGCGCGTACTGTAGGTCCTTCTCGTCCAGTGCACCGCCGTGAGTAGTACTGACGGCCTGGCCTTGCAGGTGAAGGGCGTCAGACCGTCGGGTGCTATCCGGTTCCCAACCACTCGTAGAACTTGCATTAGAGTTCATGCCGCCATTCGACGATTATCATTAGCCGAGGGGCTTCCTAGTGATGGCCAGAAAGAAGTTTGTACCGGACAGCAAATAGGAGGCGATGCGTTCGACGCCCCTATAAGACGGTGCTCACAGTCGCTCGGGCTCCCTGCGCGCGTTTATATCTCAGAGTTACACTGAGAGGTGTAAGTAACGAAGAGCTCGAGGACACTGTTTTTTCATCGATTACGGTGTTCAGGGATACAATTCGGTGCGAGTGTGCGTGGTCGAAGTCGACATCGAATTCGTCCGCCCTTTGCATGTGGATGACATGACAATGATTTCCACGGCACGCGCGCCCGCCGCCACGCTCCTTTTGGGGTGCACTTCGGTCCCACAGTCCCTTACGGGCGATAATGTTCCATCCATGGCGTCGAAACTGACAGGACCGGATCGCAAGCAGCCTCACTCAGCCCGTTGAGGGGGGAAGACACCGCCAAGGCTCGAGCTCGTCGCCGAAGAACGCCCCATCTTCTCCAGTACGTCTTATCTTTATAACGCCGCCACAGCTGACCTGATGCGAACGCCCTGAACATCGGCCGTACGGCCACGGTGATCCCAGCGTTTCTCTGGGGGGTCCGTGAGCAATGGCAAGACGAGGTTCGATTTGGAATCGCGGCCGCGCACGACTCGCGCGATGGGGAGGAGGGAGGCCGGAGGGGGGGCGGGGGCGGGGGAGAAAGGGTGGAACGTGTTTAATCTGAGACGGGGGCGGATACCGCAGTGATGCAAGGAGTGGAGCGAAGCCGGGCGGCCCGGGTACCCCAAAAAGGAAATAAATTCCCAACCGCCAACGAGCAAAACCCGAGCCCTGCGGTTTGCGCACTGAAGCTCACCCAACGCCCACGGCGAGCCTTGCCTGTACGCTTGCCCCCGTCCCCCGCCCAGCCCGTCCCTTCCCCTCTCCCCCCCTCATCCCCTCAAAAATCTTTTTCTGTACATAATCGTGAGTCTCTCCCCTCTCGCTCCCTCCCTCAAATCCCTCGTCGTCGTTATCGATGGCGGCCCCTCGTCGTGGGATGCAGCGCTGGCGGCCGTTGCTCCACGCGCCCGACACCCCTCGCGTTTCGACGTGTCTCCGTCCCCTCTCCCCCTCCATCGCGCTCTCCCCACGTGTCCTGCACCCTGCTCACTCGTTTTCCGACGCGCACAGATGCCGAAAGAAGCGACAAAGTCCAAGGTCCGTCCCTCCCCGCCGCTCACCCTAGCATATAGCCTCATACCCACCCCAGCGCACCGCCCGCAAGGCGACCGAGAAGAGCGAGAAGGCTCCCCGCACGAAACGTCCCGCGAAGGACCCCAAGGCTCCCAAGAGGGCGCTGTCCGCGTACATGTTCTTCAGCCAGGACTGGCGGGAGAGGATCAGAGCCGAGAACCCCGACGCGAGCTTCGGTAGGTCTCTTGCCTGCTTGCGGCCCCTTCTGCCTCGTCCTCGGAGATCGCTGCGGTCCGTCGCGGTCTGGGCGAGTCGTCCCAACGCTCTCCGGAACGGTGACGTCGATGATGGGACATCGTGTCGAGCGTCGATCGGGCCACGGCCGTTCCTCCTGCGCTTGGCCTCGTTTGCGTTTCGCGTACCTTGCTCATGCGCTTTGGGTTTTGCAGGCGAAGTCGGCAAGTTGCTCGGTGCCAAGTGGAAGGAGCTCGACGACACGGAGAAAAAGGTGCGCATACATCCACCTTTGTCCACCGCGACCAGGCTGACGCTTTTACTGCAGCCCTACCACGACAAGGCCACCCGTGACAAGGCGCGCGCAGAGGCGGACAAAGCGGAATATGAGGTAGGGCCGCGCATACACTCGCTTGTGGCTTGATCTGACACGCGGTGTAGGAGAACAAAGCGAACGGCAGCGGTGACGGCGATGACGATGACGAGTAAACGTCCCATCGTCCTGCCTTTTGGCGTATGGATTTTGTGTTCGGCTTCGTTTCCTCCCGCACCCCGCACCTTTTTCGCCCGCTCGTACCATAACTTACAAACCCCTTGACACGCCCACGCCCACTCTCCCTCTTTCTCGCTCTCGTCTGTCGTCTCCGCCTCTCCTTGCCTCGATTCGTTTGTCCTCTGTTTCAGTCTGGCCTTGCTACGCCCTCGGTCACTCCCACGCACGCCTACGGTACTCATATATCTGCCCGTGGGCCCAGTACGGTACGTAGCGCACCTGAGATACGTGTACAGTAATGTTATTCGCTCGTCTGTATCAAAACTCTTTCTCTAGATTGTATGACGGCTCGCAGTCACGATCGTTAGGGCTAACGGTCTTCCTCGTGGGACAGATGAACAGTCGCGTCATTCAGGCAGACGCGCTCCCACTCGATCCGCGGATACCACATACATAGTAACTATACTTACCTTCGGAAGGGCCAATACACGAGAACGTGGGGCACCCGGGGTATACGCAAACAATGCACTTATCACTCATGGTGCATGGTGCATGATCGAATCACTCGTATCGGATCCGGAGTTCCAATGAAGTGAACGTCTCTGCTCTGTATGTCGGTTGACCCTCGCCCACAACTCGCCCAACCCTCGCGAATCTAATTTACCGACTGACTAGCTGCCTCCGACTCCCCAGACGTGCTCACCTCGTGCTCTTGGCGGCTGCAGGCATGATGATGGCTTATACTTAACAAGACCGCGTTGTGGTTTGAACACTTACGGTCCGCTCCCCTGCAGGCCTCTGCTTCCACCTCTCCTCAAATCACCCAACTTTCAAACATGGCTTTCCTCGGATTCAGAGGCGAGCCACCGATCCCAGATGCGCTGAAGCCCCTCCGCGCTTCGATCGTCGACGAACCGCCCTTCGTCTCCGGCACGCTTCCCCTCCCGCCCGACCTGTTCACGCTCTACTACCACGCCGACGCCACTGACACCACCCGGTGCGTGATGTGCCCCAAGTTCGGCTCCGCTGCAGCTCGCGTGCTCACGAATCCGCGAAAGCCGCATCGACCTCGCGCGCGCATCGCCCGACGAGCTGGCCGCCCTCGCCCATGCCTGCCAGCCCGCCACGTTCGGCCTCGGCCAGAAGGACGTCCTGGACGAGACCTACCGCAAGGCGGCCAAGATGGACGCCGCCGCGTTCGCGACCCCGCTCGTCCCCGAACGCACGGCCTTGCTCGACATCGTGCGCGGCCACCTCCTCCAAGGCGTCGAGTCCGCCCGCCCGATCCGGGTCGAGCTTTACAAGCTCAACGTCTACGGTGCGCTCCTGCCTCATCTTCTCCTAAAACACGCGTTGAGTGCATGTATGCGTATGTTTATAGGCGAAGGTGCGTTTTTCAAGGCCCACGTCGACACGCCTCGCAGCAAATCCATGTTCGGCTCCCTGGTGGTCGTCTTCCCCACCGACCACGAAGGCGGCACGCTCACCTTCCGGCACGGCCGCGAAACATGGGACTTCGACTCCTCCCGCGCCCTCTCGGACGATCAAGCCCAAGCCCACGCGTCAAGCACGCCCTCCGTCGCGTTCGCGGCGTTCTTCAGCGACGTCCAGCACGAGGTCTCCCTCGTCACCCGCGGCCACCGCGTCACGCTGACCTACAACCTCTACTTCGGCGACATGGAGAAGGGCGGGAACGCCGGCGCGACGAACGCGCGCATGGCCATCCTGGCCGCGAACGAGGCGCAGATCCGCGCCTGCCTCGAAACCGCCCTCGCCGACCCGACCTTCCTCCGGGACGGGGGCACGCTGGGCTTCGGCCTGCGCCACGTCTACCCGTTCTCCCACTCGATCGCGCACGTCCCGCGCCTGCTCAAGGGCAGGGACGCCACGCTCCACCGCGTGCTCGCCGCGCTCGGGCTCGAGCCGACCGTCTACCTCGTGTACAGCGCCGAGGACGAGATCGACTACCTCCTGCCCGCGCCGTTCGAGGCCGCCGGCCGGTGCGTCGACGACGCGTACACGCACCTGGAGGCCGTGCGCGACAACGGCGGGGTCGTGCTCGAGTACTGGAGGAACGACAGGGAGGTGGACGAGAGCGTGGCGTGGGTGACGGGCGTCGCCGAGGGCCTGAACCGCTGCTCGCGCGCGTTCGCGACGTACGGGAACGAGCCGTCCTTCGCGTACTCGTACGGAGAGATGTGTCTCGTCGTGCGCGTGGGGCAGGCCGCGGACAGGACGACGCCGCCCGACTGGGAGACGCTCAAGGCCGCCGCGAGGAGGACGAGAAGGCACGATGCCCGGCGGATATGGAACGACGAAAGGCTCCGTGTGGGGTAGGTGGATTCCACGGTCGGGTCCGACTATGTGCTACGCGCGATCCTGACCTATCGCACGCGTTGCAGCGGCCCCTCTTATACGGAGTCCTCGCTCGCATCCGACGACGAACCTCTGACAGACAGCGAAGAAGGGTACGACGAGCCCGATGTGCCCGAGGACTCCATCGATCTCCCGCCGGACCCGTCCCCGGTGTACGCGCTCCCTGCCGAACTTTTGTGTCGCATTTTTGCAGAGCTGGGTCGAGAGGAACCCCTAGGATACGACAACGACGACGACAACTCGGACGACGACGCCGGGGAGCGGAACCCGTCCTGGTACATCTCAGAAGACGAGGACAGCGAGAACGACGAGGACAGCGAGAACGACGAGGACAGCGAGAACGACGAGGACAGCGAGAACGACGAGGACAGCGAGAACGACGAGGACAGCGAGAACGACGACGGACAGCGAGAACGACGACGACGACTCGGACGACGAAGCATCCGACACCTCAGACCGTTCCTCAACCTCGTCTGAATGCGCGGGCTCCCTGTCGGGGGACAGCCTGAGGCGAGGGTCGCTCGGCTGGGCCAAGGTCACGCATGTTTGTCGACACTGGCGGTACGCGGCCTTGAGCGACGCGACGCTGTGGTGCGCCTTCGCCCCGAACGTCAACGTCCAATGGACGGGCGAGATCCTGCGACGCAGTCAAGGAGCCGCCCTCGACCTTCGCGTCCCCTTCACGGACAGACTGTTGCGCATACCACGCGACGTCATGGCCCGGGTGCGCTCGCTTGTCGTCAACTTGAACTTGAAGCACCCGCGCACAGGCGTCACCCAACGCGACGTGTACGACTTCCTCGACCAGCCCGCCCCGCTCCTAGAGGGGTTCGAACTCGTGGCTTCCGATTCCGATTCCATCCTACATTCGTACCCTCTTCATTCTGAGCTGTTCCACGGACATGCGCCCCAGCTCGTCCGGTTCTCGACGAGGGACGCGTTCGAGGTTCCCTGGACCTCGCCCCTCTTCACCAACCTTGCCCACCTTACTGTCGAGTATAATATCAAAAGCGTCACCTGGCGATACCGGTGCCATCCCACCCTCTCGACCATTCTCGCCCTTTTGCACCGCGCTCGACACATGACGACGCTCACCCTGGTCGGATGCCTTCCCACGAGGGTGCGCGAAGGCGAGGCGTGGTCCAAGCGTGTCGACCTTCCGGAATTGACTTACATCCGCCTCGGAGGGGTCTCCGTTGGCGTTGTTACGCCCTTCCTCTCCTTCGTCGACGTCCCGTCCACGGCGACGGTCCACGTCGAGATGATCAAAGGGGTCGATTTAGAGCAGGAAGATTCGGAGCAGGAAGATTCGGCACAGGAAGATTCGGCGCAGGAAGTTGTCGCGCTCTTCAACCTCGTCTTTCGCGACCATGCCGCGTCGGTTGGGACCATGTTTATGGCGTTCAACTTACACCGGCTGTGCATCAGCTCGTCCTGCGATGCGGTCCCTCCCGAATCCCTCGCCCACCCTCGCCCTCATTCTTTCAAGCGCAGTCTCGTCCTCGAGGGCAAGACTTGGAAGGTCAAACGTTCCCTCGCAGAGCACCTCCTCGCAGCAGCGCCTCCGACGGCCGTCCGCGCTCTGTCCTTCGCAATTTCTGACAACATCAGCGATAGCGACGTCCTGTTCCCGCTGAGCACCCCTCAGGCCTTCGCACACGCTGCCAGCGTGGAGCACCTCCGTCTCGCCGGAAAGTGCGGCGCAGACAAGCTGGCCTCCTCCATTCGCGCGCTCGAACCCGGCGCAGGCGGGGCAGTATACTTCCCATCGCTGTCGTCGCTCGCGCTCCCCGACGGCCTGCACAGCGCATCCTCGGAGGGTGACTCCGATCCCCCAGTCGAAGTGGCTCTTCGGTCGATGCTTGCCTCGCGTGGTGCCGCAGGCCATCGCATCGGCACGCTGTACACGAGCCGGAAACCTTGGATGGACGACCTGGATGTAAAGGTTGTACCCAGAGAGTACGCCTTGGGGGGGCATTAGAAGACGAAATCCACGGCAGAGCGCGTCCGCCGGCTGACCGGTAGCCTTAGGACTTTCACGCCTTCAAGGGCGGCGACTTTACTGATTACTCGGAAGCCCGCTGTATACGATTCTGAATTCATGAATAGGGATTTATTAAAGATTATAATTGGGAACATCGAGCGCTTGAACGAGCAGCAAGCACATGTAAGTAGGCATAGCACGTCAAATGCATCTGTCCAGCGCATTATCGTCGTCGAATTCCTTCATAACCTCATCTACCAATGACCCCTCGATCGGGTGCCGGTCTTCATCCGATTCGGAGTCTGCGCTGCTCGGGGAGCTCTGATGGGATGCATTATCGAAGGTGCGCCGTTTAGCGAGTTTCTCCACCTCCAGGATAAGCTCGTCCTCCATTGACTTCAGGACGCTCCTGGGTATGCCGCAGGGCGGGGGGTACCACGGGAACACCGTGGCATGGGTGCCGCTGAGAATAAACGGGGGACAGACTGCGGCATCTTTCCCGTTGAGCTCACCCAACAGGGTACGCAGCTTCCAGCAGCACCAGCAACACAACTTGCTAACGCCGACCGGTATTTCCTGCACCTGAGGAATCGGATGTTCGAAACTGTGTGGATCCAGGCACGCGATGAAGTAGACATACCAAAAACATGTTACGAAGGGCACGCTTTGTATTTTCGTCCTCGATCGGCAGGGATGGGGAATCATGAATGCCCTCTGCGTTCCAAGAAGCACATGCCACGCCCATCAGGCCAGCCTCCGCGTGGACTGGGGCGTTACGAATGTCGCGCGGGTTCAACTTTGCTTTATCACACCGAGAGACCAGTTCAAGCTGGGGAGCTGACTCACAGTGACACTCACACCGCGAACTAGGCCAAGAACTCGCTGTTTGAGCTGCTCGAACTGCTCCTCATCTTTGACCCGGAAGGGATGTAACGGGAGAACAAGCTCGTATGGGTGCAGGGCGACGGAGAGGTTCCGCGAAGTGGCAGCCCAGACGAAGGCCTCGATCCAGGCGACGATCGTCTTGAGGTAACGGACGACATAGTCACCGTGTGCCTCCCCGGGCATGACAACTGGAACGTATGCTGTAGGCGGGATGAACAAAGGTCGAGATGATTGACGCACCTTCCACCTGGTCGTCCTTGATATCGTCAATCACAGCCTGATCAGCCTGAGGCGCAGCGGAGTGTCCGGCTATTGTCCCACTGGGAAGTCAGTTTTGATCTGGACAACAAGGTCGAGGACAAACTCACGGATCTTAATGGTGATCTTCCGGTGGCGAGAGCTTGCCGCGATGTTGTAGGAGGTTTCGAGAGAGGCCAAAAATTTTGCATCTTTGAGGACAAGGTCCACGAACCCCGCTTTCAGAAGACCGTGTAAGATGTGGAGGTTCACCACGGCGGTGAGAACTTCTCCTCGTGTCACACTTCTCTTTGGAGCTCTTCTGCCTGATGCAGTAGGCACCGGGTCGATAAGAACATCACTCAACTCCTGATACACGTCGCAAAGGAGCGATAGCCACGAGGCAAGATTGTCCTTGTTGACAACGAAGACGCGCTTGTTGGTCGTGGACGGGAGAAGACCGCGTGCGACGACCAAACTTCTCGTAAAAGGTTCGATACCTTTGAGCTCGAATGGAAACAAAGCATCTGGAACCGATAAAAACGGGATGTAGTGACGCAGGGCGTGGATTGCTTGAACTTCGTTCCACAGATCGTCGCCTTTGATCATTCGACCGGCAATCCTGAAGCGGGCGTGGTTTACGATATAAAGGGCGAATTCTAAAAGCTTTATTTCGGTGAACTCTTCCTTATTGGCGCGGAGCCACGTGCACTCGAGCATGGTGAAAGTGTCGGCGATATGGCCCTCGAAGCTAATCCTGCAGCTTAGCACACGTGTAGGAAGACAGCACCGCAGGTAAGCACCTTCTTTTGTTCCAGTCGTTGAGAATATCTGAACCATCCTCTCTCGCCTTCGGCTCCTTTACCTCCATGGTGTGCGGTGAGAATCGCGGATGAGCGCTGCGGGTGACGAGAATATCCATGGAGTTGTCTTCAGGTCTGACCCGTCCTGTGACGGCTATAACTGTGTTGGAACAATAGTCTGACTGCTTCTTCGCACTATCTGCAGTACCAGGGAAAGATGGTGTCCCAGTGGTAAGAAGGGTAGTGATATGCTGTATGGCTTTAAGTGCGGGAGGGCCACGGCCTGTGTGGCGAGCGCGGCGTCAGGCAATCCGATTTGAACGTCGTTGAGAATACATGTGAGCATGCAGATATTCTGACAGATCTCATCGTAGGTCCTGGCACCGTCGGGGGTCGCTGTAGTCGACTCGTTAGACATGTCGAGGTGGGTGAAGCTGAAATCAATGCGCGCCAGTGGGGTCTAGTCTGAGGATACGAAGTCACGGCCCGGATAGCCGGCGATGCTGAGGCTTCTTTGGCAGTACAGTACTACTTAGTAGGGGACCCGTTTTTATTGGCAGTGGATCTGCCTTAGAGCCAGTACATAATGCATGACACGCGGAAAAACTACAAAATGTTGCACAATATAGTCAACGTTAGGTGTCAATGGTACACGCCGGCTAATACAACAGTCAAACAACAACGGCACACCACCACACGTTAGAGATACATGACCTCATTGACTTGTGTTTCGTGGTAAGCTAAGAAGAGCAGGCTTGGAAAAACTGGAGACACTCAACAAGAAATACATAAACACTGAGAAGACAACTATAGCAGTCCTCGAAGAGTCGTTACCGGCGCTTCAAAGCGTGCTCGTCCAATATCGACAGTATCGTATTCTGCTCCTCCTGCGACTTCACGGCGCTGAGTTACCGTCAGTAAGGGCACAGATACAGGAAGAATATCAATGCAACCCACAAATTCTGCGCAAACACAGGAAGATCCGCAGGCGTTTGAATCATTCCCAAGTCAATCAGTGCTTTCTGTCTCTGGGCAAGTCTAGATGAAGATGTTTATCAACACGAAAGAAAGCGATACAGGAATCATCCTTACTTTGATTTCGGACTCAGCGATATCTTGTGGTGTTTTCTCCTTGGAGGCCACTCCGCCTCGGGCGCCTTGTTGATTTCCTTGGACTTCTTTTCCCTTTTCGTCCGCTTCACTCGCTCGCGTATCTCCTGCAAGGGAAAGGGTCCATAATCAACTCGAAGCGTGTGTACCGCACCGTTCAGTGCGTACCTGCAAGGCTATCTTATCTCTTTCTTTGTCGATATGGCTCGGTGCGAGCAGCTCGTCATTGCGGTGACTGTATTTGATGCCGTACGAGTCGATGATCTTCGTAACGCCGCCTTTCCGAGCTTGCGGAACGCCTGCGTCCGAGACTATTAGACAAAGCGCCAAACACAGATACGAAAGGGGCTACTGACTGTCGTCGAATAAGAGCGCTCCCAAGCCCTTGAGATCAGCCTATCAAAGTGATGTGAGTGAGGGGCTTCAAGGAAGGAACGTAGAGATGCAAGCGCACGTCTTCCTTTAGTTCCTTGGCTTCCGTCTCGTAGACCCAAGCTTCCTTCTTCTTGCTAGCAGCTTTCGACTTGACCACATCCATATGCCCCAGGGCCCAGTCGAGGTTGCCCACATTGGCTCTCTCAATCTGTAGCAGCAATGTTTAGTGAACCATCAGAAATTTATGGCACAGTATACGATATCGAGCAGTCTTACCGCCATCTTCGTTGTAGACGTGTCTTCGTGTAGCTTGAATATATTCTGCAGACCAAAAAGCTCCCCTTGCTTGCTCTTATCTCCCGAGACACCAGAGAAGTACCTACAAGGAATTTAGTGTTCAAATCACGAGACTGTCGAGAGAGAACTCACCGAGTCTGCGTGCTTGCCTCATAGCCGATCGCCATCTGCTGCTGTTTATAAACTTGACGCGCGTAGATGAGTTCTTCGATCGACCCTGCACCCAACAATCGGTAGACAGATACATCGCGCATCTGGCCAAAGCGGTATGCCCGGTCCATAGCTTGCAAGTCGTGCGCTGGGTCTGAAATAAAGGGTTGGCATCGGGACAGCTGCTCGGGACAGCTTTACTTACTCCAGTTTGGATCTGCCATGACGACATCGATTTCTAAGTAACGCTCTCTTTCAAACTAGGACGAAACTTACCGAACACGACGACTTTGTTGGCAGCAGTGAGATTGAGGCCCGTGCCTCCGGCGAGTGTAGAGATGAGAAACACGAAGACTTCCGGGTCTTCCTGGAACTTGTCGATCAAAGGCATGCCTGGCCAAATCATGTATACTCGGTGAAGTGGTCAAGTTAGTAGCAGGACTTACGATCGCTTGCTTTGGTGGAACCGTCCAGTTTGACAAATTTATAACCTGGAGACAGCACCGTGAGCAAGCGGGACTCGTCATTCCTCTACCTACGGTAGTTTACTCACTTTGATTTTCTAGATGAAATTCCAGCATCGTGATGAGCTTGACGGACTTCGTAAATATAAGAACTTTGTTGGTAGGATCTTTGCGCCATTCGTTCAAGAGAGTTTCCAAGACCTGGGAAACCCGTTCAGGCGACGACCGCTGCATCAAGTAAAACCTGGTATACCTTCCACTTGCCACAGTAATCCGGTTCCAGCATCGAGGTCCCGTATTTGGGGACATTTCCATTAGGGAATGCAAATGCGGACAGCTCTCGATTACGTGCATTTTGTTCTTGTGTGTCGCCCGGCGTGGGAAGAATAAGCGCGAGATGGTTGGAGATCTTGATCAAAGTAGACATGTACTTGAACTAGATCTCCCGCCACGAAGGGATGGCAGCATTCTTTCCGTCTGCTCCTGCGCTATTAGTGTTTGACTTGATCTCTAGTACGCCAGCGCACGCACTTTTCCTTGGATCCACAGTCGCACAGCTCGTCTCTCTTGACCATGTTCTGCACGGCATCCGTCGCAAGAATTCGTTTGTACACTATACTTTGCTTCCAGGTGAGCGGACAGAAAACGACTTCGTCGAACTTCTTCGGAAGTTGATCCTTGATGATGTCCTTCGTTCTGCAACACCGTTAATAGGGGATATCATCTAGGAGTCGCCCCCAAATACGCTTACCTCCTAAGGAAGAAATTCGGCAGGAGCTTTTCGGCGAGCGCGTGGGCCGTGTCCTGCGATACCGTGAACAAAGCAAAAGAAATAGGAACAATGTGTGAAGCGCACGTTTGCTCGCAGTCTGACTTCGTCTGAGCACCCTTTCGCCTGGCCGGCCGTAAGCGGATCTGCTACAGCTTTTTTCCATTGAGCCATGGTTCCGACAGAGCCAGGGTTCGCCCAGTCAAGCAGCGTCCAGAGCTCAAAGTACGAGTTCTGTATCGCAGTTCCGGTTAGAGCGATGCGAATGGGGCCCGTACGCGGGGCCGCCAGGCGAGCCTTTGAATCCGCGGGGGCTATCAATTTCAGGCGCGAGATATGCCAGGGGACGTGGTGGCCTTCTGACCATTGGAAAGACGACAGAGCAAGAGTAGATTTGGACTTCGGGTTCTTGAGTCGGTGGGCCTCGTCGACGATGAGAACAGACCATGGTAAATCGTCAAGGCTGTCGATAGCAAGGCGAGCTATATCAAAAGACGTTATAACTGTTCGCGGTAAGCAAGATGTTCATTCGATACTTAGAAAAGCGAAGTGGACACACCGACATCGAGTCGACCCAGTTTGAAGTCATTGAGCACTTCGTCCCGTTTATCGGCAGTGCCAGTATATACTCCGACCTTCGAAATAACCCCACTAAATCACGGTTACATGGGCTGGTACAGGACATGTCGGGGCTTCAATACTCACCTTAGGGGAATTCACGAGCCCAGACTCCCACAACCGAGCTTGGAACAATGACGAGAGCCGTCGGCCAACTTGCGTCAGGCGGTGGTAGCTTGCGATGTTCCCTCCACTCGCGCCCGTCCTGTATCCTGGAAACATGTTTCCGACGACGATCGATATCCTTCGGAGTTCCGGTCTTGTGCATGATGGCCGACAGAAAGGATATAACCTGTATCGTCTTTCCGAGGCCCATGTCGTCGCCGAGAACCGTCCCACAATTGGTGATGTACCTGTCAAAAAAGAACTTGACACCTTCTCGTTGATACTCGCGGAGATATTTGTTCAGAGAGGGCGGAACGCGGATGTTGTGGGTTGCATCAAGGACGTATGAGTCTTTCGCGTCGTGAGCGGCGTCGAGGAGAACCGATCCGGATTTCAGCTGAATCCGCATGTGAGTTATAATCACACTAAATGGCATGAGGTGCGCACCATGTCGAAGTCGTCCATGTCGATGTCTGATTCGGGCTCTGTCTCTGAATCGTCGGCAGCTACGTCCACCGTGTCAGAAACGGGTTGAACGATATAGAATTCGACGTACAACTTCTTCGAGCAGGTTGCTTCGCCGAAACGGGGTTAAAGCTCATATCTATATCACTTTCCGGTTCGGTCACGGAGTCCTCGTCGCCTTCACGATTCGGCTGCGCCTGGGGCCTTAACGAGGGTTACTTGTCGTACAGGAAGCTCGAAGTCGACGTCGCTCTCAGGTTCTAGAACATGTTTAGTACATCCCTCTTATGATTTTGTATACCACGCACCTGTAACACTGTCTTCGGCTGCTTGAGTTAGAGACGTTCGCTGTTTTCTCTCCCTTCTTCTGCAGGCGGGGGACTTGGTGGCTTTTTTGACTTCAACGGTATGGGGCTGCTTGAACGCTCGCCCTCGCTCATATCTTCGTCAGGGTTCCTCTTCCTCCTCTTCCTCTTCCTCGTCGTCCGCCTTCTCGTCGTCCGACGTCTCAACGTCAAATTTTACTATCTCAGCTACAAAGGAATTGTAAGAACCATCTCGTGCGGACCCGAGCTTAGGTAGTCGGACGCACGGAAGTACTCCAATAAGGGGTTGTGGGACGGACACAGAACGCTTGCTTGTGATTTCTGTCGATTATAGTGTTTTAGTGTTAGTATGAGGTCAGAAGAAAGCAACCCCAACTTCGTCGCTTCGCGCCTCCGATGCCGTCGAGTACATCGCTTCGTCGCCCCCTCTTGGTGCCAGCTTGAGGTGCGCTTGCTTTACGCCCCCGCCCTTTCTTCGGCGTTTCTGGTACATATGCACCCGGTGTAAATTCTGGATCGTAGTCGGATTCTAACGACATGTCAACCGGTTGCCCTCGTTTCCAGACAATGCAGACTTTACCCGGTACTGGGGCCGGAATGGAATGGAGAATTCCTGTAGATATAGGATATGGGTGCACGCGAAGCAAAAGTGAGAGAAAATAAACTCACTCTCTTTGTAGCGGAAGCCTTTGCTCAACGTAGTCTTCGTGTTCATGGTCGTGGTTATGGGGGACAGTGTGAACGTAAGCGCCCAAGCGCGTCGGAGACGCGACGTGCGAAACGTCACATGATTTTCGCAATTCTCTATTGTGACATAATCATTGTGACGCAACAACCTTTGTTGACTCTTCAATTCGATCCCGCCAACTGCCCCGAGGTGCGTTTACTCTCTTGCCCCTGTGTCTTTTCGCAAATCAAACCAACGTCCCAAATGCGCAGAAAACCTCAAAGTACTCTACTCTGTGTATCCTTGGTCGGACACTGCTTGGTTTTCTAGCGACCCAACATGAACGCTGCCACGATGAGCGCGATGCCGGAAGGACAGAAACCACCCAAGTGAGTTCATCTAGGTGCATATCCCCCACCAGTCTAATACGACTCTTCCAGGAAGCGAAAGCTTGTGGATCGTAATGTCCCGAATTCTGTCCTGTCAGACCCCGCGTATGCCGTTGATTCCAAGATGTACCAAGAACTCCTTGACATGGAGAAAAAGCTGGACTGGACGGTGATGAGGAAGAAAGCAGAGGTTCAGGATGCGCTGGGGAAGCCTGCGACGGTGTGTAGCTCTAAACTTTGTTACTCTCGCGCGCTCATATCTCAGGACAGACGACACGCACGCTGCGCATATTCCTATCTCACACTGTGTCGGAACAAATCTGGCAGACGGGCGACGCAGGGGTATCTGAGCCACCCAACTTCGAGACCGGGAAGGGTATTCCCTCATGGCAGCTGAGAATAGATGGCCGATTGCTCGAAGTACATTGCATCCACCGAACATTGATTTGTGCTTACAAGCTCCCCTCCCACAGCCGCCAAACCAACGTGTACGCGACAAGAACCCACCTCGGCCGTTCTCTAACTTGATCAAGTCCATGATTGTTGAACTTGAACGCGACCCTATGGCATATCCTGACGGTAACATCGTCGAGGTACGTTCTCGCTTGCAAACCATCCTTCACATCTAACCTCGTTCTATAGTGGCATCGCGGCGCCGCCCAGTCGAACCTCGATGGCTTCACGGTTCGTCGCACTGGAGACGCGCCCACGAAAGTGCGCGTCGTCCTGCATCTTAGCCAACAACCAGAACATTACAAGGTCCACCCTGACCTCGGATCTATCATCGGCTTACGAGAAGACAGCCGGGTCAATGTCATTCAAGCCCTCTGGAATTATATCAAGCTCCAAGGCTTGCAGGACAAGGTGGATCGCAAACGCATCCATGCGGACGCTGCGTTGAAGCCGGTGCGTCTGATAGTCGTTTCTCCTTTGCCAATGGTACGCTCAGTGCGTCTCTAGATCTTCAACTCCGAGACTCTCCCATTCCATCTTCTTCCCTGAACTGGTCAATCGCTACTTGTCGCCTCCGGATCCCGTCGTCATTCATTATACTATCAATCCGACCATCCCGCCCCCAGAGAAACCTTCCGCGTGGGACGTGGAGGTCAGGGTTGAAGATCTCGCGCTGAAGGCTAAAATGAGCAGCGTGATAGTAGCCTCGTCGCGAGATGTAACGCGAGACTTGGTCAAGCTCGACGAAGATGTAAGTAACCTCTCGTTCATCCAAATCTTCCACCTTTGACGGCGGTCTAGATTGCCAGCCTCGTCCAGTCGATGCACTCCTCGATGCTCAAGCGCCAATTCCTGCAAGCGTTTGCGGACGATCCAGCGTCTTTCATCCAGACTTACCTGGAATCGCAGTCGCGCGACCTCGAGTCTATTTTGGGCAGCGGGCCCAGCGAGGGTGCGACGATTCGCAAGGAGGACCTCCAACGTAGTGAATACTTCCGAATGCCTTGGGTTGAGGAGGCTGTTGCTGTGTGGGATGGCATGCGTTTGGCGAGCAGGGGCATGCAGTAGTTCACTGTTGTTGTATTCTCAGTTTCCTGTATCATCTCCATACTTCAGTGCCAGCGCTCGGCGGTCAGCGCGGCAGCGCCCAGCTTGACAATTTCAACATGTAACCGAGACCTCTGATCCAGCGACGTTGTCCTCGTAAGTAGATCTTCGTCGTCCGACTTGCCCGACCAGCCCGTTGTTCCCTTCCGGTCATAAGACCGCGTCACATAAATCCACCAATCAGGGACGCGCCGGCAAGGGGGGGTGTAACTCCCCTTTACATAGTGAAACGATTATAGAATGGCTTGACTTTGCAATTTGCCTTTCTCTCCACCCACCACCACCACTCACCATCAACGTTTCGCTCGTCTCACCTTTCTGAATGGCTAGCAAGAGGGTACGACCACCTGTCTTTTGTCTTCGTGTACTCCATCACTTACATGCCGTGACAGCTTGGACGACTCCGACAGGTCAGTACACTTCCCTTACGTGACTGTGCGGATTCCTGAACGCTGGCAACCATAACAGTGGGCGGGCGAGGTCATCTCTCTCAAAGACAAGAGCTCTGCCACCGAAGAGACCAAGGAGCTCGAGCAGGACATCGAGATCCGTAGAGATGGTCTGCGTCGGTTCGTTGTACCCATTGTGCTTTGCCACCGTCTCCCTGACGTTGGGATCCACGCAGGCTACAGCTTACCGCCACCGAATTTCACCATAACATTGCTAAGAAGAAGGTCTCCGAGGCGCTGGAGGAGGACGAGAAGTTCGCGCCGAGGGATGCCTTGGGCATCATTATGATCACGCATGGCGAGGAGTTCGGCGAGGAGTCGCCCTACGGTGCGTGGTCGTCATTCGTGCTTATGCTGTTCACTCCGCTGATTCGTAGATAGGCGCATCTCTGGCCAAGCTCGGGCAAGCACACTGCAAGATCGCGACGCTGCAAGCAGCTTTCGCCCTTACGTTGCAGAGCACATATCTCGTCTCTCTTGATCGTTGTGAGGAAGAAATCAAAGAGTACGACGTGGAGCGCAAACAGCTGGAGACCCGCAGGTGCGTATCGCGGCATCTGCACTCGATGCGTCTGATGATGTGTCCAGGATCAACTACGATGCTGCCCTCGCACGGATGGAGAAGGCGACCAATAGCAAGAAGGATAAGGATCGGAAAGAAGCGGAGGATGAACTTGCGAAGGCGAAGACCCGATAGTACGTTGCCGACCCCCCTTCTTTTCGTTGTGCTTCGACTGAGGCGACCCGGCAGCGAGGACGCGGTGGAAGACATCCGTGCGCGCGTTGTCGGCATTCAAGAAAACGAGATCGACCAGCTTCGCGACCTCACCACATTGCTCGATGCGGAACTCAATTTCGCCCAGCAGTACGCGGAGATCCTCAAGGACGTCAAGGCCACCTGGTCATCACAGTGAGTGCGCTCCTCGTGGCTGTTGATGTGTACTCATGGCGTTCTGCATTGTCAGGGCGGACATGAGTCGGCTGCACGCGCGTCGCCCTGTGGGACCCTTGCACGACTTCTCGCGGTCCGTTGACCACGAGACGCCACCTATCCGAAGCGCTTCTGTCCGCTCTCACAAGTCGAAGGGTAGCACAAGCTCATTCAAGAGGCACCCCCGTCCTGAGGATGAGTCTTCCGACGAGGATGAAGACGACGAAACAGACGATGACAGGTCAAGGAAGCCCTCGTCCCGTCGATCGTCGGTCTACTCAAGCAAGAGCAAGGCCGGCTCCCGTCCACCCTCCCGCCCTGCCTCACGGACGAGCAGGAAGCGTTCCGACAGTACCGCCACCATTGGGGAGAACGATAAGGAGAAGGAGAAGATGAAACACAAGAGCATTTCTGGGTGGACTTCGAGCTGGCGCGGGAAGAAAGACAAGAACCAGCTATTTTCCGCCCTGCAAGACGATGAAAACCCCGAAGGAACATCAACGAACTCGAGCTCCTTGTCCTTCTCCATGCCATCGATGCCCTCCATCGGCATAGGCAAGTCTCGCTCCGTACGCACCACCCCGAGCGCGTCACCCAGTATTCCTTCTCGCGGCCTCAACATGAAGAACCTGGACACGAGGAAGCACGTTCGCGCGCTGTACGACTTCTCCGGATCCTCCGACGAGCTATCGTTCCATGTTGGTGACCGTATCGTCGTCGTGAACGAGGTTTTGGATGACTGGTGGATGGGCGAGCTCAACGGACGTCAAGGCCTGTTTCCAACAACCCATACCGAGGTCGTCTCTCCTTCCTCATCGCCTACCAAGTTGCGTCCGGTGCTGCCACCGCGTCCCAACCTTGCTTCCACCGGTTCCTTCTCCGAATCTAGCAGCAAACAGACGCTGGTCGAAGACGATCATCTGCGTTCGGACGACGAGGCACATCCATTCGGCGACCACCAAGCGCGCAATCTCCGGAGCATATACTCCCCTATGTCCTCGCAATTCTCTTACGACACGGACAGCATCACCGATAGCATGCTGGAGGACGACCAAACGATCGAGCAGCACGCGCTCGTGCCGAAGAAAGGAGTAGACGATGATGAGTTTGGTCCGCCAGGGGATGTTGTCAAGTCCGTCCCTCCCCCGCCTCCACGCAGGCCTTCCGAATCTCGTAAAGCGCCGCCGCCGCCGCCGCCGCCGCGCAGGTCGCATACGTCCACGCCTTCCACAACGCATACACCTCTACTGGAGGCACCACCTCTCATCGGACCCTCGTTGAGCGACCAGCCTGCGATCCAGAGGCACGCGTCGCCGTTCAAGCGAGCGATGACCTTGCCGGACGGGGAGACCGGCGACTGTCAGGAGTTCCTGCAGAACCCGTTCAAGGCCCGCGGCATGTGCTCCAACTGCTATAGGATGCATAATGTGTAGGCAGGGATTATGCTGGTCTGGGCGGCGTCCCCGTCCGGCCTTCGCGTGCTGGGTTCGCGTTTGGCTTAGATGCTTTGGATAACTTGCTTTGGATAACTTACTGGTTGTATACATATTACTAAGGACGATCATATACGACGTACATACTATTCGCGGTGCTGGGCATATGAACGATGATAGGGCCCTGTCCGACGAAAGCGATTACGATGTCGACCAGGACACACCTACGCTACATCTGAGTTGGATATATGCAGCGGGGCTATCGTAGACGTATGACAGAACGTGCATTTCCCGCAGAATAACCCTAGCTGGATCCATCTATGGTAGCTTTGGGACGATGTATCGCGTAAATTGGGACTTCATGGATACGAACTTGTTTGAGAGCTCCAGGGACATTCGAGGGGTAACCGGTAAGAGACTAACAACAACGGCTGGATCAGGCGAGGGAAGGAGCATGATACGCTAGCACAGGGATTTAACGTAAGGGATTATGGCGGAGAAAATACCGCATCTCAGGATTATCGCAGGAGATGCTACAACGGCATTATTAAAAGAATGATGGTCATACATAAGAATTCGAACAAATGGCAAGTGAGGGTCCTTTATGCGCACGTCAGGATAAAGAATTATTTAACGTACGGAAAGGTGGACGCACCTGTGGATGGAATCATGGATCATGCACGAAACGAGGTGGACAGACCGGAATAGCTCAAGATGTCGACCGAGCCTTCCCATTCGGTATGTGACTCCAGGTTCTCGGTCGTCAGAAGTGGACTCCCGCCGTGACCTGAACCTCTATGGTCGCTCCGGCGGGCTCCCCCTCTGCCGTCGGTTTTAGCGCCTGGTTCTCGATCGAAGGCTACCCGGCTTGTAGCCAGCGCCCGCCACGAGGGCTGGCCTGAACGTCCATGGAGAGAATGCGCGATCTTCTCCGTTGTCAAAGCGAGAAAGGGCGTGAGTATGGTGGCAATCAGATGATCGGCCAGACCACATAGGAAGGTGTACGACTTGAGTAAGTCCAGCGGATTCCGTAGGTTGAATGTGGCTTTTGGGTAGGCAACCATTTCTTGCACATCACTCGTGGATGGGTGGTTCCGCATGCCGTAGACCCGTAAGATCCCATCGCTGAGAGTGAACCCAAAGTTCTGCACAGGATCTAAACCCATAGCCCTTTGTTGGTGGAGGGCGACGGAGAGATCGAAGAGGAGGTGGTTCGTGTTCGTGCCCGAGTCCGTCTCCCTGCATTCTCCAGGGAAAAGCAACAACGAGAAGAAATCTTCCACATTATGTGGCTTGACCTGCCAAAACACATCCTGGATCTTGGGCGGAGGGTCCTGCAGCCTATGCAGCGCCACCACCGCGGAGGTTGTTAGCTTGGAGTTTGCGCCAACTATGCTGAAGTCAAGCCTTGCTCTCGAGGGGAATGCAGGTGCAGATATCGGGAGGCAAATGTCCAGCTCGGCCCTGGTCTATCGTTGAAAACATGTCTTGAAGGACATGTATCATGGACCTACTTGACGGTGGCACTCCTCGTTTTGCGCCGGAAAGGAAGGGAAATAAGTTGAGAAATTGGAAGGCCCTGGGTGGCTTCATTGTCGAACTTTCCCGTCAAGCTCGTGAACTGATCGAAGGCAACAGCCAATACAGGAAGGAAGCAGTGCTTGAGGTCCCATGGGTCGTCGTCGCGAGTAGGTGTACTAGCGGGTATTACCATCCGTATCTCCTGGATGAATGACTCCAGCAAAGGTGGTGTCTTGTGCTTCTCTAGCTGTCGAGAAGGTGAGGAGGAACACACGCAGACGGGAGGAAACTAGGAGCGTACATCCTCCTCGAGAATAAATTTAGGAAGTTTGAAATCTAGAAGATTGTCGATGAAAGCGTCGTCTGTGTTGACGATGCGAACGTAGGTCGTGCGGGTTCGCATCCATCCACGAATCCATCTTGGATTTGCTCCCAGCAATGCTAAAGTGAAGCGGTAGTAAGGTCCGTCCTGGTGCATATGTTGCAGATGTGACTAAACTCACACTCGAGGCGTAATCCGGCGCCCGCGATGATGCGGCTGAGACTGACATGTTCTCCCTTCGACAGGAGAGTAAGAAGAGCAGGATTTTTCTTCGATTGGAATGGAGATGGGACAAACGATGACGGGCTGGTGGGGGTTCAAAGAAAGGTTTGAAAAGCACTGTGCCGTGACAAGCCGGTGCCACAACCCGCCACAACTTCTGCCGCCCCATACTTCATTGTCATACTGTAACTTATGGCCAGAAATAAGGAACCATATGCTCGCCATCTCACCACCTCAGGCATCCTTCGCCATACAGCACGGTCTGCCGATACGAAGAAGGACTTGTTCACAGCACTCTCAGCACTCTCACGAAAGCAATTATGATATCGATTAGGACAGCCAACACCGCACATCTACGTTATACCTCTCTACATGTAAAGCCCGATAAAGCTCTTCACGCCGCTCACACGTTCCTAAACTCGAACGCGGGGCTGCCAGGCTCGGAGCTGTCGACGATCATCTTGCTGAAACCGGGCTCGGCCTTCGCGAGGGCCTCCTCGACGGAGAAGATCTCCGCATCGACGAGGTTCAGCGTGCGCTTGAGGTAAGGCAGCACCTCGCCGAGCACCGTCTGCTCCGAGAACGGCAGCTGTCGCTTGAACGCGGTCTCCGCGCCAAACTCAGCGATGCGTTTCTGTCGACGCGCCCAATCGTCAGCGAACTCGTACAGAAGAAAGCAGTAGAGAGAGCGTAAAGTACCTTGAACAGCTGCACGAACGGCATCGCGCGTTTGTCCTTGATCATGCCCTTCTGCGTCAGGAGTTCGCGGACCTTGACATCGTCCACCTTGCCATGTTCGGGCGACCATCCCTGCTGGACAGCGTCCACGCACGCGTCCTGCCACTCCGGGAAATGCGTCGCGACGTAGACGCGGACGGCGCGAGGCTTCTTCGGGTCGAACGGCGGGGGGCCGCCCTTGGACTTGCCCATCTTCTTCAACAGGCTCAGCTCCGCGTCGCGGATCGTCTTGATCAGCCCGCGCATGTACACGCCCGCGTCGATCGTGGGGACGTCCACGGTGCGCGAGGGCTCGGGCCAGCGCGCGAACTGGATCGATTTCGGCTCCTTGAGGATGTCGGTCCAGATGTGCTCGGCGAAGTGCGGGGCGATGGGCGTGATGAGCAGAGCGGCGGTGCGAATCCAGTACTCGACCAGCTCGGCGTGCATCCCGATGTCGGCGGTGACTTCGCGGTACCAGTCACGGGAGATCTGCATTTCGTAGAAGCCGGACTTCATGGCGTCCTTATAGTTCGTCCTAGAGACAAAGGTAAGGACGGGAAAAGGCTTGGAGGACATCCAGGCTTACAGGTCGTAGCTGGCCTTGGTCAGGTTGATCAGGTTGTTGATCTCTTCCTCGAACACTTTGTCGTGGTATGAGTTGCGAGGTCCAGAACGGAGACCCTTGGGCTCCTTGATCATCTCCTGTTTTGTCGCACACAAAGTCAGTACATTGATGACTATGGGCAACGATCAACGACTGACCTCGCACCAGTTGACGAGGGTATGCACGCGCAAGATATTCGCGTTGGCAGACTTCTCGTCAAAGTTCGCGTCCTCGATACCGTCGCCAGCGTCCGCCAGCGCCAGCCGGGTCGCGTCCGCGCCGAACTTCTGCACGCCTTCACGGAGGGTGAGTGAGTTGCCGGTGCTCTTCGACATCTTCTTTCCGTTCAGCATCAGATGCCCGTTCGTGCGGACGCTCAGCGGCCACTTGTCCTCGGGGAAGATGGCGATGTGGTTGTAGAGCATGAAAGACAGATGGTTGTTGATCAGGTCCTTGCCGGAGGAGCGCACGTCCAAAGGGTAGAAATAGTCGAATGCGTGTTTCATTGCGTCGGCTTTCTCTTTTGGCAAGGGAGACGAGGCTGGGAACGGACCGCCGGTCATGATATATTCCCAGATCTCGTCGGTCATTTGTTCGGGAGAGATGTCCAACGACCCGCGGACGCTGCCATCGACAGAACCTGAGAGAAAACGTTAGATACAGCTACTTCAAAGTATTTGACTTGTGCGCACCGTGGAGCATGTGTGCGACAGTGTAATAGGCCATGTAGATGGTAGAATCGCTCAAACTTTCCACGAGGAACTGAGGGTCCCACGGCAGCTTGGAGCCCAAGCCGTACGTGCGAGCACATGCCCACTGGTTCAGCCATGCGAGGGTGCCTTCGAAGGCGTTGCGTGTCTCGACGAAGTATGTGTTCATCTTCGCCAGCGCCCTATCACGCTCTTCAGCCCAGTCGTCAAAAAATAACCAAAACAAAACTCACCCTTCCGTCTGCGCCCTCCAGTTCTTCTCTCCGTAGTCCAAGTACCACTGGTCCATGAGCGCGACCACGCACTCGTCTGCACTCCTTGAGATGACCAAGCCTTCCGGCTCTGCGTACGCAAACGCAAGTCCCTTCTCGAGCAGGCTCGCCCGGACCTTGTTCTTCGCGTCCTGGACCGACTCGCCCTTGAACTCGCCAACAACCATGGTGCCAGTTATAGAAGCCTTCCTTGTACGCGATCTCCTTCGCCTCGGCCAGCTGGATCTTGTCCTTCTGCGAGTTGATCTTCAGCTTCTTCACCAGCGCGGGAGCGGTCATGTCGCCGTACGCAGGGGTTTTGAGGACCGCGACGGGCTCGAACGCAGGCCCAGGAAGGATCGATCTTGTAAAACTCAGCCTTCTTAGCGTAGGTCCATAAGCGTGGCGTAGTCGTCGGGCGAGTCTGATGGGACGGACTGTAACGACACCGGTACCCTATACACAGCGAATCAGGATTGATGTGTGAATAATCTGCGCGAATGCATACCTTGGTGGCAAGGACGTTGTCCATGGGCAGAACGTAGACCTCTGGGTAGACTGAGAGCGGTGCCTTGATCTTGGACCCCACGATCTGGGAACCATCCAGCTCCAAAAGCTGGTTCAGCTGGCCACGGACGTCGAAAATGCCTTGGAATGCCATGTTGCGCGCGGCACGGGGGGTACACACGTAGGCCTCCTTGTCGTTCGCCACAAAGACGCCGTACTTGATAGACGTGCCCACGAAGCAGTTTGTCTGGCCGTACCTGCATCGACGCGTCAACCTACGCATCCCAGGCGTCGCGCGTTCCCACTTACATGGTTTCGGGGCGCAGAGTGGCCGCCACCAAGAACACCTTCCGCCCACCAATCTTGCCCTCCAGAGCCGCCTTGGCCGACTCGCTCCAGTCTACGACCTCCATTTTGATTGCGGTGTACTCCTGCGGACCGACACCCTCGCCGTCTTGTCGATCGTGGTCCATGCAGGGCTGGCCGTCCTTGGGACTGTAGATGGTGTAGCGCTCGCCGAACTTGATCTTCCCGAGGGCGTGAAGCTTGTTGATTTGCCAGCGCACGAACGAGTCGAAATACGGGTTGGCCTCGGTCGTCATGAAAGAGCGGCGCCAGTCTATGCGATTCCCGAGGGAAAGATTGTCCACCTACGAATCATGCCCGTGAGATATAGGTCGTGAACGAAGGAGAACGAAGAGCGCTCACTTTTGCGATGGGAGGGAAGAATGTCAGCCAGTAGTAGGGGTCGGCGAACTTCTTGATCTCAGAGCGCGGGACGCCGATGGACTCCATAATTTGGAACTGGTAGGTGTGTCCTGTGGATTTTGCAGCAATCTTTCCCTTCTTCCCTTTGTCGGCGCGAGCAGAGGCAGCGGGGTCACCAGCGGTGGGGACGGGCTCCTCGGCTTGTGTGTCCGGCTCCTTGAAATTCTGGAAGTCCTCGCCGAACATCTCCATCTCGCGAATGATTCTGTCCGACGACGCCTAAACATCCGAATAAATACACGTCCTCCAACTAGCATACGAAAACGCACCTTGATGGGCATGCCGGTGACATGGAAGCCATGGGGGAACTAAGACACGTTTACCGAGCATACGCTGGTATCCGGCCGCGAACTCGATTTTGGAGATGGTGAATGCGTGTCCTAGATGCAGGGAGCCATTCATGTAGGGGAATGGGAAGGTCCCGAACCACTTGGGGAACTTTTCGCGAATTTGGGCGGGCGTGAGTCCCGCGGTCTCTTCCGGTGTGGGTGCTTCAACCTCAAAGACGCGCTCTCGTTCCCACTGTTCTTGGTACTTTTTCTCCAGAGCGGTCAGGAAATCCCTCTTCCCTGTCTATGTTCGACCCGATATATGGCTTCAGTACTCCGACGCGAAGAGGGGGAAGCACGCACCTGAGCCAGCTCAATAGTTTGCGCCATGTTGTGGGCCGATCGAAAGCGAGATTGTACAACTATATTACAGAGACCCCGAGGGTACTTTGTCGCCTTCAAAAGGCCGAGTATCGTGGTCAGCGCGAGGCGTGCAGTTGGGAGGAAAGCAGGGGTCGAGATGGATCGGATAGGGAGACACAGCAGGCGAGTCACGTTCGGAAACTTGAATTCAGCCCATCGATCGCCCAAAGGGGAAGCTTATGCCATTTTAGGGCTATTCGCCGGCGAGTGGCGACGCGAGCACGTGAGGCACGCGTCGTGGGAAACGTCAAGTTTCAGCGCTGGCTTGAACCTTTGACTCGCGCTCAATCAATCATCATCATCTCTCGATATCCTGCGAACATGCCCGGCCCCCGAAAGACTAAAAAGAGCAAGGCTCAGGCGAAGAAGGATAAACGCGAAAGGGCCCGCTCGTCGCTCGCGGACGACCCGTTACTGCCATCCCATTCTGATGACAACAAACCCACTGGCAAAGCAACCTCGAAATCAGAACAAGCTGACGAGGGACAACAACCGAGGAGTGGCACTGTAGATCCGAGACTCCAAGGACCTTCCACCTATTCCATCCTGTAGACCTCTTGGATATTCCCATCGATACCCACACCCTCCCCTCATGAATCGCCACTACCGCCAACGCCCCCCTTACTTGCGCCAGACATAGCACGAGTGGATCCCGACCCTGTCCTGGCGCTCTTCGAGCGAGCATCGATACTCCACGACCCTGGAACAGGACCACGCGTACGCGACATACCCGCGTTCTTGTCGTCTTCTTTCGCCCAACCGACGGGATTGGACGACCCCCTTTGTGCCGAGTTCGCGCAAGTGGAGGTCCTTCAGATGCTTCGGACGGTCCTACCTGAAGAGACGGCGACGGTGCGTGGCTGTATGCGGAACCTCGACCAAGCGCTCATGGCACACGCTCATGCAGCTTCTCTGGTATAACAAGAGTAGAAAGTTCGGTCGAGTCTGTCCTACTTGTCATCGCCTATACAGCTTAGGAGACGTCCTCCCAAGCCCCGTCTCTGATCCAACTCAACCTGAACTGCGTGCCGAAAGCGCTTCTTCCTCACCCCAACTTCTCAAAGAGCAAATATTGAGCGGATTATGTGCGCCCCAACCTTCTCTCTCCTAGCGTTTCACCTACAGCTTCGGTTAGGCTCGCCAATCTGTTTCATCATGGCCGCATACAACTATCCGGATGCCATTCGGTCAACATGGGGGCGTCTGGCGGAGGAGCTCGACGACGCGACGTGGGCGCTTCTCAACGGGCCGGGCGAAGGCCAGCAAGAATCAGCTCGTGGGCTGAGCATGCTTCTGAAGATGACGCGCTTGCACGATTTGGGGCTCGCACAGCTCTGCGTTCCAGACCTCGGAATCGATGAGGAGATCTATATCAGCTCGGCGGAAAGCAGCTTTGACCAATCTGTGGTGGACGACATGGCAGGGGTGGGCATGGATGAGAAGGGCCATGGAGTGGGTGTGCTGTTGGATGATTCGGCGCTGTCTCAGTGGTGACTGATTCATATCTTTGGGCCAGTACCCACCGTCGCATGCAACTTCTTCCCGTTCCTCCTCCTCCCGTGGGCCTGCTCCCCCCGTGGGCCAGTGCCCCCCCTCCCCCTATTGTTGACAGCCCCGCCTCTGCACCCTTCATTTATTGCGTAGCCCTGGAATGGAGCTACCGGCCTCTATGGCCCCCTCCCCCTCCTGCCCTGAACCCCTTGTTGCCTTTCTCTACTTAATATTATGGGTTAGGAATTTCCCCACGCCGCTAACCCTAACCCCATCACCCACACTGGTACCCATTCGGGTTCCCCCTTAGCCCGTGCTTGTTTTGTAGTAGATTTGAATAAAAATGTACTTTTGACCGAAAACGTCTAAAATAAGCGAAAGAGTAGCCAAGAAACATTGCGAAGCCGAGTCGCCGACCACAGGGTCCCGCGCCTAGTTTGGCAGCCCGACCCGTACTCACTTGAGTAAACACATATGTATTACCCGTGCTATTTATTCTCCAGTGGCTTGGGCATTGGTTATGCAAAAAGAGTAGTACAGACGTTGCTGGAATGTTCGAGAAATGACTGACACTCGGCTACGCGCACGCATCTCACGGATGAGGTTTGTGTTTGTCTTATGTCTTATGTCACGTGACACAAACGGGTTCCTTTATATTATTAAGGATATGCGGATGTCTTTATGTTTGTCTTGTCTTATGTCTTGTGTCACGTGACACAAACGGGTTCCTTTATATTATTAAGGACTAGCATAGACCCATGCATTGCACTCATTCAAGTAGCAAGGCTGTGGTGATTGTATTCAAATAAGCAACAAATAAGCATAACTAAGTACTAAGCATGAAGTGTAGAAGATTCAACTCGCAGTCCGATAGTAGGAAAACTGTAGCCGGGATGCCTAGAGGGGTTTGTGACGGTCCCAAATGCTCTCGCTCGTGTCGGGCTCTCTTGGCAATCTGCCATTTCGATAGCAGAGTGGGTTGTTCTGTTCCTTGAGGGTTCAGAGCTGGAGTCCTTGGGGGCGTAGGAAGCAAGTCGCTGAGGGCCGAGTAGGCCTGCGAATATGCAATGTCGATGAGGACATATCACCTGTGATATGGATAACAAAAGGATCAGTAAAGCCTTTACTATCACATTGATTGATACTGTATGCACGTACCATCTATGAAAGCTCCGTTCGAGGCTTGCTGGTTGGTTGGGTTCTTGCATTATCGTGTCGCCTGTCGTTGATTCGGACGTGGACGACACAATACAATGCTGTTGCGGACCTTCAGGATCCTGAGGATGTCGTTGTGCTCGCACTCAAGACCGGCGGTGGCCAATGGCGTCAGCCGAGGAAAGCTGTAGACAACAATATAGTAAGCAAGGACATTGATCAGTTTGTTAAGGTCAGTCATACCTGGACGGCCGTGTTCTCGTTCGCTTGCGAGGAGGTTGAATGGGCACTGTTTCTGGGGGCTGCATCTTGGACGGAATCAGTGGACCTGCGTTCCTGCTCGGTGCACCATCCCAATGGCCAGCCAATGTCACCCCCAACTCGCATAGATTCTTCTGCACAAATAGTACATGTCAGTTCGTCTCGCAAGAGAGAAAGAAAATGCGCACATGATCCAGATGAATGCACCGAGATGCACTGGATGCAGATGACAGGGTGTGCTGTACTGTGTCGTGTCGGGTCGTGTCGTGTCGTACATCACTCGAGCTCGGGACCACCACGCCTCATCCGAGCACCGAGGAAATTTCCCGAAAAATCTCTAGATATATAAATAAATCCAATCAGGGGGGGTGGGAGCGACGCGGTCATCGTGACCGAAGCGACAAAACACGTCCGTGTTGCTGCACAAACATTGCTTTGGAGGAAAATTGATTTGAATTTGTTTTCTGATATACAAAGTAAAAGGTATAAGTAGGGCTGTGCCATGGAGGCTACTTTGACGCTAACGGCGGTGCGTAGAGGTGCCATAGAGAGTGGGAAGGTATGACGGTGGCCAAGTACGTGGTGGAGGTCAAGACGAAGAGCGACGCGGCGACCCGGCCGACGCGCAAGCCTAGGATGACGCAAGCAGCCACGTGCATTTGTCAACGCGACCTGTCACGTGTCGCGTTACGATGACGTGGCTGTTGTCCCACAACCAATCAGAAAGCTCACTTGTCTCGCGGTTTGTGTCGTGACGTGACGCAGCGCTCCACCGCGTCTCTCTTTGTATTAAAGGATACGTGCGTCCCATTGTTTTCCTGCGTTGTGTGGCGGCGGCTAACGAGCGCCATAGATCATTTATGCTGATGATATCTCCACTGTCCTCGCTCGCTTTGTATCCTCCAACGCCACTCGCTTTCATCCCCTGTACCATGTCGTTGTCCTCGGGGCAAGGCCAAACGGCCCACCTTGCTTTGTTCCCCGGTGATAGATTACGATCTGCGTGGGCTGCTGTCGATCTGTCGACCAAGCGATACATGACGTGCGCAACCCTGGGTCGGGCGCCCGGGTGTGCAAGCGCACATCACCGAATGCTACGTGACGTTGTATATACCCTGTACCTGCTTAGTACGAGGTCCTATAGCAACGAGCGGAAGCACGCCGGCTGTGACAGAAACCCCAGGAAGATCAGGGAAGGGTAGATCGCGCGTAGCGCAGCCTGGCACCTGCCGTACCCCGGTGTAGATATAACAGTCGATCAACGTCAAGCGAAATTTCTATGAAACGAGGCGTAAATTCTAACCGCCACCTTCACTATGCTGCACACTCAGCTCGCCTGGAACTCCAACGCGCCCGCTGCTCGATTCCCAGAACAGCAGAGGGGCCCAAGGTGAGAGCGGACGAGAGGCCCGACGACGACTTACCGGTGTATGCATTTGGCAGGCCGCTCCCACGGATTAATACCGCAAATCAATTATTAGCGCCGACAAGTGCTCAGAACGGCGGGCATCCGCCGTCGACTTCGACGATGTACTCGCCGCTGTCCGGCACGGCCTACTCGCCCCTCATCTTCAACAAACCCGACTCGGTCACCCCGACACCCATGTCCGCCGCCGACGCGTCCTCCCGCGCCACATCCCGCACGAACAGCCACCAAAACCTTCGCACGTCCCCCATCGCCGTCCGCGACATTCCCCTCCCCCCCGCCGACGATCGCCCCCTGACCCCTCCCGTCAACCTCAGCAGCCCCGGCGTGCAACGCACAACATCCTACTTCAACGGCCCCCAGTCCGCCACCGTCTCCTCCTCCACCCTCCGCTCAGCCGCATCACCCCGCAATCTGCCTCGTGTGCCATCAAACGTCCGACGCGCCCAGGGCAGCGATTCGGATGTGTCTTCCGTTCGCCGGCTGGCCGCATCCAACGCGAGCTCGACCTCGCTCGGCGCCGTGAAGGACGTCTCAGCCGCAACCCCACCGTCGACTTCACCGCCCGCGCCCGCGCCCACACCGACCCCGCCGAAGCCAGCAAAGGCCATGTCGAGCGATCCACAGCCACGCGTTCGCAACGTCCCTCACCTTCCCCATGTGAAGGACATCGCGCTTGCACCTGCCTCTGTGATGTATTGGAGCAAGGCACCAGTCTGGGGCGTTATGCCGACACACAGTATGCGCGCGCATAGCGTCACGCTCGTGGACAACATCGCTTGGTTATTCGGTGGATGTGATGATCGAGGGTGCTGGAAGGATGTCTGGTGCTTCAATACAGGTGCGTTCTCGTCATCTTCCTGGTCGGGGACGGTGGCGGCTTGCGTGGAGGACTGTCCTCGGGCCTGTTCCACATGTCCCTCTGCCGTTTATCCGCGTCTCCTACCAACGAACTCGACTCACGTTTCCTCTTACGTAGAAACCATGCAATGGACACGGCCCGACATGCAAGGCGATCTCCCACCCCCGTGCCGCGCGCACACCGCAACTCTCGTTGATCGCAAGCTCGTCATCTTCGGCGGCGGCGAAGGCCCGACCTACTACAACGGCATCTATATCCTCGACCTACCCTTCCGACGATGGTCCCAACCCACCGTCACCGGAGACAGTCCCCCCACCGCGACGCGCGCATACATCCGTGCTTTACAAGAACAAGATATGGATATTCGGTGGCGGGAACGGCGTGCAGGCGCTCAACGACGTGTGGACGCTGGACGTGAGCGGCTCGTGCGAGAAACTCAAGTGGGAACAGGTCAACGTCAGCCGCAAAAGGCCGACTCCTCGTGGATACCACACCGCGAACCTGATTGGGAACGTCATGATCATCATGGGCGGTAGCGACGGGCGCGACTTGCTTTTCGGATATTTGGGCTTTGGATCTGGGTGAGGCTCTTTCTTTCTCTGCTATCTGCGTTCGGAGGTCGGTGGCTGACGCGAAGGCAGATACTTGCAATTGGACGCAAATTCGCCCGGATGCTACGCATCGACGGCTCTCGCACGCATCTACACAGGTCGGCTCGTATCTGTTCATCACGGGAGGGCACGATGGGACGGAATACCTCTCCGACCTTCTCATGTTCAACCTGGGTGCGTGTATGCGCTCCTTTCTTCCATTACGTCAACTCATATACACGTCCGTCCAGTCTCCCTTCAATTTGAGACCCGAGCGACGGCGGGGAAGCCCCCGCCCCCGCGAGGCTACCACGTCTCGCTCCTCGCCGACTCGCGGCTATTTATCTTCGGCGGGTTCAGTGGCCACGACGTCTTCGACGACGTGCACATCCTCGACCTTGCAGCGGCAGCATATCTACCCCAGGTGACGAGCTTTAGGATCGAGACATGATCAGAATCGTGTTCAGGGCGCGGACGTCGACGCTGTCTTCAGGCTGAGGACTGGGCGGTGTGGCGTATGCAAGTCGTCCGATCGTTCAGGTTAAGGTTCCTCGTTATTACATCGGTGTCTACTTTCGTTCATGGCTGCTGTTCTACCTTTTTGTTCGTTGGATCACATCACACCCATTCGACTCCCTCACTGCCACTACCATCCGGCATGTATCATAGATCACCACCACGGTCGCACTTCATGTGTACTTATGAGAGCCATTCCAATGTTATTGTTATTTCAAGGGCGCCAGTGATCTTAGTTACAAGTATACAAGTATGGCGTGCCAAATTCAGAAGTCGCATTGTCGAGGAAGCGGGTTGCGTGGAAGGAAGAACCCGAGCAACCAGGTTGCCATCCTATATCACTGCCAGCTGAGCGGGAGTACTCGCCCGTTTAACGTTTAACGTTTAACTCGTAGACCTAGAATATTTGACGCCCGATGCCCAAGAGGTTGCCAATCTCCAAGTCTAGTATTGCTGCCACGCGGAGGAATAGGTCGCTCCGTCGATATAGGTAAAAATACAAGTACGCCAAGGACCAGATATACCACAAATCACGAACCACAAAGCCCAGAGACGACGTAAAAAAGGAGGGAGATACGCAGAGTGATGTGGGTGCGAGAGCGGATGGTGGTACACAGGGGGGGTATGAATCGGCCGACTTCACTTCGAGCGAAGGGCGAAATGGTGAATAGAAAGGGGGGAATGGGAGAGAGCTATTTCTCCAAGAGGTCAGTGGGCGCGAGGCGAGGGACAATAAATAGGACAGGAGGGGGAGGTTCGACGTTTAGTAGTCGCGGCCGAAACGACGGGGCGCGCGGCTGGCGAGGGGGGAGTCCTCCCTCTTGCCCTTGCCCTTCGCCGCCTTAGCACCCTTGCCAGCCGCCGCGGTCGCAGTCGATGCAGCCGCCGTGGTCGCGGCCTTGCCAGAAGCAGCGGTGCTGCCAGAGGCGGCGGTGTTACCGGAGGCGGCAGCTTTTCCATCCGCGGTGACGGTGAACTGCATTAAGAAAGGTCAGTTCGGGCGCGGCGAAGGTAGAAGAAAATGGCAGGGGTGACGTACGTAGACGACGTCGTCGAGCGATCCGTGCTGGGCGATGGGGACGAGGACGGGCTGGTGGTTCATCGCGGCGTTGAGGGACGAGAGCTTGTAGACACCGGCGGGGACGCCCTCCGTGACGTTGACGGTCACGACGCCGTTGACGGCGGGGGTGTTCACGCCCTTGAAGAACGCGAACTTGGTGGGGTCGGTGGGCGTGGTCTGCGTGAGCGAGTCGAGGGCCTCGACGACGACGTGCGAGTGTCCGATGATGATGCCCTGGTCGTTGAGGTGCTGGGGCGCGGCGTAGTAGTTCGTCTGCGGGTTCACGAAGTTGCCCATCTCGATGTTCTTGACGGCCATCTGGATGAGGAACGGCGTGTTTGCTTGTATCGTCGCAAGGTTGGTCGGGCTCGTGAACTTGGACGAGGGCATGAGCGTGGACGCGGGCATGATGCCCATCGGGGCGGGGTTGCAGGCGCCGGTCTTGAACTGCTGGCCGTTCGAGATGGGCAAGTTGGGGGCCGTCAGACAGAAGTTGATGAAGTTGTTCGCTGACGTGAGCGAGGCAACCTGGCCCGCGGTGGGGGTCTCCTGGCCGGTTTTCTCGAAGCCAGTGGCCTAGAACCTTGGGGTCCAAAGCTGGGAGGAGATTGGGTGTGAGAACTTGGACGTCTTGTATGCAGAATAGTATACGTACTCAAGGCGGCCTGGGGGCCACTCGCGGCGGGGGCGCTTCCACCCGCAGCGCCTGCAGCGGCGCTGGTGCTGGCGGCGCTAGCAGCGCTGGTCGTGCTGGCGGCGCTAGCAACATTGGTTGTGCTGACGGCGCTGCCGCCTTTGTTACCACCGGCGGCGGAGTTGGCGGTCCCGGCGTTCTTGCCAGTAGCAGCGCCGTTGTTCTTGCCTGCGTTGCTCCCAGCAACAGCCCCCGCGTTGTTGGCACCTTTGCCCTTGGCAGCAGTGATAGGAGCGGCAGCACTGCCTGTAGCGGCGGCAGCACCAGCGGTGGCAGTGACGGTAACGGTGACAGACGGGGGCTACAAGATCGTGATGTGAGCACATAGTTGGGATATATGAAATGGGTGTACATACCGCGCAAGACGACGCAGCCGCGAGTTGGTTGACGCTAGAAACGCTAGTTTTTTTGCCAGCGGAGACGGCCTTGGCACTGTGGGCGAATGCCTGTGTCGAGAAGAGGAGGACGAGCAAGAGGGCACGGGGGAACATCACTGGCGATAGGTATGACACAATTGAAGAAATGAAGGAATGTAGCTCGAAAGTAATGAATGAATGAAAACGACACCAGGCCGGGCGTACGTAAAACCGAAAGAGGAGACGCGCAAAGGCAGCGACCAACGAGAGAAAGGAGAGGCAGGGGGGGTTAAGGAAGGCCGGGATTTGACCTGGGACGCCTTATATGCACTCGGGTCTAGCAGTCTACGGCAGGGTTCAAGGCACGTCGTCGCCGTGGGCGGAATCCACGCGGACAAGGCCCAAGGTACGCACTCGTCGTCCCGACTGCGTGCCTCGCGCCATCCTCTAGCAGAAGACCCGAAAATCCCGTCCTGTTTACGATCCGCATGTTATCCTATATTGGCATACCCGTCATCAGCTAGATTTCCCAGGACAGGAGGCGAGAACGACGTACCACATTCACCCCGTAGGTCTTCAAGTAGCTTTCGGAGCGAAAACATCGACCCGGAGGATTTCGATCGAGCGGGACGTCCCATCGGGATGACGCTCCTCCATAATGTGGCTGACCGAGTAGTTATGACAACACAGAACATCTCCTCCTCAGTTCGTCGCAATGCGCTGCATGTGAGCCATCTCTACACAGGGGCTCATCATACTACCTTTTTGCCTTGGCTACCAGCTGCTACCAAGTGTCCGGACATCGTGCCGGCGTCGTCGACTTATAACAATCGCCTCGTGTCGGACGCTGTTCTGTGTTCACCGTTACAACTGACCATAGACATTGCGACTATGGGGACATTAGCGTATCAACTCTTCCCCACCGTTCGCTACAAGTCTCTAACGCCGTTCCACGGAAAATGAATACGGCAGGGAAATTTAAACTTTGCGGGGAACGTACTTGGTCACTTTATTTCAATCAAGCTACGAAACACGATCGAGCAGGGTCGAACCCGAAGAACCTCCGATCACATATGAGTCTCGAGGCCGTCGGCATGTGTCCCTCAGGCGTCGTGTCGAGGAGACTTCGTCCGTTCAACTCGTTGCATGTTGGTTGTATGACCAGAAAAACAGGACTTCTAAGTAGAATGGTTGATGAGGATTGATGCATGATGCCAGATGCCAGAGAAATTACTAGAAACACCCGTCGGCGGGAGTATCCATCTGGATGGAAACAAGCTGAGCCAGAGGTCATGTGTTGCGTGTAAGCCGCACGTACAGGATAGTAAAAAAATCACCGAACGTTGAACATTGCAACGATGGGGTAAGAAAATCCGTCGCGTTCACGCCGTTGAGCGGTTACGCCGCCGGCGGGTTACGATAAAATGAACTTTGTGGCCGTGTCAAACCGCGGTCCGCAAGGACGGCCCACGGGACGTCTGATTGCAGACCAAAGAAGCATCTGCAACGTGCGTGCGTCCAATAACGAGAATTTCGTGGATAATGAATGGGCCAGCCAGTCGCGGAGCTGGGGAATAACATAGCCGGGCACGGTCAGTTCAGGCCATGCGCGCGGTGAGCACCTTACCTGGTTTCACCTTGCCAACGCCACGAAATGCGTTGACGAACCGCGGATGGCCTGGCCTGTCTTCATGCATCCTGATCAGGTGCCAATGGGCCGAGTAGCAGCAGTGATGCCACTGATGGAGACACGTTATAGAGTCATCGCAGTAAACGCTTTCCAGTTCATTCGTCCGCGGAAACAAGGCAGAAACCACGCCAACGTTGTTGTCAAGGGTTCGATGATAGCATGGTGCGCTCCGCTCGGACTTTCAGAGAACGGGTTGGAGAGAAATATCAAGAATATGAAGGTTCAGGATAGTAGAAGACGGGATTGAATTCAGATCGACGTCGTGGTGGGCTGACAGACTGGCAGTGACACTGACAGAGGTAAGTTAGGACAGAGGCGATGTGGTGAGTGTTAAAGTTACATAATGACTTATCAGCTGATAAGGTTTGATAACCCAACGCAAAAATTGTCAGTATCTCTGCCTCCGACCTCGTACCCGCGTCAACCAACCATTGGCCCACTCTCATCTGGCCCGAAACATACCACAAAATCGATGTCTTCCCCCTCTGCCAACAGAAAACGAAAACGCGGCGGCTCAGACGCCAGCGAGGGCAAGATCTCGCTGCACCTCTCCGACCGGCCTAGCACACAAATCGGCCCCGTTCTCGGTGCGTGCACTACGACCATCAAATATCGTCTATCTTCCCTAATGTGATTGGATAGCGAGCTTCCCCGCGTTGCATCCACCCCGCTCGACGCCCTTCGAACGTTACGTCGGGAACGGCGAGGAGGGCAAGGCGTTCGTGGAGCAGCACACGACCGTCGCCGGCGAATCTGAGACGGTCGAGTTTTCGGGATCCAGCCACGCGGAGGACGTCGATCTCGGGAGCAGGTGCGCATCCACGCCTGCCCCGTCTCTAGATACCTCACTGACGTCGCGGGCAAAGGTACTATGTCGCGCTCTACCGCCCGTCCTTGGCGAAAGTCGTCCTCCAGCCCGCCCCGCTACACATCATGGCGCGTCAGGTGAAGGCCCACAAAAACTTCGTGCCCCGCGCACCAAGTACGACCGAGTTCAAGCTCGCAGCGAACCCAGCTGGGCGAGACGTTCGGCACGAAAAAGGCCCAGGCCGCCATCCGCGCGTACGAGCGCAACAAGGTCGACGTCGGCGCCATGGAGCAGGTCGCGGGCGCGTTGCAGAGCCGCATAGAGGAGGGCACCGAGAACCTCCCGACGAAGGGTACGTTCGTTTTTCTCTGTGCGTTCGCGTTCCTGTCGCTCATGTGCGCGCAGAGGAGGCCACGGTCGCCGCGGACGAGGCTCGACTGGTGCCTGCGTACAACCCCGACGCGGACACTCCAGAGGACGCGTACCCGCTGCACAACATAATTCCCGAGCAGGAGTGGAACGCCCTCGACAGCCTGCTCCCGGCCTTGAAGGAAGCCACCACGGTGATGGAATGCCTCAAAGCCATGCCCTTCGCCCGAAGCACCTGGCTGAAGCACCATCTGGGCGTGATCGTCATCAAGTCCAAGGTGCCTTCGGCTACGTTGTGCGTCGCCTCGTTGCTCCGGCTCGAGTGCGCTTACTCACTTCTAACCAGGAAAATGCTCGTCTACATCGCGAGCCTGATCTCCTTCCGAAACCTCTCCACGCGCAACGTCCCGGAACGGGCTTCCCTCCTCGAGAAGATGGCCCCCGCCCCAGAGGTCGTGGTCGACGGTCTGCTCTCACGGTTCTCCGAAACCGCGCGGGCATCATCCAAGTGCGTCGACCCGTGTTTCTCTCTGCTCATTGCAAGGGTGCTAATGGATTCCAGAGCGAAAATGACCCCTGCGAAGGACACCCTCCTCCTCACGCACACGTTCGCTCTCTGCCTCAAAGTCGACCATTTTGCCACCGACTTTGGCGTCATCGCATCTGACCTGAAGTTACCGACGCTGACGTGCGTGTCTTGGTTCATCCACCGTGTCTCTTCTGATCCTAACATCGCTACAGGGCGAAGCAGCTGTTCAAAACCCTCGGTGCGCTGGATCTATTGGCTTCTCAAATATGCATTTGGTCTGACCCCTCACCAGCCTGCAGGATCGAAGAAATCGACGAAGCGAAGGCCAGAAAACTCTCGCTGCCGTCCAGTGCCGTGGGTACGAATCGCGCGATACTCAAGACGCCCCTCGTGTTCCCCAAGCCGAAGAGAAAGCGGAGGTAGTGAGCTTGGGGGGTTGGCTACCTGGCCGCTCTGCATACGCTATGGACTGTCGTGGAGAACCTCGGTGCTTCCGTGTAACTACATTTCAGCAAGCGACGCTTTGGATCTGTTCTGCTCAGGAGGAGTGGGGGGTTCCGGGAAAGCATGCCCATTGTCAGATTCAACCTCGGACTCAACAGCCCCAGACTGCGGTGGACTGTGTAGTACGGTGTGGTCTGGGCTGAGGACTAGTGCAACACAGAGCACCGGTGCTGAGCGCTGAACGTTGAACGCTTGAGCGGTGACTCGTGAGTAGTCTCCAGTACGTTACACATACAGATCTTACAAGTCACAGCTCTGCTGAGTCTCTGACAGACTACAGACTTACAGTGACTCCTGCTCAGGTCCTCAGGCCTTCAGGCCTGCCGCCTCAGCCTTCAGGAGCTTAAAATTTACAACTTAAGTCTTACACTGTTATGAAAATCACCTCGAGAGGCAAAAACCGACGAGCCAGGGACTCGAACCCTGAACCACTAGCGCTATTTTCTTTCCGAAACCGGAAACTAGCACGCTACCATTGCGCCAGCCCGCCACTGTAGTTCGGTCACCTTGTGGGTGAGATAGCCCACCGAGATCACCGTCTGGACCGAAATACAGAACAACCGCCTTCTTCTGTTGAGTCCAAGGTTACTTGACGCGAATGTCCATGGCTTCACACTTGGTGCCATAACCGAACAGACAGTTCATGAATTATGTCCATCCCCAGATTCACAAACAAGGGGCCGCGCGTAGGTATTGGTGTACGTCGTACAGTATTATTAGGCTGCGGTATGAAAAGTAGGCCTGCACGCCCTCAGGCTGTTCGCGCAGATGGTGCATGCTAAGTAGGGTATCTATGCGGAAAGTTCGCGAGAAAGGTGTCCGTCCCGCTCACGCCGCCGCCCCCTCGACCTTCCGCGGGGCCACAGAGACAGTCAAATCGGGCGCGAATTTGGACTTGGCCCGCAAGGCGGGCCCGTAGATGCGCAGGACGAACGGGATGGGCACCATGAGCGCCGCGAACGCGCCGAGCAGCGTCGACGCCCACCGCGGGTTCAGGGCCTCGAACATCTGCCGCGCGAAGAGCGGGAACACGGCGCCGAAGATGCTCCGCACGACGGTGTTGGCGGCCAGGGCGGAGGCGGCGACGAAGAGGTAGACGTCGACGATGTAATTCACCAGCGACAGCTAAAAGGCCCGGACCGCGGGCGCATCGTCAGACCGCGGGCGAGGACACAGGGCAGGGCAGAACGGAGGGAGGGACGTACGAAGATGAGGAGGATGGAGAAGCCCATGAGGCCGCCGGCCATCATTGGCGACCAGAAGGATATGAACGAGTACGACGTCCAACCGAACCAGAAGAACGAGACGGCGAAGAGGGGTCCGGCGAGAAGCGTCACTTCTAGGCGGAATTCTGGCGGGACGAGGTTGGGTGCGTACTCGTCGACGTACTTGTTGTAGCGGGGGTTGTAGTAGACCAGGTACTGAAAGCACGGTGAGCGAATGCGCCCGGGGAGCAGGGGAGCGGAACGAACCACAACACAGCCAAGGGCGCCACCAAGGGAGATGGGCAGGAACATCAAGCCGGATACACCTGAAGAAGACAAGGTTAACAACAACATCTATTGGGGGTAACAGACGAGGGAGAGCTCACCCGGGTTGAGACCATGGTCCTGACTGAAGACAATGGGGTATGCCTCGAACAAAAGATACAGGCATCCATACAAGAACTGAAAGCATGTGATTAGCCCACCACGACTGAGGAAGTCTAAGGACGCGCATACACTCATGTACACGGTGAGAGCGATCAGGACGGGCTCCTGGAACAGCACTTTGAAGGGCGTCCCGAGGATCTTTTGCGCGCGTTTTCCGAACGGCATCTTCTGGGCCTCCAGCGGGGAGTAGTATCGGTCATCGCCAGTCTCCTTCCGAAGCCGGGCAGCTTTGTTGGAGAGAAGTACGGGCCTACCAGAGAACCAAGTAATCAGGTCGGGTTGACCGCGCGGATGGAAGCGAGGACAAAGACGCACGGATAGGTCTCCGGGACACCCACCACGGCCCAAACGAAACACACTCCGGCCTGTGCAGCGGGGAATGTCAGCGCCAACGCAGGACGGTGAAGGGGGTGACTAAGCGTACGAAGATGGTTAACACCCAAAACAACCATCGCCAGGAAGTGCCAGAGACGGCGATCCATCCCGCAACGGTTGGGCCAAGGGCCGGGCCTACGAAAACGCAACGGCTTGAGTGGACATCCCGGAAGGCGCGCGGAGAGAAAGCTCACCAGCAAAAGGAGCCACTGCAAATATCGTCATCCCCTTGCCTCGCGTCTTGGCATCCCATATATCGCTGACGACACCACCGCTGTTCGTGAGGGGGGCGGCGGCGAACGTGCCGCCGAGGAAACGGAAGATGAGGATGGATGCGGTATTTTTAGAGAGCGCGCATCCGACTTGGAAGCCCTGCACGATCGTTCGCGGTATTAGCGGGGATGTGATGAGGTTGGAAGGGGGGTCGGGAAACGTACGGTGTAGAATAAGAAAGAGATTATGAACACAGGTCTCCGCCCGATCTACGACCGGGGGTCAGCTGAGGCTGGCAAGAAGGTGCGTGGGGCGAGCGTGGGGACATACCTGTTCGGACAGGGGCCCCCAGAGGAGAGGGCCCACGCAGTATCCCACGATGAAGATAGATACGACGAGACTCGCGACCTCCGCTCCGAAATGAAACTCTTCCATCATCTGGGGAAGGATGTTCGACGGAGCGGCACTCGCGAACGCCCTGCACCGATGGCGATTAGCGCGGCCCCGACGAAGCTGTCGACGGAATTAAAACCCACGCGTTGAGAACGAGTATGCCGCTCGCGAGGGTGAGGTACCATCGTTTGATCCTCGACCAGTTCTGCACGCCGCCGCGCTCGTCAGTGCGTGGATAGAATCGGCGATCATAAAGGAAGAGCGCACTTGGGGGTTCTCCGGATCGTTCTCTGAAAACCGCACGAGGAACGGATCGCCCTTCTGCGAATCAACCTCGACCTTCTCGCTCCCGCCGTCCTTGCCAGTGGCAGATCGAGCAGGTCCGCCCGGATGGTCGTCGTCGTAGACCGTCGGGGTTCGACTGAGGCGCACGCTGTTCCCGTCGTTGGCGGCGGGTGTCGCCATCGTGGTAGTGATGTGGGGATTAGATTTGGGAGGGAGTTGGAACGAAAAATAGAGGGGAAGGCGATGGGGCCGGGAATAAGGTTGGCGAGCAAGAGGCTACTCGCGGATGGAATGCAACCGGTCGTGGTTATATAGGAGCTTAGGGCCTGCTGTGATAGCACCCACCCTTGCCGATGTCGACGTCATGAGGCGGATGGACGCTTCCGACGGCGGTCCTCTTGACAAGATTCTTGCTGACCCTCGACGGAAGGTGACAGAATCGGACGTGGAACAGACTGAGACACCTGCGGTCACGCGTCACGCCTGAAAGTTCCATCAACTTCCGCTCACCCCACCGTGGATCCACGCGTCATTTTCTACAGCGTTCGCGACGCTACACGGCTTGCGAAGGGGTAGGCCAAAAGTTCCTGAAATCATACTTGTGAGGACTTCAGCGCTTCAGCCCTAGCGATGAAATGTGGAAGACCCCTGGACGACGCCACCGCCACCCGGTGCACTGCTGTGGTCACTGGTGTACCGTCATGTCACTCCAGTGTCACTCCCCCGCGCCGCCGCTTATCCAGAGGTTCGTGGGTCACCGCGGGGCCATATCCACATGGAATAGAATCCTCGAACGCCTTGACACCTACTAGATGTTAAAAGGACTGCATCCGTGGACTTAATTGCCTTTAATTGCCGACCCCGCGTTGAAAGCGGTCAGGCATTAGGCCTCAGGCCTCAGGGACGCGGAGTCCCGGAGAGACAGCGCCACAGCCAGAGGTCACCGGTCACCTAGGTTGCATGCACATTTCCTTCATTGCCAGTCTAGATATTGGGTCTTGCCCCCTTCTATAGTACTCGCAAGAGTGAGCAGGAGCGAACCCAACCAGCCAGCCAACGTTCAACGGCCAACCCGGCGTACAAATATTGCTTTCCGAATGCTTTCCCCCGCCTCTATCCGCCTTGCTGGCTCCTCGCCTCCGCCAAACTGAGCTCCAGCGCGAACTTCAACTCTCGGTCCTCGACCATGCTGATCCGCGCGATCTCGGCCTCCCAATCTATATCCGGGCTCTTTCGTCCAGGCGGGGGCGTCTTGCGCGGCTTGGGGGGAGGGGACCCGCGGTGAGTCGTATGAGACGAGGGGCCTCCTCGTGTCAGTCGAGGACGACGGCGACGCTCGTGGAGGGGCTCCTTGCCTCGCGGGCGGCGACGAGGAGGGCGGCGTCGTCAGCGGCTTGAGCCATGCATTCGTCGGAGGCGTCGACCTCCGTGGGGAAGAGGATTCCGGCGGCGTTATCTGCGGGAACTCCTCCTGCGCATCTGCAACCTGCTGCATCGCGATCGGCGCCACGTCCAGACTGAGGGGACTCGCCGGGAGCCCGCCGGCTTCCATGGGCTCGGGATGGAAACGCGGTGACACCTGGATCTTGGCGTTCGACCTGGAGGGAGAACCGATGGGTTTGGAAGAGGAGGAGGATGCGGTTGGGCGTAGGGAGGGAGAGACGAGGGGAGAAGATGCAGCGGAAGAGCGGCGCGGGCCAGACCCGGAGGAATATCCACCAGACTCGTCCATGTCCACTTCGAACACGCCCTCCTCCTGGGACGCGCGACGGGCCTCTTCCTCCCGGGCCTCTTCCTCCCGGCTCAACATGAGCACATACTCGACAGCCTCGCGCTCGTTCAGGCCCAGCTCGTTCAAGTGCGACACCTGCTCGCGCTCCCGCCCCAGGGTCGACCGCTCCCACGCCGCTGCCTTGTCGATATCTTGACGCGATTCCGCGATGTCGCGCAACATTTCGTATTGCTCTGCGAGAAGATGAGCGAGGCGCCACAAGAAGAGATCTCAACACACATACTCTGCCACTTCTTGTCGCCCGGCTGCTTCGTCTTGCCCTTGAGCTTGGTCTTCAACCCGTTGCCGCTGACCGGATCGGCCTTCGCAGCCAATATTTTGTTCCCAACTGCAGCCACCAAGACGTGCCGTTTGAGCAGTATGTGTCGCACTTCGCTGTGGGTTGGCGCCGCGAAAACCTTGAGCAATTCGAACGTTATGGAGTCGAGGATGCGAATGGTTCCCTTGGAGGACCCCACCGCTGTAACAAGCGGATTGACGGCGATGGCTGTGACATGCGCATCCGGAAAGACCTCGACGTGCCGTGTCGGTGCGACGGGGCGATCGTGTATACGATTGGCCATCCAATCGTAGACGGCAATCCCGCCTAGGTGGTCGCCTGCGATGACGTAGTCGGATTCGTTGGTGTTTGCCTCGAAGACCGGGTAGACGCAGCCCACGATGCCACAGGACGCGTCACCAAAGGGAGTGATCGATATGTTCCCGGTGGAGGTGTTGACGCAGTAACGGTAGAACACCACGCTGTTCGAGAATGAGACAAGAAGGGTGACGTTCTCGGGGGAGGGGTCGTGCAGGAACATCTGATGGATTTCGTGAGTCTGACCGTTCTCCGTGGCTCTTGCAGGTGCAGGGATGCGGATAGAGGAGACATGGGGTTGTTCGGGGCCCAAGGCATGAAGACTTGCGAGGTCGAATCCTGAGTACACGATGACGTCGCCCCGCTTCGTGGCGCATACAACGTGTCCATGGACGAGGTCATCGAGCACTTTGACGAGCGGTTCCATGACGGACGCCTCTGTACTCCACTGAGATGTCCACGCACACGCGAAACGTCGCAGGGTCCATATCTTGAGTCGGCCGTCGGCACTGACAGTGATGCACGCCTGACCGTCCGCGACCCAGGCTGCGGCTTGCACCGCCGCACGATGTTGATTTTCTCCGTCGCTCGTGCTGATCTTCGCCGCCGCGCGGGAACCGTTCATGGTGTGCGGATGCGTCGTGACGGCCATGCTGCCATCACGGCGACCCCAAATGATCTTGGCGGATGCTCCCTCGGAGGCGAGCACGCATACAGTGACGTTGGGTGCGAATTCGGCGTTCGGGTTGCCGATTCCAAGGCCGTGGTGCATGCCTGTCGCATCGAGGAAGCCTTTGATAACTTTGCCCGTGAAGTGGTAAGAGCGAGCCACGATGCCATATTCCGTGGACGCGGTGAGAAGGGCCTCGTCCGATAAGGCGTGGATGGCCGATATGTCGGCGTGGTGTGGGACGTGGGTAATATATCGTGAGCGAGACCAGCGACTGGATGAAAAAATGTCAATGGATATGTCATAACAAAGACTGGGTAGAAAAGCGACGTAAAAGCAGATCTCAAATCCGCGTGGTGGATTGATGGGTGAGGGAAGCAAACCGAAAAAAGACGCACAGTCGAGCGTTAGAGCGCGTGATGAACTCTTTCTTCCAAGTCAGCTCCGACCTGCGAAGGGTGATGCACTGTGCATCGCCCAGATCGTTCTCGGGTCCGACGTCGAGATACTGGCAAACGAATGCACGAAGCCAGGTATTATCGTCCTTTACGTGTTCTTGAAGTCTCTTTCCAGTCCGACCAAACGCGAGGAGAGTGTGTGGATCGAGGAAGGACGTGATATGGGTGAGCGTCTCGGCTGGAAGGGAGAGAAAGGGAGATGGTTGGACGTTAATGCCATGCTGGGTGGACGAGTTACGGGTCGATTGCGCAGAGGTTTGGATAGAGGTTTCTTTGTGGGAGATCTCTATGGAGCTTTTGCGCATAAAAAGGCCAGGGAATAGATATGAAGGCGGTCCGCAGACGAGGGTCTGCGTGAAGAGCGGATGGTGATGGTCGAGAGCAAGCCGGCGACAGTCATCCAAATCGCGACGGCACCGCTGCACGTGATCTTCCGCTGGGCCGTCGATCCTTCTCCCCGGCCCGATCATCTCTCTTCCAATTCTTCCTCCGGGCAAGTTGGAACGCAACCACCCAAGAAGTTCCCCTCTCTGTCTTCGGCCGCTCAGCGCTCAGCTTCAGCTTTCTCGCTGGCTTGAATACCCAGCATTTCGACCTTGATCATCTCGGAACGTCGTGCAGGCCATCTGAATCAACGGGAGCAGGCCTGGAACTGCCAGTCGCCACTCTTCGAACATGCCCTACCGCCTGCGGCCCCACGTTGTTTTAATAACCTCGCTGTGCCCAGGTCCGAGATTAACTTCGAGAAGCTTCTTGATATCCCATCACATCCGGCACATCGGCAGGCGTCGAATCCAGTATGTTCATGTGAGACTTTTGCCGAGTCCACTCCTCCATGCAAATATTAATACTTTTTACATAGGTGAACAAAAGGCGATCTTCTTGTTGATTCCAGCGGCGGGCATATGCGCAGAACGAGTCAGTGAACACGGGACCGGTTGTCCATTGTCCTGGCTGGTTCCTCATTGCACCTCGCTTCCGACACGAGGCGACGCGTCCCGCCTATATATCCCGCCCCTCGCGAACATCGTCTCTTCACCATCACGCCAACCCCCCCGTAGCCACGGCCTCCGTTTCCGACCTCCCCTCGCTTCTCCTCCCTCTCCCTCTCCACCTCTACATCCTCGCCCTCTGCCGCGAATACGATGCCCGTACTCGACGCCTTCAAGCTAAAGGAATTCGATCTCGAGCCCGTGCTCGCCGAATGGTCCGACCCGCCTCGCTTCCACGGTAAACCCAAGAAAGACCCGCCCGTCGACGTCTGGCTCGAAAGCATCAAGGCCGGCTGCCTCGAACGCAAAGTGCCGAAGGACTACTGGCACAAGGTCGGCCAGCGCTTTCTGGGCAGCCGCGCCCGGACGCGGTTCGACGAGCTCAAGGCCGTCTTGCGCAACATGCACGGGGGGAAATATCGGTGGGATTGGAAGAGGTTCAAGGTCGCTATGCGGAACATGGGCTGTGAGTAGTCATCCATTAGACCCCCACCCACCTTCCACTGCCGTTTCCAACCCGGCGTTTCGACAACTGTGGGCGGACCCATTCGCTGACCGGTTGCTCTCAGGGGAAATCGATGACCATAAGACCGAGTCGTTCAAAGTTCAAAGCAAGCCCTCCGGTATCTGGTGGATCGTTACTGGCAAGGAGCGCCAGGAAGCGCCAGCGGCGGAGCTCGTGAAGGGGCCCGACGAGAAGACGAAGACCGAGAAAGCGAGGGCGGCGAATGCGAAGGGGAAGCCGGAAAAGCAGAAGTCGGTGGACAGCGCGCCGTCCGGAAAGACCAGAAAGTCTTCGGTCGACGCCCTCTCGAAGCCGCTGCCAGAAAGGCCCGAGAAGTCTGGCGATGCGGCGACTACCACGACCAGAGGCGTCCCCAAGCGGATGGCGAGCTGGCTCTCGCGGACGCCCTCGACCTCATCCACCGCGTCGGCGGCATCCACCCCTCCCGTCTCAGAGACGGCCGTCGCCTCGGCTTCCAGCTTCTGGGGTTTCGGCAGCAATACCACCACCCCCTCCAGCACGCCGGCCAGCATGTCCGTCGCTCCAACCCCCGCCCAAAGCCCAGGCGAAGGTTCGTCCACTCCTCTCACCCTCCGCCCTTCATGACGTACTTACCATCGCTCATCTCCTCGATCGTTTGCAGTCACCACCACCGTCACCAACGCCCCCGTGTGGCTCCTCAACGCCTGCAACGCGCTCGACTTCCTCACGACCGAGCACCCCAAGGCCATGACCACGCTCTCGGCCGTGCTCATCACCATCGGCAGCCTTCCGGCCATTCCAGCGATCAGCGCGGGCGCGGGTGGCGCCCTCCTGGCGTCGCATGCCGTACAAGCGGCAGGCGCCATCGCGGTCGGGGTTGGGAACTGGTTGAGGGCTTCCCAGGATTCCGCTGCGGCTCGGGCAGCCAACTCGGGATCGCAGACGCCTCCGGCCGAGGGTGCTAAGAAATAAGGTGAAGCGCACCGGGCGTACGTACGTGACGGACAATCGAACGGACGATACGAGAAGTTCCTTATTCGCGGAGTGTACGATGTATCCATGGGCCAGTCCCAGGAGCTTTATTGGGTTGTTTAGTCTATTGGAATAAACTTATGCATGTAGGGATGTAATTTATCCATACATCGGTATTCAATATTCAATGTCCAACGTTCAACGTTCAACATCTGTATGCGATCGATGGTCCTCTCGAAATTCGCCGCACCTCGAAGCTTCAAGCTTCGCAGCGCGCATCCGCACGCGGTTTGCCCCGTCTACTCCGACGGGCCTCGAGGCCGACTCGGATTCCGAGTGCGCCCCGATCACCTGGTTCCGCAGAGGAAGGAGTATGCGCAGACTCCAGAGGGCATCCGGCGCGTGAGAGCGCCCAACTCAAAGGGCCAATCCTCTGGTCTTATCGGTTCGGTCGGCGTCTTCGGTTCCTCCCCAGATCTCTCAGGCTCGTCAGGGCTCGACCTGCATTCAATACGAGAAGCCCTGTCATGCCCGATCCTGCGCCTGTCTATGCACGACGGAGATGGTCAGGGTCGGGGAATCGGCATCACTGGCAGCTCGAACCTAAGGGTCGGCGGACGTTGCCGAGTTCAGGTTGGAGTCGATGGATGGGCGAGTGGCGACAGTGGCTACCGATGGCGGTGTACCGTGGTACTTACGGGGACGTGTTCGCGTATCTGGCCATGGACCAAGGTCCAAGACGGGGATGCACGTCGGCGGGTAGCCGAGTAGAAGTGTATCGGAATATTTCCGCTGGACGCGCGGTCAAACTTTCAAAGTGGTAGCCACCGACACTTCGCCGGTCGCCTCCCGGGGTTGAAAACCGAAAGGGGTTGCGAAAGGACAAGGGGGCGGCGCCGACGCGCAAATGTCCGTATCAATACGATGCACTTGCTCCTTCAAGCTCCAAGCTTCAAGCTTCAAGCTTCGACCGCTCACATTTTGGCAACGAGGCTGGCGTCTACTAAGCACCAGCGTCGGAGATGCTCTATCCTGCGATACCGAGCGATTCGCCCGCCTGCTCCTTCTGCTGGGAAACGCGTATCCTGTTAACCGGCACCGGCGTGAACGCCCCCCCATGCAGTGAGCATTCTAGAACCATTTCTTTGTGAGACGTCGGACGGCGCGAAAGACACGTACCGATTCCGCTTGATCAGGACCCTCAACGTGCGCACCCTTTCACTCTCTGTCATCTCCTGCCAGTTCGTGATGCGAGAAAGCGTCTGTAGAGCCCTGTTCGTGAGCACCGATACCTACTCGTTGATGCGGAACCCGCGAGGGACTGGGGGGTAGGATAACGTACGCCGTCGCTGTTGATGACTACCGGTCCCAGCGCATCCAGTTGAACGGGGGTGCCGTCCACGTCCACCTTTGTCGTTGATCTCTCCGAGTCAGCCGCAGATCCATCATCCTCACCGGTTGCGTCTTCGGGGGGGCCCACTGGACAGGAGATGGTTTTCGATGTCATTCGTCCCTTCGACGCTCATATTTTTGTTCGTGGGAAAGACAGGCGAGCTTTCGTGTCTTTTGGGCGAGGTGGTGGACCGTAGACGAAGAGCGTGTATGTACGGTGACGATATGGAAAACTTGTGGGACATGGGGAAACATCAAAGAAGAAAAGGCGGATGCCGCGCTCGCCGCGGGTCACGTGGGGAAACGGACATGGGGAGTGGTAACTTAACTCGTAGGTAAGTACTGTACTAGTACTATGTACCGTCCCGAGTAGCGCAAGTGAAGGTGCATATTATAGCCCAAATAACAAGTCTTATAACCCAAAGGAGCGCATACTATGACTATGAAAGAACGCGTGTGTGATGAGAGTTGCGTTTGAGCGAACCTAATGGTTGAGGATTTCGACGACCCGCTGAGAGCGTGGCTTGATATCGCATCGGAACGGTTTCGCATGTCTACAATAAAGCATAAGCTTGACACACACACGACTGCATCTCTCTGCATTTAAGACTGACCGAACAAGACCAGACGCAAATTCACCCGCCGGGACGATCGGCGCACCTTTCTCATCGAGGGGCGCAGAGATGGCGAAAGTGGCGACGATGGAAGCGACGGAGAGCCAGACATTGTTGAGCGCGAAGTACCGACCTGGACATCGTCTGTCATTGCATGGCCAGTAAGCAAGGCAAGCACAGCGCGAGAACGTCGAAGGTACTTCACCGTCTCCCAAATCCGAATATGATCTTCACAGGGTCCATGCGGTCAGCCTCCTCTGGGCTGAGGTTCAAGAAGCGGTCCGGGTTGAACACCTCTGGCATGGGATAGAACTCCTCGTCCCTCAGCATGGCCCTGGAAAGGTCAACTATTCAGAGGGGATGTTCAGACACGGCGTAGGCGCCACATACCAAATGTTAGGAATGACCATTCACGTTGGCCGGGATATCGTACCCGCGATAATGGTCGGCATTCAGCGACCGGTGTGGGACGCCTGACAAGCGGTCAGGAAATAAAAGTAAATGAAGGCAAGGAAATGAAGACGTACACAGAGGAACGGCGGCGTGCCAGCTATGGACACCATATATGAGGACAAGAACATCGTTGTGAAAGCCCTTTGTACGTACCGATACAACTCGAGGATGACGGCCTCGAGGTAAGGGAGCGAGCTCCGATCTCCAAAGTCCGGAAGACGATCACGCCCAACCACACGGTCCATTTCTTCTTGTGCCTTCGCAAGTATATCGGGGTGCATGGTCATGGCCAGTATGAAGGCTACCGTCGTGGATGACGTCTGTGATAAGTCGATCGGGTCAGCGTTTTGAGATCTCGTTCGAAGTCAAGGATGTGCTTACGGTGTCTGCTGCAGCTGGGAGTCCCTCTTGATTCAGTAGAGGGCCCCGTGGATGATGCGACGAAGTAATCACCTGCGTATATCCCCCCAGCCGCACCCCTGATATCCGCCTCAGAATGCGCAGACGCGGGTCCAGCGTGTTCGTTCTCGAGGAGAAGGTTGGATGTGAAAGAAGGAACAGCCGATCCGTTCGCCTGCCGTGGGGGTGAATAGATGTGGGTACCAACAGACCCCGCGTGCGTACCACAGTCTCAGCGAACCATCTCGTATGGCGTGCTGATCATCAGCCTGACTTTCTCCCCCGTTTCGAGGGCAGTCCGCTTGAACCCGGCGCCAGGCATCCACGTTCGGGATATACTTCACTGATGACCAAGGGTTAAATAATCGAAGGGTAAACTCTGGAGGATTGGATACGGATGGGAGACTTACGGATGGGGAAGAAGTCAACCAACATCGAGCCTGGACTGCCCGCATCGACAGGTCGCTTCACAGGCGTCTTCCGCCAACTGCACGAACAGTTCGTCGTGGGACTTCACTGTGTGTCCGTACGTGATCTTCATGATGATTGCGGCGGAAAGCCTGCAGCGTGTGTACAGGACGTGAGCACGACGGGCGCATGTTCGGGACGCTGGAACGAAACGACCACACCTCTTCACATGGCTCTCGAAGTCCTGCCGGGTGTCGAGGAAGCCCCGAAGCATCGTGTTCACCTCGGCACGCAGCAGCGGATGAAATCTGACGACGGCCCTCTCGCTGAAGTAACCCGTCATCCACCTGCGGTACCTGCGAAATCGCTCCCCGTAAGCTATGTTCGTGAGCGTTTCATTCCAACCCATGCTGCACACCCCGTCCAATTAGCGACCGGCGACGTGACCGTGAACTCATAAACCTACAGCTCGCTGATCAAGACCATGCGTGGACGGCAAGAGTAGTTGGCGCCGCGTTTTTCCAGGAGATCGCGCGCCGCCTTGAACGAGTTCAGGATGAGGAGCGACCGCGAAAAAATCCTTGCGTGCATAACGTCGCCTAGATAAGGGAATGTGCAGAAGTGAGCGCCTCGCTTCGCGGCTTGCTATTCCTGTGGATGGATTGTACGCACCGTAGGCCGCGCCCCACTCCACGAAGCGTTGTTCTTGGTTGTCGAAAGACATTTGGCGGATATTTCCGAGGAACGGGTCGGGGGGTGGGCCAGGAGGGAGGCGCTGTCTCCGTTCAGTCGTCCATCGAGATATGAGGACCATCAAGATGGCCAGCACAAGGAGAAAAAGGAGGGGGAGCATGTCTGTGTGCGTGACGAGTGACTGAAGGAGGCGACTTCAAGTCTAGAGGGTGGGGGAAGAGCCAGCTATATAAGCACCGAGATGGACTGATACTGTCTATCTGGTCCAAAGGTGGGCCTCGCCTTGGAGTGCCCAACCAGGATACTGCACAAACAGGAATGTGAGCAGGTCCGATCGGAAGGTCCGACCTTCAATAGACACTGCGGCCCATCGCGCGGAATACGAATGACTCGCCCACTCGACGGCCATCCGGCTACCCTTTGCAGGACCAGGATTTCCACCGTCGGTTTCGAACTCGATCGTTGGTGGGGCCGGTCGCGTCACAGGCCCACCAGAGAGAGGAGAATATGACCAACATTGGCTCTGAATCCCTCCGTGCTTTCTCCATCATTCGACACAGACGTTCGTCGAAGGGTGGAGAGCCAGCCGGCGTTGATGACCGCCTTGGACGGTGGTAGGATTGTCGTTTGCAATTGAAGGGGCTTCAATCCGACGGGCCTTGCAAATTTGTGGCGTCGGAGAAACGCCCTCGGATCTCGACAGTATGTAGACCTGGCTTTCCCCGCTTCGATGCATTCCCTTGCAAGCGGAGAGGTTCATGGTCCAGTCTTGCGAATCCTCCTGCCACAACAGTCGACTTGACTTGCAAAACGTCGAGGTCATGCGCCCCCCGGCACTGAAACGGACCGTACCTATTGCTGATAGCAGAGACGATGATCCTGCCGCAATCCAAGTTGCTCCACGACGAAGGGTAATCACCAATCCATGCAGCCGCTCACTTGGTCGATGGCGATGGCGGTGGCGTTCATTTGAAGTTCAAATTCCACCTTCTTCGGGCCGAATAATGGCTCCCGATCGATCAGCCCGGTGAACCCGGTGAACCCGATGAGCCCGATGAACATTGAACGCGATGAGCCCGATGAGCCCGATCCTCATCCTGCCAGGCTGCCACCCAACCACGTTCGTGGCCGTCGTCCAGCCAATCGCTATTTATGCGTTGCGTATCGCCGATCTCCAGGATATTCATACGTATGCACCGAGAACAGTGTGTATCTTCTTCTTGGATAAGCCAGCCTGAGTTGTCTTCTTCTTCTTGGATAAGCCAGCCTGAGTTGTCTCGACGATCCCAGGTTAGCATACTTATTATAAGTACCAGTAGTACCGCCCGAACCGCTCGTGCTTCTGCGTCCACATGCCCACGGCCCGTCAGGATTTACGCCTGTAGGGAAAGAAGAACACGGTTGTCGATCATATACTTATACCCTCGGCGCTCATCAATTTTTTCACAGGCAAGAGATGGACTTACATCAGTGGGGTTATGTGTGCGCGTGTGTATGCGAATCGTTTCGAGCAGGCAGGCGCGACGCGATGTCACGTAGAGTATAGTACACGTTTCATGCGCGGTTCCAGGCAGACGGATAGCAAAGCTTGAGTCCAACCGGAGAAAAGAAAAGAGCCTTGCAAACGTTAAGTAAGTATGGTACAACCCAGGTCCATGGACAAAAACTGAGTGACAAGCGGGATGCATGTGAAAAGCGAAGGGTGGGTTCGTAACGATACGGTCGTATTCTTAGGCTGCATTGAAGGACTGGTTGAGCATCTCCACCACGCGCTGAGAACGCGGCCTGATCTCGCAACCGAAGGGCTTCGGGTGTCTGCGAAGAGCCACGGTAAGCCAGCCGTCCCTTATCTGTCCCATTCGAGGAAACCCCTACCGGACAAAACCAGACGTGAATTCGCCCGCAGGAAAGATTGGCTTATCGTTCTCGCCGACGGGCGGAGAGATGGTGAATGCGGCGATGATGGAAGCCACGGCGAGCCAGACGCTCTTGTCCGCGAAGTATTGACCCTGGGCATTGTCTATCATGGGACGCGGAAGTATGCGGTGTGTAAGCAGGGCAAGCGCAAGATGGGAACATTGAATGTGCGTCACCGTCGTCCAAATCCGAACATGATCTTTCTAGGGTCCACACGGTCGGCCTCCTCCGGACTGAGGTTTAGGAACCGGTCCGGGTTGAACTCGTCTGACTGGGAATAGACCTCTTCGTCTCTCATCATGGCCCTGTAAAAGATAGGCTACTGAGAGGGACTGTTCGTAAAAACACGATGAGCTACATACCAGACATTGGGTATGACCATCGCGTTGGCAGGGATGTCGTATCCGCGATACTGATCGACGTTCATCGTTCGGTGGGGAACACCTGCAGAAAGGAGAGTTTTCAGGACTTGGAAAGGTGAAAGAGTAGGGAAGGGAGGCGCACACAAAGGGACCGCAGCATGCCAGCTAGGGATGGATCAGAGGGGAAGAGGAAGATAAGGTCTTCAAAACATACCGATATACTTCGAGGACGACGCTCTGCACGTACGGAAGCGAGTCTCTGTCGTTGAAGTCTGGGAGACGCTCGAGCCCCACCACACGGTCGATCTCCTCCTGGGCCTTCGCAAGCACGTCGGGATGCATGGTCATGGCTAGAACGAAGGCCATCATCGTAGCTGACGTCTACGATGGGGATCAAACAAATGGGTCAGCGCTTCACATTTAATTCCAAGTCACGCTAGAAGATGCGATCCTTACAGTGTCTGACGCAGCTACAATCAGACGGGGGATGTGATTCAGTGAAGAGCTACGGACGACGTGGAGAGAGACAGTCACCTGCAAACAGCGTCCCCGCCGCGCCCTTGATATCCTCTTCGGAATGAATCGGCGTGGTCCCAGCGTTTTCATTCTCGACTAGAAGGCTGGACGTAAACGAGGGGATAGCCGCGCCGTTCGCCTATCGTGTAATCGATGAATAAAATCGGAGGCAACGACGGACGCCGCCTGCGTACCATAGTGTCGCGGACCATCTCGTACGGCACGTCGTGCATCAGTCTGACCTTTTTCCTTGCTTCCAGAGCGGTGCGTTTGAAGCCAGCACCAGGCATCCAGGTCGGCATGTATTTGACTAGCAATCAACAGGGTCAGTAAAATGGACGCCGTCGAGAACACCACGGGCGGCTTACGGATGGGGAAGAAGTCGACCAACATGGAGCCTGGGCTGCCAGCGGTGACCGTCGCCTCGCCAGCTTCTTCCGCGAGGCGCACGTACAGCTCGTCAACGGATTGCACGGTGTGTCCGTAAGCGATGTTCATGATGACCCCGGCGGAAAGCCTACGACACGTGTACATGGATGAGTGCAAGGTACACGATGTCCTGTCTATCGGTAAAGCTGATCGTACCTCCTTACATGGCTCATGAACGCCTGCGGCGTGTTAAGGAAGCCCATAAGCAAGACGTTTACCTCGCTGCTGCTGAAGTGGCTGAAACCCGACGATGGCTTTCTCGTTGAAGTACTCCATCATCCAACGGCGATGCTTTCGAAACTTGTCCCCGTAAGGGATGTTGGGGAGCGATGCACTCCAGCCCATACTGCATGTACTGGTGAGCTCCGCACGTGTAAAGAGAGCAATACCGGTACGAAACTCACAGCTCGGAGATCAGAACCAGACGAGGGCGACAAGAGTAGTTTCGGCTGCGCTTCTCCAAGAGGTCCTGGGCCGCCTTGAGGGAATTCAGAATGAGGACCGAGCGCGAAAATATCTTCGCGTGCATCACATCGCCTGCAGGTAAGGATCGATCCTCAGGTGGGCTTGTAAGTGTGCAAGTGTGGAGGAGCATACCGTAGACCTTGCCCCACTCGGCGAAGCGTTGTTCCTGGTTTTCGAAAGCCATTTGGCGGATATTGCCCAAGAAAGGGTCGGGCGGCGGCCCAGGCGGGAGACGGAGCTTCCGAACTGAGAGCCATCGGGAGACAGCAACGGTGGCGACGGCCAGCGCAACGAAGAATACGAGGGCGGACATTTGGTGGCGCAGAGCGTGAACCAGCGGAGGCTCTGGAGGGGGGAGAGGAAGATATGAAGCGCAAGATCGAGCTGTTTAAAAGGCCTGAATACTACTCAAGCTCCGCCAGCCTCACGGTGCCTTTCCACAAGCAAACTCCCCCACGGCGCATTTTGTCGACGCGAATAGACGGGAATATGTAGGCCCGATCGGAACTTGACCTTCGATAGAATATCTTGGGCGCCGTCCCGATTGCTGATGGCGGGCACCTCTTTCTCGAATGGCTGCCACACATCCCCGGTGCTCGCTGAGCTGCAAAGTAACGCAGCTGACGAAGCCGGAAACCTGTGGCCACTGACGCTCAAGAGATCCATTCCTGGGGAGTGCGCGGGGCAACACGCGTGTCATGCCCAGTTCCCATTGACCCATTTTCGCGCCATATGCGTTTTCAGGCGGAGTGTCGGGGTCTATACTCGAAGGCTTTTGGAATCCCGACAGTGGCGAATTCAGCCTCGAAGATGTCGGGGAAGTCATTCGCCGCTGCCGTCTTCGGCGTGCCAGTGTGGAGCAGATTGAGGTTCAGGTTCTTGATAGAAACGTCGTTCATCCGGGGCGGAACCGTGGCGAGAACAGACGTCAGTAGCCGCCTGGCCTGGTAGGCGCCACGACTTGGCCGCGACGGCGGTGGTAAAGTTGCAACCAACTGGTTGCTTCAACTTGCTTGTGCCAAACAAAGTAAACTTTGGCGTCGCGGCTGCCCGATCGATCGCCGCCGCGGCATCCCCCGGCTCTCTCTACTTTTTCAGTCGCTCGACGCTCGTCCATGAAGCGCCCCGCGACGAACATTGCCGGTCTGTACTTACATAGGAAAACGGTATCTCTTTTCATGGGGCCTTCTCCGCTCTCATATGTCTCACTCGTCAGATATGTAGACTCAGCTGCTCAACACGGTTTGAACGACCACACCATGCTACGAGCGAGTCAGGCTCGAGCAGAAGTTACCATTCGCGCCGCAATTGCTGTCGTTCCCTCTCCCCTCTGACTGGCAGCATCAAGCCCATGACGTCTGACAGAATCGCTGCAGACTACAACTCCTCCACGAGCGCGACGAATACTGCAATCAAGTCCTAAATTTCAAGCGGAAACTGACCGGAGCGCTCCACCTTTCCCTTCGCGCTTGCGAGGACCTCGCGGGCATCACGGCAACCAAGCACCCTTTCGCGAGTCCCGACGGCGGAGTGACTGTATTTCTACTCCGACAAAAGCACCCTCTATCCGCCGGTTTTGCATTATGGCCCTCTGTACGCTCGGCCGGCGATCGGGTGCACGCACAGATCGGGAACCGATGCCCAAAACTCTGTGACGGTAAGTTCTCCCACACCCCACCGGCTTTCCTCAGGGCTCGCTCTGCCAAGGTCTATCGCCGGCGTAGAGAAGCACGCATATCGCACGCACCTCCCCTCCGACCTCACGCGCCTCCCTTTTCTGGTGATCGTTGCATCATGACCGTAACCCCCCTCAGGCCCGCATCTCGCCATCGCATTTCACGCCATTTCGCTCCCGATTTTCCTGAATATTTCCTTATGCAGAACGCGAGCCCATAGGACGTAAACTTGCGGCGGGCGGTATGGCATGGCCTCACTGGGCTTGCTCACTGGGCTTGCCCAGGTGGGTCGCGTTCTCTCTCGCTATCTGCGCCGACCTTGTAGTGCCTCGCCTCCGCATGTCGGTCGTCGTGAACTGAACAGACGCCCCGGCAGACACGGGGTTTTGCGTTTGTGGAGCGCGCTTCGAGAACGTCCGAACGCCTGTGAGCTGGATTCCATCGCCGCCCTCTACCACGGGCACACACGCTCCACAGGTAAGGTTCGGGCCCTCCTACTACTATCGGCGAGGTGATCGTGATGTTGACAATAACATTCGGTCGCGGAGTTCAGCGATCTATTAGTAGGATGGAATAGGTGGAACCCGTGGAAACATCGGTACGTAGGTACTAGGTACTATATATCCCGCTCATACTGGAATTCCCCCGTGGCTCGCTCGCTCGCTGCCTTCATGGTGAAGCTCACGTTCGGCCGGACGTGCGGCTTCTACCGCGTGTTAATCAATTTACGACCAATAGAAGTGTGGTTTCCAGGAGTCGAAATCACGGAGGCTGAGGGATCATCTTTCCATCTCCCACCGATGGCGAATCTATCCACAGAGGGGTGCGTCCGTCTTTAGCTCATGAAAACCTGGTGGGTATAGCGGCCCATCGTCTGAAAAGGACCACCCGTTACGCAGCTCTCGTCCTCACCCCGTGCGCTGGCCAAATCCGCCATTCAATCGTCAGGCCGCACCGAACGGCAGTGCGCGAGACGGCGTGGACACATGGGACGCATAACGGTGTGCGTTCTCAACTTCTACCTCCTTTAAGCTCGCTATCCCAGTCGGCAGGGTGCGTCGCCAAAGCCATGGGAGTGCACGCGCGCCGCGGCCGCCCCCATCGAGCTCGCCTGCTTTGCGCCTCGCTAACGGCCTGAGCCTAGCTTGACATAGTCGTCTTCTGGATGGGAACCGACACGGAGTACCCCCGAATATTACATCTGCTGTCTGGAGTAAGCTGCGGCCGTTGTTCCAATCCTCTGAACCCTCGTGAAAACAGCCGACGATCCCTGGCACCGCTCGTATTCGCCTCCCAGGACTCGGCGCGCTTCCCCTCAGCCTCTGTCGCACTCCCCACACCCTCACACCCCACCTGCTCCCAGTTCTCTGCCTTTCTCCCCGACGCTCTGCGCTCTGCTGCCCCAGATGGACGGCGGCGAATACGAACCGGGCAGAAGTCACGTTGAAGTCGGCCCCGCCGCTTCCTTCTTGCCTCGCGGGGTCTGCGACCGTGCCGGGTATGAGGCGACGACGGAAAGCCGAACGAACGCTGTCGTCTGCCTCGATCCGTGCATAAGTAAAGTGAGCTCCGTCGTCGCGCGCCGCTTTCCTTCAGAGTTGTAGGTTTCCGGGCCCTTCGTCAACGCCCCAAACTCGCACCTCTTTCACATCCCCCCATTCCCTCTCTGAACCGGCTCTATACAAAAAGGTGTTCTGGCCTACTTTCCAGTTTGCAACAGAGCTGGCTCCTGCTGGCAGTGAGTATGTTTTGGTCTCGGCGGTCGGCGGCCTCCGACCTGCAGCTCGTGTAAGACCGGAACGGGCCCACAAAATCCGTTCTCATTTCTGGTTCTACTTGCTTTTATCACGCAGTACCCTGTACATATGTCTGAGAGAAGGAACCAGCTGGAGTTGAGCAGGAAAGACTTGACACTTTGCTATGGCCAAGTTTGCGCGCGACCCGATCATGGCAGGCGTTGTAGGCGACCTACGACGATGATGGTATTCTACGCACGCCGAACTATCCTCAGTCACCCTACAGAGCCATCAGAGCATCCCATAACCATTGCCACTCGCGAGGTCGTAAGTACCAAGCAAGGTCGAACGTCGGGTACCGGTAGCGCATGATCAGTTGGCGCCACGTTCCGCAGCCCACCCGCCGCCCGAACATAATACAAACTTCGGCTCAGCGCCACCCAACCCGCCACTACCGTGGATGCAGCCGAGGACGACACAACTAAACTACGCCCTCGCCTTTTACTAGGGCGTACCGTGTATCGTCCTCACTTCAAGGCTGCCTTGACAATCTTTGGGATCGACTCTTCGCGAGTCACTTCGTTATCGTTTTACCGTTTTCCTTTTACCACACAACGCAGTGACGGGCAAATTACTTATTAGTAGTGTTCAACAAATTATAAAGTATACTTAAATATAATCGTATTCATACAAAAAAATACCGATATATTATGGCTTCTACGTATTCTGTTCGGCCTCGATATGGTTGAGTACAATATGTTATATTACGAGTACGATACAGTACGCACCTGATATTTAATTGTAATACAAGTATGCCAGGAACACGGCTACTTACCCGGTCTACCGGCTTCAAGACGGTCTTGCGAGTCCGGAATAGATATCCAAATCGAGAATAGCATCTCCGGCAATAGCGGGAGCTGTCCGGGACCCTGCCGATGCTCAGTCCCATTCTCAGAAGGTGTGCCGCCGCTGTTTCCCACGACATGCTGCCAATCCCAGCGGCCAGTATCAGCACCCCGTCACTGCCAATGGTGGTAGGCTCAGTATCTCAACTAAAGTCCCAATAAACATGCTCTTGGGGTACATGGTTAGCTCATTAATGAGGTTGGACATAGTACAGAAAGTTCATTAGGTCTAGTTGAGGTCTAGAGCAATAACTTCAATTAGATACAAGTAAATAGGAAGATCTGACAAATACGATACAATATAGTACAGGTACGAGTAAATATTGGAATGGCCGCCTTCGTAATAATACGTATTCGATATAATATGGTCGGCCAGCATATTTACTCGTATTTGTTGAACACTACTTATTAGTATATTACTTACAATACCGAATCACCGATACGGTACACCTTGACGGCTGCCTGTCGAGTCTCGACTTCGCGGAGTATATGCTGACGAAAGGCTGACCACAGTACCTCTCACCGTGCGCGGTGCCAGTCCAGGTGTGAAACATTTTGGCATTTGCGCTGTGGTTCGTCTCGGCGGGGGGCAGTGGGCAATGGGCAGTGGGGACACACGAGGGTGCATTAATAGACACGAGAGCGTCGTAAAGGGGAGACGATGATACAAAAGCGATTTATTGCATACAAGACGGGAAATCAGGACTAGAAACGTACGAGCACAAAGCACACCACTCTGCTTGCAGAAGACAACAGCGGGGGAAGTTAACACACACACACACACATACGCAGAGCACCCCCCCTCGGATTGGTACAGTCAGATAGTTTATAAGAAAGCTTGCCTGAAGCCTGCGATCCCTTTTTCCCTGATCGCGCTCGCCGCCGACGCCATGGCCACAAAAAGGGGACACAAAAAAGAAGAGAGGGAACAATAAAGCCCTGCGAACCCACGTCGTCAGAAACGCGCGCGGTCGTTCAACGGCAACGCACGACGAAAACCCAGGGGGGGGGGGGGGGGGCCGACCGCCCGCCCGCCCCGAGCGCGGACGGGGCGGGGGTTCAGTCCGTCAGCTTCGGGATGACGTTCGTCATCTGGTCGATGTTGATGAACTGCACCCAGCTCTCGAGGTCCTTCGTGCTGTCCTGCCAGATGAACTTGGTCTCGGGCGTGCCCCGGAAGTGCGCGGTCACGCATTGGTAGCTCTCCTCCACGATCGCGCCCAGGCGCTGCACGCCGAGCTGGGCCTTGTACAGCCGGAACTCCCACCCGGTCAGCGGCTGCCCGTCGCCCGTGCACGACTCGTCCGGGATGTTGAACTCGAGCCGGGACCAGTCGAACCCGATCGGCTGCCCGATCGCCTTGATGTACGCCGTCTTGAGCGCGAGGATGATGCACAGGCGGCGGAGGATGACGTCCTCGGCGAGGTTGGGCGTGATGAAGCCGAGCTCGAGCGGGGTCAGCTGGAGGGCGGGGGAGGAAGGAAGAAGGAGGGGGGCGGGGCAGTGCGCGTCAGCGAGGGAGGGCGGGAGACGGCCGGGGAACGTAACGCGCCTTGTGAGAGAGGGATTCGGCGTACGCGGCGACGCTCGCGTCCGGGGGCTCGCAGATGAGCTGCTTGATCCCCAGCCCGACGTTCACCACGTCGCGCTGCCGGCCCTGGACCATGACCATCCCCACCAGCGAGTTTTCCCATGCGAGATGGTACCCGATCATGGAGCGCAGCTGGCTTTCCGGATTGACGTGGTCGAGCATCTGTTCGGGCGTGGGTTAGAACGGCGGCGGTGGCGGGGGGTGAGGGGGGTGGGCGGACGAGAAGCAGCGGGGCGGAGAGAGAGGAGTCCGACGTCCTCTGCGATCCCGCGGAAGGCGAACCGATTCCAGTCGTCCGTGGAACACCACCCTAGACCATCGAACCACAGACGACTCCTGAATGACGACGTGGGCCAACCCTCCCCCCTTTGTCGAGTACCACGATCCCACGCAACGAAAACGCCACCGTCATCCAACTCGCCCCGTGCCCAGGGCCCCTTTCCGCGGCGAAACCCCACGCGCATCGAGGCCCACGCCCTCCCGATCCCATTCTCTCGCCCCCCGCACAAAGCGCAAGAACCTGAACCGCGCACCCCCCCTGAAGACGGCCAACAACGCACCTGCTCGATCCAATGCTTCCCGTTCGACGTGACGTGGTCCCGCCACCGCGCCCGCGGTATTCGCCGATGGCGCATCATCAACAGCGGCATCATGTTGGCGACCAGCATGCCTGCGTCCATCCTCGGGTCAGCCGCACGACACGAATCGCAAGAGAAGGGAAGGGGAAGGGGGGGGGGGAAGGGGAAGGGGAGGCGCACGCATTGATTCGCCGGACGTGGGTTGGTGGGGGACGTTGGCGCAGTGGGGGACGGTGCCGTGGATGAGGTCATAGCAGGCCTGGTACTCCTATTCGCACTATCAGGCTCGTCGCGGACGAGCGAGAAGGGGGGATAAAAGCGCACGCACCTCGGGCTGGACCTCCCGGTTGAGATAAAGCATCCAGACGAGGATCGGGGTATTTGCCATGGTTGGGTCGGGGGGGGGGGGGGGGAAGGAGGGTGGCGATGGGGGGGCGGTCGGGTTCGTCGGCGTCGTCGTCGTCGCACCGCTATATAGGCCGTGATGACTGTGGGTCCTAGCGCGATTTCGGGTTCGAATGGGGGAGTGGGTTTTCGGGTGGTGTTAATAGGGGGAAGAGAGGGAGGGGCACCCGAGGCTGTGTCCGACCATGGTTGAAAAAAGAAGCTGGGAGGGCGCGCGCAAACAACACGAGGACGGCATCCGCCTCCCCAATCCGTTATCTGATCCAGATAAACTCCCAGCTCGCCTTTGCCTGAGGGCGTCCGAGTCTCAGTCGCGCCACTTGGATCCCGAGGAAGAGCGGAAGGGAGGACGATGGCACGGTCCGTGCCATCGAGCATCGGTCGCGGTGGACAAAAGCCACAAGAGACACCTTCGCTCCACGCGTCGTCAAAGCGCGCGCGCGCGCGGGGGGGGACAAAGCACGGCCCAGCATGCATGCGTAATTGTGACATGAAAAAAAAACAGGGGGAGATGGGTATCGTGACAGCAAGAAAAAAAGGCGAGCAGGCGAGGTGGCCGACGTCGACAAAGGAGAAAGAGAACAAAAAGGCAGCCAATTATCCCTGGAGAGAGCGCCGTGGACACCTACTACAAGTATATGTACATGCGAACCGTGCGAGTGTATTCGTCCGTTTGCCCAAAGATACACGGGGGCCGAGGGGGGACGACGCCTCACCGCCGCCCCACGATCCACACCCCCGCCGCCACCGAGGCCAGCGTCGCCAACCCGGGCATCGCGACCCGCATCCCGACCCCCGCGCCCCGACTGCCCTGGCTCGTCGCCGCGAACGGCATCGGCCCGCTGTGCCCGTTCGACGTCGCGATCGCGGACGCGTCCACCGAGGCCGTGTTCGCCGTGCGCGTCTGCACCGTCGTCGGGAACGTCAGCGGCGACGCGGGCGAGGCCTCCGTGTACGCGTCCGCGGTCAGGAAGACGAGCGCGGACGCCGGGCGCGGGCACGGCGACCGCGCACGTGTTCGCCGTCTGGTCGCACCCGACCGTCTTCACGTCCAGCTCGCCCGTCAGCCGGCCGTCCGACTCGAAGTTGTTGCCCAGCGTCTGCCCCGCCCACGTGAAGTTGCCCTTCTGCGACACCGAGGCCGCGCTGAGGTATCTTGGATTGGAGGAGAGAAAGAGGGGGGGGGGGGGGGGGGGAACAACACCGGTCGACGATCAGCCTTTGTCCGCAGGGAATCGCGGATGCATCGCTCACTTTACTCTGACGGACGCGGGGGCGCCGCCGGGGATGGTAAGGGTCGCGGTGTACGTCGACGCGTTCGAGGCGTCGGTGACGAAGTTGATCATGAGCGCCTTGGTCGGCACCCCGTCCTCGTAGACCGCATACCCAGGCGTGAACATGTTCCCCGCGTTCATGCCGAGGTCCATCAGCTGCGACCTGTTGCTGGGCCCGAGCGCCTCGGCCATGACGAGCGCGGCGTAGTACACGGGGCCGACGGTCCACTGCCGGAACGTGGACTGGTTCGTCGGCGGGGGCGTGAACGGGTTGTAGTACGCGCTCTGCCCGCCGGTGTGGAAGAGCGCGCCGGAGAAGTTGTTGAACGCCATCGTCATCGCCCAGTCGAGCGACCAGAGCGCGGCCCCGAAGCTGTTGCTGATCCCGGGGAACCCGGAGCAGGACGCGGTGTTCGTCTCGAACATGAGGAACTCCTTGCCGACGCTCTGGGCGTACGCGGTGGAGTTGATGTACGGCCCGACGAGCGTCTGGGCGGAGGTGTGGTTCAGGTAGTTGGGGAACTCGGTTTGCGGGTCGAGGACGGGGCCGCCCGTGGCGTACAAGGCCGCGCAGTTGTTCTCCGGGTAGCTGCGGGAGAGGTCAGAGAGGGGGGACGGCACGCAACCGACCACGACACCGACTGTTCGACCGTGAGCGCGGCGATGCTGCTCCCGAAGGCGTCGACGATCCCGGTGTTGAACACGGACTCAGGGCTCCAGTTCGTCGACACGCTCGGGACGAGGATGAGGTCGTTCGGGCTCTTGATGTCGGCATCTTGGCCGATCTGGGTGACCAGATCGCTGATTTCCCCGAAGTAGTCGAATTGGGAGTAGGACTGTTCGGACGGTCAGCCAGCGCGCCCCGCGGGGGCCGGGGGGCGGGGGGGGGGCGACGAGAACGAGCGGACGTACGGCGTTGCGGTGGTCGTGGTCGGCGTACAGATCCGGCTCGTTCCCGGCTTGGAACCCGAGCAGCGTGTCCCCGAGGATCGCCTGGCCCTGCTCGACGATCTCCAACGCGAACGGATCGGTGACGTAGAAGGGAAGACCTGCGGGACGGGCGCGCGCGCCGTCAGTTGGAACTTCCCGTCGCGGCGGGGGCCGGCGCACGCACCCAGATACCATCGCGTGTTCGTCAGAGCGGAGATGTTGCCCATCATGTACAGCAGGTCGGGCGTGATCTCCAGCGGCGGCGTGGCCGTGGGGTTCGTCGCCGCCGACTTGTCCTTCTCCAGGATCGCGCCGTCCGGGAGCGAGTCCACGACGACCGCGCTCTCCTGCGTGTTCCCGCCGACGCGCACTTGCACCCACCCGGCGCGCTGCTGGATGTTGGCCAGAAGGTTTAAGAACGGAACCTGCAACACCGTGCTGCCCGGACCCGTCCGTCAGCTCCGCAGCCCAAACGCCGATCGCGCCGCACGCAAGGACCGACCTATTTTTGCCCACTGGAAAACAAAGAGGGGCGGCGCGTGAGTGGAAAACAAAACCCGGGAAGGGAGGAGAGGATAGGTCGCACTCACAGACGTGGTTCGCCACCGACATCTCCACCGAGAACCCGAAAAACGCGCCCTTTTGGGGGATGGACAGGCCGGTTATGCCGGTGTTGAGGTCGACCGCGAAGGAGGTGGTGAGGCCGGAGGGCGGGGCGGGTGCCTCGAGCACGGTGGGGTCGTACGCGGCCGATCCCGTGTAGGTCGCGGCGGCGGCGGACGCGGTGCCGGTCGTCGACGTGGATCCGTCGTCGCCGCCGAAGATGACCTGGTCCTTGGGGCGATAGACGGAGAACTGCGCGCGAGCGAAGGGTGCGCACAGGTTGAGGACGGTGAGGGCGAGGGCGAGGGGGTGCATGGTGGCCAGCATCGCGGCGGAACCCGTTTCACCTGGGTGGGGTGAGGGAGAGAGAGGAAGGGAGAAGGTGGGGGTAGGAAGACAAGGGGAGCTGAAGGCGTGCCAGAGGAATACTGGCCTGAGAAAGAGGCCTAATCCTAAAAATACGGCTGCGCAGTCATGGGGACGGCGTTCACACCCATTCGTTCCACTCGATCCGCTCGTGCGTTTGAAGGCGCAGCGAAGAACGCCCCAGCGGTCGCTGTCACCGTTCCGTTCCTTGAAGGTCTTTCGTGCAGAACCCAAACGGCCCTGGAGGCAGGTCAGGAAGCCTCGGAAGTTAACTTGCGTGAACCTTGGACTCGGATCGTCGGGAACGACGGCATCGCTGCAATTGGGTCCTGGACGTTCGCCGAGGGGCGTCGATGGGCTGCGCTATGAATAGAGTATTGGATGACACTGGAGATGACTGGAGATGACGGAACAGTCCTGTCAGATTGGCCGTTTCTCAGCGTTCACGACTGCGTCTGCCGCACCTGTTATGAAGACATGCATTCGCCGGCCTTAAGCTTGAGCGGCTCGAATGGTTTTCAGCATGCTTCGAAAGAACGATGCTTGTCCTGATCTCCCTTTCGGGTATTTGCCAGGTCAAGCTTCAAGTGCGGAAGAAATGGCAGGGCTTTCGTTTCCAGGAGGTGGTCGTCCGCGGGTCGGGAGTCGGCCGACTGCGCGCGGGACAGATAATTTACGGCGGCGGATGCAGAAAAATGCGCAGGCGTAGATCTTCAGGTCTTCAAGGCACGGGTGAAGTGACGGACGTCGGTGGCATTTTGTGTGCTAGGGGCGGGTAGATGTTGGGTAGATGGTAAAGGAGGAGGAGAAGGTGATAGGCAACTTGCAGGAGGTCGCCTTGCTTGGCAGACCAGACCGTGGTATGATGCGGAAGTTCAAAACAGGTTCTTGGCATGAATCTGACCGCTGCCTCAGTGCCTCTGGGATTCAGCCTGCTGCACAGATTCGATGTTTGTATACTCCTGTAGACGACGATTTACAAAAACGTTCCGCGCTCGATGTCTCTTTCGCAAGGTGCGGTGCGTCCGCGATCCTACGCCCGTCCGTCCATGTCGTCTGCGCGATCCCTACTCGTACATGCACCCGCACCCGCTCGTCCGCCTCCAGACACCGCCTCAAACCAGCCTGCGATCCGTCATAGCCCGCACGATGCACCCCGTCCCCGCCACCTCCGTCAGCTGTGCCCGAAACCCCAGCCCCGCGGAGCTCGTCAGCATGCGTTCGCAGTCCACGAAGCGTGGTCGGGCACGCACCTTCTCGTGCCAGCCCAGGAGCACGCTCGCGTTGACGTCCGATCCGCTGGGCATGGCCATGCCCTTGTAGAGGTACTTCATGAGCGTGTCCTGCGATTCGGGAGGGATCGCCTTGACGACGTTCGGGATGTCGGTCGATTTGGTGCTGTTCAAGATGGTGAGGAGCGTTTGGAGCGTGAGGGCCTGCCGGCCCCGGGCAGCGCGTGGGTCAGTACAGCCTGCTCAACACTGCGAGAGGGACACAAACGCACCTTGGCCTCCTCGACGCTCGGTCCGTACGGTGCGCCATCGAGCACGGTGACCAGCGCGCCGGGCACGTCGCCTCTTCGGGGGTGAGAACGCAACCGATCAGGACGGAAAAGGACGAGGAGGGGCTCGACGGAACGCGCACCTACTTTGAGAGGGAGCTTCGCACCGCGGACGCTTTGGCGCGGGCCTCGTCGATCACTTGGGATGGGTTGCGGGGGTCGGCTTCGTAGAGCTCGCTCTCGGCCAGCACGTCCTCGTCGTAGATGTCGATGTCGATCTTACGGAAGTTGAAATCGGCCATGGAGGAGACGTGCGAGGTGGTGTTTATGGGGGATACGGCGTCGATGGGAGCGGTGAACGGTGAGCGCGCACTCGAGTCGGAGGCGGTGTGACGAGGGCATAACGTCATGTGACACACCCCGATATGGGTATGTGATTTCCATATTGGGCCTCCGGACTCCCCGCTGTGTGTTGTCTCTCCTCTTCCTCTCTCCAGCCGTTACTCAACCGCCCGAGATCGCCCCTTTCTCCTGAGGCTTGCCAGGTGCAGATGCCTGGCCACGAACTCGTATCACGCTTTCAAACGACAAGGCCACGACGGTCCGGCCAGCTCCATACCTTTTCGCGCCATCTCCCTCGACGAGCTCGTCATCTCCACTCTGAAGCTCGACTGGGGTGCGGTGGTGACGTCCCCATGGCCCGTTATCTCTATGCCCAAGCTCGGGGGAGGTCTGATACGCGTCTCGTGCCTTCGTCGAGCACGCGAACGCCGTCTTCGATATCGTGCTCTTCGTGACTTTTGTGCAGCACACATGATGAGCGTTGGACCCCCCTAGCGCTCGTTTCGCACGCGAGGGCCGTCGGCCGCTCGCTGGAGTGTACTCACGCCAATGTATAGGACTGAATGAGCACATCCCGTCGGGCGATGGCATGCTTCGGCAGCCAGCTCTCGAACCGTGTCCTCTGCGTATAAAGCACGCCCTGCTCGCTCGCCCGATAAGCTCACACTCAGTCCAACTTCCCCCTCATCGCTGCAGCAATGGCGCCCTCCCTCACCGAAACCCTCACCGAACCCACCACCGAGTTCGCCACCCTCACCCTCCACGGCGCCGCTCCCGCCGAGGCCTCCAACCCCAAGCCGACCGAAGACGTACGCGCCCGCCCCGCCCCGCCCTCCCCCGTCCCCCGCATAACTCACCCGCCCTCCCTCCACAGAAGGGCCCCGCCTACCCCTTCTACTACCCCACCTTCAACAACGACGAGAAGTGGCCCCCGCTCGAGATCGTCGCACACACCGACCCCGGCTCGCGCGCGGACAAAGCCAAGCCGCGCCTCCTCCGCCCGGGCGTCGCCCACCGCGTCCTGAGCCCCTACATCGGCTCCGAGCTCTCCGGCGTGCAGCTCTCCGCGCTCGACGCCCGCGGCCTCGACGAGCTCGCGCTCTTCGTCGCCGAGCGCAAGCTCGTCGTCCTCCGCGCCCAGGACTTCAAGGACATCGGCCCCGACCGCCAGATCGCGCTCGCGCGCCACTTTGGGCCGATCCACCGACACCCCACGTCCGGCAACGTCCCCGGCTACCCCGAGTTCCACGTCGGTGAGTGCGCGCGTTCGGTCCGTGGCGGGCGGAGGTGCTGAGGCCATCCCCACAGTGTACCGCGACGGCGAGCACGACCGCTTCCGCGACCTCCGCGAAGGCAAGCACACCAACCTAACCAGTTGGCACTCGGACGTCGTAAGCCTCTCCCCTCCCCCTCCCCAAACCTATCCTCTCAACGCATCCTCAACCCCCCCTCCTCTCTCCCCCAGTCGTACGAGAAGCAGACGCCCGGAACGACGCTTTTCTTCATCCTCGAGCAGCCCCCGCTCGGCGGCGACACCATCTTCGCCTCCCAGGTCGAAGCCTACAACCGCCTCTCGCCCGCGTTCAAGCAACGCCTCGAAGGCCTCAAGGCCCTCCACTCCGCCGTCGCCCAGGCCGAGTTCTCGAGGAAGGAGAACGGGCCCGTGCGCCGCGAGCCCATCGAGACCGAGGTGCGCTCCTCTCCTCTCCTCCCCCCCTCCTCCTTCCCTTTCGCATCCACTGCACGGCGCACGAACGCTGACGGGGACTCCGCGCCGCAGCACCCGCTCGTGCGCGTGCACCCGGTCACGGGCGAGAAAGCGCTGTACGTCAACCAGGGCTTCACCCGGCACATCGTCGGCTTCAAGCAGGAAGAGTCCGACTACCTCCTCCGCTTCCTGTTCGACCACATCGCCAAGGGCGCCGACTTCCACGTCCGCGCCTCGTACGAGCCCGGCACCGTCGTCCTCTGGGTGAGCCCTTTTCTCCCCCCGCGCCCCTTCCTTTCCTTTCCTTGCATTTCCTTTCCTTCCTTCCTTCCTTTCCCTTTCCCTTTCCCCTTCCCTTGCCATTCTTCCTCCTCCCCCCCCCTTTTTCTGAGTTGGGGACGGATGGCTGACGGGAAACGCTAAACCACAGGACAACCGCCTCACCGTGCACTCGTCCACGCCCGACTTCTCGAACGACCAGCGCCGGCACGCCGTGCGGCTCACGCCCCAAGCGGAGGTCCCCATCGCCGCCACGGCCTAACCGTCAAGGCGCGTTTCGCTGTTCCCTGTTCAGCGCCTGGCAGGCAGGCCGGAGGGGGGGGGGGTTGGATGGAGAAGTCATCGGCGGTGTTGTACTTGTGACCGCGTGTATTTTATACTAAGATATGGATGGAATGGTCGCATCGGGCGTCTGTCGTGTTGTAAGAGTGTATACAGTATAGCGAGCCCTACATGGGGTCTACTTAGGTATGGAAGATGAAGGATGAAATGCACCCGCTGTGTCTGCTGGATCAGCGCAGCGCGCGCATAGAAACATCCCCCCGGAACACCGTCCAACGCAGACCCCGATTATATTCATAACCAGCCGTAGTCCACATGTCGCAAACGAGACCCGTCGAAAAAAGAAAGAAGAAAATGCGAAATCGAACGGAAACACGCACGAAACAAGGAGCGGCGGCGGCAGCCCATCGACGACGCAGCCCACACCGACCGCCACCGAAAATGGAAAAAAAAACGGTGGCGGAAGATAAGCGGAAGAGACAACGACGAGGCGAGAAATATGCGTAAAACTTTTAAAAAGAAGAGGCGTATGTAAGTACGGTATATCCCAGTCCAGTCCAGCCTCCCCCTCCTTCCTCCTTCAGCGCGACGCCATCGTCCATGGATTAGCAGTGTCGAGTCACATATAACATACAGGCCCAGGCGCGCTCCAACCAACCTGGACAGGCAGAGCGCATCGCGCGGCGCGTCGGCATCCTCCCCACGCCCGCGCCCGCTCACCTCCTCCCCACGACCAACGCGCCCAGCGCCAGCCCGGCGAGGGCCACGAGCCCGGGCACGGCCTCGCGCATCCCGAACGCGGCGGACTTGCGACTGCCGGGGCTGGTCGCGCCGCGGATGTCGGCCATGTCCGCGTGCCCGTTCGAGGTCGCGAGCACGCTGGGGTCGACCCGGGCCGTGTTCACGGTCGCGGTCTGGAACGTGGTCGGGAAGGTGGCGACGGTCTCGGGCGTGGCCGCGCTGTAGCCGTCCTCGGTGAGGAAGACGAGCGCGAAGCCGGGCGCGGGCACGTGGATGTTGCACACGTTGTTCGCCTGGTCGCACTGCACCGTCTGCACGTCCAGGCTGCCCTTCATCCGGCCGTCGGACTCGAAGTGGTTGCCGAACGTCTAGAGGGAGGGGGGAGGAGGACGCGGGGGTCGGCGCGCGGCGCAACGGCGTGATAGATAAACGAGACGGATCCGCACCTGTCCTGCCCAGCTGAAGTTGCCCTTCTGCGCGACCGAGTCCGCGGCGAGGTACCTACGCGGGAGCGCACGTCAGCCACCGACGCGCGCGCGAGAGAGGCGGCACTGCTTACTTCACCCTGACAGACGCCGGGTTCGACGCGAGCTGGCCGGTCTGACCGCCGCCGATCGCGATGGCCGCGGTGTACGACTGCGCGCCGGTCGGGTCGTTGACGTAGTTCAGGAGCGCGACCTTGGTCGGACTCCCGTTCTCGTAGATGGCCCAGCCGGGCGTGAAGATGTTGCCGTCGTTCATGTTGAGGTCGACGACCTGGGACGCGTTGCTCGGGCCGAGGATCTCGGCCATGATCATCGCCGAGTAGTACACGGGCCCGATCGTCCACTCGCGGAACGCGGACTGGTTCGTCGGCGCCGGGGTGAAAGGGTTGTAGTACGAGTTCTGCCCACCGATGTGGAACAGCGCCGCGGAGAAGTTGTTGTACGCCATCGTGAGCGACCAGTCGAGCGACCAGAGCGCGGCGGCGAAGCTGTCGCTGATGCCGGGGAACCCGGAGCACGACGCGGTGTTCGTCTCGAACATGACCAGCGGCTTGTTCTGCTGGACGGCGAGGACGGCCGAGGTCGCGTAGTAGGAGACGAGGTCGGTCAGGGCATTGTGGCGGAGGTAGTCCTGGAAGACGTCTTGCGGGTTGATCGCCGTGCCCGAGCCGTAGAGAGCGGCGCAGTTGTTGTTGGGGTATCGCTCGACGGTGATGGAGTTCAGCTGCTGGTTGTAGTCCTGGATGATGTTTGTCGACCAGACCGTGTCGGGCAGCCAGTTGGGGTTGGCGGCCGAGATGGAGGGCGCCAGCCAGATATCTTGCTTGCGAGGGATGAGGTCGTTGCTGCTGACTTGAGAAAAGAGGCCACTGAGCTCGTTCTTGTAGTCTTGCGGGGCGTAGGTCTGAAGCGTCATCGTAAGCAAAAAAATGTATCCACCCAAACGAGGGCAAAAGCTGACTTCGGCACGGTGCTGACGACCGTTGAACCCGTAAAGGTCAGGTTCGTTGCCGGCTTGGACTGCAAGAAGGCGGTCGCCAAGGATGCTCATTCCTGCTTGCACGATGGACACATCAAACGGCGTAGTGTTGAAGAACGGCATTCCTGCACAGAGGATGAGTCAGCCGGCGTCGGGCGACGACAGCCTTGCGCACAACGCACCGATGTACCAATGCACGTTCGTGAAGTCCGAGATCTTGGACATCATGGTGAGCAAGTCAGCTGTGTACTCGAGCGGAGGTGTGCCGATGTTGTTGAAGAGGTTGGCGTAATCCTTGGCAAGGATCGTTCCTTCCGGGTATCCGTCCAGATGTTCTTTGAGGGTGGCGCTCTCTTGACTGTTACCACCGACACGCACGCGAACCCAACCCGAGCGTTCCTTCAGATTGGACATGAGGTTGAGGAAGGGCACGTTGATCGACGAGCTGTTCCTGCCCACTGCGACATGAACAAGTCAGCAGATGGCCCACAAAGAACGGCGTCAAGTGGCGCGCCACCGACGTAAGATCAAGGCGCACAACGGACTTCGTCCCCAAAAATAACCCCTCCATGCATATAGCGGTACCGTGACGGAGACGAAGGAACTCACGAATCTGGGTCGCGACGGACATTTCGATTGAAAATCCCATGAACGCGCCGCTCTGGGGAATGGACAGGTTGGGCATGCCGCCCTGGTAGAGTTGGACGACGAAGTTGGTCGTGATCGCGGGTTCGGGAACGCCAGGCGGGGTGAGGGTCGTGGGGTCGTATGCGGCGGAGCCTGTGTAGGCGGCAGCACCGGCCGTGGCGGTGGTCGAGGCGACGGTGACGGGGTCTCCACCGTAGATGAGCTCGCTGTTGGACGGGCGCCAGACCTTCCATTCTTGCTGTTGTGCGGCGACAACGCCTGCAAAGGCGAGCGCGGCGAGGACTTGCATAACCGCGGAGGACGGAGAGGAGGAGGAGGAGACGGAGGAGGAGGAGGAGGGGGAGAGGAAGGGAGTCGAGAAAGTGAAGGAGGCCACCGACCGCCGTTGCGAGCTCGACGTGCGCGATTATGTAACGCCAAGCGGGCTCGGCGACACCACTTGGTCTCCCACGCCTGCCATTGAGTCCGTCGTCGACTGGTCGTCGTCGGCCGCGTCGTCGAGCTCGTCGCGCGGGGCGAAGAGGAGACAGGCTCTGCTGTCCGCGTCTCCCGCCTTTTAGCGCGCCGTGGTTGCTATTTTTATTGGAAGATGAGAAGACAGCTTTTTACCCACGAGACCGAGCTGTCGGACGTAGTGCGTAGTAGGCTGCGCAGCAACTGCCACTCACGCTTTGCTCAGGCTAGCCACTTACTTGCAAATTGAGGCGCAGCAACTGGATAATATAGTAGAAAGATAATCGCACACATTAGGCTACACCGTAAGATACGCATCCAACCCGACCGCGGCGACGTCCACCACCGCCCCGGCGCCCATCATCGTGCATCACATCCCAAACTCCAATACACGCGTCTGCTCCTGCGTCTGCCCCTCCTTCTCCGGCGAGCCCCCACGCCCCGCACCCAACCGACTCGCCGTCCCAATCGCAACGATCGTCTTCCTCCACACCGAGCCCGACACCGAGCCCGCGCGCGACCCCGGACGCCGCTGCACCTCCGATGCGGGCGCGGGGCACGGGCGCGGCGATGTCCCCGCGCAGCTCGTCGTCGAGCGAGCCCCGATCCTCCTGCTCCCCGACGCACTGCAGCTCGAGCACGGCGTGTCCCTCCTTCCACGCCTCGCTCTCCTCGCTCGCGCGCGCGATCTGCCAGCCGAGGTACGCGTTGCAGCAGGTGCACGTCAGCGCGCGCACCGTGTACGCCCCCGTCTGCATCAGCTGCACCGTCGGAGGGCCCGCGGACGTCGTTTCCTCGGAACTGCGTGCGGTGAGCGTGGGGGACGCGGGGAGGCGATCGGGAAGGGGACGTACACGGTGCGGTAGAGCGCGGCTTTGCCTCGGAAGCCCCTATAGGCCTGGTGGCATGGTGAATCCCGTCAGTCCGACACGTTCGGCGCACGCGAGGACGGAGGGAAAACGCACCCGGGAGACCAGATACCGCGAGGACGTGATATACGTGTTGCACCTCCTGCATGCGATCGCGCGACCAGCGCCGACCGGCTTGGGCGTGGGTGTCCCCGCGTTCGCCCGACTCGCGTCTGCGAGGGATGCCGCGGAGGAGAAGCCCGAGGAGGAGGTGGAGGTGGAAGAGGGATAAGAAGCCATCGCCCGAGGAGTGTTCGTCAATTGGGTTCCAAACGTAGCGCGGTCGTGTCCCCGGCGTGAGGGGGTCGTGCAAAGGGTCGTCAAAGAAGCGGGAGGGGATGATGGTAGTGAGAGATCAAGAAATGGAGAGGGGCGGCGCAGCAGGAGGGACCGAGGGGCGAGTTGCCGGCGGGTTCTGTAGCCAGTACAGTTCCAAGAGAGGGATCAGTCAGGAGTCGGAGGGGGTGGATAGTGTACACGTCGCCTTGTGGGACCCCGCAGATGCCGCCCCCCGGTCTTATATGTGTAGCACTGCATCTGCCACACGTTGTGTGATGAGTCGTGCGCCCGCGGGGGCGAGGCGCGGTGGCCGCTCGGCGTGGCAGTGGTCGCAGCGTGAGCCTGGGACGCCCGAAGAACGTAGCATCTGCACACGCTTTCCCGTCCGTTCAGCAGTCACGGTCTCCAGGCGAACCGAGATGAATACGTTCTGGCGCAGGTGCTGCAGCTAGAAGCCTTCGACGTTATAGGATGCCAAAAAAGAGTAGGGTGATCCAGACTCCGAGCTTGCGCAATGCTCATAGCTCATATATCCCGTTGCGCAGCTTTGATGAGATGGTGAAGATGTGAAACCTGTCACGGAACGTCTGTCACTGGTCGGCACTTATGTTTCCGACCTTTGCGGGCAAGCTGCGAGGCCTGCGAGGCGTATGTAGGACATCTGCAAAAGGGATCCGAAGGACGCTGCAGTGGGTATTAAGTGATAAGAAGGAAGGAATGTACGTACCAGCATACTTATGTCTGTTTGTTGAAAGCTGTTTGGGAGTTCCACCGACAGCGTGTTCGCCGGGGAACGATGTACTTACTATGGTCGAGTCGGGGAAATTAAGCTAGATGGCGGTTCTATAACCAACATCACTGCCGAAGTGCTGAAGCGCTGACGAGGCGAACGTTCGAAGGCTCTATTCATGATGAGCACCGACTTACATAAATACATAGTAGTACATTGCGATTACGACGAGCAACCGGTTCTTCATCTCCTGGGCAAGGGCGTTCTCGATCTTCACCAGTACAATTTTCGGTATGCCGCAAGGATGGGGGGATACCGACGGTGAGTTGGCACGCTTCGGAGTCGTATACTCATTACTCCTCGATCGGCAGGGCCAGTGGAGCACAGTCGTGAATGCTCTCTACCGTCCAGAAGGCACGTCCTACGCCCATCACGCCAGCTTTCGCGTGAACTGTGGCGTCATGCACATTGTGCATTGACAGCATTGATCTATTGTGATTGACCACGATGTCGACCTGCGCGGCTGAAACTCCCTGGAGTTCGAATCGGCCACGAAGCTATGCTATGTCGGAAAAACCGGATTTAGCTGATCAGCACCTTACGGAAATCTGACGACAGCTGACGGTTTCGGACGGCTTATCTGAACTCGTGAGTGGTGCTCAGCCCATGATCAGCCGCTGGCAAGTGGCTGCAAGGTGGCGCCGTGAAGGTAATAATTGGTGATTCGATGACATCACCTCTGATATGCAGTGCACGTGCAAGACAGAACCGCCGGTCCGACGGCGAGAAAAATCTGCGAAGTCAAATTGCGCTTTGGGCCAGTGGTTCCCGCCACCAACTGGCGACTTATATAGCCTCTCTACGAAAGAAATTTGAGTAGCATACAGATTATATGTATAAACATGTATATATGTATCAGAAGCCCATTTACTCGAGTGAAGACGAGAAGGAAATGAGCTACATAGCAGCCGCGGGACTCACAGACAGCCTGCACTAGCAGGGGCTGCCGGAGTCAGACACCCGTGGCTCAAACATAATTCAAAACTTGGTTGGTGTCTTTTTGCCCCACTCATAGCTATGAAATCTTAGGACACCCCACTCGCGAGCCACTGGACTTGGAGCCATCTCTAGCGCTTGCTTGTAATCTCGGACTGGACATCAAGTAAGCAGGCAAGCCGCCGAAGAGACTCCTGATAAAGTAAGAAAATAAACATTTTCTTTGATTTCCTTGCGCAACCTTAATATTATTCACCCTGATAGCCCCACAAGGCGTGGCTGATGCGAGTTTATCGCCCAATTTTTTGAGTCTGATAACCCCCCCCTGGACCTGACGGCCTTACCAGTGCTGATAGCTAGGTATACCAAGGTATCATGTAAGTTCGATTTTTCCGACATATATTGCACTCGTTGACTCGGGCGAGGACCTTGCATCGGGAAGGGAGGCGCGGGGGAAGTGGGCTCGTATGGTCGGATGACGGAGATGTTCCAAGAGGAGCCTGATAGTAGTCCTCTCCGGGCATGCGCTCGGAGGCGTCTTTGAACATTAAATATTTGCAAGGGACAATCATTCAGTGACGCAGGCCCGGGTGTATCGACGAGAATACCCAGTACCGGACGAGTGCCCCGGCTCGGTAGGACGACGTCGACCTTTCAAGTGCAGACGCAGATTCTGCGTCCGGGGTGTCGGAAAAATCGAACTTACGTGATACCTTGCTATACCTAGCTATCAGTGCTGGTAAGGCCGTCAGGTCCAGGGGGGGTTATCAGATTCAAAAAATGGGCAATAAACTCGCATCAGCCACGCCTTGTGGGGCTATCAGGAGTGATAAGGTCACGCAAGAAATCAAAGAAAATGTTTATTTTTTTACTTCATCGGGAGTCTCTCCGGCGGATGAGCCTGCTTACTTGATGTCCAGGTGTTGAGATGTGCAAGTCCGAGATCCGAGATTACGAGCAAGCGCCAGAGATTCAAAGGCTCCAAGTCCAGTGGCTCCGAGTGGGGTGTCCTGAGATTTTATAGCCTTGAGTGGGGTAGAAAGCCACCAACCGAGTTTTGAATTATGTTTGAGCCACGGGTGTCTGGCAACCCCTGCTAGTGCAGGCTGCCTGTGAGTCCCGCGGCTAGTAGCTCATTTCCTCCTCATGTTCACTCAATCCAATGGGCTTCTAATACATATATATGTGTTTATACGTACGCATAATCTGTATGCTACTCAAATTTCTTGCGTAGAGATGCTATATAAGTCGCCAGTCGGTGGCGGGAACCACTGGCCCAAAGCGCAATTTCGACTTCGCAGATTTTTCTCGCCGTCGGACCGGTGGTTCCGTCTTGCATACCAGAAGTGATGTCATCAAACCACCAATTATCACCCTCACAGCGCCACCTTACGTGGACTGACAGCCACTTGCCAGCGGGCTGATCACCACTAACGAGTTGAGATAAGCAGTCCGAAGCCGTCAGCTGTCGTCAGATTTCCGTAAGGTGCTGATCAGCTAAATCCGGTTTTTCCGACAGGGGGGTCGTAGGATGCGAAGTGGGCTATGATGTATAACGAGCTACGCTTGATCGAGGGGAGTCGAGCCTATTGAAATAAAAAAGCGCATTCGTGTACATATACCCTCAAGGGAATCTGCCTCCTCGGCGGTCGGAAGTAGAAGAGACCGGTTGAAGAAAGTGGTAAGATGGACATCATACAGTCATACACAGCAGCTTGAAACCCCTGCCCCACGAGCTCTCGAGCGTGCGCTTCCGACACAGCTCACGCAGCGGTCCGGCGCACGACGGGGGGAGCTGATTGCAGTGTTTTGGTGGCACATTGATTAGAAACTTCAGTGAGGAGCGCCGCTCGGATATGAAAAGTGACCCCGCAGGACGCGTAGTTAAGCCTAGGTGATCAGATCCACGATGAAGACATCCGAGCAGCGATGACATGACGTACCATAGGAATGTGGCTGGCAGTCCTGGATAAAGACGGAGATAATGGCTGGGGTGGTAAGAGGACGCAGAGGATGGGTTCAAGTTGACATTGTAATATACCCGTCCCGTGATCGCGAGCAACGTGAGCTGACACTGACAGTGAGAGTTCCGGTACCGTACTGGGCTCCAACATCCAATCATCCTCCACCTCATATCATCAAGTACTGCACACCGCAACATCCCCGCGTACGGATCTTGGCTGCTCGTCACAGGAGAAGAGACTTGTCCTATCAACAGACGCGCGAATGTCCCATGTAAGTTCTCTGCATTGTACAGTTACCCACGAAGATTGATGGCGCTCAGACGGCTGTCATGCTCGCTCCTCGTTAGCCGCTGTAAAGACGAACATATAAGGACGTCGTCGACCGTGCTGTCCTCGGTGCATCAACGACCATGGCAGACCCCGACCCCGCACCCCCAAGCGTACACAGCGCAGCCAGCCCCACCAGAACCCCCCGCCTACCAACCCCCGACATCTTATCGCATCGGCCCATATACTCTCACGACGCCCCTCGTGAGCGTTCAACATATGCAAACCCACCTCGCGTTGCTCCGGGCGTTTTCTGACCTGCGTGCGGCCGTGCAAGAGGGTACAGATCCTCGGTTTCCTTACGCGGTGCGTGGGCTGGAAGGCGAGCGACGTTGGACGTGGTTCGTAGCGCTTGCTGTGGAGAGGTGCGTATACTGATGCTGTAGCTCGAGGGGGGCGAGGTCAGCTGATAGGCTTTCTGCGCAGGTTCGAGCGGTGGATAGCATGCATCTCATCGGCGAAGCTGGACGCGTGGTGCGTGGACGGCGCGCCCCCTCTCGATGTGTGGATGGTCTGGCATTCGTATCTCCTCAATCCAAAGTGAAGCCCTTCCCCGTGCATCTTTGCTCCCCGATCTGACGAAATGGGCTCAGGTGCTACGCGGAGGACTGCGACCGCGTCGCCGCTCTGCACCCGTTGGCCGCCTTACACCAGTCCCATCCAAATTTCTTTTTCGCCGCTCTGGTACGTGCCCAAGGGCGTTTCCTGGTTTTGCCTTGGACTCAATCGTCCTAGGAACAACTGGGCGACCCGACGGTCCTCACATCCGACGCATCCAGCCAACGACGTTCCGCATGGGAAAGGGGAACGCGGACGCCTTTCGACCCGTTGGACGCCATGGAGGTCCTCACCCACCAAACCCTCAACTGTCCGCGCTGCAATACCACGGTCGAAGCACGTGCGTAGCCTCGCGTCCGTCCGTTGATATCCCGTCTCAACTGTCCAGCAGTGTATATCAACGCGAAGGGCACGGGATACGCTCAACAAGGGTTCACCTACGTCTGCCCCCAGGATGCGTTTTCCTTCAACAAGGAAACGTTGGCGGTGGCGCGTTTCGTGAAGGACCTCGCGTCGGATCATGGTGGAGGGCCGAAGGTTTCAGGGTACTCCCCGTATCTCGCGTAAGTGCCCTAAGACAGGTCCAGCGAAGGCCACCCGTTTACGATCCCCCCTCTCCGACGCAGAAACACCCTGCGCACGCCAACCAAGCACCTCGACGTCATGCGCGCAGAGGCGGTCAAGGTGCTGCTCCTCGGCTCCTCGGCGTTTCGGGCTCATTGTAGGAGGGATGCGAACGTGGCCAAGGCGCACAGCGAGCGAGCGATGGGGGAGGGTGTTTCGTGGGGCTGGAAGGAGATCCTCAGCAGTCCCGAGCTCGTGTTCCGCAAGGTGCTGCTCGCGAAGATCCAGATGACGTACAACGACCAACGGCCGTTCTCCGTCGAGCTGGTGGGCGCGGTGCGTGGGCGTGAGGTGCTACGAAGGGTGTAGGCTTCACTGGATGGGCTTAGGTCCTACGACAAGGCTCGTTTGTGGCGAAGATGCGCGAGCTGCAGTGGATGGAGCCTGCGTTCTTCGACTCGAAAAGAAGACGAGCGCGTGTTGCACCACTCGAATGCGAGATACCACGCGTACGCGGCCTTACCGTCCTCCGTCGCTGGCACTGACTGTTGCGCAGGTTCTTGGACCTCATGTCGTCCTCGCCTTCCGACTTTTTCGTGCCGACGCTGGACATCGACCTGGCGTGGCATACCCACCAACTGTCGATGACCGCCTATCATGCCGACTGCGCCAAGTACATCCGCCGCTACGTCGACCACGACGACAAGGTCGAAGAGGTCCACCTCGCCGACGCGTTCGACGTGACCTGTCGGGCTTGGAACGTGCGTCCTTGTTTTGCTCCTTCAACCCCGCCTGACCCGAGCACCGGGCCTCGCAGACCCGGTTCGGCGTCCCGTACATGCACTGCGGCTGCCCACTGCCCGGCACGACCATCGGCCAACGCCTCTCGCGCCTGATGTCCCACCACAGCGCGCGCGAAGCCGACCTGCACCCCGAAGGCGACAGCTTCGGCGCGGGCACGCATCCGTCGGACCACAACGGCGTCGTCGTCCCCGGGCGCACGCGCGTCGCGGCGCACGCGGCGAAGGCGGCCAAGCGGCGAAGGCGGGACGCGGAGCGCGTGCGGAAGGGGGCGATGCGGCAGGAGGTGTATGCGCGGGGCGACCTCCACCCGACCGCGTTCTTGTATCCGGTGCCGTTGTGGTGGGGCGTGCCGGGGTGCGCGGCGCCTGGAGGGATCGTGGCGGACGGCGGCGCGGGCGGGGTGTTTGCGGGGTGCAGTGCGGTGAGTGGGACGCGCTTTTTAGCGGGCGCGGTTGCTTCGTTTTCTGGATTTTGGCTGATATTGTTGGGGTGTGGGTTTGCAGGGGGCAGCTTGCGGTGGTGGTGGTGGGGCGTGTGGTGGGAGTGGAGGGGCATGCGGTGGGGGCGGGGCTGGTGGATGTGGAGGAGGTGGCGGTGGATGCGGCGGCGGCGGCGGCGGTGGGTGCGGGGGAGGCGGAGGCAGCTAAGGCGGTGGGCGCGGAGAGCGCGCTCGGATGGTAGTGCTCTATCTCAGGTCTGCATGTACGCGCCCGCGGCTGATTTTCAAGAGGGGCGCGTGGTTTGCAGTGTCGCACACGCCATATTTGACGCTAAGAGAAGAACTTATTCAAGTCGTGTATAGTAGTACAAGTACATATCGCGGTGGTTCCTCAATATACGAAGTTGTGTAGGTGAATATGAGAATCTAAGCTATAAACCGAGTCCAATCTGCAGGAACCAAGGAATCGTAGGATGCAATCGCTGCGCGACACCCTCTCAGACGTCGACCCCTACAACATCGTCATATACACCGCGTTTACGGAGGAAGTCGACACCTTGGCGGAGGTACTTCACGAAGTATGACAGACAAAGCTCCTGCACTTCAGCATCGCTAGGAAGGTCCGCGGGATCTGACAGGGAAGCTCGAAGCTTCTTGGATACCTCGCGGACTATGAGCAGCCACTCCTCGAAAAGTGGCTTGAGCGTCTTGAGGGGTTCTGACAGTTCGTCCTCATTGGTATCCTCCAAGTCTATGATGAGACTCTTCGTCCCGGCTAGCGTGTCCGGGTTGTCCGAGCGTAGCCCATCCACCCACTTACTCTCTCTCACCGTCCACTCCTTGCTAGAGTACAAGGCAGCCCATACACCGGTCCAGACAGCGGATTCGACGTCATCTAAAGGTGTGTGGAAGAAAGGCTCTTCCCACGTCACCAGACGACGAATGGGCATGAAAGGAAGAGTTCCCTAGACGCGGATGAGAAGTTACCAATGGGCAAAGATGAGAAAATGTACAGAGCAGCGCATCATGTCCTCCCACTCGGTGCGTAGGTTTGGCGACTGCTCACTGTTGATGATCACCCCACGGCACCGTTTGCAGTGGTCGTCGAGGAAAGCAAACATTTTCTGCTGCGTGCCTTCACCTGCAGAGACACCCAATAGGGAGTTGAAGGGATTCTTTGCGATGTCTGTTGGGGAGCGCCGCCGCTGTTCACGTAGGATGGCAAGACTGGCAATCGATACGTTCAAGGTTTGACAAATCCCCAACCATCACATTCAGACTGCCTGGTATCAAATGCACGATAAGCATCCTCTACCGCGAAAGACGCAAGGCACGGCATACGTACCGATGATCCCGTCGACGATGGCATACGCGATGTCATCCGGCGTGCTCCCCACCAGGCTGCGATGTTCATCGAGAGTGACGGAATGAGAGGATGTGCGGCTCGCAGTCCTCAACTGAGATTTTGGCAGAAATGGGTTCACGGGAGCGCCGTCGAGGATAGACAGGCTTCTGAACGCGTCAGGTAGTGTTGAAAATACTCCGAGGTCTCCATGTCGACCCGAGGCGGGGACGTCTTGAAGTTCCTCCTGATTGAGACTCTTGGAAATAGGCTGCACGCGCTGCGAGGTATCGATAACCAAAGTGATTGAGAGTGGTGTTGACGAAACAGCCCGAGATAGCCCCGATTGCGACGTGTTGGTGATAGTGGGCATCGTGTTCGACTCCCTACTAGCCTATCTAGTAAATCAACTTGAGCGACTTGGTGAGGAATAGATGAATGAACAAATTGCCGATACAAAACTTACCCCGCACATTCTACACGCTCTGTGATGAAGACGCAGGCAATGACGGCGGTGGCGATGATAGACAGTGCGAAGTTCGAAGACGGCGAGTCCAAACTTCTCGAATTGGTTGACATTGGTTGTTTGGCCTTGTGTGGCTACAGCCTCTTGAATTATGTCATCGCGCCGCACGACCACCATCGAACGCCTCCGGCGATTTCCCACCACGGTACTCGCGAAGCGAAGCGGTATCCCGGAACTCATGCTTTCGGTGTGGGCGCGCATCTTTCTGAAGGCAACGGCATCGTCGTCCCCGGGCGCAGTCACCACGCCTCATCGCACGCGGCCGAGGGGACGCGGATTCTGACGGAATGAGACGATCGCGATGCCGCAGGACGCGTTGCCCCACCAGACCGCGCCGCTGTGGTGGGGTGTGACGGGGTTTCCCGCGCCTGGGACCTGGAGGGATCGTAGCGGACGGTGTACGGGTGGGATCTTTTGCGGGGTTTGGTTCGGTAAGTGGGACGCTTTGTGTGGGCGTGTTTCATTCCGGATCCTGGCTGATGCGGGCGGGCGTTTGTGGGGTGCGGCTTGCGGTGGGGGTAGTGGGTCGTTCGGTGGAGCTGGAGCTGGATGTGGTGGCGGGTGCGGGGGAGGCGGACGTGGTGGACGCGTACTCTCTACGCTCGGAAATGCCAGTACATATGCGCTTCGAGTTCGTGTAAGACGTATCAGGGACGTTTACAGACTCCCATACTCAGGTCTGCGTACGGGCCCGTGATATTTTACATCCCTCACACACTCAGGCTATTCTCCGGTTCGCTCGCATGTATGTATATACAGTACTAACGTCGGTTGTACGGTATCCCCCCGATGTTCACGTCGAAACATTTCACATACCCCCTATGTGTTCCGCGCCCATGTCCAATCCCGATGCCTTTGGACCTTGGTTGTCGAAGACTCGAAACAAGTGTACAGCTCTCCTGTGTGGGGCAAATGTGGGGTAACGGAGGTTGTCGTCCCGAGTTTATCCGGCACCCGGCGGTACCCCTTAGCATGCCCCCCTGGGCTTAGTATGGTCATGCGTTCCCGCGTACCCCAAGCCGCTCGTTTGATTTATCAACCTGTGGTCAGTACCCCGCACTGTCATCCTCTGACGCGCCCCGTTTCTCTACCTCGGCCCTCGCCGCGAGCCCGCCAGCACTTTACTTCACCTCTCTCTCTCGCTATATTGTCTTCGGCTCTTCTCTTATGGCCAGTCATCGCCGTCTGTATTGACAGATGGATCTTCGTCACTGATGCAGTCACCCACCCCAGACCTCATTACCCCCCGACAAGCTGTCAGAACACGATCGCAACCGTGAAGCCCATGTAATCGGTCTACGTTTGGCCCTAGGGAGTATTCTGTCACCCGTTTGTATTTCTTGTACACACACAGTGCTCTCGTCGGCTCAACACGTACTCTATAGAAGCGTCCTCCCGTTTCGCGCTCGTCGTCGGGAAGCGCTTCACCGTTCGCGCATAGTCCGGGGGTGGACACCCCCCCATTTCCGCCACCTGCGCCGAATTCTACTCCGGTCAACGCGCACGGGGCTCACGCCCACTCTCATCTCCCTCTTCCCTTGACACACCACCATCCACACTCCCAACCCATCCCTATACCCAACGGCCATTCCCCTGTGCATCTGGGCCCACCACACTACCAGGGCCACGTCCACTCGCACTCGCCTCTGAGTCACTCTGTGCGTGTCTTTTTTCGATGGTAATGTCCGCCGTCAACGCTGATCTTTGTGGATCGGGTGTTTGCGTTCCAGTCTTCGTCTCCACCTGGAACCCCCTCTCCAGCATCGACGCCGGGTGTCATTACACCGCCCCATGCACCAGCTCCTGTGGTTCACGGGGACGCCACTGTATCCGCAGGGGGACAACGAGGACACTTTTTGAACACGTTGAAGGGCAAATCTGCGTGGGACGCGATGGTACACGGATCGTGGTGTTAGAGCGTCTCCTTGGAGTGCTCGTCTGCCCTGTGCCACACGTCGTGGTTTAGCTGTGGTATCGATTCCCTATTATCTGTTTCCTTTCCTGTCCGTGTCTCTCATCTCATCTCCTGTTCGTGATATGTATTGCTTAGCGATCGGTCTATTGCCGTTGTCCCTTCATTTTCCCTTGGTGTACGAGTTCTTCGACGTGTACATCTGTATGTATGTACAATAATTTTTTCATAGGCTCGGGAATAGACGGAGAGCCGGGGTTTCTCACTCATACGGCGCAAGAACTGTGCGGAGGATTTGCGGCTTCCGTGGGCAAAGAGATTGATTGGGTTGACTTTTTCGGTGACGCCCACATGCTCTGGGACGATCTGGTGGGCGGGCCGTTATCATAATCGGTGTGCGATTCAAGTGTGATCTATGGGCGTTGACCGCCGGTCGTTCCGACGAACTTCTGGGCTAGTTGGACGCCTAGACATTGCCAGTGGAGCCAAATTAGAGCGGTCGAGGGTCGCTTTCACGGACCGAGATCTTGTTGAGGTAGGAGATCGGGGTTTCTGAGTCGCAGCCTGGCTCATGACCTAAGTACTGTCGACGGGCCGTATGATCGTTCTGACTGGGAACTTAGAGGGCCGGCCTCGCTACGAAGCTACCCGCGCTTACATGAGCTTGCCAGGTCAGTGATGTACTAAACTGATACTGGGGCCCCCAGAGCATGGGTTTAAAATCGAGGTAATCTCTCTCGTACATATTTAATTAGTACTTATCTTTCACGATCGACCGACGCTGAGGCCTGAGGTCGGCTGAGGACGACCGGCGACCAGCTTCAAATTCTTCCCGTCAGATGATCTATATTCTCATCACGTGGAGATTTCAATGGTCCTCACGTGCTGCAAATTTTGTCGCGCACGCGAAGTATTACGCGGGAACCCAAGTAGGCTTCCTGTCCCTTCTCCCTTACGACATCTCCTTACACCTCTAGCAGGGACCGCGCACAGGTTTCTCATCATGACGACGAGCCTTGCTGCCCAGCTGGCGCAAGGCGCATCCATCAACTCCTCCCTGCTCGTCGAACGCACCCGACGAAAACCCACCGAGTCGTACCTCTTTACCGGACGTGAAGCCGACCAGCACGATCTTGAATCGCTTCACGCGCTCGCATCGAACGCATTTATCCAGCTCAAACAAGTGAATCCCGGCCTCGCAAGATTTGAAGATGCGTTTTTTTCCGACGCGGCAAAGGGGGTGGACAGGACGATGCTTGCGGGAGAGGCGACGAAGGGGCTCGACGCGAGGCTGAAGGATTTTCTGCCATTGCTTGGGAAGAATCTGATGGAAGGTCCTACGGGGAGAGTGCTGGAATGGCTGGTCAGGAGGTTTAGGTATACGACGTTTGCTTTCGTTGGGAGCGAGTTTATTGACGTTAGATACAGGATCAACGAGTTCAACGTCGACGATGTCCTGGCGCTGTTCCTCCCCTACCACGATTCTCCTCATTTTGCCAAGATGGTCACGATTCTCCATATAAAGTACGTCTATATGTGTGGCTCTGGCTCATGGGGGGTGGCTGACCTTGAGACAGACCGAGCAGCACATGGAGCTTCCTCAATGCGTACAAGTCCGCTGCTCAGAGCCTTCCACGCTCGTCGCTCGTGGTGGAAATGCAACGCAACATGGATGTTATGCGGTTTGTTGCATCCTTGCTCCCGACCGCCATCCGAGAAAACCACACGCATCGGACCCTGCTGTCCTTCCATACTGGCGTCGTTCTGGATTACGTCGCGCGTGCCAAGCTCATAGACGACGGCATCTCCGCCGCGTTACTTCCAACGATGATCGAACCTCTCGAAACCAACGAGAGTAAACAAGGAAGCGTCGGGCTTAGCAGGGACATCGTCGTGAGTGTTGTTGCGCAGTGTAATTTCCAGGTCGCGACGGTTCATGCTTATTGTGAAATAGTTGTCCAGCTACCTTCTGCTATCTGCCTTCTCGCAGAAGTGTCATCTGTCGTCTAAGGCCACCAAAACCATCCTCACGGCCCTCGTATCGTGCGCCGAACAGGTTACTACCAAGCAGTTCGTCACTGCCGCGCTCTCCGTCCTCGGTCCGCAAGATCGCCTCAACTCGCTGCCGCGCGAAGTGATTGCGAAGATGCTTGATCTACCGTACGTTCTCCTATTTCTCAGTTTATCTAGGCCGCTTAATTGCCTGGTAGGGAAATAACGGAAACACTTGTCGAGGCTTTCGCATGGATCGGTTCTGACAATTTGATTATCCCCATGATACCCCGGCTTCTCAAACAGTACGCCCCACCACTCTTTTTGATTTTCACCAAAGCTTTGCTTATTGCTTGCTGCAGAAACGACGAAAAGCGCTCTTTGGACATGTTAACGACATTCGTGACCGCGCAAACTGCCCCTCTCTCCATCCGGCAACACATCACATCGGCTCTGCTCAACAGAGCGCTGTCGAAGGATGATGCACCGTCTTCGCCTATTCGTCGGCTTCTGTCAGCCATCCACCAACGAGATATCGGAATCCTGGAAGAAGCCACAAGGAAGGTGATCGAGGAAGACCCAACCCTTCAAGAGAAAGTGGACCAGATCGTTCTGTCCTTTCCTGTGGTGAGTATCTCGACTGGCAGAGATGTGGACGCGACAACTGAGCGGTCCTACTAGTCAATTCATCAGGTGACCCGGGAAGGCGAGAATGCCGAGGTCGACATGGTCGTGGCGTCCATGAGTGCGAGCGAGGCCACCCGTCTTCACGGCGTCCAAGAGCTAATTGGCAAACTTGTCCGCGCACAAAGCAAAAATGGCGAGTTGAAAGCCGAGGAGAAGGTATGCAAAGCGTGTTGTATCAACATACTGTTTTGACTTATATTGTGTACGCGCATAGGAATCTGTGACATCGGCGTTACTGGCGCGGTTGCGTGATCCATCTCTGACAGTAATCAAGGCTTTCTACGGCTCCCCCACAGCAATCATCCCTGTCATCCTCGAACCACAGAACCTCTCCAGCTTCCTTTCTACTCTCTCAAACGCTCTACCATCGTCCTCCACCAAAGACGTAAAACGAATTCGTGCCCACCTCAGATTCCTCATCCGAGAGCTCACTCTGGCGGCAGGCGAGGAGGTGACGAAACGCGTCTTCCAGGAAGTGATGTTTCCCTTCCTCATATTTTCGAAACCCACGGCCGTTACGACGTCGGTCCTGTGGGAGGAGCTCGAGAGTGGCGAGAAGGCGGCTCAGGGAGGGATCGTGCAGTATGAGCTGCTGAGAGGATGTGCGGAGGCGGTACAGTGGGAAAGCTCGAGGGCCAACAAACAGGGGACTTCCTTTACGTCGCCAGCTGCCATGATCAAGGCGAACCTCGCTGCTGCATCAAGAATGGCAGGTGCGTCCTTACCCCATTTATGAAGGTCATCTGGAACTGATGCTATATCATGCACCCAGAAACAATCCTTGTCTCGAACGATCACGATGCCCATTTTGCCTTCCTCCTTAATCAGCTGGCAGGGAATAATCGGGATGCACGGAACATGGCGTATCTCATTGCGCGTTCACTCCTGGGTCGTATGTCCGGAGAACGCCAGATGGATGCCGCCCAGAAGATCTTCGATGCTATGGACATCAAGTCCTTGGAGGGAATGGACGAATTTATGCGCGGATCCGATTCGCTGCAGGAGGTGCGGGTCCACGTTATTATTTTAGCTGTCTGTACTGATTTCAGCTCGTTTCAGTTCTTGAGCGATGCAAGATTGGGTCAACAGTTGCTGGAGGCGCCCCACCGGAAGATTACCCTTCAGTGGCTGCAAATCTCCATCCTGGCCTTGATACCTATCATAGCGCGTCCAGCTGGTGGATCAGTCACTCTCCTCGACCCTGTCCAGGTCAGCCAGGTTTTCCCGTTACCACAGACTTTGTCGTCCGGTCTGACTTGCTTCCAATTTTCAGGACGACTCGGACAGTCGCAGTGCACGTAATGTTCGGTTGATGAGGGACGTGTATAAGCTCACAAATTCCACTGCATCTCTTCCATTCTTATCGATTGCTTTCCTTCGCGCGCTGTTCATGAACCTTGCCGACGACGCACTGACTTTCCTTGCGGGAATTTGGGTCGCAGACGCTGGATTGTCCTCGGAGGATGCGGTTTTGCCTCGTTACCGACGTGCGGCGCTATCCCATGCTGTTGCATTCCTCAAGGCCCACGAGTTCACGGACCACGTTATCGACTTTCAAACGGTCGTCCCTGCGTTGCTGGTGGCCCTTCAAGACGGGGATACAACGATAAGAAAGCTCGCTGGCGAATGTATACAAGTACTTGCGAAGTTGTCCAAAGCGAAGAGTGCGAACGGGGTGTATGCGTTCGATGCCATCTACGGCAAGGCGACAAGTACGTTGTCTATACCTTGCCTTGTGCCTTCGACTCACGCGTTAGTGTAGGCAACCTGCAGTACTTGGACTGGGTCGATTACCAGAAATACGTGGAACAGCTGGCCGAGGGAAAGGATCACTTTGCGAAGGATCCATCGTACTTGGGGCCGTATCACCAGCAGATCCTGGCACGCAAGAGTTCCGATCCGAAGAAGATTGCAACGTACGCTTTTATAACCTCGATGATGGCTGCATAGACTGAATCCGCCCACAGGTACAAGCAGAGGGTCATATGCTTCATCCTGTCGCACGCCAACACATGTGCGCTGCCAGTCGTCAAACTGTCTCTCCTGCGCATGCTCGAGAATGTGTCTGATGCGGCGAAGGCGCGGACTCTGGCGACGTCACTGCAATCGTTGAGCGATGAGGCCAAAGTGCAGGCGTGGACGGCGATTTTCGGCCCTCGTTTCGAGGAGTTTGTTACCTTGCATTTGGCCGTGTTTGACGGGACGTCCGTGCCAGATTTGAACGACCCTTCGAGTGGTCTCTGGGCCGCGTTGCTCGGAGCCTTGCGCTTCTACTTCAGAGATGGTATGCGATTCATTGTTCAGACGAACCTTTGACGCTGACTGCCATTGGTCTAGGTGCATCGCCATCGCCGCGGCAAAAGCTAGTGCAAGTTTTGGAAAGAGAGGTTGCACCTCGACTTTCCTTAGAACGACAGCTGAAGCTGTGTCAGCTGCTGTTAGAGTTTGGCTCCCAGAGTCCCGATGTTGTAAGATTCATGGCAGCTTGTTGTCGTTATCAGACTAAGTATTACAATAGCAGGCCACCAGCAGAGCTATACTTGTCAAGACGCTACACAATGTACCGTTGATCGTTCGGCTATTGACATTGTTCCAGCCAACCCCAGTCGACATTGCTCTGCGTGCGAACAAACGCGCCAAGGTTGACCAGTAAGTGTCTGTGCGTCGGCGTACCGGAGCGCTATTCTGAAGTATTCTACAGGGCAGAATTTACGGCGTCCTCTGACTCTCTTGTAGCTCTCGGCTTCCTGGCGGAGGTCCTCGGCGGGATGCCGTTGCACGGCTCTACTGAACTTATCGCCTGCCTCCTTGACACCCTCAATAAGGTCGTGCATAGTAATTCTGCCCTACACGCCGACAAGGTGTATCTGGAGCAGCTACTCATGGTCGCAGTCGAGAATTCAGCATCCGAAGTATCTGTACGTCTATAAACCCCTCCATGGACAGACGGTGTCCTGACGACGATGATAGGGCTCCCTCAGTTCCTCCCCTGCGGCCATCCGACTGGATGTCTTGGTCGATATCATTCGAAGTAGGTTATATGCCTCCGCTTGTCAATACAACTGACTAACCTCCTTCACTCAGTGTCCGACAACCCACAAACATTCCATCAAGCCCTCCTCCTTATCGCCAGCCTGGCCCGCCTGGCCCCCGACTCTGTTTTGCAAAACATCATGCCAGTGTTTACCTTCATGGGTTCCAATGTGTTCCACCGGGACGACACCTATAGTTTCCGTGTTATCCAGCAGGCGAGTTCCCGTTACACTTTCTTGCATGCATGATAGCTGATCTATCGCAGACGGTGGACAGCATCGTGCCGGTCATGGTTTCATCGATGAAGGAGAAGTATCAAGAGCACCTCGAGCTTCTTGTCGGCTCCCGAGACTTCGTGCGCATCTTTACGGACGCAGCAAATCACATACCGCGCCATCGTCGTACCCAGTATGTTCCCCAAAGTGCTATTATGTCTTTTGACGACTGACCGATTTTACTAAGGTTCTTCGTACACCTGGTCGATGTTCTGGGCCCTGAGGAGTTCCTACCACTCGTATGCTTGCTTTTCGTCGGAAAGACAGCGAATCGGATAGTTCGACAGAGCGGGGACGATCTCCATGCAACACTCTCCCTCCCCTTGTCTCTGATTTATCACTACCCCATTTCAGTACAGCTTCCCGTAAGTTTGCATCGCTCTTGAATTAGTGGGTATCTCTCACAATCCTTAACCAGGTTCTTGTAGATATGTTACACGAAGCCCAACGTCTTGTGGCGCATGCTGCTACTCCAGATGCCGGATTGCGTATTATTCTCGATGCGAGCCAGTAAGATGTCGTCTCTGCTCTCTCTTCAGTCCACTCATAGGCTATCCACAGTGACGACGAGCAAACCTCCCAATTACTGTCCTTGTCTCGGCGTCGTGCACAGGCTATCATCGTCCTTGTTGGCGCAGCTTTCCGACGTCCTAATCCATCGTCTGCCGACAGTGTACCCTCCGCCGAAACCATCGATGAACTGTTATCCATCTTGCTGGAGCTTTCTCAGACACCCATGCAAGAGGCGCCAGAAAATGAAGTAGAAGGCATCAGAAAAGCTGCTCGCGTAGCCATCGCACAGTGTCTCGGTGCTATCCCCGCGGTCAAATTTGTCGAGTCTGTGGCCACGATCCTTTCCGTTTCTGAGACATCAGTGTGTGCCCTCCTCAGTCGAGATTCCGTTAGTTTACTGACCTTCTCTCATCCAGGTACACGCGGGGGCCCTCGAGCTCTTTGCTGAACGTCTCCCTATGGTCTCTGAGGGTGCTCGGAAACAGACTTCCCAATTTGTCGTGCGGATTCTCGACGCCCTCAAGCAGATGCTTTCAGACGGAGTCGACGAGCTGGTCGGTGCTGCGCTTGTCGCTTTAAAGGCTATTGGCTCGACTTTGAGCACTGGAGAAGAAAATGCTGTATTTGAGCTGCTATCGATGGTGGTTTCGGAGCTACGAAACCGAAAACACAGCGGGGAGGCTGTTGCAGCTTTGGTGCCTGTATGGTATGTACCTCTGCCCGCTTTGTCTGCGTGCCAAACTAACACCAGACTGCCACAGTACCAAGCTGGGGCCTCGTGTCCTGCCGTTCTTCCCTACCATTGTCAAGGAGTGTGTGGACGTGCTCAGGGAGGGCTCTTCATCCCGCCAGGGCACGGAGGTCGTCGACAACGCTTTGGAAGTGTTAAAGGCCTTGTTCAACGCGATCCCGAGCTTCTGGAGCGATTCCGAGCTTACCATGGTCTTCCGACTATTCCTCGATTGTCGCAGCTCGGCGTCAGTTGGGAACTCTCTCGGCACTTTCGTCCGTGCGATTTCGAAGAAGGCCACCTCGAAGGTCCTGTTCCCAGCGCTTTTTGACGTATGGTCCACTTTGGAGAAGACGCCGTTCGCGGTACGGTCTCTTCGCGCATAGTCTTGACTATGACATGCGTTGATATTCTGCATGTTTACAGGAGCAGACTGAACAACTCGCGTCCTATTTCGAGCTCACAAGGCGCGTCCTCCGGACTGCAACGCGTCCATCTACCCTGGAGAACATTCGTCCCATCTTCAAGATCGTACTCCAAGGTTTGGACTTGCGAGGGGAGGTTCTATCTGAAGACGTGCCTCAAGTTGAACAGGCGGTTATCGGGGCGTTCCTTGAACTGGTCACCAAACTGAACGAGACGGCTTTCAGGCCGCTTTTCCGAAAACTCTTCGACTGGGCATTTGCGGGTATGTTCTCCTTTAGCCAGTGGCAGACGGCGCGTTCTTAGTTGCACATCGCAGATCCTTCCCTCAGCAGGAAGATCACGTTCCTCCATATGTATTGCTCTCTGCTGGACCAGTTCAAGGTCACTTTTCTACCATCGCTTTCACCGCTCATTGCCTAACGGGCTGATCCTGCAGTCTCTCATGACCTCGTACCTTTCAATCCTCCTCCAACCCCTCCTGGATATACTCCAATCGTTCTCCGGGGAGGACGCCCCAGACGAGGAGCTCTGGGCCAGCAGCATGTCCACACTCACCAAGAGTTTCGACGTCGATGAAGGCGGTGAGTCTCCCCGTGCGGCGTGCCGCACACCCTTCACTCACGTCGTCTTTATTAGCATTCTGGCGCGACGACAAGCTCGAACAGACCCTCACGCCGGTGATCAACCAAGTTCCGGTGTGTGCGGCGATCAACACCGCAGAGGCAAAGGCGGCACTCGCGGACTGCCTCGCAGCGCTGTGCGACACCCTGTCCGACGACGCGTCGCTCAAACGCCTCAATCTCGACCTGCTCATGCACACCCGGTCAGAGGAGGCTCGCGTGCGCATCCTGGCGCTCCAGTGCAGCACCGCGCTCTGGCATGCTCACGGCATGAAGCTCGTCGGTGCGTTCATCGTCGTCCCCCCCCCCGCGTTTCATCGCGCAAACGAATACTGATGATTGGATGATACGCGTGTAGGTTTCGTGTCCGAGACGGCCACCTTCATCGCCGAATGCGCGGAAGACGAGCACGACAGCGTGGTGCGTGCAACGCACACGCTCAAGAAAGCGGTCGAGGAGGCGTCTGGAGAGGGCATCGACGCGTAGAAGCGGGGTAGCTTGTAAAACCATAGCAATAAACAAAATAAGAGGGAGTCCCAATGCCGTAAGTACGAGGTGAATCTGAGAGAGATATATGATGCAAAAAGGCGAGAGCGACAGGAACGAGAGTGTAAGGGAGGCCGAGGGCAGCGCGGGTGACTCGTGTGAGGGGAGGATATGTGCAAGTGCGGAGTATGGGGAGTGCGATTAACAGCAGACGGGGTATCGATAGTACTAAGGCATGGTGAAGGTTCCTTGAGAGTCGACGCTCTGCCGCCGCAGGATCTTCTCCTCGACGACTCTACATTGTCCGAGCAGGTGGACAATGGCCGAACGCGGGCACGCAGTGCGAATGAAGTGAGCCTGCGAGGCCACACAGGTCAGCCATCGAACCTCAGGAAAGCCAGAAACAGGACGACGAAAAGACGAAAAGGGGGCGCACATTGAGCAATTCGTCGGGGTCCGGTCTTGAGGCAACGGGTTGAGAACATAGATGCAAAAAATCGTGAAAAGATCGTGAGTAGAGGTCCGAGTCCGCGACCGGGGGCAGCGTGGACCCGATCAGGCGCGGGTCCTGCACGTCCGCGAACGGCGGCTCGCCGTGCACGAGCTCCCACGTCGTCGCGCCGAGCGACCAAACGTCGACCTTGAGCGGGTCGTATCGTCCCCTAGAAACGTCCACCACCGACAATCAGCACAAAGAAGGCAACAAAAAAAAGAGACACGAAAATGGAGCCCCCGCGCGCGGCGGCCGAGCAAGAAACAAAACGCACTTCCGTATTTCTGGCGCCTGCCAGTAGACGACGCCGGCGACGTCCGAACACTTGGCGTTGGGCGGCACGCGCACCGCGCTCGAGAAGTCCGCTGTATGCATAGAACGTGGCAACGGGAGATGAGCGGGGGGGAGGGGTTCCGACGCCAGCGACGGGCGGAAAGGACGCACCGAGCTTGAGCACGCCGTCCTTGCTCAGGAGAAGATTGTCCGAGCGGAGGTCGCGATGCGCGATGCGCTGTTTCCGCAAGTAGGAGAGCGCGAGCAGGACCTGGTTCCGTCGGGGCCGAGTCAGCCAAAACCGGAACCTGCGTGTGCAAGGAGAGGAAAGAAGGGGAGAAGAACTCACGTCCCACACGAACCGCGCGACCATCTTCTCCCCGACCGCGACCCCCTCCCCGTCCTCGTCCCCCCGGATCCCCAGCACGTCCGCCAGACTGCGCTCCATGAGCTCCATCCCGATCCACAGGCTGTCCTCCACCAAGTCGACGTACACGCCCTCCATCTTGAGCACGTTCGGGTGGCGCACGCCGCGCACGAGCTCGAGCTCCCTGCGCAGGTCGAGCAGCTTCGGCGAGCCCTCGGGCGCGATCGGGATCGCCTTGAGCGCGACCATGTCCTGCGCCTGCTGCTGCCGCGCGGCGCTGCTCCGGAACGGCGACGTCGGCGTCGGCGGGACGAAGCGGTGGGTGGGCGGGGGCGCGAGCACGCGCGCGGAGAAGACGGAGCCCGATTCGCCCTCCGCGATCTCCTGCAGGTCCGCGAAGAGGTCGCGCGGGTCGAGCGAGGAGTCGATGAACTCCGACAGCGGTTGGACGACGTGCGAGAGCCAGCCGGGGTACCGCGACGCGTGCAGGGACGCGAACGTCGCAGCCGAGTTGGGCGTCACGGAGTGGGTGGGCGAGAACACGCCCAGGCTTTGGGACGCGGACGTGACGGAGGTGGCCGAGGGGTGCACGGACTCCGACTCTGCCTCGAAATCGGTGGAGATGAGGATGGACGGTTTGTGCGTTCGATCCCGTGGAGAGAACTGGGATTGGTTGGGAGAGGGCGAGGGCATGGGCGACCTTTGGGCGCCGTCTTCGGCGCTGTTCGACCCGGACGTCGTCGCGATCGTTTGCCGCGGTGAGCCTGCTCCTCCGAACCCTGATCCCGAGTCGGAGTATTCGCTCGACGAGGACGACCCCGCGGGAGACGGCGAACGGCCCTGAGGAGAAGGGTGGGGAGTCGTGTCTGTCTCAGCAGATAATGGGGGTGGGGGTTGGAGTTCGGAGACTGTGTCGCCTTCCTCTTCCGCCTCCTCCTCAAGCATGGCCTTGGCCGCCTCCTCCTCCTCGTCCTTGCCCCGTGCCGGGCTGATCACCACGCTCACAGGCGCACGGCGTACGACGGTCCCACCGCGAACGATGGTGGCGTGGGTCACCGTGCTCGCAGATGCATTCGAGTCGCGGTCGCTGTTGCGCCGGGGATCGATCCGGATGGTGAGGGAAGAGTCGCGCGCCGAGGACTGGTCCGGGTAAAGGTGTGCAGGGAAATTGGGGGATGGTGGCGTATGCGGAAACGTGAGTGTCTCTGAGTTGGCGGACGATACGGAGAGGGACGGGGAGGGGCGGCCGTTGTCCTGCATCATGCCCATGAGCTCGTTGTACAGCGGCGAGGCGGAGAGCGAATAGTCGATCTCGTGCTCGCTGTCTCGGGATGCTTCCTCGTTGCCGCGCGCGGGACTTGCGGACGTGAAAAGAATGTTCGGGATCGGTGTGGGGATCAGGTTTTGAGGGGCTTTCTTGGCACTCTGGCGCAGAGGCGTGGGCTCCGGTGGTCGAGGTATCGGCTCGGGGCTTTCCGCGACCGCGGAAGGGATGGAGGACAGAAGGGCCTCCGTCCAACTGGAAACATCGTCGATCGCGTCCTTGCGCAACGATAGCCGGGGAGGTAGCACAGATAAGCGGGGCGGTCGACGTCGTTCAGTCAATGTCCGACTCTGATCTGGATGGTCCGTCTCCGTTGCGCCTTGGCCCTCCTCCTGCTCCTCCTCCTGCTCCTCCTGAGCTTCCCTCCACGAAAATGCATCCGACTTTTCTTGCGGCCGGGACCTTGCCAGGTCGGATGCGGTGATGGGAGGGGGTGCGTCGTCGTTGGCGTGAGGGTTGAAGCCGCCTTTGGGCGAAGCGTACGCGGGTGGAGGGGAGTGATCGCGGACGGGCGTCGTTTCGTTCACAACACGGAACGGGCGCCTCGGCGGCGTTCTTGGTCTTGAACGGCGCTCGTCAGGGGTTGTCCTGGCGGAGCGCGATGTAGAAGGGACACAGGACGGGGTGGTGGGAGTGCTCTTGTTGGCGGAGCGTGCGGTGTGGTCGACGTACACGTATTGCATGTCGGAGTGGGCGGCGATGCTTTCTGTGCCATCGACCTCGGTAAAGGAGGCGTCGGGGTCGCGGGCGTTGGAAGTGCGGGAGCTGATGGAGTATTGACGGATGTGAGAATGGGAGGGAAGGGGCGGGGGACGTTCGGCGGGGCGAGTGGAACGTTCGGAGCGAGCGAGAGACTGGTCCGAGCGTTTTCGGCTGAGGGAGCTTGAACGGGGGCGGGGGTTGAGGACGACGGAGGACGGGGCGGGGGAATGGGCTCGGGAGATGGAAGGACCGATGTGGGAAGGGGCGGAGGCGGGCGAGCGTGCTCTTCGGGCTTGTTGAATGGCCTCGATCTCGGCTTCGGAGAGACCGGCTTCCAACAATGACTGCGTCCATGACGGCGGAAAGCCTCCCAGGCTGTTGGCAGCGCACGTGAGATGGATGGATGCGTTCGCGAAAGGAAAAAAAAAAGAGGGGTACGCACGATTCGTCTACGTGTATGTTGTGCTAAGTCACGCGAGCCGCGTCAGCGAAAGGCTATCGGGGAGGGGGAGAGAGGCCGACACTCACCTGAAAGCCCCATGGCAAGGAGATCGACTCGTCGTCTGCTGTCTCTTCCGCGGGCGGTGGGCGGCTCCTGGAGCGCGAGCGTTTTCCGAGGCTGGCGAATTTGAAGATGTTCTTCCTGAACCCTGCGGTCTCTGGGGAAAGGCCGGAAGAAAGGAGGGCGGGGGACTGGGACTGTGTCGCGCGACTGGGTGCGGGGGATGGGCTGCGAATGTCGAACGGGGGCGGGAGATGAGTGCTGTGGGGCGTGGTCGGTTGGGAGTAGGAATCGATAGATAGACTTTGATTTGAAAACGAGAGGACGGAAGGATTGGAGGCGCTGTAAAGATAGTTGGTGTCCTTCGGCGGCGGCGGAGGCGCTTTCGAACCAGCGAACTTGAACACTTTGAACGTCGAGAAGCGCGAGTTGGTCTTTCCCGAGCCTGAGGCCATCGTCGTCTTCGTCGTCGTCGTCGTCGTCGTCGTCGGTGCTGCTGCGTCGTCCTCGGCCTGGATGAGGAACGAGAACAATGGGCTGCTCGTCGTCGTGGGTCGTGACCTCTGCTAGTCTCGAACCCCGCCCTCCCGCCGGTGTCGCTTTCAAGCGGAGCTTCAATTCTTCGTAACCAACAATTGAAGCTTGACGCGCGACCTTCACTTCTTCCGCCCATTCGAATCCCTCCTTGACTCTCTCCTTTGCACGGTCCAGGGAATGTCTGCGATCCACTTGCTCTCTCCCGATATTGTTGCAAGTGTACGTGCTTCTCCATTGAAATGCAACCTGTTCGTTTTCCTGCCGACTTCGGCATCAAGCTACCAGTAGACGTCGTCCTCCTGCACCGAGCGCTCATACTTAGCCTCACCCACACTACCAGAGGTTTGATTTTGCGGATGTCACAGGCGTGGTGTCTCAGATCGGACCTCTCTCGCCATCGGACTCTGCTGATGCGCACAGTTCGACCAGTCGTCCTGCTTTCGATCAGGCTTCTGTACCGCATGTGGGAACATACCCCGCTTTCACGAAAGATTCCTTCTATTCTGCCTGCACTCGAGAATAACTCTGACCTTTTCCGCACCTCAAACTCTGCCCATCCTACGATGAACGCCGCAGGACGTACTTGCGGCTCACACGGCCGTCCCAATCATTCGGCAAATCCGCACGTTCGACGTGGGACTTCATGCGGTCCGCATCCATCATGCATCAACCTTCCGAACGGACATCTTGGATAGTAACCTTGACGCACTTTTCAACAGATTGCGAGTGTTTGACCCCGACGCCATCAAAACCGCAGCGGGGCGGCTTCGTGCATTATGGACGGCAGCCTTCAAGCTTCAAGCTTCAGGCCAGGCTTCAGGTCTCCCGCTCAATGCGAAGGGCACTGCGTGCCAAGCCTGGACCCCGCATTGCAAGTCTATTCCAGGACTGGTGCGTACATCCTGGCGACGTTCCAACTCAAGATGAAATCCCAGATAGCTCCGTGATCTCCGCGTCGGTACGTTGGGTTCTACGTACGATGTATCCAGCCAATCGCTTCCCGAGATAGATGGTCGAACGGAAGCGGCGACTCGGGGGGCAAACAGGCTGTGCACCGCTGAGAGATTCGCCAGGAAGACGACAGGTTTAATCTCCAACCGGCGTTGACAATGGGGAGATCTCCCTGGATGGAACGGGCGGATTGCCTCTGATATGTTTATATTTAGGTGCTCCCGAGGAAGGATATCTTACTTATCAGAAGAGGTGCATACCGACACAAGAGAAGGAAAAGACCGACGATGGACTTGGCCTCGGGTCGGTGGTGCCAGCCTGGGGCCAATTGTAGGTGCTGTCCCGCTGGCGGTTCCGCTCCTTTCTTAACCTTTCGTGCCCAGATCCCAGGCCCTGGTCAACGTATCTTTCTGGGCCTCTGGTTATTCGAGCGCCTTATGTATCAGACCGACTCGACCGCATTTTCGTGCATCGCGCACTTTCATGTAACGGCCTTGCTTATGCGATGATCTGTACCAATCTATCCCGAACGCCGACTGTTTCTCCCTTCACGACGCGGTCATGCCAGGCACCTCCCCTCAGCTCCCTCGTCGCGTTTGTGTACATATGTAGATCCATAGCAGGCTGCAGGGCGGAGCGCGGACGCGCCCCCGTTGACGAGATCGGGGTTTTGAGTTGCACCACACACGTCTACCTTCCACCTTCTCTCTTTGTTATCGAGCATGTAACATTGTAATTCATGTTCGACGGCAGTGAGCCCTCGATCCGAGACCCAACGCTCGAGCTTGGTGTCAGGGTGCGATCCGTAACTGAAGTGGGCGAGAGCTGGCGAGAGTCGAGGACGCAGCACAGCCCGCCGCCCCACACCGCCGTTAGCGCACAAACCAACCACTTGCCACTGACCATCACCCATCGGGCTCCTCCCGTCCCTCCCCTCCTCTCCCCCAACGACCAGAACATCGCGGTCGCCGTTCACAGCGTCGACTCCTTGGTGGGGCAGCTCGCATCGCCCTCGTTCGAAAGCCCAGTCCTGACATCATCGCAGACTTTGCCCTTTCCCTCCTCTTCATCGAATACACACCATGTCCGACACGCCCACCGACGGCGCCCCCGGCGATGTGAGTCCCGCCTTCGTCGACGGCTGCGTTCGCGCTGACATCCTCCCCAGGCCGTGCCCGCTGGCCAGAAGGGCAGCTGGACCGCGTTCATCAAGTCGTGCGTTCCCCCATCTCCCCCTCCTCCTCCTCCCCCATCCTCACCCTTGCCCCCCCAGCATCGCCTCCGTCTCCGGCGATCTGTCCTCCTTGACCGCCCCGCCCTTCATCCTGTCCCCCGTCTCGCTCACCGAGTTCCCCGCCTACTGGTGCGAGCGCCCCGAGCTCTTCTCCGCCATCGCCGACGGCACCACCCCCGAAGACCGCGCCCTCCGCGTCCTCAAGTGGTTCATCAGCACCCTCAAGGGCCAGTACACCTCCCGCAACGAGTCCATGGGCTCCGAGAAGAAGTCCGTCTCCCCCCTCCCCTCCCCTCCCCCCACCACGTTCCGACCCCGATACTGATATAACCGCGATTGCGCCCTATCAGGCCGCTTAACCCGGTGCTGGGAGAGTGCGTTCCTTTTCTCCGCGGGCTCCCGCTGCTGCTCCGGCGCTGACCACGAGGCGCGCCAGGGTGTTCTACGGGTACTGGCCCGACAAGGACGGCCGCGGGCAGACCGACCTCGTCGTGGAGCAGGTCTCGCACCACCCGCCCATCACGGGCTACTTCATCCAGAACAAGAGCAAGGGCCTCGCCCTCCAAGGCCACAGCGCGCAGAAGACGAGCTTCTCGTGTACGCCTCCCCCTCCCCTCCGCCCTCTTCCCCCGCCTTGTGCGCGCTCACGCCGTCCTTCGCAGCCGGCAGCATCATCGTCAAGCAGATCGGCCACGCCATCCTCACCCTCGCGCTCCCCGAGGGCGGGCAGGAGCAGTACCTCATCACCCTCCCGCGCCTGCGCATCGACGGCATCTGGTACGGCTCCCCGTACATCGAGCTCACCGACGCTTCCTACATCCAGAGCTCCACCGGCTGGCTCGCCGCCATCGAGTACAAGGGCAAGGGCTACTTCTCCGGCAAATCCCACACCTTCAAGGCCACCGTCTCCCCCCCGGGCTCGTCCGCCGCCGCGCACACCGTCGAGGGGCTCTGGCACACGACCTCGAAGCACGCCGGGACCGGCGCGACGTTCACGGACGTGACCGCGGCCAAGGAGGAGGTCTCCGTCGCCGAGGTCGACGCCCAGGACGCGTGGGAGAGCCGCAAGCTGTGGGCCGCGGTCGCGAGGGGCATCCGGGACGGCGACTTCGAGGCGGCCAGCCGGGAGAAGAGCAAGATCGAGAACGAGCAGCGGCAGCGGCGGCGGGACGAGGCGGCGGCGGGCACGACGTGGAAGCTGCGCCATTTCGTGCACGAGGACAGCGATCCCGTCTGTGAGTGTCTCCCGTTTTCCGTCTCCCCCGTTCTGGATCCTGCTCTCTCTAACCTCCCCCCTTCCTTTTTCTCAGACGAGCGTCTGGGCAAGCTGTTCAGGGTGGCGCCTTCGACGGAGGACATGTACGTCTACCAGTACAACGCCCCTCCGCTCGGCGGTGAGAAGCAGTGAAACATCCCCCGTGGACTCGCGTCGGAACGCAGTATTCCAAACTTTTTGGACGTCCATCTTCCGTCATGTATCGTAGCAGCCATTCTACATTGATCCTACACGCTTTCGAAGATGTTGGATGGCTGCGCAGCTGGCAATGATATATCCCTTCGAACGTGTGAACCCTCTCGCCGCTGCGCTTCTCGTCGCTTTCCGACGTCTCAGCCGAGGACCCTCGTCCCAACGCTTTTTGCGCAAGGACGACGCAATAGGCGAACCTGAGCCAGACATGTAATGACGCGTAGCTTGGATGGACGTTTATTGTGACAGGCCACATCGCGTGGATTGCGAAGATACTCCGCAACTGGGATACTTCAACACTGTATATGTAGTCTGCAAACCAGATCGGCATTTTTCTGTCGATGCGCGCGGAAAACCAACGGAATGAACATGAGAGGAAAGTAACCGTTGTGAAAGAAACAAAGTCGTGGAGCACACAGGCCGACACACCTGAGCTCGAGGACATGCAGGACGAAAAAGAAGAACGAGATCCTCCTGAGCTTATCTCACCCGATGATAAGGTCAGCCTTCAGGTTATAACCCTCAGCAACCACATAGTTGATCGTATACTTCCTCTGCCTGGCACTGGTCACGCTATAACAGCGCAGCATTTCTTCTCTCTTGTACGTCCGCCACCCGCCGTTGTAGTACTCAGAATTGATGAAGCAGCCGGTGCTGCCGGGGACGAGGCTGGTGTCGATATCGGCCCAGCGCACATAGTTGTGCACGCCGAACACGGCGAGGAACTCCTCTCCAGTGTCGGACTGGAAGCGCAGGGCGCCAGACGTCCCGCTCGCGCCGAGGGTGAGGACGTGCTCGCCCTTCACCTTGGACCACGTTCCGCCATTGGCGTCCCTCCACACGGTCTTCTCGACAAGGTGGAAGAACGCGTTGGGGTTCGTCTGGTAGACGCGGACCGAGATCGTGAAGGACATTCTGCCCGAGGTGGTTGAGTATGGAGAGGTCTCGGAAACGATGGCATGGGAATCTGACGGACTCGGTTGGCTCGTTGTGTTCCGCAATGATGGCGACGCTGGTTTGGTATGCGTTCTGAAAAAAAGCGGTTATCGATTATGGGCTGAAGATGAGAAGGAGGCAAGGACGCGCACTGTGTGTGTGAATGCTGGGCGTGTCGTTGGGGGCACCGTCGCGTAGAAGTGTAGAAGCTTTATACTCTTCAACCCCAGGTTCGAGGTGGAATGAAGGTTTCCCTCAGAATACTTATCTTGCTCCTCCCCGTCACGCTGCAAGGCTTCTTCAATTCAGAGCCCATCCTTCTAGTGCCTCGCCTGCAACACGTTGCCGGCCACCCTGAGGCACCTTGACGTCCCATTTTAGGGGCCGGGAATATCGCGAGGCCTCGACCTCGGAATCGGTGCTTTCGTGGAAGTAAAGGAGGGTATATCGGGCCGCTTCTGGATCCACAACATCACCGCAATGAAGTCAAACTTGGTCACTGTCCATCGAGCGTCTCAGAATCCCGGATGACAGCCAGGTGGGATACGCACTTGATCTTTCCAGTCCAAAGGGGAGTCGACCTGGGACTAACACGTCTCAAGTTGTATGTAGGCATGAATGGGGTGCGCGAGCACTGAGCAAGTAATCAACGGTCAGCCGGGCAAGCCGATGACATAATTTACGAGGCTGTTGCCACACAGGGCTAAACACCCATCGTTCCGTTCGAGGAGTTTGAACTCATCTACTTACACTGTACAGTACGCGCTGCCCCTCTTGCCATCGCCGCCATCGCCTCCTTTTTAAACACGCGAACGTGAAAATGTGCAAGATAGTTTTTGCAATGGTAATTCGTTCGTCTATCTATCCCTCACGTTGGAGTCGCTGATAGTTGGTTTATTAGATATGCTGAACATGATCCCAACTACTGGCCCTACGACCAACCCGTCGCAATCCGGACCACCGCAGGCTGATTTTTCAATGCCACTCTCCATCGCCCCGTCTACCGAGTACTCGCAGCCCGTGCAGCCCATCCTCAAGAGTCTCATCCAGGAGGAACTCCAAGACGTTCCCGGCGCCTCCGGGTCGGGTCGGCAAGGGATCCTTGGACCATTTTCAACGCTACCTGACGCGTTCAGAAGCCTGTCTGTCCTCGCCGGCGCTCCCGTGAACCCATTTCTGCCAAAATCCCAGTTGAGGACTGCGAGCCGCACATCCTCTCATTCCGTCACTCTCGATGAGCATCGCAGCCTGGTGGGGAGCACGCCGGATGACATCGCGTATGCCATCGTCGACGGGATCATCGGTACGTATGCCGTGCTTGCGTCTTTCGCGGTAGAGGATGCTTATCGTGCATTTGGTACCAGGGATTCTGAATGCGATGGTTGGGGATTTGTCAAACCTTGACGTATCGATTGCCAGTCTCGTCATACTGCGTGAACAGCGGCGGCGCTCCCCGACAGACATCGCAAAGAATCCCTTCAACTCCATATTGGATGTCTCTGCAGGTGAAGGCCCGCAGGAGAGAATGTTTGCTTTTCTCGACGACCACTGCAAACGGTGCCGGGGGGTGATCATCGACGGTGATCAGTCGATAAGCTTAAACACCGAGCGGAATGAAGTGATGCGCCGCTCCGTACGTTTTCTCATCTTTGCGCATTGGTCACTTCTCATCCGCGTCGAGGGGACGCTTCCTTTCATGCCCATTCGTCGTCTGGTGGCGTGGAACAAGCCTTTATTTCACACACCTCTAGACGACGTCGAATCCGCTGTCTGGACGGGTGTATGGGCTGCCTTGAACTCTAGCAAGGAGTGGACGGTGACAGAGAGTGAGTGGGTGGATGGGCTACGCTCGGGCAACCCGAAAACGCTAGCCGGGACGAAGAGTCTCATCATAGACTTGGAGGATACCAATGAGGACGAACTGTCAGAACCCCTCAAGACGCTCAAGCCACTTTTCGAGGAGTGGCTGCTCATAGTCCGCGAGGTATCCAAGAAGTTCAGAACATCGCTATCAGATCCCGCGGATCTTCCTAGCGACGCTGAAGTGAAGGCGCTTTGTCTGCCGTATTTCGTGAAGTACCTTCGCAAGGGTGTTGACTTCCTCCGTGAATGCGGTGTATATGACGAGGTTTAGGGGTTGACACGGACTCGGAGTTTGTGCTTGTGCTCAGTCCTGCCTTTGTGTGAGTTTAATGCGTGTCCTTACTTCGCATTGGTTCACTATCTACTTAGCGTTGCCAACGACGGCTCCAAAATGCTCACATGGATGACTACTGCCCGAATCACCATCTCTTGCCTCTCAGAAGAGGAATGTCGTGAAAGGACCATACTCAAGCTCCTCGACTTCACACTCCCGAAATCCCTCTTCGAAGTTGATGTATGTTATCAAACATCCGACCCGCCGAGACCGAGATCCTCTTGACGTCTCCGACAGGCTGCAGCATACACGCCATTATATGTCGTTAAATCATTCATCACCAGTGTACAGGCGTCAAAGAGCAGCGTAACAGTCGTCGACGACGACCCATTCCACGTCATGTACTCGCTCCCCGCCCTCGTGAATGCGTTCGACACTTGCGAACAATGGAAATATGGACATGCCAACGAAGCCACCCAAGCACTTCCCGTAGTCCCTCTGTTGAACGTGGTCTTCCGGAACAGAGAACAGAAACCTTTCCTTCGCATCGCGTAAGTTGAACTTCTCCTGCCTTCTGCGTCTATGCTGATTACTCTCCAAAACAGACGTGAAGTAGATATACGCCTTGCGAAAACGGGTCCCACTTTCCCCGACAAAGCCAGGCTCGACTTTTGCACCATTTGCGCCAGCCCCTTGCTCGTGCAGACCGAACTAGTCGTTATACACAAAATTCCCTCTGACGTGCTCCTGGATACGCGTTGGCAGGCGGATCCATCCAGCGAACAAGCCATCTCGTTAATGCTGTTTCCTGGAGTGGGAAAGCGGGACTAGCATTACCGTAACAAAAATCAACTCATGTATGGTCTGTCTACCGGCCTCCACCAGCAGGAAAGTCTCGGCCTCTCACCTGCGGAGAACTTTGACTTTGTGCTCGTGAACGGAGTGATGCGGATATACGGAATGGAGAAGCGAACCGACGCTGAAGCCCCTTACTGCACGTTTCTGGACTACCAGTTTGCGACTTTCGACGTTCGGAAGCCGCTGGACTTCTTGAAATTCCACTCGTTCCTCTGCAAACTCGCCGCTTATCTGGACGCTGGCGTTCTCAAAGGCTTCTTCGAATTGACACCGGAGAAGCTCAAACTTCACCTCGCCGATCGAACTGCGGAATCATGGCGAGCTCCCAACAAATCGGGTCATGATCAAAACCCAGGCTGGGACGGTGGCGGCGGCGCATACACCCCCTTCTCTCTCTGGGACGGAGACACATGCTGGGAGACCGAGGATCAGCCGGTCGAACAGCGTTGTCTTCCTTTGTCTGTCAATAACCTCAAGGCCCATACCAAGCGGGAGGGTTCGGTAGACATCCTGAGTCATACTGGCATGTCTACGTCTTCGCAGTCGTGATTCCATCGCTGTCATCCATATCCTGATGTTTGCATTTCTTTCTTACGGACGATGACTGAATGATATGTTTGTTTCATAGTCACACATGTGGTGTTTCAGTTGTGTTATAAGTAATATGTACTCTCCGCATACACCCAGCACCGGCAATAAACACCATGTACTTTTGCGAATGAAAATTGCCTGGGACGAGCAAGTCGTTTCTCCACTAGTAAGTACTACAGAGGAGGTCTTTTGAGTCGGACGAGACGGAACGGGGTGTGCGTTCATAGGTGCATTCTTTCGAGGTCGTTTGCTGGACGTTCCAGAGGAGCTTTAACCTTGGAGCGACCCAACAACTTCCTACAGCCCAAAGCTGCGGTCGTCTACCTCGCCATCGTCCAGGATCAGCCTCTGATTGTCCAGACACACGTATCCTCGACGTCTCATGATTTCGCCTCGAGCGTCCCTGGACCTCCACCATACGGATCTTACAACAAGAAGGACAAAATCAATAATACCACGATGTGCCAAAAGATGAAACCTTCCGTCGCCTCCTGAACTGGACAAGAACTTGGCACGAACCTACCGGGTCTTCTTCCTCAACAGATTCGCGTTCCTCCTCGTCTTCCCCTCCTGCTCCCTCAAACTTCTACCCCCACTCCCCCTGGCCACGATCTCCGCACCCCCACCAATTCCCTCCCCGCTCTCGCCCTCGCTCTCCAAATCTTGCCCTTCCTCCACCACCGCCATCTCGACCCCGACCCCGACCCCCAACCCCAACCCCTCCCGCTTCCTCGCCCCCTCCCCAAACTGCACCCCCAACGTCCCAAGGCTGACCACCCTCGGCTCGCTGATCCTCCCCTTGAGCGACTCCGCCCTCTTCCTCCTCGCGCGCTCGCCCCCGAGCAGACCGCCCGACGCCGACGCGCCCAGCTCCGCCGCCGACGTACGCTTGAACAGGGATCGAAAGCCCATGAGCGAGGACGAGCGTCCGAGCTTCGCGTTCCCGGATCCGAGAGAGGAAGGGGTGGTGGAGTGGACGGAGCCAACGGACATTCTGGAGCCGGTTGACGGCGAATCGACGATGGTATGGCTGGTCGGCCTCGGAGAGGACGCCGTCGGTTGACTTTCCGGTGGTCGCTGATGCGAGCGCGGTGTCGGGGGCAGCGGAGCACTTCGCGCGGTGGACTCCGCTCTGTTCCGCGGCGGTGTTTGGGAGGTGAACGTCACCATGCTTCTCCCCGACGGCGTCCTCATCGGCGTTGAGGCCTGGTCGGAGGGCGTCCTGGCCGTGAAGGGCGTCTGTGCGAGAGGAGAGGACACCACGGGCGTCGTCATCGCGCAGAACATGGCCGTCTCGCGCCGCGAAACGATACTTGATTTCTCCGACGCGCGCGGGGCCTCGGGGAGTTCGAGGGGCGCCGGGACCAGGATTGGCGAAAGGTTGATCTGAGAAAGGTGGAGGCCATGGTGAGTTACGTTATTTGTTGTAGTTTGGCCGTCGGACTTACCTCCGGGAGTAGAGACAAGTACGACGGCGTCTGGGGAACAGGAGGAAGCGGGACACGAGGAGGGCCGCCGATCGCGAGAGTAGAATGTGTAGGAGGCGTGTTGGGCGGTGTCCGAAGGGGGGGCGATGTGTCTTTGGACTGTTCGACCATGGTAGCCCGTCGTGGATGGATTATTGTCACCGAACGCACGACCTTTGGAGACTGCGCGAGAGACATGATCAGTTAACGATGGTGCGGGGAGCAAGACGAAGAAAAAAATTACTAAGGCGGAAACGGGTGGCAGAGACACACGCGCGTCCCGGGCGATCGGGATGTCTCGCCAGCCTCTTTTCTCCCGGCTGGGGCTTTCCTTCGACAAAGGATCCGCATCAACGGTACCACCAGCCTCGGCCCCCTGACCTGGCGTCCCATACAACATAAAAGAGACTTCATAATCTCTCGATGAAACGCCTCCTTCACTGGAGCCGACACGCTCCATCCCCAACGCGAAGCTCCCATCCTCCTCCCCCTCGCAGGAGTGAAAGAGGGCACGCCACTCTTCTATGCAGCGCACGACTTCGTCCAGAAGCTGCTGTATGATCGCTGGAACGACGGCCGCCATCTCCACGGAAGCCTGTACCCTCGTGTTTCCAATGTGGACCGCCTTTCGAAACGCAAGCGGGCGGGTGCTCATGGGGGGGACGAGGGGGTCCGGCGAGAGGGTCCAGAGGGAAGGAGAGAAGACGGGCAATTCAAGTACCCCGGCCGAGGCTTCGCGAAGCGGAGGCGCTGCTTGGGTAGCGTTGTGCGGAGGTAGAGGCGAGACGCCTGGAGAAGGAGAGCCTGAAGACAGTCCCGCCTGCGCAGCGGCGAACGGCGGCCGGTTCTCTTTATGGTCGCGCAACGCTGGCGTGGTGCCAGACGTTGTGCTGCATGGGCTGGTCGTGGGCGAGGACATCTTCGACGCTGTGGACGCAGCAGCCGGGTTGAACGGTACCGCGGGCGTCGACATAGCCGCCTGGACCGAGACCTCCCCCTTCCCATCTTCTCTTGCTCTCGCCGTCGCGGGCCTCCCAAACCGCGAACGCGCGCTCACGGACGTCGGTGGCGTCGGATAGGCACCGGCACCAAGTTCGCGCGCGTCGGGAGTGCTAGGCGAGGACGCATGGCTGTCCGCACGCGCTCTACTCGTGGCCTTCGACGCAGGAGTCGCGAGGTGTGCTTCGGCGCCGGGCGTCGTGGACCGCGCGCTCGTTGAGGATTTGACACTGGATTGCGAGGGCTGGCGTGCGACGGCGTGCTTGTTGGGCGCGGCCCGGAAGAGAGTGGGAGGGGGTTCTGGCGGCGGGGCGGTGTTGGGCTTGGGGAAGACGGGAGTGGGTGCACGCCGACGGACGGCGGGGATGGATGAAGTGGGGAGCGTGGATGCGCTGGTGGGTAGTCGGGAACGGCTGGGAACGCGCGTGCCGATCGTGGAGGTTGTGCTGCCTGCAGTCTGGGGATTCGCGGTTGTGGGCGTGGATGTAGGCGGCGATCGGGCGATGCGCGAGGGCTGGCGCGGTTTAGGCAGGTTGGATCTCGGTTTGACTGCGGGTGGGGCGGCCATTTTGCGATGTTCAAGGTCAAGGAGCGGCGTGGTGGTTCGGGGCGGGTTGTTATGAGCGGCGTCCTTCGTCAAGAAGGTCGGCGGGACGGTATGGGTTGGGGGCTAGTTGGTGGTCGAAAAGCAAGCCTGGGATCCCTGCGTTCGGGCCTCAGACCGTTTGGACGAGTTCGGCGGGCGACGTTCGATGGGCGTTGCATGCATTCGCCCGAGTTGGACGACGTCGGGCGACTCGGCGTCGAGCTGGCTTTGCGCGATCGAGCGACGTGGTCTGGTTTGGGCCTCGCGCTCGTCCCTTGGGGTCGTCGATCGTCGGGTTTTAGGTCCTGGAGGAGCGCATTTACGCAAAGGAGCGGGGGTGGGATAGGGGTCGGCTGCAAGAGAGGACTGGAAGGCATGGATGCGGAGTTACATAGGTCAAAGGTTCGTGGGTCCCTTTCGTCCTCGAGCTTGGGAGGCCGAGGGGTCTCGAGGCTTTGGTCGTGACGGTTACGTCTTCTAGATGGGCGTTCCTTGTCAACCGCGTATCCGTGCCCTACAAACATGTGGCGGCCATATCGAGTTTGAGCACACGTACGTACACGATGTGGGAACGAAGAAGCGGAATTGTCGCACCACGATAGACCACGATGCGGTTTCCTTGACGGACCCGTGTGAGCTTGGGGACTTCGAGGCCGACGAGCGGACTGGATGTACCGTGTACGATGCGTACGGCGGAGTGCGCTCTCCGATCGAATGCTACCGTCTTCCGTCATGGTGGTTTCGACCGAGGAAATGCATGCCATTGCCAACGGCTGCCATAAGTCTCCCGTCACGGAAGTCGATCCATCGTTCTGGTTTATAGCGACGTCGTGATTTGCTTGAGATGCCTGAAGGCAGCAAAAGGCTCGTGCGAAAACGATGAATCTGCTTGCATGACATCTTGCCAATGCCAACTCCGGCATTTTCCGCACATGTCCATTGTGAGTCCGAACACTGCACCACAATATCGGTCACTCGACGCTCACCACCGTTCGCCACCACCGTTCCTACCGCGTCGGCCTGTCAATCAAGCGCTCTGTCTAGAAGCCTCGAAACCGTCTTCACATAATCACACCATTCCTAAACATGGACAATATCGCTTCAATCCTGTCTTATGCGCCGATTTGACCGCCCAAGGCGCAAGCGGCCCCTAACGATCTTTCCAATGTCCCCGTGGGCAAGTCGCTAGTCACCGAGCGACGAGCGTACGAAATCCCCCCCTGCATTCGCCCCTGACCTGCGCAACAAGCCGAAATGGTGATATGACGCTCGCCGGTTGACCTCCATATATGCTCGGTTTTCCTCGGTGGATTTCCTCCCTTTCGATGTTGCTGCCATCATACTGCGCGGTTCATTCACCTCGCTCGCGTGGGTAGCTGCCCCTGCAGGACCATGGGACAAGTTTAATTACTCCCCGGTAGCGAAGACGGTGTATCCAACGGCCATCTACCATGTGGAGGGCACCGTTCAAAACGCGTCCAACCTCGCCGCAAACCAAGGTTCCGCAACCCTCTCGGGAAACAACTTGTGGGCCACGCTCGATATCGGCAAAGAAGTTTGAGTTTTCGTACATAAATCCGATATCTATCCTAACGAAGGGGTGTCCTGCAGGTCGGCGGCGTGATATCCCTGAACTTTGAAAACGTCACTTCCTCCTCAGGCGTCTCTGTCTCTTTCACCGAATCGTCCCTGTTCATCCGCCACGACACTTCCGACAACTCCCTGAATTCCGTGTTTTCGTCGATGGCGTCGAATCCCTCTCCGCCCTTTCCACCGGTCTCTGGACCCAACCTGCAGAATGGCTCCGCGGAGGCTTCCGCTACCTCACCATTGTATCCAACGCGGACCATCCGGTCACCATTTCCAACGCCTCCTGCGCCATCACATTCATGCCCCACTTCGACAACCTGAGGGACTATTCTGGGTACTTCTATGCATCGGATCCGGGCTATCAACTCTACGAGCGCGTCATGAGACTGGGGCCGTCTAGGAGGGGGAGGATACAGCATTCCTCCCAATGCCATCTATCACAAGTACACCTCTGTTGACCGACAGCGACGCCTACCTAATATTTTACTCTAATAGGTCCTTCTTGAAAGCGTCGAGCTCGCCAACGCGATGAACTCCGCGACCTGGGCCGCCAACGCAACGACGCTCAAGGAGAATCTCAACAAGGTCTTATGGATGGACGACGTGGGGATGTACCGCGACAACGAAACAGCATCGTAGCACCCCAGGACGGGAACTCGCTCGCGCTGCTGTACAACTTGGCGACCTCGCAGGCGCGAATGTGCATATAAGTATGCTCACTACCAACCTAAGCGTGTCGGGTTTCACGACGAATGGCTCCGTTGCGTACGCCTTGACCTTTTTTCTCTTTCTGCTATTTCGACTTACAGTACATGGATAGATACCGCTGGTGGGCAGGTTACGAGTCGGCATCGGTGACCTCGCACGCGCACGGCTGGAGCACGGGCCTGACCTCGGCGCTCAGCTTGTTCTCGGTCTTACAGTCACCTCCCCGCAAGGCCAAACATGGAGCGTCGCGCCTGCATCCCAGCGGGTTGCCCGCTGCGCAGGGCGGGGCTTGGTCGGTTCGGTGTCAATTGGACGTTGAATGAAACGACGTTTGAGTTGGCGGTGGATGTGCCTTTGGGGACGGACGGGGTCGTGAGGCTTCCGGTGTTGAGGATAACAGTGGATGGGGAGGCAGTGAACGTTCGTCAGAAAAACACGATGGTGGATTTCGGCAGATTTCGGCAAATTCGGGGGTTTATAGTGCTTTATAACTGATTCTAACACCCCGGAAATCAATTATAACTGCGTTCGCCTTTTTCTGACGTTGACGGCGGTGATTTGAGCTTGCGAGGTGGGAATCATACGGTCGTTGTTGCGTTGAATTTGGTCCGTCTACAATAACAACCCCCGCGATGAGCCCACTGATGACTCGACATCATATTTGAGATCAAAGTACATCGGTCTACAGCGTACACGGAGACTGTCCATATGAACGATACCCGGCACTCTGTGACTTCGCCACCTTCACCGCTTCCCCCGTTCAGCGTTGCTCAAATTCGGTCGGGGAATTGACGGTGCGCCGCGATAGACGCGTCTTCCTCGGAGGGGTAAACCGCTTCGATTTCAGACGCGTAGAGCTTCAAGCAAACGGGACGACGGGGCGTCCCCTTCGGCGTGTGCTCTAGGGGCTTCGCAGAGGACGCCACGACAATCATCTGGCAAGCACGCATGAAACGAGGATGACGCAGGTCTGCTATGTACTCACATTCCTCTGGATTCGCGCGTAAGCTGGCGCTTTGGCATTGACTTGCTCCACAGTAGGCCTGGAGCACGCATCAGGATCGCGCGTGCAAAAGGTAGTCTGCAGTCGCACCAGATCAAATCCTTGAATTCATCCAGCTTCTTCGAGTCCCCGGGTGGGACCGCAATGCCGGCAGCGGGCTCTACGAGGACACCAGTCTCGATGTGGTCGCGGCCGAACATAATGGCCGAGGCGATGTGCTTGTCCTGCGCGAGGGCGGCCTCTGGTCATTGTGTCGGTATGAAGTAAGATAGTACGCAGGTTTGTGTCTACGTACCGATGGGAACTGGGTTAACCTGGAAGCTGGTCGTCAAAATAGAAAAACATGGCAGTTATACAAGCAATGGCTCACATTTTCTCCAGTGGAGAGCATGATCTGGTCGTCTTTACGCCCGAAGACCTTCCATCGTCCGGGGTCAGAAGGGTGCTGTTCGAGCAGGTCGCCGACTGCGAAAACACGTTGGCCATCTAGTTCCGAGTTGGTGACGTGCGGGAAGCAGGTCTCCGTGGGCTGTCGCGCAATGTAAGAAACTCGCGACTGCGCGGATGGAAGTGATCGAGCGTACGATCATGATAGGCTCGACGATGCCTGCGAGATTGTCCTGTGGCTGCATGACGAACTCGATGTGGTGCGAGAATTTGAAGTACTCCCATTCGTCGACCGGCGGAGCGTCACGAGGGACAAACATTGTAGCTGGGCCAACCTCCGTGCTAGGCACAAATATGAGCGAGAGGATCATGGCCAGACGTGTTCGATAGTCCACCTTCCCCAGAATGGGTGCATGACCACGCCTTCCCTCGCGAGCATATCCCCGGTCGATCTGCTAACCGAGGCTCCAGAGAACACCTGGTTATAACGTAAGTCGATTTTGAACGGATGGAAGAGCATACAGCATGGACGCACGATGGAGTCCAGCGCCTTGAGCGTCGCAAGGTTGGAAGGGTCGCGGGCCCACGCCTAGGTGGAAGAAGCGCTGTAGTGTGATCAGAACGACATGACAGCTACGGTGACCTACCTCAATGAAAACCGGAACACAGAAGACGATATTGCACTGGTCCGCGACCCAGTGAGCCAAGAAATTGGCGGGCGTAGGAATGACAACGGGCAGTAAAGGATTGTAGAGTGCAAAGATCGCACCGCTTGAAATCTAGACATTGCCTCGTCAAGAAAGCCAGTGGTCGTGAAATGAACGTATATTACCGGCCACTTGGAAAGAGAACAGACGTCGAAGTTGTGAGCTTTTATATTCATCGAAACGCGCGCTGGAAGAGCAAACACACGATGATGGTGGCCAGTCCCATGGCGTCTATGGATGTCGTGAGACTTTCGTAAGATGAATATTGAATTGGAGATGCCTTACGGAAAATGGGGTTCGTGTGAGCGGCTACTCGCTTGCCCGCCAGATCCACCTCGCCAAAACCTGCGTTAAACGTTCACTCAATTCTGGTAGACCTCGGTTATACCAGAAACATACACGGAATATTCGACAGGTTGACGAGCCCCCGTCTCGTGATATTGATGGGCTTGGGAAACGCAGTAGTGCCTGGAGGCGCAGGTCAGCTCTGCGGACAGTCTAGGAGCACAAACTTTACCAGAAGAATGCAAGATCAGCGCAACGTGGTCGTCCGCGATATCGACCATCTTGGCATCCCCCACGTTGTCGTTGTCCATGTTCCGCTTCAAGTCGGCATACTTGACCATCGGCAAGAGCCGGACCTCCAGACCTTTGTCCGCGAGGATTTTTACCGCATCTTGGGCCAAGGTTTGCATGGCGAGGTCGCCACTGACGAACAGCTGAACCACACCGGTCTTCTCAAGAAGATGGGCGGTGACAGCAGCGCTGTTACGGGGGGACAAAGGAAACGCAGTGAATCCCAAGCTCATAATAGCAAGCTCCAGATAGATATAACCAATGGAGTCTATGATGAATGTCAGTGGGCAATGATGTCGTCCGATGAGACCGCCACATACCAGACACAGCGAGAACACCGATTACTGGGCGATGCCCTATGTCTTTCCCCCGACGTGCGTAGAGAGGGTCCGCATTGGAGTAGTCGTCGGACACTCTATTAGCAACAACGCCGATATCCTTCCAGGCCTCGCTGTAAACGATGTCATGAGAGGACCCGTCCACAGGGTCGGAGTAAGTGAAGACGGGATGATTCGGACTGTGAATGGCGTGATACTTGTAGAGGCCGGGGATGGATAAACCGTGTTCAAATGGAGCAGGGTGGAAGGTAGGTGAGTTCACGCCTTGGGGTGTAGGACGGGGTGTCATTGTGCAACTCTGGGGCGTAGTCACGTAGTGGGAGGATTACTCGTACTGTAAAGATCGACCGCCGTTGTGTTATGCCTGGCTACATCAGCAGATCGGATACCACCGCTTCGCCGTCAAACTTTGATCTTCACGCCCAGGATCCTGGAAGACGCTCATATCAGCTCTAACCCGCAGGACGAACGATAATTTGAAACCCCGTACACCGCACTTCAAGTTCTCCGGCATCGATCAGTCCCAGAAAGCTTGAGCTTGGCGACGGCTATGGGAAGTCGACCCACTCTCTGTGAAGACGAGCATGAATCGAAACTTGAGGCAAACCCGAGGACCGAACAAGTCCAGGCCCACTGAATAAGTAGCGCCCGCCGCCCATGACCAGGACCAGTACCGCCAGGGACTTGAAGACAAGATGACGCTGTTCCCGAACAGAATGATTGGACCCAGGTCATACATTCTCCGCTAGCAAGGTGAGATTGAAGGGCATTCCACTGACATGTCGATAGTATGTCGGAGAAGCTGCGCTGTTGCTCGCCGTTGCGCCGATGGCATTAGTCAACACACACAAATAACGACGAGTCTCTTGCTCAACGACCACCATCTCTCTTTCATCTTCGGTCGCGTATCGCCAGGATGGTTTCACTTTCAACTCGTGGTCGGAATCAGAACATCGGACTACCACCTGGCATCAATCCCGGGTGGAAGTCCTTCATGTAGTTGCACGACGGTGACCGTTTGCCTACCCACAGTCCAGGATCCCACCAAGTTATCGGCCACCCATTGCAAGTCTCAAATAGTACTCTGTGGTTAACGACCTCGTGCATGCATTACGCGCACCTGTGCCGAGTTAGTGTTCCATCGAATCGTTCTTACGGCTTATGCGTTTCCCAAGACTGAATGCCAATCTTAACCCATCAGACCCATTTTTGTCTCCGTTTCAACCCCATGGACAGGCATCAGATCACGCAGCATGGTCGTAAACGTACGTCGAGCGTGCCATCTCGTGGTGGAGGGGCTTCTAATAAACTCGTGAGCAGGTCACTCGGGACATCAGGACTTCTACGGTGACATCACGTCCGGCGACTGATTCTTATAAGCAGCATCCAGTACGTTCTTTTCGTCTCATTTCTCCCATGCTGTCACTAATATATCTTTTAGCTGTGCTCGTGTCGCTCGCTTTGGCCGCTGCGCCTGCAGGTCCCTGGGATCAGTTCAATTATTCGCCAGAATCCAAGACTGCATACCCCGTCGCGATATATCGTGAGGAGGGCACCGTCGAGAACGCGTCCAGCCTTGTGGGGAACCAAGGCCCCGCGACGATTTCAGGTAACAACTCGTTCGTGACGCTCGACTTTGGGAAAGAGGCAAGTCGGCGTTCCTACACACATCGGAATGTCATCCACTGACGCAGATCTACAGGTTGGCGGCTTCATCTCTTGGAATTTCGACAATGTCACGGCTTCCTCGGCCGTTTCCCTCTCCTTTACCGAATCTGCCCTCTTCGCCCGTCCCGAGTCCTCCGACGATTCAGCTGGTACTTCTGCAACCATGGTCCTCGACGGCGTGGAACCCATTCTCGCGCCCCTCTCCACGGGGCTTTGGGCGCAACCTACCTCGCGGCTACGCGGCGGCTTTCGCTACCTCACCGTTGTCTCCAATGCAGAAGACCCGGTTACCCTCTCCAATGTTTCTTGCGCCATCACGTTCATGCCCCACTTCGACAATTTGAGGAACTACTCAGGGTACTTTTACGCGCTGGACCCGGGATCGGAGGATGCGGATTTCTTGACAAAGCTGTGGTATTCGGGCGCGTACACGGTGCAAACGAATTCGATAGCAGTGGACCAAGGGAGACTTTCGCTTCCTGCCCCGATCCATGGTGGGTTTTCTCTACATTCTTATAGGGCGAGAAAGACTGATGATGGTGTAGAATGGGCAAATAATGCTACGATCGGGATCGCAAGCCCCGTCCTCGTGGATGGAGCAAAGCGCGATCGGTGGGTCACCTTTCAATCCGCCGCGTATGATCGACTTTCTTACTCAGAGGACGTTGCAGAACCATCTGGCCCGGTATGTTTCAAATGTGTGTTACTTCTTGATAACTTCTAACGCGGAGGATCTCAGGCGATATGGGTATCTCAACGCCGACAGGCTTTGTCTCTATGAATGACTTACTTCCGACGAAGAACAGCCTCTTGACGTTGTTCACTTTCCAAGACCCGACCACGGGCCTGCTCCCGTATTCCGGTCCAACCATCAATGCTCGCGGAAGGTGTGCTCGTCTGCCTGCTGTTTCTGTGCTTGGCATAGAACTCATGTTACTGTAGTGTTACATATCACGGATGGACTTTGGTTGGCGTGCATAGTACCTGACTTTACACCGGCGACATTGACCTGGTGCAAACGCTGTGGGCCAACTACACAAGGGCCATGGACTACCTGGAAAGCTTGGTCGGCGAGCCAGGCCTCGTAGATTCCACGAGTGCAGCGAACGATTGGGGCCGACAAGGAGGTGGGGGTTTCAGTATCTCCCCCAACGCTGTTTATTACAAGGTAAGATTCCTTCCGCGTGGCCGTCGCCTTGACTGACTCGACGTCTTATTCTTCAGGTCCTCCTTAACAGTGTCGACCTCGCCAACGCGATGAACCAATCCGACCTCGCCGCCGGTTGGGCAGCCAACGCCTCTACGCTCAAAGACAACTTCAACAGCGCTCTGTGGATGGAAGATGTCGGAATGTACCGCGACAACACGACGAGCACGAGCGCGCCCCAAGACGGAAATTCACTCGCGTTGCTGTTCAATCTGACGACCTCGCAGGCGCAGAAGGACTCGATCAGCGCCGGGTTGACCCAAAACTGGCATGAGCTGGGGGCGATTGGGCCGGAACTACCAGATATTGTCGCGCCTTTCGTGAGCGGGTTCGAGGTGCGTCCCCTGGTTCTTTGTGTGCAGTACAAGGGTTAATGGATAGGGATAGATTCAAGCACACTTTGAGGCCGGACAGGGGGAGCGCGCGTTAGACCTCATGCGGAGGGAGTGGGGGTATATGCTAACCACCAACCTGAGCGTGCAATCCACGCTCCTCGAAGGCTTCACCACCAACGGCTCCCTTGGGTATCATACTCTGTTTTTTCTTCTCGCGTTCTGTCCTGCTGACGTATTCTTGCCGTGTAGATATCGTTGGTACGCGGGGTACGATTCGGACGACTCCTACACATCCCACGCGCACGGATGGAGTACTGGCCCAACCTCTGCGTTGACTTTCTACGTTCTCGGTCTGACCATGACCACCCCGCAAGGCCAAACTTGGAGCGTTGCACCGCAGATCAGCGGCTTGCCCGCGGCGGAGGGTGGCTTGGAGACGACGTTGGGTTGGTTCGGGGTCAAATGGACCTCTAACGAGACGGTATTCGCGCTGGATGTGGATGTGCCTACAGACACGAATGGGGTCGTGACGCTTCCCGTGCTGGGGACAACGACGGTGGACGGCGAAAGAATGGATGGTGACGGAACCGCTTTCGACCTGGATGGGGGAAACCATACGATTGTCGTTGTGGTGACCTCGTAGTAACTGTTTACGTGCATGATCCAAATGTATCTCCTACTCGCGTGTCATTTCTAGTACTTGGCAGCAAGCCTCTATTTATGCCTTTCTCAGCGTTCGCCAGGGTTGTGAGGTCGCGGCCCTGCGGGAACCGCCGTGAAAGATTTCCGCCACGTGACAACGTACTACGTAATACATTGGTTTCCCGATAAGACATTGACAATGACGGATTGAAAGTCCGCTTGCCTTGTTCTTTCAACATCGCTTGAGCACAGCGTACAGCATCGACCCCCTTTCCCCCACACTACTTCTTTTCACTTCGTACTCGTTCACGACACAATTTTCGCCTTGCCAGCGACGAAACTCTATCTCCGAGTCAAATCGCATCAATTGGAAGTGTTTGGGGTCACCACCTGAACCGAGGACCCCGGAACACCCCGAATCCAACTCTCTCTCCAACCCCCCCGAACCCCTGCAGGCCGCGCCCCAATACCTTGATTTTGCGTCTTATTTCTACTTTATGGGCTCCTCGAAGCGACAACAGCGAAGCCAAAAGGCTGCGCCGCCGAGTATGTCGCCTTTTCCCGGTCGAAATCGACCTCGGACTTACGACCTTCAGCACGACGGCAGACGAGGTCAAGCAGGGG